>NEEC01000013.1:1200000-2400000 GCA_002189035.1 Utricularia gibba | reverse complement strand
TCGTCGGATGGAGAAACTTTGAACACGAAATTCGACCGGCTCGGAGCGAGCTTCGTCAAGCAAAGCGTGACTCACTACGGTTTGCAAGATATCGACGAGATACCAACAGTGCACGAGGCCATCACACCTGAGGCACTGTAACGGATCGGCGAAATTTAACATCGTCGAATGAAATGCACATGCATGAAATGACATTCGCGTCGACTCAGTCGCATTGTCGCGTACGTGGTGGCCACTTTGTGGCACAAATTATCAGGCTAAATCGTCGAAACTTTGAACACGAAATTCGATCCGATCGGAGCGTGAGCAAGATATCGACGAGATTGTATTTCACGGAGAAATGACATTCGCGTGCTATTGTCGGTGTCCTCAGTCGCAGTAATACGTGGTGGCGATACTTTGTGGCGACACGAGGTGATATGATGATATATTGCACGAGGCCATCATGAGGTGTGGGTTTGAGGCACTGTAACGGATCGTCGCCATCGACAATCAGTCGCAAACTTTGTAACTATTATCAGGCAAAAATACGAGCTGTAACGGTTCGTCGGATGAAATGAAATTTCGGAGCGAGCTTCGTAACGCTATATCAAGCAAAGCGTGACTCACTATGCATATTGCATTATTGCGGGTCCTGCAGTCGCATTGTGTGGTACGTGGTGGCCACTTTGTGGCACAAGTGTGGGCTCAGGACGAGCTGTAACTGTAACGGATCGAAACCTCGAAATCCGAAATTTAACATCGTCGAATGAAATGCATTTGTTTTGCATGCATCGAACATGACATTCGACTCATTGTCCTGTGATTGTCGTACTATGGCTTTGTGGCACTGTAAGGGCTCCATCATGGAAAAACCGAGCTGTCACATTTGTCGGAGCGAGCTTTTGGCTCAAGCAAAGCTCAGCATGCAATGACAATTTGCAAGACGTGGTAACGCGAGATATCGAAACTTTGAACACGAAATTCGACAGCGAGGCGGCAGCGTGACGGTGGACGGTTGGAGGTCACCGCACCTGAGGCACTGTAACGGATCGCCTCGAAATCCGAAATTTAACATCGTCGAATGAAATGCATTTGTTTTGCATGCATGAAATGACATTCGCGTCGATTGCGGTGTCCTCAGTCGCATTGTCGCGTACATGGCACGATCGTCGACAACAAGTGTGGGCTATGATGTGATTTCGTGGCACTGTAACGGATCGTCGGCATCCTAATTTGCAAAAAACGAGCTTGCACATGCTTATCGGCAAAGCGCCGACGAGCAGTGCACGAGGCCATCATGAGGTGTGGGTTCGACCTGAGGCACTGTAACGGATCGCCTCGAAATCCGAAATTTAACATCGTCATGTTTTGCATGCATGAAATGACATTCGCGTCGATTGCGGTGTCCTCAGTCGCATTGTCGCGTACGTGGTGGCCACTTTGTGGCACAAGTGTGGGCTATTATCAGGCAAAAATACGAGCTGTAACGGTTCGTCGGATGGACGAAACTTTCGTCGAAATTCGACCGGCTCGGACGGCTTCGAAACGCTATATCAAGCAAAGCGTGACTCACTACGGTTTGTAAGATATCGACGAGATACCAAGCAGTGCACGAGGCCATCATGAGGTGTGGGTTGGACCGCACCTGAGGCACTGTAACGGATCGCCTCGAAATCCGAAATTTAACATCGTCGAATGAAATGCATTTGTTTTGCATGCATGAAATGACATTCGCGTCGATTGCGGTGTCCTCAGTCGCATTGTCGCGTACGTGGTGGCCACTTTGTGGCACAAGTGTGGGCTATTATCAGGCAAAAATACGAGCTGTAACGGTTCGTCGGATGGAGAAACTTTGAACACGAAATTCGACCGGCTCGGAGCGAGCTTCGTAACGCTATATCAAGCAAAGCGTGACTCACTACGGTTTGCAAGATATCGACGAGATACCAACAGTGCACGAGGCCATCATGAGGTGTGGGTTGGACCAAGGCACTGTAACGGATCGCCTCGAAATCCGAAATTTAACATCGTCAATGAAATGCATTTGTTTTGCATGCATGAAATGACATTCGCGTCGATTGCGGTGTCCTCAGTCGCATTGTCGCGTACGTGGTGGCCACTTTGTGGCACAAGTGTGGGCTATTATCAGGCAAAAATACGAGCTGTAACGGTTCGTCGGATGGAAACTTTGAACACGAAATTCGACCGGCTCGGAGCGAGCTTCGAAACGCTATATCAAGCAAAGCGTGACTCACTACGGTTTGCAAGATATCGACGAGATACCAAACGCACGAGGCCATCATGAGGTGTGGGTTGGACCACACCGAGGCACTGTAACGGATCGCCTCGAAATCCGAAATTTAACATCGTCGAATGAAATGCATTTGTTTTGCATGCATGAAATGACATTCGCGTCGATTGCGGTGTCCTCAGTCGCATTGTCGCGTACGTGGTGGCCACTTTGTGGCACAAGTGTGGGCTATTATCAGGCAAAAATACGAGCTGTAACGGTTCGTCGGATGGAGAAACTTTGAACACGAAATTCGACCGGCTCGGAGCGAGCTTCGAAACGCTATATCAAGCAAAGCGTGACTCACTACGCTCGACGATTGCACGAGGCCATCATGAGGTGTGGGTTACTGTAACGGATCGCCTCGAAATCCGAAATTTAACATCGTCCAATGAAATGCATTTGTTTTGCATGCATGAAATGACATTCGCGTCGATTGCGGTGTCCTCAGTCGCATTGTCGCGTACGTGTGGCCACTTTGTGGCACAAGTGTGGGCTATTATCAGGCAAAAATACGAGCTGTAACGGTTCGTCGGATGGAGTGTGCTTTCATCGTGCCTGGATTGGGATGAGGCACTGTAACGGATCGCCTCGAAATCCGAAATTTAACATCGTCGAATGAAATGCATTTGTTTTGCATGCATGAAATGACATTCGCGTCGATTGCGGTGTCCTCAGTCGCATTGTCGCGTACGTGGTGGCCACTTTGTGGCACAAGTGTGGGCTATTATCAGGCAAAAATACGAGCTGTAACGGTTCGTCGGATGGAGAAACTTTGAACACGAAATTCGACCGGCTCGGAGCGAGCTTCGAAACGCTATATCAAGCAAGCGTGACTCACTACGGTTTGCAAGATATCGACGAGATACCAAACAGTGCACGAGGCCATCATGAGGTGTGGGTTGGACCGCACCTGAGGCACTGTAACGGATCGCCTCGAAATCCGAAATTTAACATCGTCGAATGAAATGCATTTGTTTTGCATGCATGAAATGACATTCGCGTCGATTGCGGTGTCCTCAGTCGCATTGTCGCGTACGTGGTGGCCACTTTGTGGCACAAGTGTGGGCTATTATCAGGCAAAAATACGAGCTGTAACGGTTCGTCGGATGGAGAAACTTTGAACACGAAATTCGACCGGCTCGGAGCGAGCTTCGAAACGCTATATCAAGCAAAGCGTGACTCACTACGGTTTGCAAGATATCGACGAGATACCGCACGAGGCCATCATGAGGTGTGGGTTGGAGGCACTGTAACGGATCGCCTCGAAATCCGAAATTTAACATCGTCAATGAAATGCATTTGTTTTGCATGCATGAAATGACATTCGCGTCGACTCAGTCGCATTGTCGCGTACGTGGTGGCCACTTTGTGGCACAAGTGTGGGCTATTATCAGGCAAAAATCGAAACGAAATTTAACATGGATGAAATGCATTTGTTTTGCACTGTAACGGATCGCGAAATCGAACATTCGCGTGCGAACAGTCGCATTGTCGCGTAATATGCTTTGTTTGCACAAGTCGAAACGGCATTTGCAGGCATGTCCATCAGTCGCATTCGTCGCGACGATGAAATGCACATGCATGAAATGACACGATTTGAGTCGCAAAGTGTGGGCTATTATCAGGCAAAAATACGAGCTGTAACGGTTCGTCGGATGGAGAAACTTTGAACACGAAATTCGACCGGCTCGGAGCGAGCTTCGTAACGCTATATCAAGCAAAGCGTGACTCACTACGGATATCGACGAGATTGCACGAGGCCATCATGAGGTGTGGTTGGAGACCTGAGCACTGTAACGGATCGCCTCGAAATCCGAAATTTAACATCGTCAATGAAATGCATTTGTTGCATGCATGAAATGACATTCGCGTCGATTGCGGTGTCCTCAGTCGCATTGTCGCGTACGTGGTGGCCACTTTGTGGCACAAGTGTGGGCTATTATCAGGCAAAAATACGAGCTGTAACGGTTCGTCGGATGAGAAACTTTGAACACGAAATTCGACCGGCTCGGAGCGAGCTTCGTAACGCTATATCAAGCAAAGCGTGACTCACTACGGTTTGCAAGATATCGACGAGATACCAAGCATGCACGAGGCCATCATGAGGTGTGGGTTGGACCGCACCTGAGGCACTGTAACGGATCGCCTCGAAATCCGAAATTTAACATCGTCGAATGAAATGCATTTGTTTTGCATGCATGAAATGACATTCGCGTCGATTGCGGTGTCCTCAGTCGCATTGTCGCGTACGTGGTGGCCACTTTGTGGCACAAGTGTGGGCTATTATCAGGCAAAAATACGAGCTGTAACGGTTCGTCGGATGGAGAAACTTTGAACACGAAATTCGACCGGCTCGAAACGCTATATCAAGCAAAGCGTGACTCACTACGGGATATTGTGCACGAGGCCATCATGATGTGTGACGGACCAGGCTGACAAAAAATCGTTGGTTCGTCGTTTCCGAAACGTCGTGACCAAATATCGAAATTCTGCACTGCGGACGAAATCGTCGAATGAAATGCGCATGCATGAAATGACATTTCGTCCTCAGTCGCATTGTCGCGTACGTGGTCACTTTGTGGCACAAGTGTGGGCTATTATCAGGCAAAAATACGAGCTGTAACGGTTCGTCGGATGAGAAACTTTGAACACGAAATTCGACCGGCTCGGAGCGAGCTTCGAAACGCTATATCAAGCAAAGCGTGACTCACTACGGTTTGCAAGATATCGACGAGATACCAAACAGTGCACGAGGCCATCATGAGGTGTGTTGGACCACACCTGAGGCACTGTAACGGATCGCCTCGAAATCCGAAATTTAACATCGTCGAATGAAATGCATTTGTTTTGCATGCATGAAATGACATTCGCGTCGATTGCGGTCCTCAGTCGCATTGTCGCGTACGTGGTGGCCACTTTGTGGCACAAGTGTGGGCTATTATCAGGCAAAAATACGAGCTGTAACGGTTCGTCGGATGGAAAACTTTGAACACGAAATTCGACCGGCTCGGAGCGAGCTTCGTAACGCTATATCAAGCAAAGCGTGACTCACTACGGTTTGCAAGATATCGACGAGATTGCACGAGGCCATCATGAGGTGTGGTTGGACCGCACCTGAGGCACTGTAACGGATCGCCTCGAAATCCGAAATTTAACATCGTCGAATGAAATGCATTTGTTTTGCATGCATGAAATGACATTCGCGTCGATTGCGGTGTCCTCAGTCGCATTGTCGCGTACGTGGTGGCCACTTTGTGGCACAAGTGTGGGCTATTATCAGGCAAAAATACGAGCTGTAACGGTTCGTCGGATGGAGAAACTTTGAACACGAAATTCGACCGGCTCGGAGCGAGCTTCGAAACGCTATATCAAGCAAAGCGTGACTCATTACGGTTTGCAAGATATCGACGAGATTGCACGAGGCCATCATGAGGTGTGGGTTGGACCACCTGAGGCACTGTAACGGATCGCCTCGAAATCCGAAATTTAACATCGTCGAATGAAATGCATTTGTTTTGCATGCATGAAATGACATTCGCGTCGATTGCGGTGTCCTCAGTCGCATTGTCGCGTACGTGGTGGCCACTTTGTGGCACAAGTGTGGGCTATTATCAGGCAAAAATACGAGCTGTAACGGTTCGTCGGATGGAGAAACTTTGAACACGAAATTCGACCGCTCGGAGCGAGCTTCGAAACGCTATATCAAGCAAAGCGTGACTCACTACGGTTTGTAAGATATCGACGAGATACCAACAGTGCACGACCATCATGAGGTGTGGTTGGACCACCTGAGGCACTGTAACGGATCGCCTCGAAATCCGAAATTTAACATCGTCCAATGAAATGCATTTGTTTTGCATGCATGAAATGACATTCGCGTCGATTGCGTGTCCTCAGTCGCATTGTCGCGTACGTGGTGGCCACTTTGTGGCACAAGTGTGGGCTATTATCAGGCAAAAATACGAGCTGTAACGGTTCGTCGGATGGAAAACTTTGAACACGAAATTCGACCGGCTCGGAGCGAGCTTCGTAACGCTATATCAAGCAAGCGTGACTCACTACGGTTTGAAGATATCGACGAGATACCAAGCAGTGCACGAGGCCATCATGAGGTGTGGGTTGGACCGCACCTGAGGCACTGTAACGGATCGCCTCGAAATCCGAAATTTAACATCGTCGAATGAAATGCATTTGTTTTGCATGCATGAAATGACATTCGCGTCGATTGCGTGTCCTCAGTCGCATTGTCGCGTACGTGTGGCCACTTTGTGGCACAAGTGTGGGCTATTATCAGGCAAAAATACGAGCTGTAACGTTCGTCGGATGGAGAAACTTGAACACGAAATTCGACCGGCTCGGAGCGAGCTTCGAAACGCTATATCAAGCAAAGCGTGACTCACTACGGTTTGCAAGATATCGACGAGATACCAAGCAGTGCACGAGGCCATCATGAGGTGTGGTTGGACCGCACCGAGGCACTGTAACGGATCGCCTCGAAATCCGAAATTTAACATCGTCGAATGAAATGCATTTGTTTTGCATGCATGAAATGACATTCGCGTCGATTGCGGTGTCCTCAGTCGCATTGTCGCGTACGTGGTGGCCACTTTGTGGCACAAGTGTGGGCTATTATCAGGCAAAAATACGAGCTGTAACGTTCGTCGGGGAGAAACTTTGAACACGAAATTCGACCGGCTCGAGCGAGCTTCGTAACGCTATATCAAGCAAAGCGTGACTCACTACGGTTTGCAAGATATCGACGAGATACCAACAGTGCACGAGGCCATCATGAGGTGTGGGTTGGACCCACCTGAGGCACTGTAACGGATCGCCTCGAAATCCGAAATTTAACATCGTCCAATGAAATGCATTTGTTTTGCATGCATGAAATGACATTCGCGTCGATTGTGGTGTCCTCAGTCGCATTGTCGCGTACGTGGTGGCCACTTTGTGGCACAAGTGTGGGCTATTATCAGGCAAAAATACGAGCTGTAACGGTTCGTCGGATGAGAAACTTTGAACACGAAATTCGACCGGCTCGCGAGCTTCGAAACGCTATATCAAGCAAGTGACTCACTATGGTTTTCAAGATATCGACGAGATACCAAGGTGCACGAGGCCATCATGAGGTGTGGGTTGGACCACAGGCACTGTAACGGATCGCCTCGAAATCCGAAATTTAACATCGTCGAATGAAATGCATTTGTTTTGCATGCATGAAATGACATTCGCGTCGATTGCGGTGTCCTCAGTCGCATTGTCGCGTACGTGGTGGCCACTTTGTGGCACAAGTGTGGGCTATTATCAGGCAAAAATACGAGCTAACGGTTCGTCGATGGAGAAACTTTGAACACGAAATTCGACCGGCTCGGAGCGAGCTTCTAACGCTATATCAAGCAAAGCGTGACTCACTACGGTTTGTAAGATATCGACGAGATACCAAGCAGTGCACGAGGCCATCATGAGGGTGGGTTGGACCGAACCTGAGGCACTGTAACGGATCGCCTCGAAATCCGAAATTTAACATCGTCCAATGAAATGCATTTGTTTTGCATGCATGAAGTCGCATTGTGACGTGGTGGCCATTGGCACGCAGGTCGTAACGGTTCGTGGTGAAACTTTGAACACGAAATTCGACCGGCTCGCATTCGTCGCGTACAAGTGGTGCACGAGGCCATCTGAGGTTGTGGACCACACTGGCACTGTAACGGATCGCCTCGAAATCCGAAATTTAACATCGTCGAATGAAATGCATTTGTTTTGCATGCATGAAATGACATTCGCGTCGATTGCGGTGTCCTCAGTCGCATTGTCGCGTACGTGGTGGCCACGTGGCACAAGTGTGGGATCAGGCGAAACGACCTTTGACACACGACAAATTCGACCGGCTCGGCAGTGCACGAGGCCATCATGAGGTGTGGGTTGGACCACCTGAGGCACTGTAACGGATCGCCTCGAAATCCGAAATTTAACATCCAATGAAATGCATTTTTTTTGCATGCATGAAATGACATTCGCGTCGATTGCGTGTCCTCAGTCGCATTGTCGCGTACGTGGTGGCCACTTTGTGGCACAAGTGTGGGCTATTATCAGGCAAAAATACGAGCTGTAACGGTTCGTCGGATGGAGAAACTTTATAACGCTATATCAAGCAAAGCGTGACTCACTACGGTTTAAGATATCGACGAGATACCAAGCAGTGCACGAGGCCATCATGAGGTTGGGTTGGACCGCACCTGAGGCACTGTAACGGATCGCCTCGAAATCCGAAATTTAACATCGTCGAATGAAATGCATTTGTTTTGCATGCATGAAATGACATTCGCGTCGATTGCGGTGTCCTCAGTCGCATACGCCACGAGTGTGGGCTATTATCAGGCAAAAATACGAGCTGTAACGGTTCGTCGGATCGGAGTGAACACACGAGGCCATCATATATGCAAAGTGTGAAATTTGCATTGATGCACCACAGTGCACGAGCCCGAGGCACTGTACGGACGGATCGTCGAATGAAATGCATTTGTTTTGCATGCATGAAATGACATTCGCGTCGATTGCGGTGTCCTCAGTCGCATTGTCGCGTACGTGGTGGCCACTTTGTACAAGTGTGGCTATTATCAGGCAAAAATACGAGCTGTAACGGTTTTAACTATTATCAGGTACGAGGCAATGAAACATTTGCGATTTCGTAACGCTATATCAAGCAAAGCGTGACTCACTACGGTTTGCAAGATATCGACGAGATGACGAGGCCATCATGATACCTGAGGCACTGTAACGGATCGCCTCGAAATCCGAAATTTAACATCGTCGAATGAAATGCATTTGTTTTGCATGCATGAAATGACATTCGCGTCGATTGCGGTGTCCTCAGTCGCATTGTCGCGTACGTGGTGGCCACTTTGTGGCACAAGTGTGGGCTATTATCAGGCAAAAATACGAGCTGTAACGGTTCGTCGGATTGAACACGAAATTCGACCGGCTCGGAGCGAGCTTCGCGCTATATCAAGCAAAGCGTGACTCACTACGGTTTGTCCTGTAACGGATCGCCTCGAAATCCGAAATTTAACATCGTCGAATGAAATGTTTTGCATGCATGAAATGACATTCGCGTCGATTGCGGTGTCCTCAGTCGCATTGTCGCGTACGTGGTGGCCACTTTGTGGCACAAGTGTGGGCTATTATCAGGCAAAAATACGAGCTGTAACGGGTCGGATATTATTCGCACCGGCGGAAAAATATCGCAAAGCTGATAACGAGGTGCACGAGGCCATCATGAGGTGTGGGTTGGACCGCACCTGAGGCACTGTAACGGATCGCCTCGAAATCCGAAATTTAACATCGTCGAATGAAATGCATTTGTTTTGCATGCATGAAATGACATTCGCGTCGATTGCGGTGTCCTCAGTCGCATTGTCGCGTACGTGGTGGCCACTTTGTGGCACAAGTGTGGGCTATTATCAGGCAAAAATACGAGCTGTAACGGTTCGTCGGATCGCAGAGGCCATCATGAGGTGTGGGTGGACCGCACCTGAGGCACTGTAACGGATCGCCTCGAAATCCGAAATTTAACATCGTCGAATGAAATGCATTTGTTTTGCATGCATGAAATGACATTCGCGTCGATTGCGGTGTCCTCAGTCGCATTGTCGCGTACGTGGTGGCCACTTTGTGGCACAAGTGTGGGCTATTATCAGGCAAAAATACGAGCTGTAACGGTTCGTCGGATGGAGAACTTTGAACACGAAATTCGACCGGCTCGGAGCGAGCTTCGTAACGATCGGCCAAGATATCGACGATACCAAGCAGTGCACGAGCCATCATGAACCGCACCTGAGGCACTGTAACGGATCGCCTCGAAATCCGAAATTTAAACATGCATTTTTTTGCATGCATGAAATGACATTCGCGTCGATTGCGGTGTCCTCAGTCGCATTGTCGCGTACGTGGTGGCCACTTTGTGGCACAAGTGTGGGCTATTATCAGGCAAAAATACGAGCTGTAACGGTTCGTCGGATGGAGAAACTTTGAACACGAAATTCGACCGGCTCGGAGCGAGCTTCGTAACGCTATATCAAGTCGCAAGTGACTCAGCGTACGGTTTGCACAAATATCGCACAATCCCAATTAAGGCAAAAATACGAGCTGACGGTTCGTCGGATGAAACTTTGAACACATTCGACCGGCTGCTTCGAAACGCTATATGCATGAAATTATGACTTCGCGATGAGGCACTGTAACGGATCGTCGAAATGTCCAATGCATTGTTTTGCATGCATGAAATGACATTCGCGTCGATTGCGGTGTCCTCAGTCGCATTGTCGCGTACGTGGTGGCCACTTTGTGGCACAAGTGTGGGCTATTATCAGGCAAAAATACGAGCTGTAACGGTTCGTCGGATGGAGAAACTTTGAACACGAAATTCGACCGCTCGGCGAGCCTCTATATCAAGCACCTGAGGCACTGTAACGGATCGCCTCGAAATCCGAAATTTAACATCGTCGAATGAAATGCATTTGTTTTGCATGCATGAAATGACATTCGCGTCGATTGCGGTGTCCTCAGTCGCATTGTCGCGTACGTGGTGGCCACGACGAGGCAAAAATACCAAGTCAGTGCACGAGGCCATCTATATCAAGCAAAGCGTGACTCACTACGGTTTGGTATGGACATCGCCATGCACCTGAGGCACTGTAACGGATCGCCTCGAAATCCGAAATTTAACATCGTCGAATGAAATGCATTTGTTTTGCATGCATGAAATGACATTCGCGTCGATTGCGGTGTCCTCAGTCGCATTGTCGCGTACGTGGTGGCCACTTTGTTGTGGGCTATTATCAGGCAAAAATACGAGCTGTAACGGTTCGTCGGATGGAGAAACTTTGAACACGAAATTCGACCGGCTCGGAGCGAGCTTCGTAACGCTATATCAAGCAAAGCGTGACTCACTACGGTTTGCAAGATATCGACGAGATACCAAGCAGTGCACGAGGCCATCATGAGGTGTGGGTTGGACCGCACCTGAGGCACTGTAACGGATCGCCTCGAAATCCTAACATCGTTGAAATGCAGTTTTGCATGCATGAAATGACATTCGCGTCGATTGCGGTGTCCTCAGTCGCAACGTGGTGGCCACTTTGTCGGCTATTATCAGGCAAAAATACGAGCTGTAACGGTTCGTCGGATGGAGAAACTTTGAACACGAAATTCGACCGGCTCGGAGCGAGCTTCGTAACGCTATATCAAGCAAAGCGTGACTCACTACGGTTTGCAAGATATCGGACGAGATAACACCAACATGAAATGACACGATCAGTCAAGGTGTGGGTGTGGGAGGACCATCGGATGAGGCACTGTAACGGATCGCCTCGAAATCATCGAAACCTTTAAATCGAAATTTAACATCGTCGAATGAAATGCATTTGTTTTGCATGCATGAAATGACATTCGCGTCGATTGCGGTGTCCTCAGTCGCATTGTCGCGTACGTGGTGGCCACTTTGTGGCACAAGTGTGGGCTATTATCAGGCAAAAATACGAGCTGTAACGGTTCGTCGGATGGAGAAACTTTGAACACGAAATTCGACCGATCGGAGCGAGCTTGAAACGCTATATCGCAAAGCGGACTCACAACGGTTTGCAAGATATCGTGACGGTTTGAGATACCAAACAGTGCACGAGGCCATCATGAGGTGTGGGTTGGACCACCTGAGGCACTGTAACGGATCGCCTCGAAATCCGAAATTTAACATCGTCGAATGAAATGCATTTGTTTTGCATGCATGAAATGACATTCGCGTCGATTGCGGTGTCCTCAGTCGCATTGTCGCGTACGTGGTGGCCACTTTGTGGCACAAGTGTGGGCTATTATCAGGCAAAAATACGAGCTGTAACGGTTCGTCGGATGGAGAAACTTTGAACACGAAATTCGACCGGCTCGGAGCGAGCTTCGTAACGCTATATCAAGCAAAGCGTGACTCACTACAGATATCGACGAGATTGCACGAGGCCATCATGATAACCGGTTCGTCGGACCACATGGAAATGACACGAAGTCGCATATCGCACAAGTGTGGGAGGCAAAAATACGAGCTAACGGTTCGTCAGAAACTTTGAACACGAAATTCGACCGGCTCGGAGCGAAACGCTATATCAAGCAAAGCGTGACTCACTACCTCGACGAGATTGCACGAGGCCATCTGAGGCACTGTAACGGATCGCCTCGAAATCCGAAATTTAACATCGTCCAATGAAATGCATTTGTTTTGCATGCATGAAATGACATTCGCGTCGATTGCGGTGTCCTCAGTCGCATTGTCGCGTACGTGGTGGCCACTTTGTGGCACAAGTGTGGGCTATTATCAGGCAAAAATACGAGCTGTAACGGTTCGTCGGATGGAGAAACTTTGAACACGAAATTCGACCGGCTCGGAGCGAGCTTCGCGCTATATCAAGCAAAGCGTGACTCACTATGCTCGACGAGATTTCATGAAATATAACGGACGAAATCCGTCGTCAATGAAATGCATTTGTTTTGCATGCATGAAATGACATTCGCGTCGATTGCGGTGTCCTCAGTCGCATTGTCGCGTACGTGGTGGCCACTTTGTGGCACAAGTGTGGGCTATTATCAGGCAAAAATACGAGCTGTAACGGTTCGTCGGATGGAGAAACTTTGAACACGAAATTCGACCGGCTCGGAGCGAGCTTCGAACGCTATATCAAGCAAAGCGTGACTCACTACCTCGAGAAATCATCATGAAATTGTAACGGATCGCCTCGAAATCCGAACATCGAATGAAATGCATTTGTTTTGCATGCATGAAATGACATTCGCGTCGATTGCGGTGTCCTCAGTCGCATTGTCGCGTACGTGGTGGCCACTTTGTGGCACAAGTGTGGGCTATTATCAGGCAAAAATACGAGCTGTAACGGTTCGTCGGATGGAGAAACTTTGAACACGAAATTCGACCGGCTCGGAGCGAGCTTCGTAACGCTATATCAAGCAAAGCGTGACTCACTACGGTTTGCAAGATATCGACGAGATACCAAAGTGCACGAGGCCATCATGAGGTGTGGGTTGGAACCTGAGGCACTGTAACGGATCGCCTCGAAATCCGAAATTTAACATCGTCCAATGAAATGCATTTGTTTTTGCATGACATTCGCGTCGAAATACACGCACGCAGGCAAAAATACGAGCTGTAATTGTCGTGTCCTCAGTCGCATTGTCGGTACGTGGTGGCCATCTGGCACAAGGTGTGACGCTATTATGCACATGCAATAATCCGCAAAACGGATCGTCGAATGAAACACACGAAATTCGACCGGCTCGGAGCGAGCTTCGTAACGCTATATCAAGCAAAGCGTGACTCACTACAAGATATCGACGAGCAGTGCACGAGGCCATCATGAGGTTGGGTTGGATCGTCCATTTGTTTTGCATGCTGACAGCGTCGACTGTCGCAACGTGGTGGCCACTTTGTGGCACAAGTGTGGGCTATTATCAGGCAAAAATACGAGCTGTAACGGTTCGTCGAAATTTCGACCGGCTTTCGTCGAACTGAATATGCATTTGTGTTTGCACTGCGGATCGCCTCGAAATCCGAAATTTAACATCGTCGCATTTGTTTTGCATGCGATTGCGGTGTCCTCAGTCGCATTGTCGCGTACGTGGTGGCCACTTTGTGGCACAAGTGTGGGCTATTATCAGGCAAAAATACGAGCTGTAACGGTTCGTCGGATGGAGAAACTTTGAACACGAAATTCGACCGGCTCGGAGCGAGCTTCGTAACGCTATATCAAGCAAAGCGTGACTCACTACGGTTTGCAAGATATCGACGAGATACCAAGCAGTGCACGAGGCCATCATGAGGTGTGGGTTGGACCGCACCTGAGGCACTGTAACGGATCGCCTCGAAATCCGAAATTTAACATCGTCGAATGAAATGCATTTGTTTTGCATGCATGAAATGACATTCGCGTCGATTGCGGTGTCCTCAGTCGCATTGTCGCGTACGTGGTGGCCACTTTGTGGCACAAGTGTGGGCTATTATCAGGCAAAAATACGAGCTGTAACGGTTCGTCGGATGAGGAACACGAAATTCGACTTTCGAAACGCTATATCAAGCAAAGCGTGACTCACTACGGTTCAGTGCACGGAGCGCAGCGGACTTCGTAACGCTTGTATCAATCCGTCAATGAAATGCATTTGTTTTGCATGCATGAAATGACATTCGCGTCGATTGCGGTGTCCTCAGTCGCATTGTCGCGTACGTGGTGGTTTGTGGGCAGCTGTCGCATGAAATGAGCATTCGAACATCGTCGTCGATTGCGGTGTCCTCAGTCGCATTGTCGCGTACGTGGTGGCCACTTTGTGGCACAAGTGTGGGCTATTATCAGGCAAAAATACGAGCTGTAACGGTTCGTCGGATGGAGAAACTTTGAACACAAATTCGACCGGCTCGGAGCGAGCTTCGAAACGCTATATCAAGCAAAGCGTGACTCACTACTCAAGATATCGACGAGAGCAGTGCACGAGGCCATCATGAGGTGTGGGTTGGACCGCACCTGAGGCACTGTAACGGATCGCCTCGAAATCCGAAATTTAACATCGTCGAATGAAATGCATTTGTTTTGCATGCATGAAATGACATTCGCGTCGATTGCGGTGTCCTCAGTCGCATTGTCGCGTACGTGGTGGCCACTTTGTGGCACAAGTGTGGGCTATTATCAGGCAAAAATACGAGCTGTAACGGTTCGTCGGATGGAGAAACTTTGAACACGAAATTCGACCGGCTCGGAGCGAGCTTCGTAACGCTATATCAAGCAAAGCGTGACTCACTACGGTTTGCAAGATATCGACGAGATACCAACAGTGCACGAGGCCATCATGAGGTGTGGGTTGGACCGCACCTGAGGCACTGTAACGGATCGCCTCGAAATCCGAAATTTAACATCGTCGAATGAAATGCATTTGTTTTGCATGCATGAAATGACATTCGCGTCGATTGCGGTGTCCTCAGTCGCATTGTGTACGTGGTGGCCACGTGGCACAAGTGTGGGCTATTATCAGGCAAAAATACGAGCTGTAACGGTTCGTCGGATGGAGAAACTTTGAACACGAAATTCGACCGGCTCGGAGCGAGCTTCGTAACGCTATATCAAGCAAAGCGTGACTCACTACGGTTTGCAAGATATCGACGAGATACCAAGCAGTGCACGAGGCCATCATGAGGTGTGGGTTGGACCGCACCTGAGGCACTGTAACGGATCGCCTCGAAATCCGAAATTTAACATCGTCGAATGAAATGCATTTGTTTTGCATGCATGAAATGACATTCGCGTCGATTGCGGTGTCCTCAGTCGCATTGTCGCGTACGTGGTGGCCACGAGTGTGGGCTATTATCAGGCAAAAATACGAGCTGTAACGGTTCGTCGAAAGAACACTTGTCGAAACGCTATATCAAGCAAAGCGTGACTCACTACGGTTTGCAAGATATCGACGAGATACCAAGCAGTGCACGAGGCCATCATGAGGTGTGGGTTGGACCGCACCTGAGGCACTGTAACGGATCGCCTCGAAATCCGACGCACCTGAACTCAAAGGCACCTTGCACGAAATTTTTTAACGCTATATCGTGACTCACTATGCAAAATGTTCGTTGCAAAATCGAAATGACATCGTCGCGCATGCATGAAATGACATTTCGGTGTCCTCAGTCGCATTGTCGCGTACGTGGTGGCCACTTTGTTGTGGCTCAGGCACGAGCTGTAACGGTTCGTCTACTTTATTCGACCGGCGGAGCGAGCTTCGTAACGCTATATCGCAAAGCGTGACTCACTACGCAAGATATTTGGGATGTCAATTGCACGGTGTGCGAAACCGCACGAGAACGTTGGATCCTCAAAGCGTGGCTCATCGGTTTGCGATTGCACGCTACGCAAGCGACGGTGCAAAGGTGTGGGTGTGGAGGCCGAGCTGTAACTGAGGAACACTGCTCGGAGCGAAACGCTATATCAAGCAAAGCGTGACTCACTACGGTTTGCTCGATTCCGAAACCTTGTAACGGAGAAATCCGCATCGAATGAAATGCATTTGTTTTGCATGCATGAAATGACATTCGCGTCGATTGCGGTGTCCTCAGTCGCAAAGTCGTGCCGCACTGGCAATTTGGAATTACATTGTACGACATCGTATTCGGGCAAATTGTTTTGCATGCATGAAATGACAATGAATTGTCGCGTATGGAGACTCAGGCTTGTAACACGGATCGTAACGCTATATCAAGCAAAGCGTGACTCACTACGGTTTGCAAGATATCGACGAGATGTGGCTCTCACGAGGCCATCTATATGCAATAAAGCACCTCAGGCACGGTGCAAGATATCACACACGAAAATCCGAAAGGCAGCGAGGCCATCATGAGGTGTGGGTTGGACCGCACCTGAGGCACTGTAACGGATCGCCTCGAAATCCGAAATTTAACATCGTCGAATGAAATGCGCATGCGAAATCAGTCGCATTGTCGCGTAATCGTCAGGCGAGCACGGTTCGTCGAAACTTTTTCGACCGGCTTTCGGCTATATGTGACATTTGCGATTGTGGGCTACCAAGCGCAACATCAGAGGTGTGGCACAAGTGTGGGCTATTATCAGGCAAAAATTGTAATGGAGAAACTTTGAACACGAAATTCGAAGCGAAACGGAGCGCCTTTGCAATTTAACGGACGCGTCGCCTGCATGCATGAAATGACATTCGCGTCGAAGTCGCATTGTCGCGTACGTGGTGGCCACTTTGTGGGTGTGGGCTATTATCAGGCAAAAATACGAGCTGTAATCGTGCGGATCGATCATTGACTCGACACGAGGCTCTGAGGCACTGTAAGATCGCGTGAAAAATGCGACAAAAATCGTCGATGAAATGCACCTTTTTTGCGATCGACGCATGCAAATGACATTTGCACCGTTGTAACGGATCGTCGCTTCGTCGCAACGTGGATCACAATGGACAAGTGTGGGCTATTATCAGGCAAAAATACGAGCTGTAACGGTTCGTCGGATGGAGAAACTTTGAACACGAAATTCGAAGCGAGCTTCGTAACGCTATATCAAGCAAAGCGTGCCAAGATATCGACGAGATGTCCAGTCACGAGCGCGTGATGGTGCATGCCAACCGCACAAGGCACTGGGTATACGATAATCGTCGGAAGCGAAACGTTGACCAATTTGCTTGAGGCACTGCACGAAATGACATCGTCGCCATCGACAATTGGTGTCCTCAGTCGCATTGTCGCGTACGTGGTGGCCACTTTGTGGCACAAGTGTGGGCTATTATCAGGCAAAAATACGAGCTGTAACGGTTCGTCGGATGGAGAAACTTTGAACACGAAATTCGACGGAGCGAGCTTCGTAACGCTATATCAAGCAAAGCGTGACTCACTACGGTTTGCAAGATATTCGTGATACTGTAAAGAAATGCATCGTCTGCAGCATGCATGAAATGACATTCGCGTCGATTGCGGTGTCCTCAGTCGCAACGTGGTGGCCACTTTGTGGCACAAGTGTGGGCTATTATCAGGCAAAAATACGAGCTGTAACGGTTCGTCGGATGGAGAAACTTTGAACACGAAATTCGACGGAGCGAGCTTCGTAACGCTATATCAAGCAAAGCGTGACTCACTACGCTATTTGCACGAGGCCATCATGATCGTGAGGCACTGTAACGGATCGCCTCGAAATCCGAAATTTAACATCGTCGAATGAAATGCATTTGTTTTGCATGCATGAAATGACATTCGCGTCGATTGCGGTGTCCTCAGTCGCATTGTCGCGTACGTGGTGGCCACTTTGTGGCACAAGTGTGGGCTATTATCAGGCAAAAATACGAGCTGTAACGGTTCGTCGGATGGAGAAACTTTGAACACGAAATTCGACCGGCTCCGAAACGCTATATCAAGCAAAGCGTGACGGTTCAAGATATCGAGATTGGAGGCATGAGGCACTGTAACGGATCGCCTCGAAATCCGAAATTTAACATCGTCGAATGAAATGCATTTGTTTTGCATGCATGAAATGACATTCGCGTCGATTGCGGTGTCCTCAGTCGCATTGTCGCGTACGTGGTGGCCACTTTGTGGCACAAGTGTGGGCTATTATCAGGCAAAAATACGAGCTGTAACGGTTCGTCGGATGGAGAAACTTTGAACACGAAATTCGACCGGCTCGGAGCGAGCTTCGTAACGCTATATCAAGCAAAGCGTGCAAGATATCGACGAGATACCAAGCAGTGCACGAGGCCATCATGAGGTGTGGGTTGGACCGCACCTGAGGCACTGTAACGGATCGCCTCGAAATCCGAAATTTAACATCGTCGAATGAAATGCATTTGTTTTGCATGCATGAAATGACATTCGCGTCGATTGCGGTGTCCTCAGTCGCATTGTCGCGTACGTGGTGGCCACTTTGTGGCACAAGTGTGGGCTATTATCAGGCAAAAATACGAGCTGTAACGGTTCGTCGGATGGAGAAACTTTGAACACGAAATTCGAAGCGATCGAGAAACTTTGAACACGCTGAGGCACTGTAACGGATCGCGAAATCCGCATCGTCGTATGCACATGCATGACATCGAAGCATTGTCGCGTAAGCGTGAGGCAAACGGTTTGCAAGATATCGATGTGTACTTGTGCACGAGGCCATCTTGGGACGGACCGCACCTGACGACTGTAACGGATCGCCTCGAAAATAATTTTTTCGTCGAATGAAATGTTTGTTTTGCATGCATGAAATGACATTCGCGTGCGATTGCGGTGTCCTCAGTCGCATTGTCGCGTACGTGGTGGCCACTTTGTGGCACAAGTGTGGGCTATTATCAGGCAAAAATACGAGCTGTAACGGTTCGTCGGATGGAGAAACTTTGAACACGAAATTCGACCGGCTGGACGCTATATCAAGCAAAGCGTGCAAGATATCGACGAGATACCAAGCAGTGCACGAGGCCATCATGAGGTGTGGGTTGGACCGCACCTGAGGCACTGTAACGGATCGCCTCGAAATCCGAAATTTAACATCGTCGAATGAAATGCATTTGTTTTGCATGCATGAAATGACATTCGCGTCGATTGCGGTGTCCTCAGTCGCATTGTCGCGTACGTGGTGGCCACTTTGTGGCACAAGTGTGGGCTATTATCAGGCAAAAATACGAGCTGTAACGGTTCGTCGGATGGAGAAACTTTGAACACGAAATTCGACCGGCTCGGAGCGAGCTTCGTAACGCTATATCAAGCAAAGCGTGACTCACTACGGTTTGCAAGATATCGACGAGATACCAACAGTGCACGAGGCCATCATGAGGTGTGGGTTGGACACCTGAGGCACTGTAACGGAT
Organism: Utricularia gibba; assembly: GCA_002189035.1. Classification (NCBI taxonomy): domain Eukaryota; kingdom Viridiplantae; phylum Streptophyta; class Magnoliopsida; order Lamiales; family Lentibulariaceae; genus Utricularia; species Utricularia gibba. The sequence continues at coordinate 2,380,337 of NEEC01000013.1, read as the reverse complement.
CGCCTCGAAATCCGAAATTTAACATCGTCGAATGAAATGCATTTGTTTTGCATGCATGAAATGACATTCGCGTCGATTGCGGTGTCCTCAGTCGCATTGTCGCGTACGTGGTGGCCACTTTGTGGCACAAGTGTGGGCTATTATCAGGCAAAAATACGAGCTGTAACGGTTCGTCGGATGGAGAAACTTTGAACACGAAATTCGACCGGCTCGGAGCGAGCTTCGTAACGCTATATCAAGCAAAGCGTGACTCACTACGGTTTGCAAGATATCGACGAGATACCAAAGTGCACGAGGCCATCATGAGGTGTGGGTTGGACCGCACCTGAGGCACTGTAACGGATCGCCTCGAAATCCGAAATTTAACATCGTCGAATGAAATGCATTTGTTTTGCATGCATGAAATGACATTCGCGTCGATTGCGGTGTCCTCAGTCGCATTGTCGCGTACGTGGTGGCCACTTTGTGGCACAAGTGTGGGCTATTATCAGGCAAAAATACGAGCTGTAACGGTTCGTCGGATGGAGAAACTTTGAACACGAAATTCGACCGGCTCGAAACGCTATATCAAGCAAAGCGTGACTCACTAGCAAGATATTTGCACGAGGCGGAAAGGCACTGTAACGGATCGCCTCGAAATCCGAAATTTAACATCGTCGAATGAAATGCATTTGTTTTGCATGCATTGACACGAAAATCGCACGAGGCTCAAGCAGTGCTCGAAGCGAGCTTAACGCTATATCAAGCAAAGCGTGACTCACTACGGTTTGCAAGATACTGTAACGGATCGCCTCGAAATCCGAAATTTAACATCGTCAATGAAATGCATTTGTTTTGCATGCATGAAATGACATTCGCGTCGATTGCGGTGTCCTCAGTCGCATGTCGAGGTGTGGGTTGGACGGCTGAGGCACTGTAACGGATCGCCTCGAAATCCGAAATTTAACATCGTCGAATGAAATGCATTTGTTTTGCATGCATGAAATGACAAAATACGCCAGCGTAACGAGTTCGTCGGATGGAGAAACTTTGAACACGAAATTCGATTTGGAGCGTACGTGGTTCGGAGGCACTGTAACGGATCGCCTCGAAATCCGAAATTTAACATCGTCGAATGAAATGCATTTGTTTTGCATGCATGAAATGACATTCGCGTCGATTGCGGTGTCCTCAGTCGCAGTACGTGGTGGCCAACGGAGGCAAAAATACGAGCTGTAATCGGAGAAACTTTGAACACGAAATTCGACCGGCTCGGAGCGAGCTTCGTAACGCTATATCAAGCAAAGCGTGACTCACTACGGTTTGCAAGATATTGCACGATGATGAGGCACTGTAACGGATCGCCTCGAAATCCGAAATTTAACATCGTCGAATGAAATGCATTTGTTTTGCATGCATGAAATGACATTCGCGTCGATTGCGGTGTCCTCAGTCGCATTGTCGCGTACGTGGTGGCCACTTTGTGGCACAAGTGTGGGCTATTATCAGGCAAAAATACGAGCTGTAACGGTTCGTCGGATGGAGAAACTTTGAACACGAAATTCGACCGGCTCGGAGCGAGCTTCGAACGCTATATCAAGCAAAGCGTGACTCACTACGCAAGATATTTGCACGACATCGTTCTGTAACGGATCGAAATGCATCGTCGAATTGTTTTGCATGCATGAAATGACATTCGCGTCGATTGCGGTGTCCTCAGTCGCATTGTCGCGTACGTGGTGGCCACTTTGTGGCACAAGTGTGGGCTATTATCAGGCAAAAATACGAGCTGTAACGGTTCGTCGGATGGAGAAACTTTGAACACGAAATTCGACCGGCTCGGAGCGAGCTTCGTAACGCTATATCAAGCAAAGCGTGACTCACTACGGTTTGCAAGATATCGACGAGATACCAAGCAGTGCACGAGGCCATCATGAGGTGTGGGTTGGACCGCACCTGAGGCACTGTAACGGATCGCCTCGAAATCCGAAATTTAACATCGTCGAATGAAATGCATTTGTTTTGCATGCATGAAATGACATTCGCGTCGATTGCGGTGTCCTCAGTCGCATTGTCGCGTACGTGGTGGCCACTTTGTGGCACAAGTGTGGGCTATTATCAGGCAAAAATACGAGCTGTAACGGTTCGTCGGATGGAGAAACTTTGAACACGAAATTCGATATGGAGATTAACGTACGAGGCGGAGGCACTGTAACGGATCGCCTCGAAATCCGAAATTTAACATCGTCGAATGAAATGCATTTGTTTTGCATGCATGACAAAAACACGACCAGGCTCACACTTTGCTTCGAAACGCTATATCAAGCAAAGCGTGACTTTGCACGAGGCCATCATGAGGTGTGGGTTGAGGCACTGTAACGGATCGCCTCGAAATCCGAAATTTAACATCGTTGAAATGCATTTGTTTTGCATGCATGAAATGACATTCGCGTCGATTGCGGTGTCCTCAGTCGCATTGTCGCGTACGTGGTGGCCACTTTGTGGCACAAGTGTGGGCTATTATCAGGCAAAAATACGAGCTGTAACGGTTCGTCGGATGGAGAAACTTTGAACACGAAATTCGACCGGCTCGGAGCGAGCTTCGTAACGCTATATCAAGCAAAGCGTGACTCACTACGGTTTGCAAGATATCGACGAGAATGCCATCATTGAGGCACTGTAACGGATCGCCTCGAAATCCGACATCGTCGCATTTGTTTTGCATGCATGAAATGACATTCGCGTCGATTGCGGTGTCCTCAGTCGCATTGTCGCGTACGTGGTGGCCACTTTGTGGCACAAGTGTGGGCTATTATCAGGCAAAAATACGAGCTGTAACGGTTCGTCAGTGAACACTGGCCGACGGATCGTGTACCATCGGACCACGAATCTGAGGCACTGTAACGGATCGCCTCGAAATCCGAAATTTAACATCGTCGAATGAAATGCATTTGTTTTGCATGCATGAAATGACATTCGCGTCGATTGCGGTGTCCTCAGTCGCATTGTCGCGTACGTGGTGGCCACTTTGTGGCACAAGTGTGGGCTATTATCAGGCAAAAATACGAGCTGTAACGGTTCGTCGAAACTTTGAACACGAAATTGCTCGGAGCGAGCTTCGGCTATATTGACAAGATATCGACGAGATACCAAAGTGCACGAGGCCATCATGAGGTGTGGGTTGGACCGCACCTGAGGCACTGTAACGGATCGCCTCGAAATCCGAAATTTAACATCGTCGAATGAAATGCATTTGTTTTGCATGCATGAAATGACATTCGCGTCGATTGCGGTGTCCTCAGTCGCATTGTCGCGTACGTGGTGGCCACTTTGTGGCACAAGTGTGGGCTATTATCAGGCAAAAATACGAGCTGTAACGGTTCGTCGGATGGAGAAACTTTGAACACGAAATTCGATTTCGGGCAAAGCGACAAGATATCGAGAAGTGCACGAGGCCATCATGAGGTGTGGGTTGGACCGCACCTGAGGCACTGTAACGGATCGCCTCGAAATCCGAAATTTAACATCGTCGAATGAAATGCATTTGTTTTGCATGCATGAAATGACATTCGCGTCGATTGCGGTGTCCTCAGTCGCATTGTCGCGTACGTGGTGGCCACTTTGTGGCACAAGTGTGGGCTATTATCAGGCAAAAATACGAGCTGTAACGTGGTTTCGATGGAGCGTGACTTTTTGCACGAGGCACCGCACCTGAGGCACTGTAACGGATCGCCTCGAAATCCGAAATTTAACATCGTCGAATGAAATGCATTTGTTTTGCATGCATGAAATGACATTCGCGTCGATTGCGGTGTCCTCAGTCGCATTGTCGCGTACGTGGTGGCCACTTTGTGGCACAAGTGTGGGCTATTATCAGGCAAAAATACGAGCTGTAACGGTTCGTCGGATGGAGAAACTTTGAACACGAAATTCGACCGGCTCGGAGCGAGCTTCGTAACGCTATATCAAGCAAAGCGTGACTCACTACGGTTTGCAAGATATCGACGAGATACCAAGCAGTGCACGAGGCCATCATGAGGTGTGGGTTGGACCGCACCTGAGGCACTGTAACGGATCGCCTCGAAATCCGAAATTTAACATCGTCGAATGAAATGCATTTGTTTTGCATGCATGAAATGACATTCGCGTCGATTGCGGTGTCCTCAGTCGCATTGTCGCGTACGTGGTGGCCACTTTGTGGCACAAGTGTGGGCTATTATCAGGCAAAAATACGAGCTGTAACGGTTCGTCACTTTGAACACGAAATTCGAAGCGAAACATTTGCGCGATATTGTCCTCTTGAGGCACTGCGGATCGCCTTCCGTCGTCGTATGCGACAAAGCAACTGGTGGCACAAGTGTGGGCTATTATCAGGCAAAAATACGAGCTGTAACGGTTCGTCGGATGGAGAAACTTTGAACACGAAATTCGACCGGCTCGGAGCGAGCTTCGTAACGCTATATCAAGCAAAGCGTGACTCACTACTATCGACGATACCAAGCAGTGCACGAGGCATGAGGTGGGTTGGACCGCACCTGAGGCACTGTAACGGATCGCCTCGAAATCCGAAATTTAACATCGTCGAATGAAATGCATTTGTTTTGCATGCATGAAATGACATTCGCGTCGATTGCGGTGTCCTCAGTCGCATTGTCGCGTACGTGGTGGCCACTTTGTGGCACAAGTGTGGGCTATTATCAGGCAAAAATACGAGCTGTAACGGTTCGTCGGATGGAGAAACTTTGAACACGAAATTCGACGGAGCGAGCTTCGTAACGCTATATCAAGCAAAGCGTGACTCACTACCTATTTCTGAGGCACTGTAACGGATCGCCTCGAAATCCGAAATTTAACATCGTCGAATGAAATGCATTTGTTTTGCATGCATGAAATGACATTCGCGTCGATTGCGGTGTCCTCAGTCGCATTGTCGCGTACGTGGTGGCCACTTTGTGGCACAAGTGTGGGCTATTATCAGGCAAAAATCACAACGGTTTCGCGATGGAGAAACTTTGAATTTTCGACCGGCACTGTAACGGAGCGAAAGCATTCGAATAACATGCATATATCGAAGCAAAGCACGTGACTCACAACTTTAAGATCCGATCGGAGACAAGATATGCAGTGCACGAGGCCATCATGAGGTGTGGGTTGGACCGCACCTGAGGCACTGTAACGGATCGCCTCGAAATCCGAAATTTAACATCGTCGAATGAAATGCATTTGTTTTGCATGCATGAAATGACATTCGCGTCGATTGCGGTGTCCTCAGTCGCATTGTCGCGTACGTGGTGGCCACTTTGTGGCACAAGTGTGGGCTATTATCAGGCAAAAATACGAGCTGTAACGGTTCGTCGGATGGAGAAACTTTGAACACGAAATTCGACCGGCTCGGAGCGAGCTTCGTAACGCTATATCAAGCAAAGCGTGACTCACTACGGTTTGCAAGATATCGACGAGATACCAAGCAGTGCACGAGGCCATCATGAGGTGTGGGTTGGACCGCACCTGAGGCACTGTAACGGATCGCCTCGAAATCCGAAATTTAACATCGTCGAATGAAATGCATTTGTTTTGCATGCATGAAATGACATTCGCGTCGATTGCGGTGTCCTCAGTCGCATTGTCGCGTACGTGGTGGCCACTTTGTGGCACAAGTGTGGGCTATTATCAGGCAAAAATACGAGCTGTAACGGTTCGTCGGATGGAGAAACTTTGAACACGAAATTCGACCGGCTCGGAGCGAGCTTCGTAACGCTATATCAAGCAAAGCGTGACTCACTACGGTTTGAGATATCGACGAGATACCAAGCAGTGCACGAGGCCATCATGAGGTGTGGGTTGGACCGCACCTGAGGCACTGTAACGGATCGCCTCGAAATCCGAAATTTAACATCGTCGAATGAAATGCATTTGTTTTGCATGCATGAAATGACATTCGCGTCGATTGCGGTGTCCTCAGTCGCATTGTCGCGTACGTGGTGGCCACTTTGTGGCACAAGTGTGGGCTATTATCAGGCAAAAATACGAGCTGTAACGGTTCGTCGGATGGAGAAACTTTGAACACGAAATTCGACCGGCTCGGAGCGAGCTTCGTAACGCTATATCAAGCAAAGCGTGACTCACTACGGTTTGCAAGATATCGACGAGATACCAAGCAGTGCACGAGGCCATCATGAGGTGTGGGTTGGACCGCACCTGAGGCACTGTAACGGATCGCCTCGAAATCCGAAATTTAACATCGTCGAATGAAATGCATTTGTTTTGCATGCATGAAATGACATTCGCGTCGATTGCGGTGTCCTCAGTCGCATTGTCGCGTACGTGGTGGCCACTTTGTGGCACAAGTGTGGGCTATTATCAGGCAAAAATACGAGCTGTAACGGTTCGTCGGATGGAGAAACTTTGAACACGAAATTCGACCGGCTCGGAGCGAGCTTCGTAACGCTATATCAAGCAAAGCGTGACTCACTACGGTTTGCAAGATATCGACGAGATACCAAGCAGTGCACGAGGCCATCATGAGGTGTGGGTTGGACCGCACCTGAGGCACTGTAACGGATCGCCTCGAAATCCGAAATTTAACATCGTCGAATGAAATGCATTTGTTTTGCATGCATGAAATGACATTCGCGTCGATTGCGGTGTCCTCAGTCGCATTGTCGCGTACGTGGTGGCCACTTTGTGGCACAAGTGTGGGCTATTATCAGGCAAAAATACGAGCTGTAACGGTTCGTCGGATGGAGAAACTTTGAACACGAAATTCGACCGGCTCGGAGCGAGCTTCGTAACGCTATATCAAGCAAAGCGTGACTCACTACGGTTTGCAAGATATCGACGAGATTATCACCGCAAGGCACTGTAACGGATCGCCTCGAAATCCGAAATTTAACATCGTCGAATGAAATGCATTTGTTTTGCATGCATGAAATGACATTCGCGTCGATTGCGGTGTCCTCAGTCGCATTGTCGCGTACGTGGTGGCCACTTTGTGGCACAAGTGTGGGCTATTATCAGGCAAAAATACGAGCTGTAACGGTTCGTCGGATGGAGAAACTTTGAACACGAAATTGCTCCGACGGCTATATTGAAGATATCGACGAGATACCAAGCAGTGCACGAGGCCATCATGAGGTGTGGGTTGGACCGCACCTGAGGCACTGTAACGGATCGCCTCGAAATCCAACATCGTCATTTGTTTTGCATGCATGAAATGACATTCGCGTCGATTGCGGTGTCCTCAGTCGCATTGTCGCGTACGTGGTGGCCACTTTGTGGCACAAGTGTGGGCTATTATCAGGCAAAAATACGAGCTGTAACGGTTCGTCGGATGGAGAAACTTTGAACACGAAATTCGACCGGCTCGGAGCGAGCTTCGTAACGCTATATCAAGCAAAGCGTGACTCACTACGCAAGATATCGACGAGATTGCACGAGGCCATCATGAGGTGTGGGTTGGACCGCACCTGAGGCACTGTAACGGATCGCCTCGAAATCCGAAATTTAACATCGTCGAATGAAATGCATTTGTTTTGCATGCATGAAATGACATTCGCGTCGATTGCGGTGTCCTCAGTCGCATTGTCGCGTACGTGGTGGCCACTTTGTGGCACAAGTGTGGGCTATTATCAGGCAAAAATACGAGCTGTAACGGTTCGTCGGATGGAGAAACTTTGAACACGAAATTCGACCGGCTCGGAGCGAGCTTCGTAACGCTATATCAAGCAAAGCGTGACTCACTACGGTTTGCAAGATATCGACGAGATACCAAGCAGTGCACGAGGCCATCATGAGGTGTGGGTTGGACCGCACCTGAGGCACTGTAACGGATCGCCTCGAAATCCGAAATTTAACATCGTCGAATGAAATGCATTTGTTTTGCATGCATGAAATGACATTCGCGTCGATTGCGGTGTCCTCAGTCGCATTGTCGCGTACGTGGTGGCCACTTTGTGGCACAAGTGTGGGCTATTATCAGGCAAAAATACGAGCTGTAACGGTTCGTCGGATGGAGAAACTTTGAACACGAAATTCGACCGGCTCGGAGCGAGCTTCGTAACGCTATATCAAGCAAAGCGTGACTCACTACGGTTTGCAAGTGATTGCGGTTCGCACTGTTCGTCGGATCGTCGCAACGACACGAGTCCTCACAAAGACAAGTGTGGGCTATTATCAGGCAAAAATACGAGCTGTAACGGTTCGTCGGATGGAGAAACTTTGAACACGAAATTCGAGAGCGAAACGCTATATCGTGACGGTTTGCAAGATATCGACGAGATTGCACGAGGCCATCATGAGGTGTGGGTTGGACCGCACCTGAGGCACTGTAACGGATCGCCTCGAAATCCGAAATTTAACATCGTCGAATGAAATGCATTTGTTTTGCATGCATGAAATGACATTCGCGTCGATTGCGGTGTCCTCAGTCGCATTGTGTACACACAAGTGTGGGTCAGGCGAGCTGTAACGGTTCGTCACTTTGAACACGAAATTCGACAAGTGGGCGTGTATGCAAGATATTTGCACGAGGCAAAGGCACTGTAACGGATCGCCTCGAAATCCGAAATTTAACATCGTCGAATGAAATGCATTTGTTTTGCATGCATGAAATGACACGATTGCGGTGTCCTCAATTGTCGCGTACGTGGTGGCCACTTTGTGGCACAACTATTATCAGGCAAAAATACGAGCTGTAACGGTTCGTCGAAACTTTGAACACGAAATTTCGGAGCGAAACGCTATATCAAGCAAAGCGTGACTCACTACGGTTTGCAAGATATCGACGAGATACCAAGCAGTGCACGAGGCCATCATGAGGTGTGGGTTGGACCGCACCTGAGGCACTGTAACGGATCGCCTCGAAATCCGAAATTTAACATCGTCGAATGAAATGCATTTGTTTTGCATGCATGAAATGACATTCGCGTCGATTGCGGTGTCCTCAGTCGCATTGTCGCGTACGTGGTGGCCACTTTGTGGCACAAGTGTGGGCTATTATCAGGCAAAAATACGAGCTGTAACGGTTCGTCGGATGGAGAAACTTTGAACACGAAATTCGACCGGCTCGGAGCGAAACGCTATATCAAGCAAAGCGTGACTCACTACGGTTTGCAAGATATCGACGAGATTGCACGAGGCCATCATGAGGTGTGGGTTGGACCGCACCTGAGGCACTGTAACGGATCGCCTCGAAATCCGAAATTTAACATCGTCGAATGAAATGCATTTGTTTTGCATGCATGAAATGTCCTCAGTCGCATTGTCGCGTACGTGGTGGCCACTTTGTGGCACAAGTGTGGGCTATTATCAGGCAAAAATACGAGCTGTAACGGTTCGTCGGATGGAGAAACTTTGAACACGAAATTCGAAGCGAGTAACGCTATATGGCACACAAGATATTGTGCACGAGGCACAAGGTGTGGGCGACGCAGGCAAACTCAGTAACGGAACGCCTCGAAATCCGAAACTTTGAACACGAAATTCGACCGGCTCGGAGCGAGCTTCGTAACGCTATATCAAGCAAAGCGTGACTCACTACGGTTTGCAAGATATCGACGAGATACCAAGCAGTGCACGAGGCCATCATGAGGTGTGGGTTGGACCGCACCTGAGGCACTGACATTCCGCGTCGCATTGCGGTGACAAAGCATTGTCGCGTAACTTTGTACAAGTGTGGGCTATTATCAGGCAAAAATACGAGCTGTAACGGTTCGTCGGATGGAGAAACTTTGAACACGCGATTTGTAACGCTATATTGACTCACTATGCAAGGACATTACGAGGCGTACCGCACTGTTCGTCGGGTCGCACATGCCACGAAGTCGCAATGGTGTGGCACAAGTGTGGGCTATTATCAGGCAAAAATACGAGCTGTAACGGTTCGTCGGATGGAGAAACTTTGAACACTTCGATCGTAACGCTATATCAAGCAAAGCGTGACTCACTACGGTTTGCAAGATATCGACGAGATTGCACGACATCATGAGGTGTGGGTTGGACCACCTGAGGCACTGTAACGGATCGCCTCGAAATCCGAAATTTAACATCGTCGAATGAAATGCATTTTTTTGCATGCATGAAATGACATTCGCGTCGATTGCGGTGTCCTCAGTCGCATTGTCGCGTACGTGGTGGCCACTTTGTGGCACAAGTGTGGGCTATTATCAGGCAAAAATACGAGCTGTAACGGTTCGTCGGATGGAGAAACTTTGAACACGAAATTCGACCGGCTCGGAGCGAAACGCTATATCAAGCAAAGCGTGACTCACTACGGTTTGCAAGATATTTGCACGAGGCCATCTTGAGGCACTGTAACGGATCGCCTCGAAATCCGAAATTTAACATCGTCGAATGAAATGCATTTTTTTGCATGCATGAAATGACATTCGCGTCGATTGCGGTGTCCTCAGTCGCATTGTCGCGTACGTGGTGGCCACTTTGTGGCACAAGTGTGGGCTATTATCAGGCAAAAATACGAGCTGTAACGGTTCGTCGGATGGAGAAACTTTGAACACGAAATTCGACCGGCTCGGAGCGATAACGCATATATCAAGCAAAGCGTGACTCACTACGGTTTGCTATCGACGAGATACCAAGCAGTGCACGAGGCCATCATGATTGGACCGCACCTGAGGCACTGTAACGGATCGCCTCGAAATCCGAAATTTAACATCGTCGAATGAAATGCATTTGTTTTGCATGCATGAAATGACATTCGCGTCGATTGCGGTGTCCTCAGTCGCATTGTCGCGTACGTGGTGGCCACTTTGTGGCACAAGTGTGGGCTATTATCAGGCAAAAATACGAGCTGTAACGGTTCGTCGGATGGAGAAACTTTGAACACGAAATTCGACCGGCTCGGAGCGAGCTTCGTAACGCTATATCAAGCAAAGCGTGACTCACTACGGTTTGCAAGATATCGACGAGATACCAAGCAGTGCACGAGGCCATCATGAGGTGTGGGTTGGACCGCACCTGAGGCACTGTAACGGATCGCCTCGAAATCCGAAATTTAACATCGTCGAATGAAATGCATTTGTTTTGCATGCATGAAATGACATTCGCGTCGATTGCGGTGTCCTCAGTCGCATTGTCGCGTACGTGGTGGCCACTTTGTCCTATTATCAGGCAAAAATACGAGCTGTAACGGTTCGTCGGATGGAGAAACTTTGAACACGAAATTCGACCGGCTCGAGAAACGCATTGACTCACTACGGTTTGCAAGATATCGACGAGATACCAAGCAGTGCACGAGGCCATCATGAGGTGTGGGTTGGACCGCACCTGAGGCACTGTAACGGATCGCCTCGAAATCCGAAATTTAACATCGTCGAATGAAATGCATTTGTTTTGCATGCATGAAATGACATTCGCGTCGATTGCGGTGTCCTCAGTCGCATTGTCGCGTACGTGGTGGCCACTTTGTGGCACAAGTGTGGGCTATTATCAGGCAAAAATACGAGCTGTAACGGTTCGTCGGATGGAGAAACTTTGAACACGAAATTCGACCGGCTCGGAGCGAGCTTCGTAACGCTATATCAAGCAAAGCGTGACTCACTACGGTTTGCAAGATATCGACGAGATACCAAGCAGTGCACGAGGCCATCATGAGGTGTGGGTTGGACCGCACCTGAGGCACTGTAACGGATCGCCTCGAAATCCGAAATTTAACATCGTCGAATGAAATGCATTTGTTTTGCATGCATGAAATGACATTCGCGTCGATTGCGGTGTCCTCAGTCGCATTGTCGCGTACGTGGTGGCCACTTTGTGGCACAAGTGTGGGCTATTATCAGGCAAAAATACGAGCTGTAACGGTTCGTCGGATGGAGAAACTTTGAACACGAAATTCGATCGGAGCGAGCTTCGAAACGCTATATCAAGCAAAGCGTGACTCACTACGGTTTGCAAGATATCGACGAGAACAGTGCACGAGGCCATCATGAGGTGTGGGTTGGACCGCACCTGAGGCACTGTAACGGATCGCCTCGAAATCCGAAATTTAACATCGTCGAATGAAATGCATTTGTTTTGCATGCATGAAATGACATTCGCGTCGATTGCGGTGTCCTCAGTCGCATTGTCGCGTACGTGGTGGCCACTTTGTGGCACAAGTGTGGGCTATTATCAGGCAAAAATACGAGCTGTAACGGTTCGTCGGATGGAGAAACTTTGAACACGAAATTCGACCGGCTCGGAGCGAGCTTCGAAACGCTATATCAAGCAAAGCGTGACTCACTACGGTTTGCAAGATATCGACGAGATACCAACAGTGCACGAGGCCATCATGAGGTGTGGGTTGGACCACACCTGAGGCACTGTAACGGATCGCCTCGAAATCCGAAATTTAACATCGTCGAATGAAATGCATTTGTTTTGCATGCATGAAATGACATTCGCGTCGATTGCGGTGTCCTCAGTCGCATTGTCGCGTACGTGGTGGCCACTTTGTGGCACAAGTGTGGGCTATTATCAGGCAAAAATACGAGCTGTAACGGTTCGTCGGATGGAGAAACTTTGAACACGAAATTCGACCGGCTCGGAGCGAGCTTCGTAACGCTATATCAAGCAAAGCGTGACTCACTACGGTTTGCAAGATATCGACGAGATACCAAGCAGTGCACGAGGCCATCATGAGGTGTGGGTTGGACCGCACCTGAGGCACTGTAACGGATCGCCTCGAAATCCGAAATTTAACATCGTCGAATGAAATGCATTTGTTTTGCATGCATGAAATGACATTCGCGTCGATTGCGGTGTCCTCAGTCGCATTGTCGCGTACGTGGTGGCCACTTTGTGGCACAAGTGTGGGCTATTATCAGGCAAAAATACGAGCTGTAACGGCGTCGAAACGGTTTCGGATGGCAAAGAACTACTTTGAACACGCTCGGCTCGGAGCGAAACTTTGAACACGAAATTCGATCGGAGCGAAACGCTATATCAAGCAAAGCGTGACTCACTACGGTTTGCAAGATATCGACGAGATACCAAGCAGTGCACGAGGCCATCATGAGGTGTGGTTGGACCGCACCTGAGGCACTGTAACGGATCGCCTCGAAATCCGAAATTTAACATCGTCGAATGAAATGCATTTGTTTTGCATGCATGAAATGACATTCGCGTCGATTGCGGTGTCCTCAGTCGCATTGTCGCGTACGTGGTGGCCACTTTGTGGGACAAGTGTGGGCTATTATCAGGCAAAAATACGAGCTGTAACGGTTCGTCGGATGGAGAAACTTTGAACACGAAATTCGACCGGCTCGGAGCGAGCTTCGTAACGCTATATCGTGTACGGATATGATTGCACGAGGCCATCTTTGGACCCAAGGCACTGTAACGGATCGCCTCGAAATCCGAAATTTAACATCGTCGAATGAAATGCATTTGTTTTGCATGCATGAAATGACATTCGCGTCGATTGCGGTGTCCTCAGTCGCATTGTCGCGTACGTGGTGGCCACTTTGTAGTGTGGGCTATTATCAGGCAGCTGTAAGTCGGATGGAGTGAACACTCGACTAGCTTCGGCTATATCAAGCAAAGCGTGACTCACTACAAGATATCGACGAGATACCAACAGTGCACGAGGCCATCATGAGGTGTGGGTTGGACCGTGAGGCACTGTAACGGATCGGCCATCGTCATGGTGTGCACATTGGACCGCACCGTGAGGCACTGTAACGGAGCCTCTTCGAAGCGATAACGCATAACAAGCAATGAAATGCATTTGTTTTGCATGCATGAAATGACATTCGCGTCGATTGCGGTGTCCTCAGTCGCATTGTCGCGTACGTGGTGGCCACTTTGTGGCACAAGTGTGGGCTATTATCAGGCAAAAATACGAGCTGTAACGGTTCGTCGGATGGAGAAACTTTGAACACGAAATTCGACCGGCTCGGAGCGAGCTTCGTAACGCTATATCAAGCAAAGCGTGACTCACTACGGTTTGCAAGATATCGACGAGATACCAAGCAGTGCACGAGGCCATCATGAGGTGTGGGTTGGACCGCACCTGAGGCACTGTAACGGATCGCCTCGAAATCCGAAATTTAACATCGTCGAATGAAATGCATTTGTTTTGCATGCATGAAATGACACGTCGATTGCGGTGTCCTCAGTCGCAGCACGTGGTGGCCACTTTGTGGCACAAGTGTGGGCTATTATCAGGCAAAAATACGAGCTGTAACGGTTCGTCGGATGGAGAAACTTTGAACACGAAATTCGACCGGCTCGGAGCGAGCTTCGTAACGCTATATCAAGCAAAGCGTGACTCACTACGGTTTGCAAGATATCGACGAGATACCAAACAGTGCACGAGGCCATCATGAGTGTGGGTTGGACCACCCAGGCACTGTAACGGATCGCCTCGAAATCCGAAATTTAACATCGTCGAATGAAATGCATTTGTTTTGCATGCATGAAATGACATTCGCGTCGATTGCGGTGTCCTCAGTCGCATTGTCGCGTACGTGGTGGCCACTTTGTGGCACAAGTGTGGGCTATTATCAGGCAAAAATACGAGCTGTAACGGTTCGTCGGATGGAGAAACTTTGAACACGAAATTCGACCGGCTCGGAGCGAGCTTCGTAACGCTATATCAAGCAAAGCGTGACTCACTACGGTTTGCAAGATATGAAATGCATTATCGAGGCGGTGAAACCATGCATGAAATAATTCAGTCGTCGCGATGGAGCAAAGTGGGGCTATTATCAGGCAAAAATACGAGCTGTAACGGTTCGTCGGATGGAGAAACTTTGAACACGAAATTCGACCGGCTCGGAGCGAGCTTCGTAACGCTATATCAAGCAAAGCGTGACTCACTACGGTTTGCAAGATATCGACGAGATACCAAGCAGTGCACGAGGCCATCATGAGGTGTGGGTTGGACCGCACCTGAGGCACTGTAACGGATCGCCTCGAAATCCGAAATTTAACATCGTCGAATGAAATGCATTTGTTTTGCATGCATGAAATGACATTCGCGTCGATTGCGGTGTCCTCATCGCATTGTCGCGTACGTGGTGGCCACTTTGTGGGACGAGTGTGGCTATTATCAGGCAAAAATACGAGCTGTAACGGTTCGTCGGATGGAGAAACTTTGAACACGAAATTCGACCGGCTCGGAGCGAGCTTCGTAACGCTATATCAAGCAAAGCGTGACTCACTACGGTTTGCAAGATATCGACGAGATACCAAGCAGTGCACGAGGCCATCATGAGGTGTGGGTTGGACCGCATTGTAATTGCCTCATCGTCGAATGAAATGCATTTGTTTTGCATGCATGAAATGACATTCGCGTCGATTGCGGTGTCCTCAGTCGCATTGTCGCGTACGTGGTGGCCACTTGTGGGACAAGTGTGGGCTATTATCAGGCAAAAATACGAGCTGTAACGGTTCGTCGGATGGAGAAACTTTGAACACGAAATTCGACCGGCTCGGAGCGAGCTTCGTAACGCTATATCAAGCAAGCGTGACTCACTACGGTTTGCAAGATATCGACGAGATACCAAGCAGTGCACGAGGCCATCATGAGGTGTGGGTTGGACGCACCTGAGGCACTGTAACGGATCGCCTCGAAATCAGTCGCATTGTCGCGTACGTGGTGGCCACTTTGTGGCACAAGTGTGGGCTATTATCAGGCAAAAATACGAGCTGTAACGGTTCGTCGGATGGAGAAACTTTGAACACGAAATTCGATTTGTTTTGCAAATGCATGCAAAATGACATTCGAGGCGTGGACCGCACCTGAGGCACTGTAACGGATCGCCTCGAAATCCGAAATTTAACATCGTCGAATGAAATGCATTTGTTTTGCATGCATGAAATGACATTCGCGTCGATTGCGGTGTCCTCAGTCGCGTGTACGTGGCCACTTTGTGGCACAAGTGTGGGCTATTATCAGGCAAAAATACGAGCTGTAACGGTTCGTCGGATGGAGAAACTTTGAACACGAAATTCGACCGGCTCGGAGCGAGCTTCGTAACGCTATATCAAGCAAAGCGTGACTCACTACGGTTTGCAAGATATCGACGAGATACCAAGCAGTGCACGAGGCCATCATGAGGTGTGGTTGGACCGCACCTGAGGCACTGTAACGGATTGCCTCGAAATCCGAAATTTAACATCGTCGAATGAAATGCATTTGTTTTTCATGCATGAAATGACATTCGCGTCGATTGCGGTGTCCTCAGTCGCACGTCGCGTACGTGGTGGCCAGCTTTGTGGCACGGAGTCGCGTCGAAGGGCTATATATCAGGCAAAAATCGTCTGTAACGAAATGCATCGTTGTTTTGCATGCATGAAATGACATTCGCGTCGATTGGTGTCCTCAGTCGCATTGTGAACGTGGTGGAAATTCACCGTGCTCGGAGCGCTTCGTAACGCTATATCAAGCAAAGCGTGACTCACTATTATCAGGCAGTGCATATACTGTCGACGGTTCCAATGCAGTGCACGAACATGAGGTGTGACGAAATTCACCCGAGGCACGGAGCGAGCTTCGTAACGCTATATCAAGCAAAGCGTGACTCACTACTCGAAATCCGAAATTTCGACGATCGTCGAATGAAATGCATTTGTTTTGCATGCATGAAATGACATTCGCGAAGTCGCGTCGCACGTGGTGGCCACTGTGGGTGTGGACAAAAAATAGCTGTAACGTTCGTCGGATGAGAAACTTTGAACACGAAATTCGACCGGCTCGGAGCGAGCTTCGTAACGCTATATCAAGCAAAGCGTGACTCACTACGGTTTGCAAGATATCGATGAGATACCAAACAATGCACGAGGACATCATGAGTGTGGGTTGGACCACACCCATGGCACTGTAACGGATCCCTCGAAATCCGAAATTTAACATCGTCCAATGAAATGCATTTGTTTTGCATGCATGAAATGACATTCGCGTCGATTGCGGTGTCCTCAGTCGCATTGTCGCGTACGTGGTGGCCACTTTGTGGCACAAGTGTGGGCTATTATCAGGCAAAAATACGAGCTGTAACGGTTCGTCGGATGGAGAAACTTTGAACACGAAATTCGACCGGCTCGGAGCGAGCTTCGTAACGCTATATCAAGCAAAGCGTGACTCACTACGGTTTGCAAGATATCGATGAGATCAATGCATCAAGCAAAGCGTGACTCACTACATCGATGAGATTGAGGCATCGCGGTTGGACCACACCCAAGGCACTGTAACGGATTGCCTCGAAATCCGAAATTTAACATCGTCTAATGAAATGCATTTGTTTTGCATGCATGAAATGACATTCGCGTCGATTGCGGTGTCCTCAGTCGCATTGTCGCGTACGTGGTGGCCACTTTGTGGCACAAGTGTGGGCTATTATCAGGCAAAAATACGAGCTGTAACGGTTCGTCGGATGGAGAAACTTTGAACACGAAATTCGACCGGCTCTGAGCGAGCTTCGTAACGCTATATCAAGCAAAGCGTGACTCACTACGGTTTGCAAGATATCGATGAGATACCAAACAATGCACGAGGACATCATGAGTTGTGGGTTGGACCACACCCAAGGCACTGTAACGGATTGCCTCGAAATCCGAAATTTAACATCGTCCAATGAAATGCATTTGTTTTGCATGCATGAAATGACATTCGCGTCGATTGCGGTGTCCTCAGTCGCATTGTCGCGTACGTGGTGGCCACTTTGTGGCACAAGTGGGGGCTATTATCAGGCAAAAATACGAGCTGTAACGGTTCGTCGGATGGAGAAACTTTGAACACGAAATTCGACCGGCTCGGAGAGAGCTTCGTAACGCTATATCAAGCAAAGCGTGACTCACTACGGTTTGCAAGATATCGACGAGATACCAAGCAGTGCACGAGGCCATCATGAGGTGTGGGTTGGACCGCACCTGAGGCACTGTAACGGATCGCCTCGAAATCCGAAATTTAACATCGTCGAATGAAATGCATTTGTTTTGCATGCATGAAATGACATTCGCGTCGATTGCGGTGTCCTCAATCGGATTGTCGCGTACGTGGTGGCCACTTTGTGGGACGAGTGTGGGCTATTATCAGGCAAAAATACGAGCTGTAACGGTTCGTCGGATGGAGAAACTTTGAACACGAAATTCGACCGGCTCGGAGCGAGCTTCGTAACGCTATATCAAGCAAAGCGTGACTCACTACGGTTTGCAAGATATCGATGAGATACCAAACAATGCACGAGGACATCATGAGTTGTGGGTTGGACCACCACACCCAAGGCACTGTAACGGATTGCCTCGAAATCCGAAATTTAACATCGTCCAATGAAATGCATTTGTTTTTCATGCATGAAATGACATTCGCGTCGATTGCGGTGTCCTCAGTCGCATTGTCGCGTACGTGGTGGCCACTTTGTGGCACAAGTGTGGCTATTATCAGGCAAAAATACGAGCTGTAACGGTTCGTCGGATGGAGAAACTTTGAACACGAAATTCGACCGGCTCGGAGCGAGCTTCGTAACGCTATATCAAGCAAAGCGTGACTCACTACGGTTTGCAAGATATCGACGAGATACCAAGCAGTGCACGAGGCCATCATGAGGTGTGGGTTGGACCGCACCTGAGGCACTGTAACGGATCGCCTCGAAATCCGAAATTTAACATCGTCGAATGAAATGCATTTGTTTTGCATGCATGAAATGACATTCGCGTCGATTGCGGTGTCCTCAATCGGATTGTCGCGTACGTGGTGGCCACTTTGTGGGACGAGTGTGGGCTATTATCAGGCAAAAATACGAGCTGTAACGGTTCGTCGGATGGAGAAACTTTGAACACGAAATTCGACCGGCTCGGAGCGAGCTTCGTAACGCTATATCAAGCAAAGCGTGACTCACTACGGTTTGCAAGATATCGACGAGATACCAAGCAGTGCACGAGGCCATCATGAGGTGTGGGTTGGACTGCACCTGAGGCACTGTAACGGATTGCCTCGAAATCCGAAATTTAACATCGTCCAATGAAATGCATTTGTTTTGCACGGATGAAATGACATTCGCGTCGATTGCGGTGTCCTCAGTCGCATTGTCGCGAACGTGGTGGCCACTTTGTGGCAAAGGTGTGGGCTATTATCAGGCAAAAATTGGAGCGGTAACAGTTCGTCAAACGGAGAAACTTTGAACACAAAAGTCGACTGTCGCGGAGCGAGCTTCGAAACGCTATATCAAGCAAAGCGTGACTCACTATAGTTTGCAAGATATCGACGAGATACCAAACGGTGCCCGAGGGGAGCATGAGGTTTCGGTTCGACCACACCCAAGGCATTCTAACGGATCGCATCGAAATCCGAAATTTAACATTGTCCAATGAAATGCATATTTTTTGAGAGCCAGAAATCACATTTGCGTCGATTGCGGTGTCCTCAGTCGCATTGTTGCGAACGTGGTGGCCACTTTGTGGCACAAGTGTGGGCAATTATCAGACAAAAATTGGAGCTGTAACGGTTCGTCAAACGGAGAAACTTTGAACTTAAAAGTCGACTGGCTCGGAGCGAGCTTCGAAACGCTATATCAAGCAAAGCGTGACTCACTACGGTTCGCAAGATATCGACGAGATACCAAACGGTGAGCGAGGCCATCATGAGATGTGGGTTGGACCACACTCGAGGCACTGTAATGGATCGCCTCGAAATCCGAAACTTAAACACCGTCCAATGAAATGCATATGTTTTCAGAGCAAGAAATCACATTCGCGTCGATTGCGGTGTCCTCAGTCGCATTGTCGTGAACGTGGTGGCCACTTTGTGGGAAAGGTGTGGCATATTATCAGGCAAAAATTGGAGGTGTAACGGTTCGTCAAACGGAGAAACTTTGAATTTAAAAGTCGACTGGCTCGGAGCGAGCTTCGAAACGCTATATCAAGCAAAGCGTGACTCACTACGGTTTGCAAGATATCGACGAGATACCAAACGGCTAGCGAGGCCATCATGAGATGTGGGTTGGACCACACCCGAGGCACTGTAACGGATCGCCTCGAAATCCGAAACTTAACAACGTCCAATGAAATGCTTATGTTTTGAGAGCAAGAAATCACATTCGCGTCGATTGCAATGTCCTCAGTCGCATTGTCGCGAACGTGGTGGCCACTTTGTGGCAAAGGTGTGGGCTATTATCAGGGAAAAATTGGAGCGGTAACGGTTCGTCAAACGGAGAAACTTTGAACACAAAAGTCGACCGGCTCAGAGCGAGCTTCGAAACGCTATATGAGGCAAAGCGTGAGTCACTAGGGTTTACAAGATATCGACGAGATACCAAACGATGCACGAGGCCATCATGAGTTGTGGGTTGGACCACACCCGAGGCACTGTAACGGATCGCCTCGAAATCTGAAATTGAACAACGTCCAATGAAATGCATATGTTTTGAGAGTAAGAAATCACATTCGCATCGATTGCGGTGTCCTCAGTTGCATTGTCGCGAACGTGGTGGCAACTTTGTGGCACAAGTGTGGGCCATTATCAAGCAAAAATTGGAGTTGTAACGGCTCGTCAAACGGAGAAACTTTGAACACAAAAGTCGGCTTGCTCGGAGCGAGCTTCGAAACGCTATATCAAGCACAGGGTGACTCACTACGGTTTGCAAGATATCGATGAGATACCAAACGGTGCACGAGGCCATCAGGAGGTATGGGTTGGAGCACACCTAAGGAAATGTAACGGATCGCCTCGAAATCCAAAATTTAACATCGTCCAATGAAATGCATTTGTTTTGCTAGCATGAAATTACATTCGCGTCGATTCCGGAGTCCCGGGGCGCATTGTCGTGAATGTGGTGGCCACTTTGTGGCACAAATGTGGGCTATTATCAGGCAAAAATTCGAGCTGTAACGATTCGTCGGACGGAGAAACTTTGAACAAATAGTCAACCGGCTCAGAGCGAGCTTCGAAACGCTATATCAAGCGAAGCGTGACTCACTCCGGTTTTCAAGATATCGACGAGATACCAAACGGTGCACGAGGGCATCATGAGGTGTGCGTTGGACCACAACCGAGGCACTGTAACGGATCGCCTCGAAATCCGAAATTTAATGTCCAATGAAATGCATATGTTTTGCAAGCAAGAAATCACATTCGCGTCGATTCCGGTGTCCCGGGTCGCATTGACCGGCCCGGAGCGAGCTTCGAAACCCTATATCAAGCAAAGCGTGACTCACTACGGTTTTCAAGATATCGATGATATACAAAATGGTGCAGGAGGCCGTCATGAGGTGTGGGTTGGACCACGCCCCGAGGCACTGTAACGGATCGCCTCCAAATCCGAAATTTGACAACGTCCAATGAAATGCTTATGCTTTGAGAGCCAGAAATCACATTCGCGTCGATTCCGGTGTCCCGGGTCGCATGGTCGCGAACGTGGTGGCCACTTTGTGGCACAAGTGTGGGCTAACATCAGGCTTAAATTCGAGCTCTAACGGTTCGTCTGACGGCGAAACTTTGAACACAAAAGTCGACCGGCCCGGAGCGAGCTTCGCAACCCTATATCAAGCAAAGCATGAATCACTACGGTTTGCAAGATATCAATGATATACCAAATGGTGCACGAGGCCATCATGAGGTGTGGGTTGGACCATGCCCGAGGCACTGTAACGGATCGCCTCGAAATCCGAAATTTAACAACGTCCAATGAAATGCATATGTTTTTCAAGCAAAAAATCACGTTCGCGTCGCTTCTGGTGTCTCGAGTCACACTGTCGCGAATGTGGTGGCCACTTTGTAGAACAAGTGTGGGCTAACATCAGGCTGAAATTCGAGCTCTAACGGTTTGTCGGACGAAGAAACTTTGAACACAAAAGTCGACCGGCCCGGAGCGAGCTTCGAAACCCTATATCAAGCAAAGCGTGACTCACTACGGTTTTTAAGATATCCATGATATACAAAATGGTGCACTAGACCGTCATGAGGTGTGGGTTGGCCCACGCCCAAAGGCACTGTAACGGATCGCCTCGAAATCCAAAATTTAACAACTTCCAATGAAATGCTTATTTTTTGAGAGCCAGAAATCACATTCGCGTCGATTTCGGTGTCCCGGGTCGCATTGTCGCGAATGTGGTTGCCACTTTGTAGCACAACTATGCATTAACATAAGGCTGAAATTTGAGCTCTAACATTTCGTCGAAAGAAGAAGCTTTCGACACAAAAGTCGACCGGCTCAGAGCCAGCTTCGAAACACTATACCAAGCGCACCGTGACTCGTTACGATTTGCAAGATATCATCTAGATACCGAACTGTGCGCGAGGCCAGCATTTGATGTGGGTTGCACCACACCCGAGGCACTATAACGGATCACCTCGAAATCCAAAATTTAACATCATCCAATGAAATACATATGTTTTGCATGTCAGAAATCACATTCGCGTCGATTCCGGTGTCCCGGGTCGCATTGTAGCGAACGTGGTGGCCACTTTGTTGCACAAGTATGGACTAATATAAGGCTGAAATTTGAGCTCTAACAGTTCGTCGAAAGAAGAAGCTTTCAACACAAAAGTCAACCGGCTCGCAGCCAGCTTCGAAATGCTATACCACGTGCACCGTGACTCATTCCCGTTTGCAAGATATCATATAGATACCGAACGGTGCGCAAGGCCAGCATTAGATGTGGGTTGGACCACATCCAATGCATTGTAAGGGATCGCCTCGAAATTTGAAATTTAACATCGTCAAATGAAATGCTTATGCTTTGGAAGCCAAAAATCACATTTGCGTCGTCTACGGTTTCCCGAGTCGCATTGTCGCGAACGTGGTGACCACTTTGGGGCACAAGTGTGAGATAACATAACGCTAAAATTCGAGCTCTAACGGTTCGTCGGAAGAAGAAGCTTTCAACACAAAAGTCAACCGGCTCGCAGCCAACTTCGAAACTCTATACCAAGTGCACCGTGACTCATTACGGTTTGCAAGATATCGTCTAGATACCGAACGGTGCACGAGGCCAGCATGAGGTGGTTGTTGGACCACACACGAGGCACTGTAACGATCGCCTCGAAATCCGAAATTTAACATCGTGCATTGAGATGCATATGTTTTGCAAACAAGAAATCAAATTCGCATCGATTCCAGTGCCCGAGTCGCATTGTCGCGAACGTGGTGACCACTTTGGGGCACAAGTGTGGGATAACATAAGGCTAAAATTCGAGCTCTAACGGTTCGTCGAAAGAAGAAGCTTTAAACACAAAAGTCGACCGGCTCGGTGCCAGCTTCGAAACGCTATACCAAGCGCACCGTGACTCATTGCGGTTTGCAAGATATCATTTAGATACCGAACGGTGCGCGAGGCCAACATGAGATGTGGGTTGGACCACACTCGAGGCATTGTAAGGGATCGCCTCGAAATTGGAAATTTAACATCGTCCAATGAAATGCACATGTTTTGGAAACCAGAAATCACATTCACATCGACTACGGTATCCCGAGTCGCATTGTCGCGAACGTGGTGGCCACTTTGGGGCACAAGTGTGGGATAACATAAGGCTAAAATTCGAGCTCTAACAATTTGTCAGACGAAGAAGCTTTCAACACAAAAGTCGACTGGCTCGGAACGAGCTTCGAAACGGTTTATTGAGCGCAACGTGACTCATTACGGTTTGCAAGATATCGACTAGATACCGAACAATGCACGAGGTCAACACGAGGTGTGGGTCTTACCACACCTGAGGCATTATTTGGGATCGCCTCGAAATCCAAAATTTAACATTGTCCAATGAAATGCATATGTTTTGCAAGCAAGAAATCACATTCGCATTGACTCCAGTGTCCCGAGTCGCATTGTCACGAACGTGGTGGCCACTTTGTGGCACAACTGTGGGCTAATATGAGGCTAAAATTCGAGCTCTAACGCTTCATCGGACGAAGAAGTTTTCATCACAAAAGTCGCCCGACTCGAAACAAGCTTCAAAACGGTATATCAAGCGCACCGTGGCATTGTGAGGGATTACCTCGTGAATATAAATTTCATTTCGTCGAATGATACGCATATGTTTTTTCGAGCATGAGGCTAGCTTTATAAGGGATTACCTCGAAAACCGAAATTTCACATCATTAAATGAAACCTTTATGTTTTGCAAACGAGATATCACATTCTTGTCGAGTTGGGTGTCCCGAGTTGCACGGTCGCGAGCGCCCTAGCCAGTTTTTGGTACAAATGAAGGCTAAATCAAGGCAATAGTTCGATCTCTTATGCATCCTAGGATGAGCAACTTTCATCACAAAGGATGAATAGCTCAAAACTAGCTTCGAAACGTTATACTGTGCACAGCGTCACTCATTACGGTTTGCAGGATATCGGCTAGATGCCAAACGGTTCACGAGGCGAGTATGAGGCTTGGGGATGTAACTTGGGTCGGAACACACGTGTAGCATTGAAAGGGATTACCTCCTAATCGAAATTTCACATCATCAAATGAAACGTATATGTTTTTCAAGCCGGAGATCATATTCGCATCGAGTCGGGTGTCCCAAGTTGCATCATTGCGAACATCCTAGCTACTTTTTGACACAACTAAAGACTAGCATAAAGCAATAATTCGAGCTCTTATGCATCCTCGTATGAAGAAGCTTTCAACACGAAAAATGACCAACTCATAACGAGTTTCGAAACTGTATGTCATGTGCAGTTTGACTCATCACAGTTTACAAGTCATCGATTAGATAGCGAATGGTTCACAAGGCGAGCATAAGATTTCGGATTATCTTGTAGGTCAGAACACACCCGTAGTATTATAAGGAATCATTTCAAAAAATCGAAATTTCACATCATCAAATGAAATGCGTATGTAGATGGGATTATGCTATTGGCCGCTTTGTGACACCGACTAATATAAGACAATAATTCGAGATGTAATTCTTGTGGTAACCAAAGTTTTAATCTTTTTGTCAAATCAATCCTTTGGTTACTTACAGCGACAAGTCTACTATTGGTAGGCTGATCAGAACACAACATTGAGACCCCAGCCCAAATGCTCTCCATCACGGAATTCCAAGTGCAGTGCGTGAGAAACGCTACAACGGCAGGATATGAGTCTGGTTACACCATGGAATTGCCAATGTATCTTTCAACTCTTCCAGTGAACATGTGTAAGTCGCTTCCCTCTCTTGCATCTCTAGCAACCCATATGAAGTTGAGAGCGTGTAAGAAATAGTCAATGAGCTGTTTCTTCCACCACTTGTGTTGTTGACAACTGGGAACTGAATTTCCAAAAGAAATGTACAAGACTGATCCACGAGCCCAGTCAGCTGGTGCACCTTGATTCCACCCATAGACCTTTGTTGATAGGTTGCTGGCAAGTCCTTGTAATGGCTACTGGGACCAATTCCATAATTTGGCTGGTATGCATTGAGAGCTGATAGAACACCGGATTCCCATTCTTGGTCTGTGTTGTGCAGAACAAAATCAGCTCTCGGCACATGATTCCATGCTGCGATAATGTTATCTTCACCGATGTGATTCAATCAGCAACCACCTCGACATCATCTGGTTCAGAAGCGCGAATTTCTTGCTGATGCGCTGAAAAATACAGATTTGCAGGTCTAGCTGCAACTCCCCCTGTCTTTGGTTAGGGGATAGTGGCAACCCCAGTTTCCTCTCACTAATTTGTCTACCAGTTATTACACAAAATCTACCTTGAGATTCACCGGCACCGTACTTCTATTTTCGGCGAGTGGACGAAAAATTTGCGGCGAGAAATGCGTGCCGGGAGAGCAGAAGAATGGAAGCAGTCCCTTCAATGGCAGGCTAAAAAAAGACGAAACTTTTGACCACCCGCTTCCTCCACTCCCAAATTTCTGCCTCCCAATCACCTTTCGTCTTTCTGCATCTGGACTCTGATGCCAATTTTCTCTTTTTTCATTTTCATGATCTGGGCTTGTTCGATGATCATCCTGCATGCACCAGCTTACGGGGAATGAATGAATGAAAATATCGTTTTCACTCCCTGCTTCTTCTAGTCTTTGTAATTTCTCTTGTTCTTTCTTCCTTTCTTCACCCGTAGTTTTTATGGTGTTGGGCATTTTTCTCACTTGCTATCTCTCTGGAGAAAGATCTGCGTTGAGGGGGCCAGGATTTTGTTACTGAGATCGGGAATTTCACCTTGTGCTTTGAAGAATGAGCGCCTCTCGATTCATAAAATGCGTGACTGTTGGCGATGGCGCAGTGGGCAAAACCTGCCTTTTGATCTCCTACACCAGCAACACCTTCCCACGGTCAGGCTTGTCTTCTTTTATCTCATGGCGATGTATGTTTCTGAGAAATGGATTTTAATCACGATCATCTGTAGCATGTGTGATTCTTCCTTTCATCCTGTTAGCATTGCTTCCATCTCCATGAGGCTTAAAAGGGTGTATAAATCATACATAGTTTTCCGAATGCGAATTCCCCATCCGTATCAGATCTGGATTGGGAAGGAGCCAAGGAATGTGCATATCTCCATTCTGCAGCACATAACAAACAGCGAACTGGGGGGCTATTAGAAACCAGAAAGATGATGCTCTCCCACCTGAACGCCAGTTTTTCAATATCAAATGTAGTGTGTTCTTGAAGTCAGATTGGTGATATCATACTCCTGATTGATAGAGCTTCTTCCTTTTACCTAGTTCTTCGTCATCCGAATCAATATCACTCTACTGAGAGCGGGTGTTCTCTGGAACAGGACTATGTGCCCACCGTCTTCGACAACTTCAGCGCAAATGTGGTGGTCAATGGAAGCACTGTCAACCTGGGATTGTGGGACACTGCTGGTAAGTGTGTGCTGCTGCTGCTCTTCAAGGCCATTTTGGTGCCTGGTAATGGCGTGCTTCTGCGGTAACAGGACAGGAAGACTACAACCGGCTGAGGCCCTTGAGTTACCGTGGAGCTGATGTTTTCATATTGGCGTTTTCTCTGATCAGCAAGGCCAGCTACGAAAATGTTTCCAAGAAGGTAATGGTCTGGTTTCATGAAGCATTTTCCCAAAACCCTACCTCCCACACCTGCAACTTATTGAAAAAGCCGATGCTCAGTGGATACCGGAGTTGAAGCACTACGCCCCGGCGTCCCGATTGTTCTCGTCGGCACGAAGCTCGGTGAGTTCCTTCCTTGGAACCCATCCTCCACATTTCCTTGTTAGCTGATGGGTTGGCATGCCGAAAATGGCGTCAGATCTTCGCGATGATCAGCAATTCTTGGAGGAGCATCCTGGCGCTGTTCCTATCAGCACAGTTCAGGTGACCGACCGTTGTCTGTCTCCATTTAGGATCGAGGACGGTGTGCTCGACATTTGGTAGCTTGGTTGCAGGGGGAGGAGCTGAGGAAGACGATCGGGTCGCCGGCGTACATCGAATGCAGTTCGAAAACGCAACAGGTGGGTGGCTTCCTTTTGAATTTAGACGGGTGAAGAAAATGATGGAGTTGTGGGATTGTTTTGAATGGCAAGCAGAACGTGAAGGGGGTGTTCGATGCTGCGATTAAGGTTGTGCTCCAGCCACCCAAGCAGAAGAAGAAAAAGGCCAAGGGGCAGAAGTCGTGCTCCATATTGTGAGCCGCCGCCAAGCACAGCTGCCTCCCCTCACTCGTCTGCTACAACTACTGTGCTGTCACTTGGAGATCAGCGCCTGCATCTTCTACTTTGTTCTGTTTCTTTGTGTTCTGTTCCTTGATCCCCAACACGTTCTCCACTGGATTCCCATCCACAAACAGTTATTCAACTTGCTTGCATGTCGGTAATCGATTACAGGGCTTGTGATGGAGAAGGAGAAGCCAAAGTTCTACGTTCAATAGAGCAATCAATCAAATCCGGAGAATGATCATCTTCCTCTTGCTCCCTCAATGAATCTACTCGTGTTCATGACTGAACAAGTAGAAGTTGGAGAATGATGATTAGTAGCTTAATGAAAATGTGAACAAATGCTTCCAACGCTTAATACCAAAAGGAGGAGAAGTTAGTTATGCAAGAAGTCATTTTATTAGTGATACCACTGAGAGCTAAACGCACCATAGGCAACATAGCAGTAGCTATACGAAATCTCAGAAGAAAAACGAAAGAGTTCACGCAGCAGACCTTGAAGCTCCAAGGGCTAGAAAAGAAAAACGGAGGATGATGAAGCAAATAATCAAGACATGTTTCTGAAGTTGCACTGAGATCTCAATCATCTGAAATCAAGAGTTCCTTGTATCACGCATTTCCAATCACCTCGAGTCCATACATACATATCCGCAATCACACATATTCTGTACCATCTCTGATTCACAGACATACTGAACCGAGGAGATATCAAAGATGGAGGAACTCACCAGAAGCCATGTGAAAACATTGAAAATTTGAGAAAGGCCTCGTTGACGTATCACAATGCAATGAGCTTGTATTTGTCGCTGATCACACCACCTTTGTCTTTTTGGAACTGAATGTACCGCAATGTACTAGCGAAAAAAGCATTAGTCACCACCTCTGGTTTTGCATTATCGCCTTGCATCTCGTTTCTTATAAGCTCGATCAGATCCTGGATCGACTCAATGGTGATTTGAGGGACCCCTTCTCGTAAAAGTAGAGATACCTGACACAGAAATCCAACAAGAGTAAGAAAATGGCATTGAAACAGCAAGGGGTCGCAAACTTAAATCCCTAATTGTCACATTCATTACTTGTTCAGTATCTCTATAAATAGAACCACAGAATCAGTCCCACTGCTGCCTCTTGTTGCATTTTCCATTTGTTGCACTGAGTTTGCAATTCTCAACGCCCGCTTTAAGCAAAGCAAGACACTAGGGGAGATTTGACATGCACAGACACATGAGGATAGGGTGAATATAAAATAGTAAACAAAAATAATAACTCGAAGAAAATGTACTATCGTCAGATTCCACCGCCATACAGGAATAGCCATTGAGATACCAATTTTACTCATTCCGGACATGCTATATCTGTTTTTACTTACCGTTCTCCATCTCTGACATCATCATGGTCATCACGCCAGAACAGATGCGAACATGCATAAACTGCCCTACATTGATCAGGTTTCTTCAACAATTTTGCAGAATACTACAAAGAAAAAAAAAATGTCATATGTGTTGGTCAACTGCATCAGGATCTGCAACAGAACAGCATTAGAATATACTATACTTGTCACACCACTACAAACTCATAAGCACAGGCTTACAATAATTTACCCCAGTGGCCTTGTGCGTTAAGGCATCCCTATTATCCACTCCAAAAGCATGCATTCGCTGAAGAGTTCCAATTATCAGATGAATGGAAGTCACCTGGGCTCTTGAATCCTAAATATAAATTATCATTGAGGCAAAGCTCAATATGTTATTTTCCTAAAATGTTATAATCCACGAAATTTATTTAAAACAACCTTAGAAAGGATTTATTACCGTGATCTCTTCTTCATACAGAATGTAAGCTTGGGTAAAGAATTCGTATGCAACTGGTTCCAGATCACAGTCATTTGCAGCCTGAGCATTGGCCATTAGGGAACAATGTGTTAGACGTGAAAAAAAGTGCAGTTCTTAATCAGGAAATTAGATGCATAAGAATGAATCACCTCAGCACATTGCAGATACAACCCCAGAGCAAGCATAGGGGTAGGAATGCTTGCTAAAGCATCAATTGTCTGCAATAAAAACAAGAAAAATTAAGTACAAAAAAAGGTTCTTTCAAAGGAAAGGGTGTGTTTTAGCTGCGTGGCTGGAAATTAATGAACTTTAGGAATGCTTGCTAAAGGTTCTATATTACAGATAGGCATCTTCTAGCTATGTGAATGGTGATTAATTAACTTAACAAAAAAAAATGGAATGGTTAACATGATAAGCGGTGTTGCAGATATATCTTTTTCATGGACCACAAAACAATGCTTCAGATTCGACCAAAAGGAAATTTTTGTATCATGGAGAATTTTGTCACCATGAATGATGAGCATCATTTATAAATGGTGTGGGCACAAACACAAGAATGCTGAAAAATATCTATATGTTTAGCATCAGGTAAAGTGTGAGAAGTGAATGGGGATAACTCCTATGAAATCATCCCATTAACGTATGTCTGTTCAGAAAAAATGTTTCACATCTCAGGTACGCAGCAGCGAAGTTCATTCCAAAAAACAGCTCAACAGTGGTACCTGTGTCACTATTTGAAAGATCTTTTTTGGTGTAACAGATACATCTTCACCAGTTTGATCTTGTCCTTCCAGTCGTCGCACCAGCTACAAAATTCATATATAAGATTACTACAAAATATATCTTTTGAAGAGTTTAAAAACAATATGAATCTGTACCCAGTAAATGAAATTTAATCACATCATCTAAAAAGCTCCCATAAAAGCAATGCTCATATAAATCTTTTCAAAATTTGTAGCCTAACTGCAGACCAAGATGTCATTATCTTAATCTTAAACATAATACCCAAATCATTTAACCTAGCCAAGAAATACCGACTTTTTGTCTGATATGTTTTAGTGGGAAGCATCATCAAGAAACTAAAAATTAATACAAAAAAGGATCAAACAATAAAAGATGGTGAAAAAAAAGAACCAAAGAAGGGACCAAGCTTATCCTCCATGCTTCAAGCTTAAGTTCAACATGCAGCGCTAACTGCAGTTCACTGAATTCAAGAATCGGATTATGATTATGCCAGCCTACTGTTTCCCTACCTTTAAAGAGATAAATATAAGTGGAGGGATGGTATACGGAAGCCTTTTTCCACCTCCCATCAGAATGTGATTCCTCACCGTATTAATGATCTGAAATCAAAAGACCACAAAACAATGGTACACACATTTGCAGGACTTGAAAAAAGGAGACAGATTCCCACGAAACTAAATGCATTCATTTTGGTAAAAGAGAATAGTACATTCAACATTTCTTGATGATTGTCACTGTGAAGCATTTGTATAAGACGGGCAACGTTGTTCTGCTCCTCTTTGAACTCATCATCACCCTGATTTGATGCCAAAAATGCTTTTCATAATCATGCTTGTATTAAAGACAGAAAAAACCTTTTTGAGTATAACGAAGTGGAGAGCATTAAAAACGTAGGGAATGGAAAATTTCAACATGACACACCTCATCATAAGTTTCCACATCTGTGTCCTTGATCAACCCCTTTATCAATTCAAATAGTGCATCCACCTGAAAGCAAACCGATGACTTCATGCAATGGAGACAGCAACCTCAAAAACACTCCCAACTAACCCCCAATCATTCACTACAACCAGAAAAAGGAAAAGAGCAATCTTACCTTATCAGCCGTTGAGATAGTCTTCTTATTGATCATGATATTCTGTATAATGATGTTGGCCATCTCTTTCTTCATTGAATCATTCAGATATTTCATGATGCTGCGATAATTGGAGAGCTTCAATACAATGTCTATATCTTTATATTTTTCAAGTGGAGCACTTAAAAGTGCAATGATCTGTTTTGTTGCTTTGCCATCATCAAGCTTTTCCCTTCCTGACAGTTCTTTAACACACGAACCCTGAATCCAGAATAAATAAGAAAGGTTGCTGAAAGTAACAAAGGAAGAATAGAAATGTCTAAATACTTATCCAAGTTTAGATATATTAAAAATAATGAGTACTATGACTAGTTTAGGCATGACTCAAACAAGAAAAACTTCTTATATGAGTACAGAAGCAAACTGAAAAAATGTGTAGTAGAAAGGTCTAAACATGACATGCTTGATTGAAAATTTTAACATATTCTGATGAGGCGTTATTAGATTTCTTTGTTAAAATATCAAAAAATAAGGGGCAGAATGAAATTATTCATTTGAAATTGCAGTTTCCATCAAATAAGAATTCAAAATCACAACATGATTGAAGGACATTCTGCTACATAACAGCCACATTAATTACATACACCACATGTCAAAAGGAGTTGCAAAGAACATCACAAATCACACATAAAATAATCAACAGAATGAACGCTATAACATGAATGATTTACCAAAATTTGGTCAACATAATCAAGCCGGTCAGGATGCACTTGTAGACAAAATGTTAGTAGGGATGCATAGAGAGAAACTACTCCAACCATTGGCATATCAGCTTGCGCTTCAATGACCTGCATTCAACAGCCAATATCAATTTGTCAAAGGAAGCATCCAAAAGAAAGGGTAAAACATATTGCCAACTTCCAACTTAACTGTGTCTAACCATTTATTCATGCGAGTATAGATGGCAGAAGTATCTACTAATGGAATATAAATGACCGCAATAAGCATCCAAAGGTAGAACATTAAAAAGCACCATGCGAGGGATACAAATCTTTTTGTTCTTATCATTTATCGAATAAGCAAAATACCATAAAGCATATACCTTGCAGATGGCATTGTTCAGTTTCATAAATGCTTCTACTTGGAAAAACTCAGGTAAGACCTGCAAAACGAATTCTTTAAGTTTTGATACCAACAATTGACATTCATTTTTTGTTGTAACTTACTTCTGCACCAGAAGCAGCATAATTCGAAAGCCGGTCCATTAGGCGAGCCAGCACAGTTTTCACATCTACAGATGGCTGTGTCAAGTTGCACAGGAGCCATGAGAGTGTTGCAAACAAGAAAAATGTAGAGAAATATGTATAACATACATAGTTACATGAATAAGATAGAAAGTTTACTAATCCACATGATGAAACCACGAATGCACCCACCTGAAGTTGAGGGCATACAGTTAATAGAGTTTCTAAACTCTGCAAGTGATATTCATCAGGGAAGACTTGTATGATACAATCCATTAAATAATATTGTGCAAGATCATCCTTGCAATTAACAACCTAAAGCACACGAGGATCAAGAGTCAGATATAGATAAAACATGGAGGCATAGCTCCATCAAAATGCAGTTGTTACTTGCTCTAATACTCTGGGAAGCACCACTTCCTTGTACATATCTAGATCAACACCCTCAATCTGGCTTAAAACATGAAGGTTCTTGCCAATCTAGTCCACAAGAAAAAAAAAGACAGTCAAGCATTTTGTTGGTCCAAGTACACGATAGGTACATCTGAATCAGAAAAAACTCGCTTACAAGGTCACGCAGTTCATTCCTTTCTTTTTCCCTCTTCTCCTTTTCATTAGCAGGTCCCTGGAAACAACAAAATAGTGAAAACCGTCTGAACGCAATAGATTTGCAATCCAGAAAAACTCATTCATAACAAGACTTCATCATAAGATTGCATTGTCCAGAACGAAGCAGAATTATAAACCAACAAAAGAGTCAAAATAGGCTTTTATATCTTATCTCACCTGATGCTGCATTCTAACCCAAAGTTTATTCATTTCTGTAAAATTTTGAAGCACAAATTCAACAGCATCCATGACAGTTTCTGCATCGCTATACAAATTCAAGAAGAATTTTCAACTTGTAAGCATCACTTCATGAACAAGAGGAATACAAGTTTGATTTGGAGCAAAATAAAGAATTTTCATGAAGGGCACCATATTGCGGATGTAGAATACTAAACACTAACTGCAAATGTTGATTCCATTTAGTGAGAACAATACCGTATGATCGTCCACATATCAAAACTCAAGCCGATTAGCATGGAAAAAAGAAATTAGAAACACCTACCCTTCGTATTCAGAGCCAATATCTGGGAGTTTATCCCGACTAACTTGTGACAGGTAACTCCTCAAAAAGAGGCCACGCAAAGGATGTTGAATGCCACGACACATTTCTACAAGATCTTTTAGGATATCTTTAGCTGGAGCCTCTTTAGTCTTAATGTAGATGGAGCCAACAGTACAGAGTAAATATCTGCGAGGAATAAGATCAGATGAAGGGAACGCTCAAATTACATAAATCAACTGAATCGACTTACAGTCTGGGCAAAATGTTGCCTGCGTGCTGCACAAGTTCATAAAGCTCGACGACGGAGAAGCCTAGGCTGATCGAATCTCGGAAAAAGATCTCCAGCTTCCTAAGTTCATCGAATGCCCTCATATCTGATCACAAGCCCTAGATTCAGACGATCGCAAAAAAGAAGCCACAGCGAGGTATTGCATCAAAAAAAACAAAATTCTACGGTTCAATTTACGCACAAAGTACGTAATATTTGTGAGGAGAGAGCCTGGAAGTGCGGAGTTCAGACAGCATCTGAGCGGAGTACTTGAGAGCGTCCTTCAAGTTGTTGGAGTCCTGAAACGAAATCCAGTGGATCACAATGAAAACTAGGGTTCACTTAAGAATCAGTCAGGGGAAAATGAATGTAAGAAAGTACGAGCGCCCGATGCATGTAGAAGGCATTCTGTTGAAGTCCAGCCATCCCGGCGGAGAGCCATTTTTCCTCGTCTTCAACTCCGTCAGCCATCATCGCGCTCCTCCGCCCCAAGTGTCAACGTAACCACGTCTACGCTGTACGTTATTCATCTACCTTTACCATTTTATTCTTTATTTTTCTATAATAAATTAGAAAATATTCCAGTTTTGTATCTTATTTTGGATTCATGTAGGGTTTCATACTTGTGAGAATTGGAGTTGTTTGTGGGTCCCGGAATTTCATCTTCCTCTGGATTTTGGGAATAGGGTTTTTTCGAATCAATTTTGACAGTTCTTTGCACAACGGGAGGGTTACCGCTGACCACTCTTTGCTGTGTTTTGCATGGTAGCAGGGCGATTTTTGAGATCGCTCACCACTGCGAATTCGTCTGCTTCTCATTTGCATCTGGAACCAAGTCCCGCAATTTGAGGTCTGATAATACGAGTTTATTTTTCTTTTCTTGTTAAGCTATTTTTTTTCAAGAGCATTTCGTTGCTGGGCTCGTATTTCCTTGGTAGTTTTATAGGTTTTCATTTTGAGATGTATTTATAAAATTAAACCCAAATGAATAACATGCTGAGTATCTCTGAGAAATTGCAATTGCCCTCATTTTGTTTTTAAGCTCCAAGTGTTTCTGATTAGTTTATATAGGTTGTTTGTTTGGGTTTAGGCTGCAAGTTTGAAATTTTGTTCATTATTGTAAATGGCTAGCGCGCATCTTGTAGTTACTATTAAGATAAGTGAAATACTTGATGATGCGCTACATCTATTATGTATGAGTATTTGTCTTTAGACTGCAAATTAAGGTTCTTACGAAGAGAGGCGAACGCATCGCATGGAGGAATCAATTAATGAAAAAAAAGGGGGATTTTACAGTCGCTTTGAATCTTTAAGCTGGTAGACTAATTGATTAAAGCTTGATCTTTTGAGATCATTTCGATTAGGATTTGAAAGTCCTTGAATTTCTTCGTTCTCAGTTTGGGTGGGGTTGGCTGTGTTGATGATGACAGAGCCCTTGAAGGAGATGATCAGCGTTGTCCCCAGCAATGCAGGTCTCAACACTATTGGTACTGAGGGTGTAGGAACATCGGCAGTTGCTGGGGAACTCGGTTCTTTGATTACATCTATCGTAAAAGATTTTGATTCTAGAACTGAAGCCACCAGTCGCAGCCAAGACCAACTCTCTTCTGCCCTTGATCGTGTAACAGGAGGTACTCAGTCCCCTTCGAATTTTCAACTCATGATTTTAGTGGAGGTCGAAAATTCTCTCTAAATTTGTTTTATTTCGTTTCAACTGCAAATTTTGTAGTCATGATCGAGATTATGAAATGGCAGCATCTACTGATTTGGTGCTCACTTTAATAAATTTTGATGTTTTACCTATTCTCATATTCTTTATTCTTGCTAACTAATTTGTGGGTTTCGGTTTACTGAATTCAGTATTTTCTCATGTTCTTTTATTTTTTAAGAGCTTGATAAGCTGCTAGAGGATGCACCATCCCCATTCATTATGCAGCAGGCAGCAAGGATATCCAGTGTAAGGAACAGAGTTAAGTCATTGAATGCTGTGCTGAAGTCCATCCAGCGGAGAATCGATGTTATGGACCTAACTCTTTCAACTGGAGTCGCACGTGGTAAATGTTTTTCTTTTTCCCTAAAAACTATTTTTCCGCATCTCCCATATGCCATACCACAGTCAATCACTGTTCATGTTTTGGTGCTTCATAGCCTGGTCATTTCATTTACCACATGTGGAAAAACCATTGAATGAAGATCTAATCCGGATAACGTTACTTGTTTTTTTGTTCCTACTCCTAATGAATGGTGTTCTGGAAACTGCTGATTTGGAGTGTCATCCAAATGACAATTTTGCAATTCCCACGGAAACGAAGTTTCTCTTTTATTATGCCACCAGAGCTTCTTCCAAAGAACTCTTACCGTGTCAAACATTCATGGTTCCTATATTGATTCCATCTAGTTGATGTGTGACTTTTCAGAGACGGTGGGAGAAAAGAGCGGGGAGCCTGCCCATTCTCTATGCTGATCTCTGGTTGCCGGTTCGTCTTCATTTCAGCATCTCACTACGTTGGGGTCGAAATGCAATCAGTTAAGTTGTCACAGCTTGAGCTCTTGATGCATTCACCCATTCTAAACTGAAAGAAGCTTTGCATATGTTAAAGCCTATGAATGGCTAGGAAACCTTCCAACCACTTGGAATACGCTGAAAGTACACTGCAACAGATAAACCTCAACTCCAGCCAGGGCCTTTGCATTACCATTCATTCATTCCCAATGGTAGGTGGTAATAAATCAAAAAATCAATCGAAATCAACTAATAGTTTTATTTTATTGGTTTTGATTCGTTTTAATTGTAAGGATTAGATTGGTTTTCAGCCATTTTCCAAACCTACGGCAAGTACTTTGCTGGCTGGCTTCATGGATCCTCCATTCCTCCATCCTAATTGTTGTTTACTCCATTAGTTTGATATGATTTTCAAGAAGTGATTTTGATAACTTAGAAGTTGGGAGTTTGCAACTTTTAAAACATAAGACTTATTTTTAGATTTTTTATTTAAACATAAATTATTTATGTTTAACAATAAAATTATTTTTTGAAGAAATGAAATTATTCCAAACTTAACCTAAATCTATGCTATGTCTCATTATCAGACGTAAAAGATATTTATTGAATGGGATCATTGAATATGGAATTACACCTGAAAATCTTCCAGACATACAAAACATGTGGCTTTAAGGGGTATGTGGAAGTCCTAGAACGCCGTCATCAACAACCAAACACACATAGGAAGAGGGCCATGACCATAAGTATAGGCAGCAGGATGATCTGATTCTGGGTTGTTATTTGAACTCAACCAGCAAAAGAAAAGAAGAAGAAGAAGAGGAAGAAGCAACCACTTGGATCCAACTCACTTCATTCAGTGATCGTGCTTGGCCTGAAAGTCCTTCATGAATGCAACAAGCTTTTCAACTCCAGCCAAAGGCATCGCGTTGTAGATGGAAGCTCTCATCCCACCCACTGATCTGTGCCCTTTAAGCTGCACCATCTTTTCCTTTGCGGCTTCCTTCACAAACTCCGCTTCCAGCTCCGCCTTCTCCAGGGTGAAGGGCACATTCATCTTCGATCTCACGCTCTTCTCCACAGGGCACCTGTAGAATCCTCGGCTTCCATCAATGGCGTCGTACAGGATTGCAGCTTTCTGGGTGTTCTTCTCTTCGACCGCTGCTAACCCCCCCTGCGCCAGAAGGTCATCGAACACCAGCCCACAGATGTAGATTCCGTAGCAGGGCGGGGTGTTGTACAGAGAATTGTTGTCGGTGTGGATCTTGTAGTCAAGCATGACTGGAGTTGATGGCTGAGCATTTCCGACCAAATCTGATCGGATAATCACGATGGTGACTCCAGATGGGCCGACGTTCTTCTGAGCTCCGGCGTAGATTACTCCGAACTTGGTAACGTCGACGGGTTTGGAGCAGAAATTGGAGGACATGTCAGCAATCAGGAGCTCGTTCTCTCCAGCGGGTTGTGGGTAATCTTTGAATTCCACGCCGTGAATGGTCTCGTTGGCGCAAATATGCAAATACCTGGCGCCGGGAGTTTGTTCCAAAGCATCGAAGCTGGGAATCTTGGTGTACTTGTCAGATTTGCCGCTCCAGATTGATCTAGGTTTGCAGTATTTGGTAGCTTCTTTGAACGCCTTATCTCCCCAAGATCCAGTAATAATGTAATCGACCTCGTCATCGGGCTTACACAGATTGAGAGGCACCGCGGCGAATTGGGTGGTGGCGCCGCCTTGAAGAAAGAGGACAGAGTATTCCGCTGGGATATTGAGAAGCGATCTGAGATCCGACTCTGCTTTCTGGATAATAGAGAGAAACTCTTTTCCCCTATGGCTCATCTCCATTACAGACATACCAGACCCACCCCAATTGTACATCTCCGATTGAGCTTTGAGGATGACATTTTCCGGCAGGATTGCAGGACCCGCCGCAAAGTTGAACACGCGATCCGTGGACGCATTTGCATCCCGCGGCGGCGCTTGGGCGACGGAGGATACGCAGCAGATCCGCGAAACGGATCTGCGGTTTGACGGGAAAGCGATGATCCTGGGGTCGTTGATGGGCAGCTGACTCCGAAGGAGAGAGTTGGTGGTTGCAGGTGCGGCGGCGGCGGCGGAGATGGCCATTTTTGCCGCTGTGGGTATTGTTATTGGGCTCCCTCACTAGGAGGTAGTTCCTATAAATAATTAGAGGAGGTTGGTAAGATAAAAGTAGGTAGCCGAAGTCAATTTTTCCTCCTCTTTTCGAATCGAATTAAGCTGACTTTATTTTCTATTAATAGGAAAAAAATTGATCTGATGCTATAATAATTAAATTATTTTAATTATTAAAAATACAACTTAAAAAATTGAATATGAATAATCAACTTAAATTTAAATACATATACCTAAAAATTACTAAACCTATTGAATTTTATTATAAAAAATTAATTTAAATTAATGATTTAATCCAATAATGAGTTGAACTTTTTTTTAAATAGTGATGCATGAGCCAAAATTTTTGGAAGAATGTGGAACAAATGGTATGTAAATGTTTTGGGTTCTACTTGTAAAATAAAATTTAAAAAAAATACTTTTTTTTTGGTGGCGGTTACATTGGTGATCCAACTTTTCAGCATCGTGTTGCATGGCATGATCTTCAGACCCCCAGACTGCATCACCATCGTCATCTCGCTGTGAGGGTTTTCTTTCCTGTAAAGAATGAAGGGAGCAGTGTTCGTCGCCATAGCTGCGGCTGTTGGGAACCTGTTGCAGGGATGGGACAACGCCACCATCGCCGGTCGGTGTTCTTTCCACAATATCCTTTAACCTTTGCGTTTTACATGATCTTGCTATGGTTTCAGGGGCGGTGATTTACGTGAAACGCGAATTCAATTTGGAGACTCAGCCCACAATAGAAGGGCTGATCGTTGCCATGTCGTTGATTGGGGCCACTGTGATCACTACGTTTTCTGGTCCGGCTTCCGATTCATTTGGGCGGCGGCCGATGCTGATCCTGTCGTCGATTCTCTACTTTTTGAGTGGGCTTGTGATGCTATGGGCACCCACCGTTGAAGTGCTTTTGCTGGCGAGACTTTTGGACGGTTTTGGTATCGGTCTCGCCGTCACTCTAGTGCCGGTTTATATATCGGAGACCGCCCCATCGGAGATTAGGGGTTCGCTCAATACTCTACCGCAGTTCACTGGCTCGATTGGCATGTTTCTATCTTATTGTATGGTTTTTGGGATTTCTTTGATGGATTCTCCAAGCTGGAGATTGATGTTTGGGATCCTTTCTATTCCTTCGATTGCCTACTTTGTGCTCGCTCTTTTCTTTTTGCCGGAGTCCCCTCGGTGGTTGGTTTCAAAAGGGAAGATGAAAGAAGCTAAAGGGGTTCTGCAAATGCTTCGTGGAACCGAAGACGTTTCGGGTACTCAAACCATTGCACATCACTTTGTTGGGGACAAGTATCATGAAAGTTTGCTCTTTTGTAGGGGAAATGGCTCTACTGGTTGAAGGATTAGGAATGGGAGGAGAAACCTCGATAGAGCAGTATGAAATCAGCCCTGATAACGAAGACAACCCTGCAGAAAAGGATCAAATCAGGCTCTATGGCGCTGAAGAAGGCAAATCATGGATGGCAAAGCCCGTGAGAGGACCAAGTAATCTAGGCATTGTATCCCGGCAAGGGAGTGTGGTGAATCCTACTACTTTAGTAGATCCAGTGGTCACTCTCTTCGAAAGTGTGCACGAAAAGATCCCAGAATCTGGAGGCATGAGGAGCATGCTTTTCTCCAACTTTGGCTCCATGTTCAACATGCCAGGTGATCAACAGAGCAACAAACCAGAGCTGTGGGATGAGGAGAATCCCAACAACAACAATGCTGATAACGAATCCGAGGGATCTGGAGGCGAACAGGAGGAAAGCAATAGAACCCCATTGCTGAACCAAGACGACGCAGCAAATGCTGATAGAGAGAGCAATGCAAGTGAGCAGATTGGTGGCATTGGTATAGGTAGCGGTTGGCAGCTAGCTTATAGAAAAGATAAGAAGGGGCCACACGGTGTGAAGAGAATTTTCCTGCATCAAGAACCAGGCAGCCCTGCATCAAGAAGGGGTTCCATCATTTCACTTGCTGGTGGAGATAATGAAACCATTCAAGCAGCAGCTTTGGTTAGTCGATCCGTGCTTCGTTTAGATGATGTCAGTGACCATAATGCGATTGGAAAGGCCCTGGAGAAACACCCTGCCCCTGCTGATAAAGGATCTGCAGGCTGGAGAGATTTGCTGGAGCCTGGTGTCAAGCATGCCCTCATAGTTGGAGTTGGTATTCAGATTCTTCAGCAGGTAAATACGCAATACCTCAGTACAAAATTCCATTTACTATGGCACAAGGTTGAGTCTGTGTTTTACAGTTTTCTGGGATCAATGGGGTTCTCTACTACACCCCACAAATTCTACAACAAGCAGGAGTTGGGATTCTCCTCTCCAACCTAGGGATGAGCTCTGAATCTTCATCTCTTCTAATAAGTGGCATCACAACTCTGCTCATGCTTCCAAGCATTGGCTTCGCTATGAGACTGATGGACATCGCAGGGCGAAGGTAAGTACCAAAACTCGAAGCAGGCTCAATAAAAATACTTGCTTTTCTTTACTGTTGAATCAACAGGTGGCTTCTGCTTTCCACCATCCCCGTCCTCCTGGTTACATTGGTGCTACTAGTACTGGGAAATGTTATCAACCTTGGGAGCATGGCGCATGCAGTGATCTCAACTGTAAGCGTGATCGTTTACTTCTGCTGCTTCGTAATGGGATTCGGGCCAGTGCCCAACATCCTCTGCGCTGAGATATTTCCGACTCGCGTTCGAGGAATCTGCATCGCCATTTGCGCTCTGACATTCTGGGCTGGAGACATTACAGTTACGTATTCACTCCCTGTGATGCTCAACTCCATCGGCTTAGCTGGTGTTTTCGGGATTTATGCCGTTGTCTGCACCCTGGCATGGTTCTTCGTCTTCTTCAAGGTCCCTGAAACTAAAGGGATGCCATTGGAAGTCATCACTGAGTTCTTTGCTGTTGGGGCCAAGCAAAGGGAACAACAAGACGACAACAATAACTAGCCCGCGCCTCAACCTGGGGCCATGTCTCTTCTTCCCTGGAGTCAATAATAAATTGATTTCGCATTTTTTTTGTGCTGTGACTGCTTGATTTTCATGTTATTTTGCTTTTAAATAAATATTTTTATCTACTAATTATTTTGTTCTCAAAATCTTTTTATAAAAAAAATCTAAAATATACTAATTATAAAATTTGAATAATATTTATCATATGTAATTTTTTAACATATTTAGTTATTTATCATTAAAAAAGAAAAGATAATTCAAATATTTATGTAGAAAATGCTTTTGAATTTTGAAAAATAGAGATTTTTATTTTTATTTTAAATCCAATTATATATATTTATTTATTTATTTACTTTTATCAGTAATTCATTTTCCCGGTTTTCCTAAAAAAGTGTCCAGTTTCCGGTGCCGTACGAAATCAGTTTTGAAGCAATAATTAGAACAATGAAAAACGTGCAACCCTGGAAGCGTTTGGTACAACGCTCGTTGTCCCCAATTTGAAATCGAAATTCCAAAGCCGCAATTCAAAAACTTTGGCTCAACACGGAGCAAGGAAACGTTGAGCTCCTGTACATTCTTTTCACCGGCGCGGCAGCTAACCAATCTCGGTTGGCCTGTTTAGGACTCATCTCTGGTTCTTATCTGGTATGCTTCAAT
The DNA here is from genome assembly GCA_002189035.1 of Utricularia gibba. Lineage (NCBI taxonomy): Eukaryota > Viridiplantae > Streptophyta > Magnoliopsida > Lamiales > Lentibulariaceae > Utricularia > Utricularia gibba. The sequence continues at coordinate 2,338,296 of NEEC01000013.1, read as the reverse complement.
CTCCTGTGATCAAATTTTGTGGAGCTCGTATGATTAGCGTGCGCATACTTTTGGTTATTTCAAGCTCTAGCGGGACTCTGCAATCGCAATGTTTCGGTTTATTTGATTGAAATTAGCAATCAAAGAGCGTTATCTTCATCACATTTTCTTTTACTTTGTTTCCTGTATTGCCGATTCATGTGAGCACACAATACGATTTTCTGGCATTTTTTGTATGCATTTATCATGCAGTGTATCCTCGGCTCTTGCAGTTGAAGTTTTGTACCTGTAAAAAAGAATGTCGCTGCTCAGTAGGTTTTTCTACAAAAGACCGCCAGATGGCCTACTGGAGGTTACTGATAGAGTGTATGGTAAGAATTTGAACCCTGCTGCTGCTAGCTCCACTTTTTAAAATTACTCTTCCGATGCGCCTATTGACGGAAAATTTGGTTCATGCAGTTTTTGATTCGTGTTTCTCAACGGAAGTGTTACCTGATGGAATTTACCAGCTTTATCTGCATGAAATCATTAATGATTTGCATGAAGACTTCCCGGAGTCACTGTTTCTTGCATTTAACTTTCGAGAGGGTGAGAAGAAGAGCCATTTTGCCAAGATATTGTGCGAATATGATGTCACGGTTTTGGATTATCCTAGGCAGTACGAGGGTTGCCCCTTACTTCCCCTTTCTTTGATTCATCATTTCCTTCGTGTTAGTGAGAGCTGGCTTTCTCTGGGTAACTGTCAGAATATAGTGCTTCTGCATTGTGAAAGAGGAGGCTGGGCACTCCTTGCGTTTGTGTTAGCCAGCTTTTTGGTTTTTAAGAAGCTTCATAGTGGCGAGAGGAAGACTCTGGAAATGATTTATAGAGAAGGTCCTAGAGGATTGCTGCAGTTATTGTCACCCCTTAATCCATTTGCTTCACAACTCCGTTATCTTCAATACATATCAAGGAGAAATATCCCTTCTGAGTGGCCTCCATATGAAAGGCCTCTTTCTTTGGATTGTATCATTCTTCGTGCGATACCTAGATTTGATGATCAGAAGGGATGCAGGCCAGTTATCCGTATTTTTGGCAGAAATTTCCTCAGCAGGGATGGATTGTCAACGCAAATGCTGTATTCAATGCAAAAGAGAGGTAGAAATATTCGCCATTATTGTCAAGTAAGAACTTTAACCATTTGCTTTCTCTTACACTTGCTTGGAAAGTATATATGTGTTGAGGTGATGAAACCTTATTTGCAGAAGGATAGTGATGTTATCAAGATTGATATACAGTGCTTGGTCCAAGGAGATGTGGTGTTAGAGTGTGTTCATTTAGACTTAGATACAGGAAGGGAGGTCATGATGTTCCGCATCATGTTCAATACAGCTTTTATTCGCTCAAACATATTGATGCTCAACTGTGAGAACCTGGATATTCTCTGGGACTCAAAGTCACGTTTTTCTAAAAGCTTTCGTGCTGAGGTAATTGTTTGTTTGTTTTTTTTTTTTTTGCATAAAAAATCCAATAGCAAAGACACGTTCCTTATACCCTTGCTCTCCAGTTATTAATATTTCAATGTATCTCTACCCTTTGATTTCTGCGGGAAGGTTCTATTTGGAGATGTTGAGAGCAGCTCTTCCGCCAAATCTTATACATCTTTGCTTAACGGTGAGGAGAAAGGTGGTCTCCCGATTGAAGCTTTCTCCAAAGTTCAAGATCTTTTCAGTGATGCAGATTGGGTTGATACAAATGATGATGCTACATTGTGGCTGCTTAAGCAGTTGTCTGCAATGAATGATTCCAGAGATATATCGGTGATAAGGAGGATGAGTGGTTATGCCTCACCTCTTGATTCAGAGGAAGAAAACAATGCATCTAGTGTTGCTGATAGTTTGGACTTTTTGGACTCGGATAAAGCCAGTGCACCAGAGTTCAATTTATTGGATGATCGGTTCTCATTGGATTCTAATTTAGAGGAAGTCAGTGATAACAGACCCTGTGAAGATCAAGTGGTGTCAGCTACATCTCCACCACTTGGTTCAGTTTATCCTGTAATTGCTGTTGACGAACAACAGGTTTCTCATTGTATATCTGAGGAGGCACAGGAAACCTCAAATGATGTTTTAGGATTTCAGTCGTTTGACACATCCCCACTCTCCTCCTCAGATGGATTTGCATCACATCCTTTGCATCCTCCACTTTCTTCTCTAAATCTAAACGTCTCATTACCAACAGCTTTACCTGGTACTTTTTCTATTACTTTGGAATCTTGATATTTATAGCAATCTGTATGCCATCCTGAGAAGTTCACCATCGTTTTTTTCCCAGGTTTATCTGAAGGTTCATTGTTGGCGGTGCTTCCAGTTGTCTCTACTGAAGATCCTACTCAGCCTTTTCATGTTCCTGTAAGTGCAGGTCAGTTATCCTCATCATCAGCTTCAGATAGAACTGGAAGCCCTAATGCGGTCCAATCCTTGTCATCACCTTCTTTTCATGTCCATCCGATGATCATTGATCAAGGTTTTGGGGAAGCACCTTTCCTGCTTCCCCCTCCTCTTCATTCCCATGAGGCAAGTGAAGATTGTTGTTCAACCACATCGCCTTCAACAGGAGCCACCTTTATAACTTCAGTTCCTTTACTATCTGGAGAGGGTACATGTGGCTCAATCCCAGATACACATCCTCTGCCACCTCCACTTCCTTCCGGCCATGGTTCAATTTCTGCTTTGCCTGTACCTCAATCTCCAACTTTACAAGCTCAGGCCATTGTTGCTGCTGAGCCACCACCACCCTTGATTTCACCTTCGCCTAGTTTGCAGCCAATCCTAGAATTCACTCCAGATTCCCTAGAGATGCCTGTTTCTGTACCAGGTGTAGGGCCATTATTAACTCCAATTCTAGCGGTATGCTCTTCAGATCCTGGTGCACCATCTATTGAACCCCCTGCATATTCAGATGGTGATTCAGTACCTCAAACTTCATCTATTGATTCTGAATCTAGCATCTTTCCACCTCCGTCATCTCAAATTTGTGATTCAGCTTTGACCACTGCACATTTTCAGACTCATGGTTCATTTCCTATGCCACCTCAAAGTCGTGGATCAGTTCCTATACCACCTCCACCACCGCCACCTCAAAAAAATCATGGTTCAGTTCCTACTCCACCACCTCAGAGTTGTGGCTCAATTCCCACTCCACCAAATCGGAGTTGTGGTTCAATTTTGGCCCCAAAACCACCACCTCAAGGTCACCATTCGGTTCCTACCCCTCCACCACCACCTCAAGGTCATCATTCGATTCCTACCCCTCCACCTCCACCTCACAGTTGTCGTCCAGTTCCTTTCCCACCACCACCGCCACCTCAATATCATCGTGCAGTTCCTCCTCCTCCACCACCCCCACCTCAAACACATCGTTCAGTTCCTCTCCCTCCACCACCTCCTCAGACAAGCGGTTTAGCACCTACACCTCCACCACGACCACAAACTACTGGACAAAAATCTCCTTTTCATCATCCTAGTAATCGTGATTTATCTCCAACAGCACCACCGCTTCAAAGTATTGGCTCAGCTCCTGCTCCTCCTGTGCCCCCTCCACCTCCACCTCGAAGTCGTAGTTCAGCACCTGTCCCTCCACCACCACCACCTCAAAGTCATGGGTTGGCTCCTTCTCCTCTGCTCCATTCTAGTAGCAGTGGACCCCCTGCCCCACCTCCGCCACCTTCAGGTCATCCTACTGCACCTCCACCACCACCACCTCCAGGGCGCATTTCAGCAACAGCTGTTTCTGAAACGCCTTCTGTCACTGCTTCAGAATTGCCTGCACCACCAGCTCCTGGAAAGAGTTCTATTGTGCCTCCACCTCCTACTCTTGGAAGGGGAAGAGGCTTTCCTGCAAGAGGAAAAGCTTCTCCTTCTTCTATCCCCCCTAAAAAAACATCACTCAAGCCTTTACATTGGGTGAAAGTCACTCGAGCTATGCAAGGGAGTTTGTGGGCTGATTCTCAGAAGCAGGACGCTCAGGCTAAGTGAGTATATTTAAGTTTCTTGTGTTGAGTGACATATCAAAATCCTTGATATTGATTTTTTTCCATTTTATGCATGCCCTTATGGCGGTCGCTTATGCTCTGCATTTAAGTCAGACATTCTAATGAATCATTGGTTTTTTTCAGGGCTCCTGAAATTGATATATCTGAGCTTGAGAGTCTTTTTTCTGTAGCTTCTACTTCAGATCAAGCAAATAAGGCAGGGACCTTGCGGGTTTCTAAATATAACAAGCCAGAAAAAGTTCAATTAGTAAGTGCTACTATTTTGATTCACTGGAGTGCTTGGTGTTTGTCGTTTTCTTGGAAAATTTGTGATACTTCGAACCTCATAAAGACAAGATAAGTTTCCAATTAGCGTCACACTCTATACTTAATTGTCTTGGTGGCTTGATGCTCTAAATATTTAACTTCACTGGATGTTTTGCTCCCGCATTAGGATTGAAAAGAACTTAAATTGGCTAATAAGCATGATTTCATCCTACTGCACTTTTGAATTAATTAGCTGACATTTTTTATCTTGTTTTTTGGCAGGTTGATTTACGTAGAGCCTATAATTGTGAAATTATGCTCACAAAAATCAAAATCTCGCTTTCAGAAATGAATGTAAGCGGCTTCTCATCAATTTTTTTTGTGGAATTAACATCCAAAGTGGTATATCTAAATGGCAACATGAGAAACTGCTAATAATCCTCGGTGTGTTAACCTGTTTCCTTTATATGTGATGTTCAAAATTCTCAGACCTTTGGCAATATGACTATACATCGTGTTGTCGTCATTATTCATTCTCTTTCTGTTGATGATATGCTTTTCTTCGAAAAAAAACCCCAACATTGCAGTTGAATTTAAATGAAATATATTTGGCGGGAACTTCAATTGCACATTGTAATTAGTTTTCCAAAGAGCCTGTTTTTTTTTCTTCTGTGCTTTTCCTTATGGCTGCTGAAATTGGCATGCATTTTTCAAGTATTTAGATTATATGCATACTTTTACTGTTGAGTTTTTCCAATATTTTTCAGTCAATTGAATTTTGGTTCGAAATCAATTGAGTCTTCTCATTTCTATTTGTAATTTCTTATTGCTAAAAATGCATTGCAGTGATGATTTTTTTTCTTGGTAATTGATCTTACAGCTATCTTTTGCAGCAGAAAACTTTCTGATGAATTTTCCTTCATTTGGCTGTTTCCTTGCTCTTATTTTCTCTTTACTCATTTTAATTGATTCTTTCTACTTTCAGAAAGCGATTCTTGCTCTGGATTCATCTGCTCTGGACATTGATCAAGTTGAGAGTTTAATAAAGTTCTGTCCAACTAAGGAAGAAATGGAAACACTTAAGGTAACCATTTTTTCCCTTCATTTAATGCCTTCTCAAACTTTCTGTCAACCTTTTAAATTTTTATTTTTGTTACTAGTAACTAACTTGTATGATGTGTTCGTTTGAGAAGCAGAATTCATGCTTGGATTGCTCTCATACTTATTGACCGAAGTTGACATTGTGATCTTAGAACGATACAATAATTACTATTCCCATTTTCTGTTTGATTTAAGACCTATGGGAAAATATCATCAAGTCCAGCCCCATAAGATCTTTTTCTGTTAAAGGCATGCTAGCCTCTCTAATAATGCTCAGGAATGATACGAGTATTTTTTGTTCAGTTTTGTTGACTAAAACTTTTTGCTGAAAAAGAAGCAGCAATTAAGGCAGAGTGATTTTGCAAATCTATATTTATACATGCCTTTCTCAGACTTTGATGATATCTCATTTCTTTACTGTTTGGGTGCAATGGCTAAATCTCTTATTCCAGAACTACAAAGGTGACAAGGAGATGCTGGGAAAATGCGAACAGGTACCTTTAAAATATGTCTAATTGGGAAAAGGGTATTGCTTATACAGCCAATGCTTTGTTTCCATTCTACTAGTTCTTCCTGGAACTGATGAAAGTCCCACGAGTGGAACCCAAATTAAGAGTGTTTGCTTTTACAATCACTTTTTCGACTCAGGTGTGTAAATTTAGTAACCATTTCCCTTTTTTATATATTATCTATTCCTGTTTTTTTTTTTTTTTTATGAGAGCTTTTCATCAGGTAGAGGACCTAAAACGTAACTTGAACACAATCAATGATGCTGCGAGAGAGGTATGCTGCCATTGGTATCGAATGTCAGTGCTTCAAAGGCATGTGATATTTTTTGTTCATGTAGGTTAAAGAGTCTTTGAAGTTGCGCCAAATCATGCAGACAATTCTTACTTTAGGAAATGCATTAAATCAAGGCACTGCACGAGGTATAAGTGTCAAAATGGGCATTCTTTGCAATCCTATTTCTCCCTTTATGCTTCAATTATTAATTCACGTTCAGTTGACTTACAATGCAGGTTCTGCTGTTGGTTTCAAATTGGACAGCCTTCTCAAACTTTCTGATACTCGGGCAAGAAACAACAAAATGACATTAATGCATTACCTATGTAAGGTAGAGCTTTTTGAACTGTAATCTTACTCCACTACTTTCCATGCTTTAAGTCCTATAAAATTAACCTGTCATGCGATATCACTTCACATTTCTTATTTTTTTGATAAAACACATTCAGTAACATTAGTGAAAGATAAATAGGGCAGTCTAACTTCTTCCATGTATCAAACTCATCACTTCTTCATGTTTCAATCAGAACATCACGTTTAGTTCTTGTATTCCACTTTACTTGATTTGAGCTTATATTCTTTCTGGAAAAATCAGATTCTTGCGGAGAAAATGCCGGAGTTGCTAGATTTCAGTAAGGATCTTGTGCATTTAGAACCTGCTTCCAAGGTTTGTTCTTTGACCTGGTTATATTATTTTGTGATTTTTTTTTTTGAAAAGTTTACATGAACCCAAACATGTGAATACTCAAGTTTTGTCGGCCATAACTAGATACAACTGAAGTCTTTAGCTGAAGAAATGCAAGCAGTTAGCAAGGGCCTTGAGAAGGTTGAGCAGGAACTCATAACAGCAGAAAGTGATGGTGCGGTTTCTTCAGGCTTCCAGAAGGTACGTCTTATGCCTCCCTTCCATACTTATTCTGAAGTAGTAAAAGTGAGATTCTGTTATAGTGCTGATAATAATCCCAATGCACCTGTAGCTGGTCAGCAGATAGCAACGTGATTTTAGCATTTTATAACTTGCCACAAGCAGGTTTCTGAAACTTTTCACAACAGGTGTTGAAGAGCTTCCTTGATTCAGCCGAGGCTGAAGTTAGGTCGCTTATCTCCCTGTACTCCGAAGTGGTGAGCTCTCGTTTTTCTGCAATATTTTGGAATCTGCCCTTTTTTCCTTCATGCTAATGTCTGACGGGTGATGCAATAAACAGGGACGAAATGCAGATTCGTTGTCTCATTATTTTGGTGAAGATCCAGCAAGATGCCCCTTTGAGCAAGGTGTGCACTTCATAAATTCTTTTCAATAATGCGCCTCAGCCGTGCATCCTGATGGTGCCTTAGTTCATCATTGGGCTTGTTTTCATAGTCTGATTACACAAATCCTCCCTTCCAGGATTTTTTTCCAAACTCACCACACAAATCCTGAATCTCTATGCAGTGACTCAAACTTTGGTAATCTTCATCAAAATCTTCAACAAGGCTCATGAAGAAAATGAGCAGCAGGCTGAGGCTGAGAAGAAGAAGCTGGAGAAGGAAGCTCTTAAAGATCCACAAGCAGCTGCTGCCTTCTCCCCTGCACGGAAGGAAAGCATAGACGCTCTTCGTGCAAAACTGAGTCTCCGTAATCAAAACTGAGCCGCGCATCCTACTTCCCCCCTCGCGTGTAACTAACTTGTCTGAGAGATGCAGCAACAGTCACCCGCCATACGTTTGATGAAGGAAGGCAAGCCACAGTCCTCGGCGGCGCGCCTCAGGTTCGTTCTTGTTCGCTAGTCATACATAGGAGGACTGTGTGCTCAAGTGTTGGCACAGGAGGAGGCACCGTTAGTGCCTGTTCACTGTTGATCGGTAGTTATTCTGCCGATGCACAAAACTGAAGAGGCGTCGCTCCAACCGAGCATTTGGTTGTGGAGTTACGTTAGTGATCCAACATGTGCTCCCTCAATCCAATTTAACAACGGGATGGGGAGTTAAAAGATCAATCGATTGAATCGTTTTAGATGATGAATTTTTAAAGTAAAAAAAATGAATTGTGATTTAATTATAATTGAATTATGATATGATTTTTAAAATAATTATTCTATTTTTTATAAATAAAATATTAAAAAATAAATGATTCAATTATTATAGAATCTTTCAAGTCATAAATAGTTTTTATTAGACTAAATGGCGACGCACCTGATGGTTGTGCAGAGTGACTTTACGATTACGCCCCGACTACCTTGAGATATTTGCGTCCCTGCCCTATGTTTTTCAAACACCCAACTGTACCGGTTCGACCGGCGGGCTTGCCTGGCTGGCTTTCTCCCAATTTATTTATTAGACTATTATAATATTTTACTCAGTAAAATAATGCTATTTTCATTTTTTATTTTTTAATTGAATACAATTTTTTTCCTACATTCATGGTCCTAATTTGCACGTTTTTTTATAAAAATGCATTAGTCACGTGGCAATAATATATCTTGCTCTTTCAGTTTATTATTTATTCAAACCACATCATTCCTGATGTTAAATTTACCAATTTCTTAGATTTAATAAAAGAGTTGAAAATTGTAATTTAATATTGATGTCGACAACGATGTTGTAATTCAAACCCACATCATTCCTGAATTTGATATAAAAATATTATAAAAAATATTGTCATATTTTTTAATATATAGAGTGTGTAGAAGGCATGGGTCCCACCAAATGCACCAGTTTGGCTGCTTCAGACAGTGAGCGAGCACTTTGCATTTATTACCAACATAGAGGTGGGAGGTGGGAGGAACAGAAGGAAAAAAACTCCCCCAAGAGGAATCATAACCAACCGTAAAGCAAAATGGAAGAAAAGGGGGCCGGGGCCATCGACATTCAAGATTCTCACTCGTGGCTGAGCGTTTGAAGGAAGAAGAAGAAATGGCTTCACAAGGAGATCGCGATCTCCTCGGTTTCCGAGAGAACGACCCCCATCGTGATTCTGATGAACAAGTTGGTAAACTTTTATGCTCGTATTTAGGCCTAAGTTTTGCTGTGTTTCTTGGGTTGTTACCCAGAAACTCGACTTCACTAGTTTCTAGTCTCCAATCCAAAAACAAGGCCCTGTCTTTTAAGCTTTTGGAGGCAGAGGAGGAGTTGAGACAGCTTCGTTGCCGGATGAAGGAGGACTCGAAGGCAAATGCAAGAGTTGTCGAGATTTTTGCCAGCCACAGGCACGCTTGGCAGTTGGAAGAGAAGAGACTTTGTCAGCAGATCGATGAATGCAATGAGGAGATTGCGTTTCTGAAGGGTAAGATCGAGGATTTTGAGCGAGCTGACGTTGAGTTGAAGGCTAGAATTGATGATCTGAATAGGGAGGTTAGTGACAAGGATGAAATGCTCAAGTTTATGAGTAGAGCTGCTGCTCATTGTGATGATTTGGGTGAAATGGGGTATGGGAAAGCTGGGGCTTCTGGTGCCCTTGAATATGATACAGTAGAAGAAATTGGATCTGTTTACTGTCAGAGCAATTGTGGGTTTAGTCCACCGGAGTATTCTCATCATCCAGCCTCCAAATTCTGGTCTGAGAAAGCAAGTCTTTGGCAGGTAACACTGTTGCTTCTGCATTTCAATTTTATCTTCCAGCTTGAGGATTGATGTCACTTCGTTGATTTCAGTTGCACTGAATCTGATACTTATTTAGTGGAGCATGTGGCGTTAGCTGATTAGTATCAAAGCCAATTGCGTCTGTAGGAAAAGACGCTGCTATCTTTGTTTCCCTTTTTGCTACATCCTGAACTTGTTCGTTCTACACAATCCATTGCCTTTTTCCCTCACAATACCAATAACCTGCATATAGGGTGGACTCATTGTTTTACTACACAGATCATCCCAGCCAAAACTGTATGTAGTTTAAAGTTTCACTTTTTACTTCATGTAAAAGGTGAAAATCCTCTTACTTTTACTGTTGCATCTTTTCAAAATGCTACCTGTTTGTATTTGGATTCCTCGTGATCTGTGCATCACATGCTTGAACATCCCAAGCTTTTTTCTCAAGAATCCAGGTTAAAGAATGAAGAAGGCCCACCTCGTGATGTTGCCTATCTTTTCAGTTGTGATAGTAGTTGCTTATATGCTCAGTGTTGCACTGCAGATTGATTACATTGTTTTGCATCCCTACTACTTGGATGTTTATTCTGCGCTTTCTCTTCGCCATGCAAAGCAGATGCACGAGAACCAACAAAACATCCTCTTAACTGCTTCATAAACAGATTCGTCTGATTTGCTTACGCAGGACATGCAGTTAGAGACGGCTGAATCCCATTACCAGATGAAGCATGTTGTCTCAAGGTAACCAAGTCTCATTTCACATGGTTCCCTAAGAACGCACCGTTGCTGAATAGATTCTCTTGTTCGTGCCTTGTTTCAGACGAGAGTCGCCTTGGAAGATGGACGGTGAGGAGTCTAATGGAGTTGCCTCTAAAATGAAGCTGCTTGAGCAAGATCTGCTGGATTTAGGAGCCATATGCAAGGGATCTAATGGCTCAAAGTTAGCATCCCAGTTGCGAAAACAGGCTAAGAGGTACCGGACACTATCTTGCAAGCTCGAAGACCTCTGCCATCGAATGGTAAGGTCTCTGTACTTGTTTGCTAGATCAGAGACAAAAAGGCATCAACTTTCTGATGTGAACCTTTCTTTTTTTGAACTCTGATAGCAAGATCCACATGAAGCCAGCCTCCTGAATCCTGAGTTCCGAACGCAGAGGCAGACTGAGTTTCTGCGGGAAGCCTTCCGACTCCAACAGAGCACATCTGAAGCTGGTCAAAAGCTGATGGGTTTACAATCCCAGATGGGGAGGTGCCAAATGGAAGATGGCCTGGGAGACGGGCCGAGGAAGCTGGCCCTGAGGCGCGCACACCTCTCACTCAAGGAAGTCCAGAGGAACCTGGAGATATGGCTGGCAAGAATCATAGGAGACGTCGAAGGAATCCTGGCCAGAGACAGCAGTGGTTCCCGTGGGAGAGATTACTGTCTCTCTAGGTATCCTTTTCCTTCATAGCCTAGAAAAAAGCCAACTTTCTCCCATCTGTAAAGCAACCAAGCCGTGTATCCATGAAAACCAGAGTACGCCGCCTGCTCCGCCGGGTATCCGCACAACGCTCGGCCCGCATCCGTACCGGTACCGGGCGTAGCCTCAATGCTCGGCTCCCTGGATCACCCTCCGTCACCCCCACACTCATATCCATAAATAGGTGATGAGATAAATTTAATTTGATTTTAACACACAGGATGCATTTTATATGTGGGTTTGCATAGGCTTTCAGATAGATTTGATAGTAAATCTACATTTGGTACGGAGTTACAACCTTGCAAACGAGCAAACATAAACTCAGTTTACATACCCAGTTAAAACCTGTATTTGCCAATTTACATAATTCGAGGAGGGGGACAAATTATGATATTTATTTAAATCCGATAAATATTATATGTATATATAGTATAAAATTACATAAATTAAATTAAATATGGAAAAAAACATTAATTTTCTTAGGTAATTGCCTACATGAGATTCAAAAGTGGGAGTGCTCATCCCCAAAGAAGGGCAAAATATAGCAATAATTGGTTTTAATTAGTAGGCATCAATTTAATATTATTTTTGTACTCAAAAATTATTTTCTGTGTATAGGAGTAAAAATAATTGAAGATTCGGCTTTTTTAGATATTATACAAAAATTAAGGAAAAAAAATATGCTGGTTAGGATGAAGATGGAGGGGTGAATTGCTGGGCTTTGTTTGTGTTGAATATGTAGATAGCGTTGACAGGTCAACATTTAAAAGAAGACGTTCGTCACTGAAGATGGTCGTTGCGGGGAGGGAAAAGTGAGAGAGGAGGAGGGGCCGGAAACTGCTCACAATCGCCTACAAACCCTAAGGGTGCCTCCGATGACAGTTCCGCTTCTTTGGAGAATTCGACGATAGCCGCTGATTCCCGCAGTTGGAGGATGGTGGAGGCGGGGTAGAGATGGTGGATTTCGCGGCGTTGGTCAAGCGAACCGCGGAGGAATCATACGCTTCTTTGAAGGAATTGGTGGACAAGTCCAAGTCCTCCGTCCTCTCCTCTGATTCCGATAAGAAGATTATGATTTTGAAGTACATTGTCAAGACGCAGCAACGGTTTTTGCGCCTTAATGTCCTTTCCAAGTGGTGCCAGCAGGTTCGTTTTGGTTTTATCCTTTTTCCCCTTTCTGGCGTCCTCTTCTTTGGGGTGCTACTGGGATGGGTTTGTGCGATGCGTGGTGACTTTTAGGAACTAGAAATTGTTCTTACTTCTGAGGTGTTTGGTGGACGGCGGTGTTAAAATTTAAGCCAAGTTTTCGAATGTGGAGCTTTCTAGTTCTTTTTATCCCGCGCTTTAAGCCATAGATTTGAAGATATGAGAACAGCTTATATTTGCAGCTAACTTTGAAGGATATGGAAGTTCCTGTTTTTTTTTTTTTTTTTTTGAGTACGGAAAACAACTTGGATTGGGAAGTTGGAATATGGATGGTCTATAGACGATATAATCAAAAAAAAAAAAAAAAACAGACTCTTGCTTTGAATTGGCTGCTGCAAGTAAAAAATGAACACGTCTAAGCGTTTGTCTCCCTTAACAGAATTTGTTGTGTGTCCATTAGTCCTCTTTTAGTCCTAAGCGATGCTGCACTTATCGAAGTTATATATCTACTTAGGTTCCTAGAGATATTTTGAGAACTTAAAAGCAACTTTTATTAGATTTCTTATGTACCCGTAATTTTTTTACAACATCTAAGTAGAAATATGTCGTCTCTTATTATCCTGCATTTGTTTTCCTGTATATCCTACGCTAGCGTTCTTTGCTTAACTCATGCTTTGAAATGACTCTAAGGTATCTTGTATTTTACTATCAATATTACTTGAATGCATCAATAGGTGTTACAGGAGTTTTCCATTGGTTGAATTATTTGTGTTGCTCTATTTTGATAACTAATTTTCTTATCATCAAGAAAGTTATGATTTTTTTTCCATCCCAAGTTCCCTTGTCTTTTCATTAATTTCTCGAATAAAGAAAAAGATATTCGTGCATTTTCATTCGTTTCTTTAAGCCACCTTTGGTCCTTGCTAATTTTCTTTCATCATTCCTCCTTGCAGGTTCCTTTGATACAGTATTGTCAGCAGCTGTCATCGACTCTGTCAAGTCATGACACTTGTTTCACACAAGCCGCAGACTCAATGTTTTTTATGCATGAAGGACTTCAGCAAGCTCGTGCCCCCATATATGATGTTCCATCTGCCATTGAAGTGCTTCTTTCTGGGACATATCAGCGTCTACCAAAATGCATAGAAGATGTTGGCATGCAGAACACATTGACTGAGGATGAACAAGGGCCAGCTCTCAAGAAACTTGATACTCTTGTTCGATCAAAATTACTTGAAATGTCACTTCCGAAGGAACTAAGTCGAGTTGATGTGTCTAATGGTGTTGCGTTGCTTTGTGTTGATGGGGAATTTAAAGTTCTTGTAACCCTTGGATATCGAGGGCACCTATCAATGTGGAGGATACTACACCTGGAGTTGCTTGTAGGTGAGAGGAGTGGACGCTTGAAGTTGGAAGAATCACGAAGGCATGCCTTAGGTGATGATCTAGAACGCAGGATGGCTGCGTCTGATACCCCATTCATTACACTCTATTCCATTCTTCACGAGCTCTGTCTTGCTCTTATTATGGACACCATTATAAGACAAGTTCAAGTGCTCAGGCAGGGTAGATGGAAAGATGCAATTCGTTTTGATCTCATATCTGATGGGATTGGTCAGGGAGTAACCGCTACATCTGTCCATGGTGCACAAGATGGAGAAACTGACACTGCGCTCCTTAGAACTCCTGGACTGAAAGTGGTGTACTGGGTGGATCTTGATAGAAACATAGGAACACCTGAGGTTGTGGCATCCACTTTTTTGAAAATTGAACCAGGTCCTGATATGCAGTTAAAGTGTCTACACAGCACTTTCGTGATTGACCCTGTCACTGGATATGAGGCAGATTTTACCCTTGACTGCAGTTGCATTGATGTTGAGTCACTACTTCTCAGAGCCATTCGCTGTAACAAATACACCCGATTGCTTGAGATATACAAAGAACTGGATAATAGTGGAGAGATAAACAGAACCTCTGGTGACGTGAAACTTCATTTTTGTTTGGATCATTACAATGCTGATGATCAAGAGAAGGTATGAAGCATGAATACTGATATTTTACTTTCAATTCAGTTGGTTTGATGAAATTCCAATGCATTTAGAATTCTCATATATCCCTCTAATCTGCTTTAATGCTCTTTATGTGCCTGTATGTTGAGCAGATGTTCATGATCCAAATGACCTTAGACAACCTGGAAATATAATTTTTCAACGTCTGTTTATTATCTAATAGTTCTGTAGTCTATGAGCGTTTTTTCCATGTTGAGTTTCTTTCTCTTAAGTGAGTCATATTTCAGTCAGATGAGCGTGTCTTCATAATTCTGTTATTTCCCTCTTTTATTTCAACAATATGCATTTCTAACATTATTTTGGATGCATTTGATTTCAGAATCAAAATGACCAAGAAGTTCTACATGTTCGTGCCTATGGAAGTTCGTTTTTCTCACTTGCAATAAACATAAGGTTTTTCTTTTCTTCTATTTTTACATTGAATTATGTTTTGTGAAAGCCCCGTTTTTGAAACTTATTCTCATATGGATGCTTGTAGTTTGAAAGAACCCTGAGAACTGTTTCTACATTTATTTAACTCAACTTGCAGGTGTTCCTGACAGTTTTAGAAGCCTAATTTGTTGAAATTTACAATGTCCACCTTGGACTTTTTTGCGGTATATGGGATATCAAACACCAGAATATTATTTTATGGTTAATATAAATTCGCAATGTGCAGGAATGGTCGCTTCCTTCTTTTTTCCCCAAAGAATATAGTATTGCCGAAGGTTTTGACTGAATATGAAGAAGCACTGAATCAAGGAACTATTACGGCTGCAAAGGCATTCATTAACTTGAGGAAAAACAGTATTTTACATTTATTTGCATGCATTGGGAGGTTCCTAGGCCTTGAGGTATGTGTTTTCTCAGTTATCTTTAGAGAAGTAATACTGTAGTGATCATTATCGAAGTGCTCAACTGCCAATGTGATGTATTTTTGAAATCTGTGTCATATTTCAATGGTAAAGTAGTAATCCTTTTGATTTATGGAATGGTGAGCTTGGGTACCTTGAAGATGCCTTAACCCGTTTGTCCATCCTCGCTTGGTATCCATGATCTGTGATTTCCAATTGCACAAAAAGTGTATTATGGGTGCAAGACTTGAAATAATGAAATCATACTTGAAATGGGGGATATTTTTTATACTACTAAATAGTGACACGGTTTTGTGGAAAGTATTTCAAAAACTTGCTGGATTATGTTGATCATTTTTCATAATAATAAGTTTTTGTTCTCCTTTTAGGTAATTGAACATGGTTCAACAACAGTGAAACTCCCCAAGGAGATTTTAGATGATTCCGAGTCTTTGCTCATGGGTTTCCCTGAAGGTGGGGGTTCTTACTTCTTGTTGATGCAACTTGACAGGGAATTCAAACCTTGTCCTAAGCTAATAGAAGCAAAGTTGAAGTCTTCAGGAAAAGCTGAATTATTTAGTGACATTACCAAAATTTTTCGGGTAAAAAATTTAGATTTGGCTCAAATGCATACTCCAGGGGATGAACTTGGTTTGAGCCTTCTTGACCTTCCAATGGCTGAATCAGTTTCTGGTGATGTTAATGTTGCTGATGTCTCTGAGCATGCCCTGTCTTATAATCGTGGTCTGGGAGGTTCAGCTGAAAATTTCTCTGCTATTGTTGATGAGGTTTTTGATCTGGTGAAAGCCTCAAGTGAGGAGTCCACTACTTCCAACTTTGATCTTTCGAATGCAAGGCCTTATGGATTATTTTCCATGAATTCTCATGGCGCTAAACCTTCAACATCTGATCAGGATTTGGCTTCTCTTGGATCTCTAACTTCAGTTAACACGAATTCTCAAGGTATTAATGAGGAAAATCTTGGTGTGTCGGAGCATTCTACTGTTCGACTCCCATTTCCTGGCCTCAAATATACGGAATCGAAAAGCTTGGTTCATAGTGGTGTATCTGGAGCTTCTACTTATCTTGGATCGGATAACAACATTGCTTCTACATATTGTAAGAAGTTTATTTTACTAATGTGCCTTTTGTTTTTTATCTAGTTCTAGGAGATTGGTATCTCTAACGCCTTTTTCTGCCCCTCTTCCCAGCTCCAGTGCATGATGCCTGTATGCCCAAATCGTCAAATATTGAAGGTTCTTCTCCACATGATAGAATACTGCTCAAGCGCTCCGTGTCAGATATGTTAAAATCCCTTTCATCCCTCCCATGTTTAGAAATTGATGAACCATCCAGCAAGAGAAGGAAGCCTGGCGATGCAATGCTAAATCCTGCACAGTCACTCATTTCTCACTATCGTCCAAATATAACTGAGGATCTTGGTTTTACAGATCTTATTGATGACGTGAACAAGGGTAATGGATCTCCTGGTATATATGTATCTGTGCTGCTTCGCATAATCAGGCATTCCTCTTTGTGCATTAAGCATGCCCGACTTACAAGTCAGATGGAAGCACTTCACATTCCCTATGTGGAAGAAGTAGGTCTAAGAAGTGCATCCTGTTGCTTGTGGTTCCGACTTCCTTTTCTCATGGATAATTCATGGAATTGTATGTGCTTGAGACTAGGTAGACCCGGAAACTTGTATTGGGATGTTAAGATCATTGACTCTCACTACAGAGACTTGTGGGAGCTCCAAAAGGGGAGCAGTAATACACCATGGGGTTCTGGTGTACGAATTGCGAATACATCTGATGTGGACTCCCACATTCGCTATGATCTTGAAGGTGTTGTTTTGAGCTACAATACCGTGGAGGATGACAGCATCAGTAAGATGGTGGCTGATCTGCAAAGGCTTTCAAATGCGAGGTGTTTTGCCCTTGGGATGCGAAAGCTGCTAACTCCCAGAACTGATGGTAAATTTCATGACAACAATACAGTCACCGATGAAAAGTTTCTCTATGGACCAAAAACTGGATTTGAGGGCGCTGCTAGTTTTTCTGAACAAATGAGAAGAGCATTTAGAATTGAAGCTGTTGGGCCCATGAGTTTGTGGTTTAGTTTTATTTCAGGGATCGTTGCTCGGTTTGTTGTGGAGTGGGAGTCAGGTAAAGTGGGATGTAGAATGCATGTATCCCCAGACCAGCTCTGGCCCCATACAAAGGTTTGTTCCAGTCTTTATTTATGTGAAAATTTTCCTCCTGTTGGTTGCATGTTTTAACAGCTTCCTGCTTCTTTGCCCATCACTCATTAAATTACTGTTACCACCTGTTTTCCTTTTTTGCTCATACCCAGACAGATAATGCGCAAGCTTATCTTAGGGATGACCAAAGGAATATTTAAAGCTAAATGCATTATGCATGGAAATTTTTGCAAGAGACATACTTTTAACAGCGATTCACTTTTTACAGTTTTTTTTATTTGACCAATTATCAATCACCAGTTTATTTCATCAAGAATGACATCCATCCTTAGCATTTAAAGCCAAACCTACTTACAAGGATCAACAAATACATGTTTTGCTACTTCCAAGCAATCTAGCATAGAGTTTTGATCAGCTGAGTCTTTGCCCTGTCATGAGACATTGGTCCTGTAATAATTCGAAGTCATTAAATTGGTTGATTGCTTGATGACTATGTGAGTGGATCATTCATGAAAATACCTCCTCTAACTTGATGGCAATTCGGATTTTTACACAGTTTCTAGAAGATTTCATAAATGGTGGTGAAGTTGTTTCCCTTCTGGATTGCATTCAATTAACTGCGGGACCGTTGCATGCTCTTGCTGCTGCCACTAGGCCTGCCCGCGCAGCTCCTGTTTCTGCATTACCTAGCATCGCGATGTCAATCCCCTCTTCCCTAAAGCAGGGTGGACTGGTGCCATCTCAAGGTTTACCTAGCAATTCCAAGGCTCCCAGTAGTCAAGTTTCACCCAACATTGGAAGCAGTTCTGTGCTACCCACAGGATTACTTCCTGTTGGGACTCAGAATACAGGATCTGTGTCTGGTGCTGCAGCTGCTGCTGCTGGGAGAAGTGGCCCTGGTATTGTTCCCAGTTCGTTATTGCCAATTGATGTTTCTGTGGTGCTGAGAGGCCCATACTGGGTTAGGATAATTTATCGAAGAAATTTTGCTGTTGATATGCGGTGTTTTGCTGGAGATCAAGTCTGGTTACAACCAGCCACTCCTCCAAACGTGGGGCCATCCACTGGAGGATCTCTTCCCTGTCCACACTTTCGGCCTTTTATCATGGAGCATGTGGCTCAGGAATTGAATGGCTTGGATTCTAATTTTTTAGGTGCTCAACAGGCACTTGGATTTTCTAACTCTAGCTCTCCAGTTGCAAGCTCATCTCCTCAGCTATCTGCTATTGCTGGGAATCGGCAAGTCACAAGCACTGCCACATTTTCCAGAACAGGAAATGCAGTTGCTGGTATGAAACGCACTGGAAATGTGCTTTCTACACCTTCCGGTTCACCTGGTCTGAACCCATTACGAAGATCTCCTGTCTCTGCCTTTCCTTCCCACGTTAGAGGAGAGCTTAATACTGCTATTATTGGACTTGGTGATGACGGAGGATATGGTGGTGGATGGGTTCCCTTGGTTGCGCTTAAGAAAGTGCTACGTGTCATTCTTAAGTATCTTGGCGTACTATGGCTATTTGCTCAATTGCCAGATCTTCTGAATGAGATCCTTGGGTCAAAGTTGAAGTATAATGAGGGTGCATTGCTGAATTTGGACCAGGAGCAGCCAGCCTTGCGTTTTCATGTCGGGTAAATTCTATTCACCATCATCCATTACAGCATAACCTGTCTATTTCAGCATAAGTCATCTTCTTCCCTAATTGCAAAACTTCCTTTTATTTCCTTGTATTCAGGGATTCGTCTATGATGTGTCCGTTTGGGTGTGAAATATTTGCGTTCTATTCTGTTAGTTAATGAGTTTTGGCATTATACACGCATGTTTTTTAAGTTCGACATGCATGATTATCAAGAGGCGTAAAGTTTTCTGAATCAGAGTTTTATGTATCAGAAAAGTGTCATACATGAGAAACTTGAGTTGTTTTGGCTTGACAAATTTTGCTTCCTGTGTAATGGCATTATTGCATGTCCAACCTGTTTTCTGAAATGCTTTTGCAGAGGCTACGTGTTTGCTGTCAGTGTTCACAGAGTACAACTTCTTCTCCAAGTCCTCAGTTTAAAAAAGTTTCATCCGCAATATCAGCCAAACACCACTACAGCTCATGAAGAATTAACTCAACCTGAGATTGGAGAAATTTGCGACTACTTCAGTTGCCGTGTTGCATCAGAACCTTATGATGCCTCCAGAGTTGTATCATTCATTACTCTACTGACCTTGCCAATCTCAGTTCTCAAAGAGTTCCTGAAGCTCATTGCATGGAAGAAAGGATTGCCCCAAGGACAAGGAACCGATGCAAGCCCAGCTCAAAAATCCCGAATTGAGTTGTGCCTTGAAAACCATAGAGGAGCAACCGAGGATGGCATCACTGAAAATCAGTCCTCCTCGAAAAGCAACATCCATTACGACCGTGCTCACAGCACTGTTGACTTTGCATTAACCATTGTTCTGGACTCTGCCCATATACCTCACATCAACGCTGCTGGTGGGGCAGCTTGGTTGCCCTACTGTGTCTCGGTTCGTTTAAGATACTTGTTTGGTGAGAATCCTAATGTATCATTGCTTGGAATGGAGGGGAGCCATGGAGGCAGAGCATGCTGGTTGCGGCCAGATGACTGGGACCTCTGCAAACAGAGGGTTGCTCGAACTGTGGAGGCAAGCGCAGCACCTGCACCCGGAGGAGATGCTGCTGCTGCTACTGCTGTACAGGGTAGGCTCAGGGCGGTTGCTGACAATGTGCAGAGAACACTACAAGCATGCCTGCAAGGACTCAGAGAAGCAGCATAGCAACTGCTTCCTCCTCTTATTCATCAGCAGCGAGCAGTGATCCACAATGTGCGGCGCGGCACCTTGGTCCATGTCTGGTTCGGCTGCCGTGCAACCAAGGAAGGCTCAACCGGTGGTTCCTTGAACCAGGGCCCTCTCTGGTGCTCAGTTTCTGTACAGCAGTTAGTTGGACAGGCCTCGATGCATGCATGTACAGAAGTGCCGTGTTGGGGCCGTCCGTACATAGGAAACCAGTGTCTGGATGCTTGAGTACGGACAGCACGAACACAGACATACATTTTTACCTTGTGATAATATTCATTAGTCAACTCTACGGTCGGACTGAAGGCACGATTTTGAGCTGTGGGTTGTGTTTTTTTTTTTTTTTGATAATTGGTAAACAAACGCTATTTTCAATCCCTTTTTAAAATTATTTCCTAAGTACTAATTACATGCATTAGAACCATATTATTATTATTATTATATTTGATAAACGTGTTTCACTATTTAGACACGTGCGTTTTTGTAAATACCTAATTTTTGATAGATGTGTTTTTCTTCAAAATATGGCTTTGTAAAACATATGTAAAACCTTCATAATTGGTTTTTTTTATTCTAAAGAAATTTATAAAAATTGGCTGAAAAATTTTTACTTTAATGTATGTGAAATAAAGTAAGAATGATCATTTTTCTAAATGATTTGATTTCTTTATTTAGGGTACATGTCCCATAATTACGTGCTATTGTACAGTAATTAATGTGTCGATATTATTATTATTTAAACTTGGGTTTGCAGTTACGTCACATAGAGGGTGTGATCGAAATTATTTTTAGAATATTAAAATATATTTATTACACATTATTTTATAATAATAGTTTATTAACCAAATGGAGTAGTTTGTGAGGGAGAGAATAATTCTGTACCCACACGCAACGGCTAGCGGCCCACGAGCTGGTGGGCCCACCCACGGTTTCCACACGGTTTTCTCGCGAATAACTTGACCGCGTACGTATGGGCCCAGCAGCGAACGGCTCTACTGGGCCCAGCCTGCACTATAAATTCGATAGGGCCGTTCGGGAGAAGGCTAGTTAAGGTGTTTAATCCCTAGGAAAACGAAATCGATCATCTTTTTCTCGATATTCTCTGTGATCTCTCTGGAATATGGAGTACCGGCCGTTGAAGATCACTGTGGTGTCGGCGGAGGGGCTCAAGGACGTCAAGTTACTTGGGAAAATGGATCTCTATGCGGAGATATCTCTCGCCGGCTACCGGCAATCGATGAAGAAGACTTTCGTGGACAAGAACTGCGGATCCAATCCCAAGTGGAATTTCAAGACGGAGCTCATCGTCGATGAGGTTTACCTTACGAGGCCTGGGCTTTCTCTCCTGGTACGGATCAGGGACGATGGTGCTTTTGGGGATAAGGACGTTGGATCCCTTACCATCCCTATTAATGACCTCTTCCATCCTGATTACGCCAAGGATCGCGTCGTTGACTACCAGGTGATCACGCCTTCTAGAAAACCGAAGGGAACCCTCAGGTTATCCTACAGGTTCGGGGAGAAATTCACGGAGAAGGCTGTGGAACCCAAGCGCCATGCCGAGGAGTCGATGATGGGATATCCTGCGGCGCCTTATGCAGCACCTCGAACATACGACGCGCCTCCTCCGGGTTATCCACCTCCGCAATATGCTCAGCCTTATTCTCAGCCGGCGTATGCGCAGTCAAGCGGGTATGGGTACCAGCCTCAGCCGGGTTACGGTTATGCTGCTCCACCTCCGCAATATGCTCCTTACACGCAGCCACCGAAGAAGAATAATATGGGGGGTCTCGGTCTTGGGTTGGGTGCTGGGTTGCTGGGTGGATTCCTCCTTGGAGAAGCTGTGTCCGATATCGGCGAGTCGGCGGCGTATGCGGATGGATATGGTGATGCTATGGGTGACATTGGATTCTAGAATCCATTTCCTGCTCTTCTACAAGATTTTCGTTCTCGTTTGGTTTGTGACTGGGACATCGTTGAGGCCATGTATATCCTCTATTCTTCAGTGTGTACATATCTGCGTATGCCCCAGTACCTAACCGACGATACTTTGTAACAAACTTGCTGGGGCCTGGTATCGATTTGTGGCTTTATGAATGTATTAATCTTTTTTGATCTTGAATTTGTTGTTTGTGCATGCCATTTCTGCACTCATTTTTTGTTTCATTCCTGTCACGAAGCCACACCATAAATATGAACTAGGGATGCGTTTTCCAACAATCACATTGATGTGTAATAGTGATTTGTGGGCGAAGTGGCGTTTCTTTATATTGTTTGAAGGTGCCTTAATATGCATGAGTTCTTGATATATAACTTCGGAATCTTTTGAGGTAAAGAGCCTTTTCTTTTTGGGTGGATAAGAAATGCTTGCTCAAAGACTTTGGAGTTGATGCTAGATGCTCCTTTCACTTTATGCGCTAGGAATTAAAGCTACACCTAGGTGTCTTGGAGATCAAAGTTCCATCTGTGTGAAGCTCCTGCATAAGTTCATATCTACGGCAAATTGGAATAAAGCTCCTTTGGTATGAAGGTCTGGCTCTCGAGATTCTTTCTTATCACTTACAAACACAGTCACTTACTGCATCCGCATCCCCGTCCTTTGAAAATTATATTGCAGATTGCTCTGCAGAGGATTCAAGGGAAGATGTGTCTGCTACAGCAGTGTTGTAGGCAAAGGTGCCTGATTTCCAGATCTTCATTGGATTCCTCTTCAGTTTATATGTTTATCATTAGATGCCCATCTAGTTTTCATTTCTCCATGTCCTCACTCATGTTCATTCCTACTAACCAAAAACAGGACGATATTCCATCATTGTTTCATGTTCCATTGTGCAGCATAGTACCTGATTTTCACAAAGTTGGCAAGATACTTTTCTGCATAAAACAATGAAGTTTACACTTGCATTTTCAACGCACAGCAGAGGATACACCATTGAATCACCATAGCCTGGTCACTAAAGTTTCCAGTATATGCGAAAATGATGCAATAAGCCGGAAACTACAGCCCAAAACAGTATCTCACCAAAGATGACATAAAATAGAGTTCCCACCTCCTTTGAATGCCATACATCGAAAAAAATGTGCTTCTTGATCCAGTTTACCTGCAAAATTGGGGTAACTTGTTAGAGCACCGTGTAGCACTATCTCGGTCGACAGAGTCCTATAATATTGTGAAGCAACACTTTTGCACATGCAATGCATCCTGACTTTAAGCCACAACATCCTAACTTTTGCTTCCCTGGTTTTGTGTGCGCAGTGTAAGGTGCAGTGCCTGAAAAACCAACTTACCAAGTTGTTACCAGGTTCATCGTAATACCATCCATTGACAAAGGAAGCAAAGATCTCTGCTGCAGCCATCACATAGACGAGCATTGCATTCATACCAATCCACTCCAATGGTAGAAATGGGTATCTAATCTTCCATACGTCCTCCTGAAAGCAAACAGAAACACTTCATGTCATTTTTTTATTCTGTGGATGCAAATGGCCTCCTTAATACAAAATTATCAAGGAAGAATGAGTGGAAAATGGAAACATGGCAGGAGATAGCAGAAGATTTATGGAGCTTATTTTCTTGAACTCTGTACAGACTCTTCCAAGAAAATAAGTGCATCTGTATTATTTTGGCAACAGGGAGGGTGTACCAGAACATAGAAGAACGACAGCACTAACGCAGCAGCACCAGATGTTAAACACACATAGCTGAGGGTGTACAGCTGCTTATTCAATGGAATTGCTGCATTTAAGAAAATCATTTAATACCTTGAATACTTGCAACCTTCTCCATTCATGGTCACAACCACACTTACCATCTGAATAATGAAGTGAGATTCCTACAATGAGAAGTCCAAGCCCCATGGAAGTCCAGTGCCGGAGCCTTGGCAAGTGGGCCTAGAATCACTGTGTATCTAAATCAATGCCTTAGCAAAATTTAATTAGAGGAAAGCATCAGTTAATGGTGGCGCACCCTCATGCTGATTAGAACATGGCCGCAGTGAACTCCAATCACCGTGGAGAGGATAGCAGATACAGAGCTGCAGTGACAAGAGATAAACAAAGATAATTTAGAGATACAAGTCCAGGTTATCTTAAACTTTATATAAGGAACCAGATATAAAAAATTGGCGTTATTATATTCATGAATAACAGACCAACCTCAATACCCCTTCAGGCTCAAAAGGGGCAAAACACCAAGAAGGAGCGTCAGTTCGAAAAGGGCCAGAACGAGGTGAATTCACAGTGCAAGCCTGTAGAAATATGGATAATAAGCTTTTAATATAATAATGCTGACATACCGCAAAAAAGCTTCACAAACGAATTTCACTTTGGATCTTCTCCAAGCTGGATGTTGATACATGTGGTTCACTCCAAGCAACATTCTATCAACATACCCCACGGCATTACATGGAGGGTCCAATTTTCCTCGCACATTGCAAACTACCTGAATGGCATCAGGATATTTTTGAATGTAAGGATTAAAAAAAAAGGAATCAGAAGTTGAAATCTCTCAATTTTTTTCATAAGTTAGCTTCGAGATATCCTGACTTCACCTATAAGCACATCCTTGTGAAAATCAATGAACAGATGATTAAATGTTGTGTTGCAGATATGTAAAAAAAATTATGCAAATTGGCTTACAGTAAGAGTCTCTCCATAGTGAGGACTTGATTCATCTTGCACTTTATATTTCCAATCAGGAACATATACTCCATACAAAGTAGCCAAATAGATGATCAAAACGCCACACCCAAGTATCCTACGAGGCATAGAGCATGACTCAGTGTTTTTAGAAACAATTATTACGTCGTTCATTAAACTGTGTACCAATGCCAGACATAGTTCTTGAATATGGAGAATGTTCCATTCAACACAGCAGATTTGGGTTGCTTTCGAGTGAAAATTTCTAGAAATGCCACAACCATGTAGGCAAGGGCTATTCTCTGGAGAGAGGATTGGGTCCATGCGATAAGTCATGTAGACAACGGCAAGCCCGTGAGATATGAAATAAAGGTTAATAAAATTACCTGAAGGATTCCACACAACCTTATTCTTTTTATGTCAACACCATAAGTAAGCACGTCTGGAGAATGAAAGTAACCTCCTACGATGATGATAACGTCAAAATCAGTTCACACCATGAAACAACTTGTTTACTCGCATTTTTTCTAGTTTGCTCCATCACAGCAGTAAGAGGAATTCAGAAAGCTGACCTTGTAAGAGGAGGCCCCAGAAAAGAAGTTGCAAAGTTCTCAAAATAACTTTTTTCACAGCCACAACGCTGTCTTCTATTCTCTGCTCCAAATAAAGGCAGATACAAGTAAACTATCGTGAAAATTGGAAACTTGAAAAGGCAGCACGCTAACCATCTAACCTTGAAGGCAAGGGCAATGGAAACCCCCACAATAAATAGAAAAAATGGCATCACGAAATCAGCAAGGTTGCAACCATTCCAAGGAGCATGCCCGATTACAGGCCATTCTCCTCCAGCATCATCAACCAAAACCATTAGCTGAAATTCAACACAAAATCCCCATCTTTACACTCATTAATTCACTATCTTTCACTGACGCTCGAACTTTTTACCGCGACAGTGAGCCCTCGGAAGGCATCCAGCGACGCAACACGCCTGGATTGAGAAGTAGAATCCAACGGCTCAACGGCGTCGTGGTGAATCTCCGTCGAAGTCAACGTTTCCTCTTCTAAATCCATTGCGAATTATGGAGTTCAACAGTTCGCCTTGCAATAATGAATACAAGTATCACTGCAGTTTCAAAACACCGAATGTGGTGATGCGGAGACGGCACAGTAAAAACCGATACTTCCAGCTCAACAAAATAATTTAATTTGATTTTAGAAAAATTTTAATTAAAAAATTAGGATTCAAAGCGTGTGTTATATATGATGAGGTATATATCATTTTATTTTATTGTTCTAATATGTTATGTAATTATTCAATTTCATGTCTTAAGTAAGCTATTGTTGCGGAATAATAATATTTTTATTAATTAAAACGAATTTACAAAAATATAAATTTATGTATAAATCTTATTTACTCTGCAAGCAACAACCCCTCAGAGGCTTGTCCATCATTCTCTGAACAAGAGCTTGGGAACGGAGAACCAGCTGGTGCTGGGCTGTGAGGCCGGAGA
Organism: Utricularia gibba; assembly: GCA_002189035.1. Classification (NCBI taxonomy): domain Eukaryota; kingdom Viridiplantae; phylum Streptophyta; class Magnoliopsida; order Lamiales; family Lentibulariaceae; genus Utricularia; species Utricularia gibba. The sequence continues at coordinate 2,311,930 of NEEC01000013.1, read as the reverse complement.
AGGCGAACTCGGAGCAAGTGCTGGAGCGGTGGTCGGAGCCGAAATATATGAGTAAGAGGAAGATGATGTGGACATCACCGACATCGTATTCCCAGATGACTGCTCTTCCATCTTCTTCTCGGATTTTTGACCACTACCTTCTTCTTTGTTCTTTTTCTTTGATTCTGAAGCTTTCCCAGATTTCTGTTCATCGTCTTCTTCCTTATTATTATTTCTCTTCTTCTTCTTCTTTGATTCCGATGATTTTTCCGATTTGTGGTCGTTGCCTTCTTCCTTATTCTTCTTCTTCGATTCAGATGATTTCCCGGATTCCTGTTCGTCCGCCTCCTCCTTGTGCTTCTTCTTTGATTCTGATGACTTCTCCGTTTTCTTCCCAGATTCCCCGCTGCTGTCTTCGTCATCATTTTCTTCTCCCACATTCTTCTCCTTCTTGCCATCTGATTTCTTGTCCTGATCCTCTGAAGGTTGCATCCATGGCGAAGCCGCAATATGGCCAGCAAGAGAAGGAGCCCCACTGGGAGAATCCGCAGTTTTCGGAGCAACGAAATCATCCCGATCCCTCATCTCTCCTCCATCTTTCGTTTCTTCTGATCCTATCGGCGAATACTTCACACCGGGATTATCTTCAGGGACCTCAAAGAAGAACCCTCCCTTATAAGGAACATTTGCCTTGTTGTGTTTAAGCCAATGCCCACCATCGATGAACCTATCAGCTGTAAATCTCTTGATTCGCTTCGCAGGAAGCTCTTTAATCCCCGGCCAAGTTACGCGGCGGCTCTTGTCGGAGCCCGGGCCGCGGTTATTGAACTCGGTATAGAACAATGTGTCAAATGCGAATGTAGTGTTCCAGGGCAGCCATCCGTCTGGCTGAATGGTTTCATCGATGTAGGATTCCATGATCACTGTGCGTGAAAACTGCTTCCATGGTCTCCCGAGATAAGCTTTATTGATGTTTCGGACGGGGACGAAGGCGGGATCGGAGACGATGGAGCAGTTCTGAAGCACAAGTCCCGTCGGCTGATGGATATCCTTCCGGCCCTGAGCCGTCACGATGCAATACTGATTTTCCATGGGCTTCCGCACGACCATCGTGCAGCTCTGCAGCACCGCCGCCGCATCGCCGAAGATGAAATCTATGGTGCCAGAGATCGTGCATTCGCGGTAGAATTGACGGTAGTTGTGCGTGTAGAGCGTGTCCTGGTAACCGTCGATTTGGCAATTGTAGAACACCGCTAAATCAGCACTCACGCGTAACGCCACCGCCTGGTGCTTCTCCGGCCCGGCGGAGTTCTCGAATCCGATATCCATCGCCATGAAATGGTCGGCGTGAACCGCTGCAATGCAAAATCTGAAGTCAAATGAAAGCAGAGTTTTTCAAGAAAACTTGTGCATTTGTTTTTCATACCGACGGTGGCGGTGTGATAAGTCGGAGTTCCGTCGATATAATTGAGGCTGCCGGTTATCTTCGTCTTGGTTGGGCCGTCTCCGATGATTAGCAAATGCGTTAAGCTGCTGTTGATCTTCACCTGCTCCTGATACACGCCCTCTTTGATATACAAAACGAACATTTCGTCTTCCTTTTTAGGGACTTCGAACAGAGCTTCGTTGATCGTTTGGAAATCGCCGCTGCCGTCCTGCGCAATGACGAGATCTGGTTTGATGTGTTTGTGGAGCTTGGGTTTCTTGTGAGAGGACAAGAGTTTCCTCCTCTGTAAATCAACCCAATTTGGTATAATTTCATCTTCGTGCCCCATCACCACCGCCGGCGGTTCCTCAGCCTCTGAAAGCAACCGCCGCTGGATAGGCAACGGCGAAGTTGTGAACGTCGCAAGAATCGACTGCATTCCGGTCATCATGGCGAGGACGTTGCTAGACATTTCCATGGACATGTTGAGGGATAGCCTCATTTTGTCGCCGGCGTCGCCGTCGACGCCCTCGAAACCATCTAAACACGTCTCCTGATTGGTGATCGCGCCGCTGAGCCAAATCTTGAGATCCGCGAGGATGTTGTTAGCGTCGAGGAGATCGAATTCACTGAATTCTTTGCTGAATTTCTCTAAGGTCCGATTGAGATCATTAACGGCGTCGTCCGCGAGTTCCTTACACGCGTCGAGCGCCGCCTTGCCTCTCGGATTATTCTCTAGTTCTTTTAGGAGCGTGGAATTCGCCGCCGCGTCGGAAATCTGCTTCATCGTCGCCTGAAACGCGATCTGTACGAGCTCCTTGGGATCGCTAGTGTTGGCGCCCGACTCTTTCAGCGTGCTGACGCAAGCTTGTTTGTAATCGGTTTCAGAACAGAGTGTGTTGATTGTGACCATGGCTTTCTGCGACGCCGTGACTTCCTCGTCGTCAGAGCTGCTGCCATGGCCATCATAGAGAAGCGCCACTGCCATGGCAACTAAGAGCAAGGAGGAGACGGCGGCGATGGCCATCTTCTTGTTCCCTGCCATTGTCGACAATTTTTTTTTTTGTTTTCCGAATGCTACTGCAAAAAAGGGGAGACGGATTCCGTTGAGCCCCCTTCCGGGAAATGGAGAATTCGAGGCTGATGGAATGGCAGAGGAGTTTCAGGCCGTTTTATAGATGGGGGCCATTTCTCCTCGTCCGCAGAGCTTCCGACTTCCAAGCTAAGCTCACCAATGGCGGTTCTCCATTCCCTTTTAGAATTACTATTATAAAGAAATAAAAATTTTATATTAAAAAATGATCAATTAATTAAAAATATAAATAGGGTCGGTGTGCCGGAGCCCACTGTTAGGGCTTTCCCCCCTCATATCCGCTCCGAAGTAGCTATGGCGAATCGTACGGATCCATTGGCGAAGAGTATAAGGGGGACGAATCCTCAGAATTTGGTGGAGAAAATACTCAGGAGCAAGATATATCAAAACACCTACTGGAAGGAACAATGCTTCGGTCTCACTGCGGAGACGCTCGTCGACAAGGCCATGGAGATCGACCACCTTGGTGGGACCTTCGGCGGCAATCGGAAGCCCACCCCGTTCATGTGCTTGGTCATGAAAATGCTTCAGATTCAACCCGATAAAGAAATCGTCGTCGAATTCATAAAGAATTCTGAGTACAAGTAAGTGTTTTTTAGGTTTTCGATCATGTTCCATAGCATTTCCACGAATTTTTTGGGGTGCAGTTTAGGGTGCTTAGTGTGCAATTCGTGTTGTGCGTTGAATTGAATGGTCTCGGTTTAAGGTTGTTCATGATTTGAAATAGCCTTCCTCACTATTGGATTTGGAACACCCAGTTTGTTATTTATTTATTTTTCCCCTAATAGTATCAATAGAAGTTTTTGCTTTCTGGGTTTCTTTTATCCTTTTTTTTTCATGGAGGCAAGGTTTTACAGTGATATAATGTGTTTTTTTATTCTTTAAATACAGCCTAAATGACATCTTGTAACACGGTGACTCCCTTGTTCGCAGATATGTTCGTGCACTTGGAGCCTTTTATTTGAGACTTACTGGGACAGATGTTGATGTGTACCGGTACCTGGAACCCTTATACAATGATTACCGAAAGCTCAGGTTCAAATCAAATGAAGGAAGTAAGACTCTTTTTCCTTTTTTGTAGCGTGTTAGGTTATCAGGAATGTGTTTGGAAGATTAATGCTAGATTACAGTTTGGAGCCTCAACAGGGGATTGAGAACCGTGTTTATAGTAATTCCAAGGAATTTAAATCCACTGTTTGTTTTTTGTCCCCACAATAATCTATGGTTTGTTTCTTGGATTTTCAGAATTCATCTTGACACACGTGGATGAGTTCATTGATGACCTTTTGACCAAAGATTACTCTTGTGATATTGCACTACCCGAATCAAAAAAAGGTACTTAGGTGCATGTTATTTGCAGTCATATGCATTTTTTTTGAGCATCAAAGTTTGTGTGTACTATAATTGTCAGTATGTTGCTATATTTAGCACAATTTTTTATCCAAGTCGCGTGGTGAATTTTCATTGAAATGTTATTTAGGATCGTAAATCATCCAGTTTTTGTCAGTGCTAATCACCATTGCATTCAGGATTGCACAGATTTCAGCTCTTTGTCATGGCTAATCACCACTGCATTTTTTCCCTCTTATTTCTGCTGTATCTGGTGGCTTAGATGGACAATCGAAACAATTGGTTCTCTAGAACCTAGGAGAAGCGCTCTTGAAGATGATTTTGAGGAGGAGGAAGAAAAGGATGAGGATGAACAACTTGTTGATGCGTTGGAACCTTTGGACAATGATAAGGTCCAAATATCTCTCATCTGTTCATGTCATACCTCTAGTTGATGAATCACTTAATAGTTCCCTCCTGTATAGCAGGATTACTCCCGTGCACGCAGTCCTACAAGGGACAAAGATTCATACAGGAAAAGAGATGCTCACCGTTACAGGTATATGATCCTTGTTCTCTCTCTCCAACAGACACACAAGTCTGTGCTTTATCATCTGATATTCAGTGATGCAGATTTTTGTTTGTTAATATATAGTAACGTTTTTTTGTACATTTTTGTTATCTATAAACTCAATTCTTACATGTTGCAGTATGCCGTCAGTAGGTTCTAAGGGGTGAATTAAGCTTTAATATGAAGTTTCCACATTTACATGCTTAATTCCAGTGTTTGAATGTTGGTAGTAATGTTGCTTTTTTTTCAACCGGACGCTGTTATTTCATCTAGATGTTAATCATCTGCCATACCCTTCTGGTGATTATGACCATTATGGCATTTCAAGCCTACGTGGCTTTTAACAGCATCCTATATTGAGAAAATATGGCCCTACCAGGTTTCTATGCATTGGCAGTGTGCATATGAGAAGTATTATGGGTCTTACAATTTGACTTGCTTGGCCCATACTCATTTCTTAGGACAGCGTATTGCATTTCCTTGCAAGTTTCATTGATTCCCGTGGAGCATGTTTTGTGTCTAGCATTCAAGCTTCTTTGTAGCGTGGGGACTTCCATTTCCGAAGCCCCCTTGTCAATTTCCATTATGTGATATCTGGGGTCTGGGAAACAGCGGCTTCAGGAAATAGGCCTTTGGTGTTATTCTAAGCACTGATTTGGGCTTCCAGGGACCGAGAGTATGAGAGAGACCGTGGAAGAGCGCGTGATAGAGATAGGGAGAGAGACAAGGATTGGCATCGCCAGAGAGAAGAGAAGGATTACGGTCGTGAAAGAGATCGTGATAGAGATCGAGAAGGGCGGGAGCGTGACAGACGAGACAGGGATCGTGCTCGAAGGAGGAGCCACTCGAGAAGTCGTAGCAGAAGCAGAGACCGCAAGGATCGTGATGGGGATGACAGGCGGAGAAGACATCGTTCCAGTGCAAGTCCAAAACGGCGTGTGGAGGAACCTGAGGAGCCCCGGGACGAGCCAAGGAAAAAGAAAGAGAAGAAAGCAACAAAAGAGGATGGGACTGATCACCCTGATCCTGAGATCGCAGCAGCCAATAAGCTTCGTGCTTCTCTTGGACTGAAGCCTCTCAGGTAGTGTTGGGACCGGTTCGAACTGGAACCGCATCCCGGTTTCGTTCCCAGTTCAGGTTTTCAACTTTTTGTTTGGTTCCGGACCCGTACAGTATCGGACCGGCTCAATGTATTTTACGAACCTTGGAACCGCGGTTCTGAACAGTTAACGGGTTCCGGACGAGTTGCCATGGTGGTCTCTTGCCCCTTGTTTTCAGTTTGCTTGTAGTAGATGGATTCACCAGAGTCAACAAGACCCTTACCAGGAAGTTTCTAAATCCATTCCAGTTCCCTATCTCTTTAGAAATTTCTAGAATTCTTTGGAAATCTGAACATGCACTGGAGAATTCTTCATTCATCTTAAGAATTCTCTGAGCAATAATGAATATTTCAAATGAAACCAGAATTTAAATATCTGCAATTTTAAAATAATTACAAGTTCTTTCTTTTTTTTTTTATCAAGATTCAATTTTTAAAATAGGTGCTAAAGAAATTTATATAAAAATGAGGGGCAATAGTATAAGAACAAGGATTTAAAGGGGTACAAAATGCAAAATGGTATGTATTACTTTGAAAAATGAACCCGACCCGGAAGCTACACGTGTAGGTTGGCGTTAGTGCCGCCGCCATTTGGACTTTCCGCGGGTTTAGGTTCCAGGCACTTGAGCGACGCCATTCTCGACGTACTACGGCTGCCGCCGTCACTGACCACTTTCGGCGATTTCATCGACAAAGCTCGCCGGATTGTTACCCATCGCTCTGAGAGTGTCTGGTTAGACCTTGCGCTGCCGCGGCTGGCGTCTTCTTCGCCGCCGCTTCTGAACGCTGGAGCGGAACCACCGGCGTAGCTTCTGGCTCTGTTCAACTTTGACCTCTCCATCACCTCCTTCTTCACTCCCTCCGGCAATCGCAGAGTAAACCGATCTAGAGTCTCTCCTACAGGAACCAGCGAGTGCCCTGTGGAATGGGATTTGAAGTTTGGTGAACTGTTTAGGGTTTCGGAATTGGGGATGGGGTTCCTGGGGCGGCGATGGTCTCAGAGTCATCTATTTGTACGACGATTTCACCGTTTCTCGAGCCAACCCGATTGCTTCCCGGCGGCTCCAGCGGTGGCGATTGGGCGGGGTGGGTCAAGTCCGCCCGACACACGGGGCAAGTGGTGTGGTGTGCGAGCCACGCGCCGATGCACTCCGGATGGAAAACGTGATCGCAGTGCGGTAGCCAACGCAGCGTATCATCCTCGACAAATTCGTTCAAACAAACGGCGCACTCCAGGGCGCCTTTCCCGACCTTGTGCTCCTTCACCTCCGCATAGGAGAAAGTGGGGAAATTCACGATGATCTCCTGATCCAGTCCACGCGCCGCCACACCTCGCCGCGTGCGCATAGAAAGACCTCTTCGGATACTACCCACCGAAACAGGGGCGTCGCTGCAGCGGCGGAGGTATACTGAGCAGACGCCCATGACGAAAAGCGCCGCCACCAGGGCAATCAAGATGCTGGCGATGGGTGGATTGAACTGCGCGAAATTATACGGATTATCGCTAAAACTGCCCCCGCTACTGGCTTGAGCATCCACAAGATCCGCCATGAGTGCGGCGGCGATCACGAGATGCGCCGGCCCGAACTCCATCCTAACTCCTATCATTATCAGAAATGGATGAAGCAGCAAGACCATATCACGGCCGGGACAGTGCGAACCGATCTGGGAACGGAGAATTGGAGAATTGTCAATGAAAAGGCTGCCAATCAGTTTGAAAGCATCGAGATGCCCCTGAAAGTCGTCGAGGTTCCCTGGAAAAAGAAAAGAAAGGAAGACGACTTTTCTAGTATTATCTTACGGCTAAGGACAGGAGCCATCAATTCAAAAATGCCTACAGCCTACCTTATCATTCAAACATTTGTTTCTCGGGTCACCCAGTTGCTTATTCAAACCAGGTCTTTTTTTTTTAACATTGAATGAGATTGGACAATTTTTCAAGACACGTGTGGTGTCGGTGAAAGGGAATTGTTTTTACCGAATTCCTTGGGCGAGCATTCACTGGCACCCGTTCTGCAGGCATACATGCTCTCTGTGAGCATTGAATGCTTTTCTTTTCTTTTTTACTTCACCATTTGGAGAAGACTACTTGAAGTTCTAAGGGGAAGATCCACAAAACTCATCAGTGAGCTAGGAATTGTGCACTTGCATAGGATCGGATCTCGTCGACAGACTTGATAAGATTAGAGTTGGAAGGAACAACTAACTGCACAGGAGGATTCATGCTGATCATGAGTGTGGGGGTGTTGACTGTATGCACAGTTCTGAGTCATCTGTGTCGTCGTCATCCTCATCTGCATCGACCCAGTTTCGAGGATGGCGTTGCGAGGCAGCACGGGCATCATCTAGACAATTGATAACAGCAGGAGATGGATGCAGATAAGCGCTCAGGGAACAAGTGAGGAACTGTAGATAGTATCTAACACGGCGACTAACCTCCAGGCTGCAGCTGCTGCTGCGTTGGAGCATCTGTTTCAGGGTAGTGAAAGCTAAAGCACAGTTAAGGGAACATCTACATGGTTCAGGAGCTCATGAAGAACATTTAGTAACTGAAAATCGGAAACTAAATGGATTTAGATTGTGCAATCTTACTCATGCTGGTGGACCAACCACCCTGCGAAGTAAAGGAGCTGCTCTTTTTGATGCAGATTGTATCTGCCGTATGCACATCTATGAAACGATTTAAATTTTTTTAAGTTCTGAGATTGATGCTGATGGGAACTCAAGAATCAGATGTAGAAAGGATACTCTTCAGGATTGCGAATCAGCTCAGGAGCAATATCTACAGAAATATTGTTCACTGCTCTTTCCTTTTGAAATGTAGTCTGTTCTCTTGTGCTTTGGTTTCTTACAGCTGGAATTCGCCTAGACTCAGCATTATTACCGCCTTTAGCAGCACTTCCTGTGGGGAAATGGGTAAGGAGATAAACTGGGATTGTGATCACACTCTTTAACACAAGCAAATAATTATCTTACCTGAGAGTTCAGACCAAATTTTCGTATGGTCGGATGGCTGGTCATTATTCCCAGCTGCTCCCTGTCGTGGATTTGCTCCAACATTTGCTGATGGTGGAGGTTCAGAAGAATTTCCAGCATCAATTTGTGATACAAGCATTGTAGCAAGTACAAGGGTGGTATCAAAATTTGAACCAGTGCCATCATCCAACCCGAACTTCGGAACCATTAGAATTGGCCTACTCATGTTGTAATGTAATCAATACAGAACGAAGGACTAAAAACACCAATACCAAAAATGGAGACGTAGTAGATTTGAGTAAGCAAAAAACTTAAACACTTTATGAAAGCAATATTAACAAAATAAAAAACTGAAATGAGAAAAAAGAATATCGCTTTGTAATAAAAAAATGGTAATTCTTACTCTCCAGCTTTTTCGAAGTACAGGTGAATGTCCACTTCGCATGACTCACAAAAGGAAAGGAAAGCCTGGAGCGGCAGGATAAGGAAATGTGTGAGTGACCCAGACTATCCAAAGTGTGAAGCAGTTTGGATTCAAGACGTGATGCAACCTCAAAATCAGGTATTCAATAAAGAAAGCACAAGAGTTTTAAACAATCCATTTTCAGAATTTCTTTTGAACTCGGGAAACAATTATGGTTAAGAAACTTGAGAAGAAACACATGAATATCCAAACATTTACAGGGTTACCTTTAACTCCTTCACACTAAATGTAACATCTACAGGATGACCACTGTGAGTATACTGAACAAATTCTTCACCAGGATCTATCCACAACTGAGTGTGAAGAGATGAATCGTTTTCTGAAATAAAAAGTTGCTTCTGCCATCAATTGATCTTGCTGTGGGAGAGAAATCGCACAGTGATATGTTCACCTTTTGTTGGGTCTATATAACTTCTTAACTCAACAGCTTTTCCACCAATTTGATCAATGGCATCATGAGGAGCCTCATGAGGCTCTGTTGCAATTACAGTAATCTCCTGAAGATTTGACTGAAAATTTGCAAGCAATCTGTTCAAATGACGAGGTCGTACCACAAGGCTGCTGGGGAACTTCTCCCTATCAAGTGATAGATGTTGAAAATCCGGCTCAATGGTACAAGTAACCCAGTAGGTCTTCTTCATACCTGTGAAGTTATAGTATTTCATATTTACTCAAGGCACTTTTACTCAACAGAAGAATGCATTGCTTTCATACCAGAATTACAGTTCAAAGTCCACTGCACCTTGGATGCACCGGAATCAGACAACAGCACAGCTAAATGGTCTATATTAGACAATGGGGTTCTTAGAACAGAACAAATAGCCTGTACAGAGTAAAGCAAGAGTCAAACCAACCTAATTAATTAATACTCATGAATTCAACTCTTAACATAACCATTATACCTTGAGGAGCACGCTACATTTTACTTCGGCACCAGAAACAGTATACGCATCAAAAAAATCTTGCTTGAATGTAATAGATTGGAAGGCCGATCGGGATGAGTTAAGAGTGTTTAATGTAAGCTGTAAAAAAAATTCAATCACTGATCAGATGCAACACTCTTCAATATCCGAAAAATTAAAAAAAAAATCCCCAATTCAAGAAATGAATGCACCGCAGCGTAGGAACTCATATTTTTTTTTTCAGAAAAGACTCGTAAGAAGAAACTCAGAAGACATGGAAAGCGGCGGAAGAGAACCTGAGAAGGCGAGGACTGGAAAACAAGCTCGGTGCCGATTCGAGCTAGGCAGATGATTGAACGTGCAAAAATTTTAATCGAATTTCCACTCAGACTGAACTCCATACTCCACGATTTTACTACACAATCTCCGTCTCAACTTTTGCTCGATGCTCCGCAGCCGTGTACAGCGAATGCCGCCACCGGGAGCGCTAATGGTTAGAATCAAATATATTTCATAAAAATAAAAAAACAAATACCATTAATTCAATTGTATGTTGAATAAAGTGCATAAAAAATAATAAAATTCTCTAATAACGTCCATGTATAATGTAAAATTAAAATAAATAATTATTATCCTAAATTTCTTGTAAAGAATGCAAAAAATTTTCACGGATTAGGAAAAAATAATCACAATCATAAAGAGAAATTAAATAGTCCTCACATTTCGTAAAATTTACAAATATGCACCCTTTATTTTTCCATATTTTATATTTTATCGCTCCTGAAGCTTCATTTGTCTATAAATACCCAAGCGCAGATTTCAAATGCGGATACCTTTTCCCTCCCTCTGCTGTTTGTTTCCCGCTCCCGGAACGATTAAGGCGGAGAAGGAGATCTAATTGTTTATCACTAGAGATGGTGCAAGTGGAATCGAGGAGTAGCGACTTCGTACAGTTTTGAAATCGTGAGATCTAGGGCTCCACAATGAGCGGACGGATCAACGAAGGTTTGTCTCATTTTCGTGCTTTCTCTCTATTGATTATGATATACAAGATTATGGAAGAGATCTGATGGTTTATCGTTAACGACAGTGGGAGTGGATTCGACAAGTAGCGGCTTCTTGCTGCTTTGAAATGGCGAGATCTAAGGTTCCATAATGAGCGAATGCATGGAGGAAAGATTGTTTTACGTTTTCGTGTTTTATCTCTATTGATTATGATGTATAAGATCATAGAAGAGATCTGATGATTTATCGCCAGCGGTGGTGGAAGCAGAATCCAGAAGTAGTGGCTTTGTGCTACGTTAAAATGTTGAGATCCAGAACTTCATAAAAAGTGGACGGATCGACGAAGGTTTGTTTTACGCTATCACACGTTCTCTCGATTGATTATAATATGCAAAATCATAAAATATCTCTGATGGTTTTATCGCCAGCGGTGATGGGAGTGGAATCGAGAAGTAGCAGTTTCGTGTGCTATTTTGGAATGGTGAGATTAGGGCTCCATAATAGCGGACGGATTGACCAATGTTTATTTTACGCTGTCGTGCTTTTTCTTTATTGATTAAAGATCGTAGACGTACTTGAAACCTAATCGTTACCTTCATGCATATGTTGGATGCAATCATTGTATTAGAATGGAGGATGTTGATCCTTATTCTTGTTTTCAAATTTATTCTCAAGTGCATCGCGATTTGCTTGAAATATTATAATTGTTAAGTTTTCCTTCTTCTTTTGATTGTGATCTTTCATATTTGAACATCTGGAAATCATTTGATCCTAATGAATGATTGTTATTGAAGTAATCAACTTTTTCATCCTCGATATCTAGAATGAGATTTTTTTTATCATTATTTGTTGCATAGAAGTTGAAATTTCATTTTCTCGATTTCTTTCACACCTTGAATGACAATTTTTGTCTGTATTACACCAGAAATCCAATGCCTAGAATCCAGAGTATCGCGACCTTTGAGATGTAAATCTTCGTGAGGTATTTAAGCATGACCATCAAGTTGATTCATTTTATTGATCGGGAGTGGAGCGGAATCGTCACAATGATGCATTTCCTGATGTCAAAATCAAGGATTTCGATCCAACACTTGTCGTAAGGCATTTCACATTGCTTTTTAGTAATGAAATTTCTGAACGTTGTTCGTGGGCAAGCGTTGAATTCCCTGTGTCTTTATAATTTTCCAATTTCTATTGGCTGTTGGCTTTATTCCTAGATTAAGATTGATGCCTTAAACTTCTAAAATAACTTTATTATATATGTCACTGGTCAACAGGCTTGATCTTCATGCTGATTATACGGTGGTGGAATGTGCCGTCGTCAAAGGTGCTATCTCAGGTTAGTAAACCAATCATGCATCAACTCTAATACAGTGGTGAAACTTCTTAACTCCATTTTCTCCTCCAGAACTTTCTACTCGTGTTTAAACAACTTCACATAGTTTTGAGTTGGTAAACCACATAAGACACAGAGCTAAAAAATCTTAGTATGATATTTTAATATAGGAATTACTTGATCGAATTTGCAGATATCAACACCTATAAGAATTTGAGATTTCATTTTTTTCCTCAAAAAACTTTGATCCTGAATTTGCCCTTAGTCGAGATTTAAGTGAAATTAGTCGAAAAATTTGAGAAATTAAATGAGCATCTTTTTTAGGATATATTTATAAAATAAATGTTGTATACTTTTTGTATATGAAAAATAATATACTTAATAATGATTTTTTTCACCTACACAATAGATTGATCATTTTTTAAAATGACCCTTTTTTTTCAGGATACCCGTTTAATCCTCAAATTTTTGATAGATGCATATAAGTTATTTAGTCCAAGGCATGTATATAAATTTTTGATGCATGCATGAAAATTTTTTAGGATATTCATTCTATGTATTTGCAGGAGGGACATCATGATACTTGCGTTGAAGAGAATTGGCTAAGGTATATGTTCTGGTATTCATTCAAAAAGAAAAAATTACAAGAACAACATCTTAAGTTTTAGTAAATATAAAGAACTTAATTTTTAAGTTTTAAAATTATGAAAAAAAAACATTTCCAATTGTTAAAATTATGTAACAAAGATTTAAATGGTTTTCATTATTTTTAAAAAGTGAGTCAGTTTATGATGTTTTGAATTGATTCTTGTTCAAAATTTAATAAAATTTTGTGTTAAGTTTTTTTGCATTCATATATGAAATTTTATGAATTAAATGATATTCATATTAAAGTTTATTGCATTTGTATTTAATACGATTCAAAATAATTATAATTCTATTGTATTTATATTTTATTTAATAATGATGATTATATCATATCACATATGATGTTTTATTAATGACATTAAAATTAATATCAATTATTTTTAATAATATAAAAAATTAAATATGTAATTTTATAAATTATAGTATAAATTATTTACCAAAATAAGAAGTGCTTTTGGACTGCAATATAGTCCCATAAGTATAAATAAGCCTCATGAGTTTTGTAAATAAGGCTAACGCCCACGCCATTGTAGTATGCACATTGAGGCCCATTAGAGCGGCATAATTACGTTAATGATTCTCATAGGCGCAATTTAAGATGAGAAAGAGTATTGTGAGGTTACCTAGTGTGTGTTGGTTTCTGCGTCTTTGAGGCGGCCCAAGTAGTCAGCCCATCGTAAATGGAAAACAATTCGAATACAAATACTGTCGCATGCGGAGGGAGCAAATAGAGCACCATCGGAAGGATTCGAGCCCATATGCTTAATAAATTCGTAAGAAACAGACTATCAAAAAGCCCATCTAATAGCAGGAGTCAATTACCTGTGCTTTAGCCCCATAGCACCTTCGCTATTGCTTCCATCATCTTGTTATTTTTCGACCGTAACCCCCTACTAATCTACTTTCTAAGAAATGAACAACGCAAAAAGGAAGCAATGATGCTTAGCAGGGCATCCCCACATGGAACCTTACTAGCATAAAAAAGTAAGCTTCTAACGACAACCTAAACATCCTTCTACAACATCATTCACAAACTAGATCCAGAAGCTACATTCTAAATAGATCATAGAAAACAAGATTCATAATCCCCAAACTAAAAGCCTAGCGGACTTTCTAGAACATCATTAACAAGCCAGATCCAGGGGCTATGTTTCGTAATCATTAACGAAACTGCATGCTGAATTGACCATAAAACAATAACAAATGTCAATGAAAACGCATGACCTAAGAAATGAGTTGTGAAAAACAAAAAGCATGATCGCGTGCCTAAATTGCACAGATTGCATCCACGGAGAACAAATGTCAATGAAAACGCAGCTTGAGATTTCAAAACAAAATGCACCGATTGCATCTGTAAAAAGGAAAATAGTGAAATTCCAGCCCTGGTTGTCTAGGACATCACGAAAACCAGATCCAGTGCGACTGAATTAATCTATAAACCTCTACGAATACCTTCCGAATCGGATTCATTTATTCCACCAAAGAATACAAATCTGCACACCGACTGAAAAGAATCCGATGAGTATCAAGTGCATATCAAGAGAAGAACAAAATCAGATAGAGTGAGGAAGAAATGTACCTCCTAAACGCGTTCCAAATACGAACAAATGTCAATTCCGATTGCATCCGTAAAAAGGAAAATAATGAAATTCCAGCCCTGGTTGTCTAGGACATCACGAAAACCAGATCCAGTGCGATTGACTTAATCTGTAAACCTCTACAAATACCTTCTGAACCGGATTCGTTTATTTCAACAAAGAATACTAATCTGCACACCGACTGACAAGGATTCGATGAGTATCAAGTGCATATCAAGAGAAGAACAAAACCAGATAGAATGAGGAAGAAATGTACCTCCTAAACGCGTTCCAAATACGAACACACGCCAATTCCGATTGCATCTGTAAAAGGAAAATTGTGAAATTGCAGCCATGGTTGTTTAGTACATCATCAAAACCAGATCCAGTGCGACTGAATTAATCTAAAAACCTCTACGAATACCTTCCGAGTCGGATTCAATTATTCCACCAAAGAATACAAACCTGCACACCGACTAACAAGGATCCGATGGCTATCAGAAGCATATCAAGAGAAGAACAAAACCAGATAAGAGTGAGAAAGAAACGTACCTCCTAAACGCGCTCGAAGTACGAACACACGCCAATCCACGCGATAAGAAAGCGAACTCGACGATCTTCTCGACAACAAGGCGAACTCGACGATGTTCTCCACACTAGGCAACTATGGCGCCAAGAAGCAGGGAAGTCGGTTTCTATTTTCAAATGCTCAGTCATCTAATGATCTGAAATGTCAATCCGATGTTAAATACTGACTCCACGAGGGTTTTTTTAAATTATTTAATGATTTTTCATTACCGAATTTCTCTCCCTTCAATCAAACACCTCTTTCCTCTGCATTAGAATACCAAATATAGATATCCAATATTTATTGATGGAATAATCAAAAGGAGAAAGCGCGTGGTGTACACGAAAATAAGTGACAAGAAGAATTATTCCCCTCCCTGATTTCCGGGTATCACCCACACCAGTGTCACATGTTGCAAATTTACAGAGCACAGGCGCTACATGAGCCGAGTGATCATAAGAAAAAGGCCAGAAATGGCTCAAGGATCATGAACACCGGGGCAGGAGTAAAGGAATCTTCAGAAAAAGTCCTCAACTAGCTCATTCACCAGACAAGTTAGCACACTCTCCTCTATCTCTACACCTTCTTCAAATGCCTCCCCTTCGAAATCAATCCACTTCCCCTCCCCGGAGCTCATATCCTTGTCAACAAGCTCATCCGCCATCTTCTCCTCCTCGTTCGCCCAACTTGATATTTCTCTGTACACTTCTTCAGCTACCCACTGTCTCTGTCGTAGCACCCTCCTCCTCTGCTTAGCCCAAGAATGGAAGCCTGTTCCGAGGAGGCCCCCGGATATGCACTGTAGCCACTCAAACACACAGTCAAAGACTAGTCTACGTTGGAGTTCTCCTGAATCTGAGTACAAACGTTTTTTTTGGTTCTCTAGCTGATGGAACATGTTGGAAGGTATCAGCTTTTCAACTTGTTGGAGAGCGAGCTCATCTGTGAGAATCACAGCATCTTCAAGTATATCTCCGATGTATAGCAGTTGCCAGTTCGAGGAAGAATCTTTTGGATTTATCATATATGAACAGGATGTGGTGTTTTCAGACAAGGCTTCAACTGAGTTTGAAGACATGGTGTCTAAGACCTCGTGGTCACACTCAGTAAGATGTGATTGCCTTGTAGAACTCCAGTATGCCTCTTCATGAGAAGCATAAGACAAGCAAGTATATTCGCCTGAAAATCATTGAAAAGGATCTGATATAAGAGGGATGACAAGTAGTTGTACATATCATTATTCTGTTCTCTCAAAAGGGTAAAACCACAGGAAACAAGAATAGAGCAAATTTTGGGATCCCAAAAGTCATTTATCCACCTCATACTCTGCCATCTTTTTAGTGTAGTTCTATAGCAAAGTTTTCCATAAGCGGTATTTCTTCAAGCAGATTAGACTATTTAAAATAAAGAATGTACAAGCTTACAGATGCATAGCTTTACCTTCAACGGAGCTTTCATCAACTTCAAATGAATCAGAAGCACCCCCGGGCTGAGCTGAAAAGGGGTGGGAGGCTTGTGAAGCTTTCTGGTGATCCGTGTTAGTGGCATGACCATTAGCTTCAAAACGTTCTAGCATCTGAAAAATCACGCACACAACCATTAGAATAAAATTAAATTTTACTCATATGTATCATTCCTCTTGACTAGATGTTTCATGAAAAAATAGTCCATTCATCTTGGTAATTAATATGCAACCACGTGTGCATGTTCATGACTTTATCTCAGGCATTCCAAAGGCCAACTATTCCATGATGCAAAGTTAAAAAAATGTACCATATCCTCACCTCAAGATCGTTTGACCCAGGATTGCTGTTTGAAGGACAATCCGCGAAAGAACTATGGATTTCTTGTTTATTGATGGATCCACTGTTGTCTTTTTGCATGAATTTCACAGAACTTGGGCTCGACAGGACATCTCCATTGTCACATTCATAACCAAAAAATCTCAAATGGTCTTGGGACAGCAATACATTAGAAGTCAATTCTCTTAGCTTTTGTTCCAAAAGCGCACTTAGAGCATCTCCTCCAATAGTAGCACTAATTCCTGACGATGATGCAGCAGAAACGCTGAGATCCATTTCATGCCTAAGCAGCCTGGAACTGGGAAACACCGAACTATCTGATCCAAAGACAGTGTCATGCAGGCTGGATCCAGCACCTGACTTTTTTATTGGAGATGTAAATGTGAATGACACGACATCCAATGTCTTCTTCTTTTCAATTCCATCCCATTCAGAATTATCTTCAAAAGCATTATATTTATATAAGTTGGCTGCTTTCATTTCTGTAGTCCTGTCTTCAACATTTCCAGTTATCGGAATATTACCAATGACAGGCAGTTTTTTCTTACAACCGTTCTTTGAGCTTAGAGATGGAGGCTGCTTTCTGAGATCAGGTACCATGATGTTCATCTTCTTGGATGCTATGACGTTGCTCACAAAAATCTTATCTACTGTCTGACTTGTTCGACCCTGGGCATTACTGATGGATTGATTGGACTCTTTTCTCAGCTTGGGGTGACAAAAGGATGATTCAAAATTGTCAATGCCTTCTGTAGATGCACGGTTTTGCTTTTGGTTATTCAATCTGAGAGCCTCAGAACTCCTTGATGAAGTATGCTTTTTCACTCTCTTATGTGGATCAGTAATATTCCGACTCAAACCAGCCAGTTTGGCATCATTATGTTCCTTTTGTTTTCCAAGACTTCTGCTAGAAACTGAGACTGATCCATTTCTTCTCTGGGTGTTAATCTTTGCCTGCTGAACAGCCGGAAAATCTGTCTTCTCCTTGACCCAGGATTTCTGCGAGCCTATACCTCTAGATTCTTCTGACCTCCTAAAATTGTCTTCTGACTGCTCCTGAACCCTGAAATGAATTTGGCTCCTCATATTTTTTCTGGAACTCACCTCTTTTGGTGTACTTGGCATGCCAAATGTTTGAGATGATCTTTCCACACCCTCCATCTTTTCTCTAAAATTCCGATTTCGAAGTGGAACAGAAGAGCCTATGTTGTGTGCTGTTCCTTTAATTGTTGAACGAGAACTTTGCTCAATCATTTTGGCTGCTTCCTCAATGATATAAGCAGCATTTTTGGGGGGAACAAAACCAGGACTCTTGATAGGTGAAAGAAGCCGATGGTGGCTCAAAGAAACTGGCTTAGCAGATTTTGGAGGTAAACCCTCTGTTTGAAATCTCTCTATTGGCCTGCTAGGCGCTTTCTTCATTCCAAGTTCCAAAGGATTCTGCGTCAGCCCATCAAGTTTATTCCGAACACTCTCGAATATAACAATATCATGTTCAACTGGTAAATCCTGAGGAGACATCAAATAACCAGGATCTCTGAAAAGGTGAGCCCCCAAAAATGGACTGAGAAAAGGTTCATTGGCATTTGAGTTTGGCAATGAGTCCAATCCCATCAAACGCGCCACGACACCAGGTGCTTTTTTTCCGTATTCAAGATCACCATTAGATGACCCAGCAGAGTGGTAACTGTTTTCACCTTCAGCTTTTGGAAGATACCCTTTGTCAGGCTCCTTCAGTTCAAAAGAATACAAACATAAGTTTTAAAGCATCATCCATAACCTGAAAACAAAATTTTAGCATTACGGCTTCATGTCCATTACCATCTGATTTCTTGCAATCAATGAACTACGATGATTCGCTTTTCCCGAGTTCGAGGTCTCTGCACCACAAGCACACTAAAATGCTAAGCTTCACATTATTATGGGGAGTTTTCTACAGTAGAATGAGATAAGGAAATACCAGGCGTATCAGATTTGCTAGGGAACAGCTTCTTTCGAGATTTAGCATTCCAGTCAAACAATTGAAAAAAGCCCCCTTTCATTCCCCTCTTCTCCACCTCCATTTATAACCTCAAATATTTACAGTTCTAAGTGTTTCAGAGCGAGCACGTACACCAAATGTTAAAACCTGTAAGACTGTGAATGGCTGCTAACAACTCCATCGTCAAATCCTGCAACAAGATCAACCATAAAATCACACTCCCAGAAAACTCAAATGCAGAGATAAATTCGCAAACAGAGGAGAAGAAAGTTTCCTTGTTCTATAACAAAGTATGCCCACGGATCACCCAATCAGAAAAAAGGGAATACCACATGTGAGAACCAACTGATAAAAGAGTGCGGATTTCAGCAGAATCCGGGAAACCCACTTCGCGGAGAAAACACTTTCATCCGATCTCCGCGATTCCAAGCTTTTCATCACATTCTTAAAAGCGCGTAATGCAGCTAGACGCCTCCCCGAATCTTCCAAACGCAGCCCATTAAACAACGTACCGTTACGGAAGACTCATTCCCAAAACAGTAACAGATTGCAGGCAGAGCCTGACGGGAATAAGTCAAAAGAAGCTAAAAATGAAGAAGAACACGCGTCCGCGATGTCCAGATCTCGTACGATCCAACCAAAAACAGGGCTGGGTTTTGAATTTGGGGCGCAATGTAGCATCCAAGGAACAGAGCCGGAGATGCGAAATTCAAATTAAAAAAAAAACGAAAAATGCTCCAATTGCGCATCAGGAAATAGTCTCAAGTCTCCTACTCCCTTAAGGTGAGCATTGAGTGGCCACTTTCCATTTCCCCCCTTTTTTTTTGACGCATTTAATTAACATTCAATTTAATAATTAAAATTTGCATATTCTGATTATCCACGTCAGATATTATTCCTTTTTTTTCATTTAATACATAGGCCCGAGCACAAATTTAATTTGTGCGAGTTGTACGCACCCAAGTCCCTGTGAATGATGAGGACTGGACAGTGGCCCCAATGGACCCAAGTAACATGGGAACCGAGAAGAGAATCATACCTTTGGGTAGAAGACAAAACACTCTACCGGGCGGCTGCATTACAAGAATGAAAAAGATGCTCCGCTTTCTCTTCATATTTGAGAAGCAAAACCCACACGACAAGTAATGTACTTACCCTCCCTTTAGAATGCATGTTGATTCTTTGTGCAGAGAGCCATTTGAGGATGATGCTGCTCTGGCATGGGCTGGAATGAGGTTTGCATATCTCAAAAGAGCAATGCCAAACCATTCTCTAGTTATTTTAGATCAATTCACTGATGGGGAAGGGAAACTACTTTGCGTCCTCAGAACCATCTGATGCAGAAGCCACACAATATGCATGTATTGCGTAACTAGCAGTAAGAATACAAACCGCATCCTCATGGATGCCAACATAAAATGCATGGAGAAAATTGAGATTTCCATAAATCACTTACAAAGCTCAGAAATGGGACAGCAGAGATGGTTACAAAGGAAAATATGATGCTACTAGCAGGCTAGAATACTGAAACTTCAAGTAGATGGAACATTTGACCATAATGCATGAATTATAAAAACAAATCTCGAAAAGGGGGTGATAATGCTTCAGGAAAGCTGATGCAATACAGTGTTCATTTACCAGGAATTCCTTTTTCTTCATCTCTGTGTGCTCTATCATCATCAGAATTACGTACCAATTGCTTGGCTAAAGAAGCGTCTGGCTGGTTTAAGGCCTTAGGGATTCCTTGAGTGACAGATTGCTGATACAAAACTCCTCCAACAAGACTCAGGCAAAGGCACAACAGACCAAAGGGAGTAGCATGTTTATCCCAGATCAGTACATTTATAACAACAGTCAAGAACTTGTTCACAACCCCGGTGACAGTGAATGCTGTCGCAGAGATAGCCTTTCGAGCCGCAAAACTGAAGAAACTGATTAGCAATCCAAAAACACAAGATAATGAAACAGAGAAGAATGCAACAGGCTCAAACAAATCTCCTCGTGATGATGAAACAGCAGCAAAAACATCGGCATACTCCCCCGTTATAACCCAAAAAAACGGCGACATCATCAAAGACAGCAAATTGTTGTACAACACAAATCCCCAAGTGTTGAGTCCGAGATTAGTGACCATGTGCTTGATATAAACCATCTCTGTAGTAATAGTCACCAAATACGCAAACGCCCAAGAATATGCAGTCAATGTAAACCCCTTATCAGTAATTACATATCCCACCGCACCAACTAGAATGATCACTAACGAGAGAAACGTAAGTTTTGATGGGCATGGCTGCTTCCTGAACAATGTGTCCGCAATTGCGACAAGAAGAGGAGTCAATGATCTGAAAACTATAAACGTATCAACATTAGCATGACGAAGGAGATTTGTATTGGTGAAAATCGCCAAGTAAAAGACAAATGCAGCCGGAAGAAACTTCTTGGCTGTCTCCAGAGTAAAGGCATCGTGGCGCAAGAACCCAAATTTCCCAAGAACCCAAACTCCAACAACTGATGTCAAGTACTGAAAAGCAGTTAGAAGCCCTGGGTAGTTGAATTTTGAAACCGCGAATTTGTTGATCACAGCAAGCAAGCTCGAACACAAGGCATAACCGATGACCAAACTGCTCGTCGCGTATGGCTGTTTCGACGCCATTTGGGCTTCTTCCCAAACGACCCCCAAACCAAAATCCAAGCCCCGAGAATGAATCAGCGCTACCCAGACGCAGATTGCAGGCTACAATCTACCGATCAGTATCAGATAGGGAAGGAATTGCACGCTGTCTTTGCCGCGTGACCTACTTCTTCCCAAATTGAAACAGGAAAATGGAGTTCCAAGATCCAAATCCAAGGAAGAGAAGATGCGTTTTTGCTAATGATTAGCAATTAATAATAATTAAATTATTGACAATCGCACTAAGCCCTAAAAATATAATAATTAATAATAATTAAATGGAGCTATCCCCAAATCCATCATCTGGTCCACAGTCTTTGCTACTCTAAAAATTACCACCTTTTTCAAAATTTAAAATATAATTTTAGTCATGAAGAGTGTCAACATTAGACATAGAATAAACTAATACAACTCTCTTAAATTAATTTCAATAGTTGAAATTATTTTTATTCCTTCTAATTTGATACTCAAGATTCCTCCTTAATAATTTCATCACTAGATCATTCACTATAAGAATCTATATCATGAATGTTTGTGTATATCATAATTTGAAGTTGTGTTTCATATAAAAAAATAAAATCAATTTGAAATGATAAAAATGTTTTTGTAAAATAATATAAAACTATAATATAAAATTTAATAAAATAAAATATATATTATAAAGTTGAATATATTATGATATTATCATATTTTAATATAAATATATTTTTAAAAATTATAAAACACGAAGAAAGCCGCATATTGGCGCAGATTCGTTGTAACCAGGCTAATGTGTGTGCGTGTTGGAGTTGGAAGCTTGGGTGGGCTCGTGGGTTCTCAGCTTTTGGTGCATCCGCGTGCGTCGCGATGTGGGTGGCGGTGTGGTGGAGACTCGCCCACGCAGAGGGGACCTTTGCACCACCCGATACAACAACAACAACAACAACAACAACAACAACAACAACAACAAAGCAGACAACAATACAAAAGCAGCAGTCTGAGTGCCCCCGCTCCCTGCTTCTTCCCTCTTTTATAACTCCTCCACCGACTTCAGCATCATCATCATCACTCATGGTGCAGTCTACCCGGACCCTAACCGACCACCATCCAGCATGATGGGCACAGTGGCCAACACTGTTCCGAGCTCCCCATCTCACCAATACAACAATGGGGCACAAAGCACCATGTTTTGACACGGGCAACAGTTAGGAATACCGAGGGACAAGTGTAAGCATCCAGTCGTCAGAGAGCGCCAACATGAGAAAGCAAACAATTATATGGGTTTAGATAATGTGACTTCTTTTAAAAAGTAAAAGTAAATGATTTACATAATATATTTCTATTTTTACTTATTCTTAACTTATTTCAATTTTAATTACTCCACCTATTTATTATCCAACTTGATAAAATGTTATTTATTTAATAATTAAGTTGCTTAATTTTAAATAGCATGCTTGTAAATATTCTATATCTACTTATACACTAACTATTACTTATGAAATTATTGATTAGGTCGCACACACTACACTCTATATGTTTGACCTCTTTTTTCAAATTTTTTATTCTAAAAAATGTTTTAAAATTACTTTGATTGTGAAATAAGAATTACTTATTTTTAATAATATGTTTTTTGAAAATTAATTTTCAAAAAATGATTCAAATAAAAGAAAATCTTTTTTTAGAAAACCTCATGAAAAATGTTATGTTACTTTTTTTTCAAAAAAAAATATAATATAAAACCTATTTAGGCTCCCTTTTGGAATATTAAATACGGATCGTTTAGAAAAGTGAATAGTGATCATGTGTTAAAATTTTATAATTTTTTATACAACTAAAAGACATTGGCACATCAGGGTATTTGTTAAGTTATGGAACACGTTTTTTTTAATGAGATATGAACTATACATTAAAAATGGTAAAAATTATTTCTTCTACTGCGTCTTTTTACTCTTATTAATTATTAATGTTGAAGGGGGCTAGCTGTGCTGTCATGGTACTCACTCCTTTATATACCGTGACTCACTCGTCCTTCAATTCATCTCTTCTCTGAGAAAACTGCCGGCGGTTCGCCGTGGAATTGTGCAAGGTACGTTGCTCGGAGTTTTTCTGGGAATCTGGTGGTTGCTGCTTTCATTTGCGTTGGCGGTTTATGTAATTTGGTGTGTTTTGCTGGATTGGTTTAGGTTAGGGTTCGTGGGATTGGGAATTGTGGAAGGATATTGTGGAATCCGAATTCGTTATGGCGAAATCTGAAGTTTCCTCATCGTCGAAATCGAGGCTGCTGCCTAATCGGAGGAGGCGACAAGTTGAAGTTGAAGGCGAGGGGAGATGGCAGACGGAGGTGGAGAAACAGATCTATTCGTCGAAGCTTGTAACCGCCTTGCGGGTTCTCCGTCGCACGGAATCGGAGGGCGTGAGAAGCGGCGTCGTCCGCAATGCCGCGGACCATGTTCTCGCAGTTTCCGCCGGGGGACAAACGCGCTGGAGCCGAGCCATCCTCAGCCGCCACCGCGCTGGCTTCAATAAAACTCGTAAGATCACTGGTAGAATCTCCACCGCCGCCTTGATTCGCAGAGCGCCGGCGGCGCGGATGAGGCCGCCTCCCTCGCCTTTGCAGCAGAAAAT
This sequence comes from Utricularia gibba, assembly GCA_002189035.1. NCBI lineage: Eukaryota > Viridiplantae > Streptophyta > Magnoliopsida > Lamiales > Lentibulariaceae > Utricularia > Utricularia gibba. The sequence continues at coordinate 2,287,879 of NEEC01000013.1, read as the reverse complement.
TCACGCCCTGAGCCGCTTAGTTCCCGGATGCCGTAAAATCTCTCTGCCTGGACTCCTCGCCGAAACTACTGATTATATCGCAGCCTTGGAAATGCAAGTGAAAGCCATGACATTCCTCACGGCCGTGCTCAACGGCGGCGCGTGAACTCCAGGCCTCACTCCCCTCCTCTTGGTACTTTTTCCCTTTGTTACAAATAAATGCTGTCAATATTCCCAATTACTACTGCTGGGCATTTTTTTCCTTTTTTGTGTGTAAAAATCTTGTTGGGGTATTACCGCCACGTGTGATACTGTTGCAAATTATTTTATTCAATTATCCTTTTTATTTTATGAAATGTCATTTTTACCCCTTAATCATGAAATAGTAAAACGGAAACTAACATTTCTCTCTCTCTCTCTCTCTCTCTCTCTCTCTTTTTTTTTTTTACCGTATAGGGAGGGTACCGAATGCTAACAGCCAGCCATGTGCCCAATCCACCAATTTCTTATTAATTTGTTAATTAAAAATAATGAGATATATTTGAAAAAAGACTGATGCCCCAACCTGTCCCTCCATCCAATTAAACAAACCCCAGCCCCAATCCCTGGTCCATATGAAACATGTATCTGTACTATTCATTCCGTTTACGTTAATAGTGTTTAAAAAATCATAATTTAAATTATTTTGGCACACTAACCATTATGAGACATATTTTGATGATGTTTGTATTAGAACAACTAATTGTAAATCAAATATATAAAAAATTAAATATTATTAATAATTCATTGAGTTTATTTTTTTTAATATAATTCACATTTCTAGTATATTTGAATATTTATATATACGTTTATGCCAATTCATCGGATTTTTTAACCATTGGAATAATTTATTTTGATTATGTGTTACAACATTTGAAATGGGAATGAGTGAATTGATTTTGGTTGCGTAGTCGCCTCAAGTAAGTTGAAAGAATGATTGTGCGGTGAAGAGCACAGCTGGCAGTGGCACCAAGAGGGAAGAGCGATCCAAATCAAATCTCAGTGTGAAGATACCACTACTAATACGCACACTAATACTCAAGGAAAGGAAAGCACATGTGCGGTGCCGGGGCGTCCCCACAATATCTGGCATGCCACCCGCTGGCTGGCTGGCTGGCTGGATGGATGGATGACTCCAATTGCCTCTCCCTGCCATACAATACATTTTACTCGACTAATACCCTGCCCTCTCCCTAACACTCACTCCAATCTCCATTCTCAACGGGGAGCACGTTTTTCATGTCCTCACTTCAACCATATTATTAGACGTGTATGTCTTATCCCAAGTAGATTTGATAAATTTGTAGTACAAGAGTTTTCTATCGCCAAAACACGGGTGAGTCTCTTAGATATGCTAGATAGATCATGGGTATACCTTACAGTATTGTCGAGAATATATTCAAATGATGTATTCTCTTTTTGCATAATATTGTTCATTTCGAATATTCAAATGTAAGATTAGAATGATTCTTCTATTTAAATACGTATTCTTTTCCATTCGTAATTAATATGAGATACCATCAACATGACTTTGATTTAATATTCTCCTTTTTAGACAATTAACATCCTCAATTAGTGACACCTCATTTCATTATTGGTAGGAACTCGGATTTGGTTCTAATAATATTGGATATATATCTACAATCTTATGAATATGATAATATTAAAAATACATATAACATATCTAACAATAGTTTTATTTTCAAGATTCATAAAAAATTATTTATTTATTGATAGAGTATTCTTTTTTTTTTTTAGTTGTGAACAAGGTTTTGAGAGGATTTTGGAAGACGCCACCAAGAAGCCCACCAAGTCTCCAAGTCATCAGTCTCACGAGTTGAGAGATTGAATTTCCACCCACCAGCTGCTCCTTTTATAGCCCCATGTGAAATCAGATCCTTCGGGCCCATAGCCCCAAACCAGTCCCTCCCTAAAAAGCAACACTATCCATCCCATTTCTTATGCATAAAAAATGTCACCCCTCCTCCCATCCACAAATAGACTTGGTGTGCCTGTAAATCAGAACCATCTCCTGGCCTCCTTGTCGAGACAGTCCAGGTCCAGGAGCCATCCACCACCGCCGACAACGGTAACTGCCGACTGCAATAGCAAGTTGTTCTTCCCCAGCACCGGGCAGCAGGAGGGTGCGCGTGAAATGAATGAGGATGGCGATCATGAAGACGAGCCCCCTGTGTACGTGTCACATCCCACTCATATCTACATATTTTAATAATGAATTCTTTAAACTATCATAATATCTAAATTAATTATTTGGTGTATATATGTGAAATAGATTATATTAAAAAAGATTAAATTTAATCGATCTGTAATATTTAATATATTTGATTATTTCATTTTCATTTTGTGATATGAGATTAATTGTTTTAATACATAATACTGAAATGAGGAGGGGGCAGTGATGAGTGATGGTAGCTGCCCGTGGGGGTGGATGATGGATGGATGGATGGCAGCGCGTTCGGAGTTGGTTGGTTGGTGAAAACTGCCGTCTCCTCAGGGTCTTAAATTGGAGTGCACCGCAGCACCTGTCCCATTGACCTTATTCTATCTCCACCTAACATCATTAATATTCATCTGGATAGCCCATGCCATGCCATGCCATGTGTCCATCAGAAAAAAATTAGAATTTAATCATCAAAACACCACTCCTGAAATGGTACATTCGTATTTATAAAAATTACGATTGAATCGTTTTTATTTATCGAGAATAGATATTATGTTAAATTCTATAGAATTACAAATGAAACCATTGAATTACGATTGAATCGTTTTAGATCATATGAAAACGATTGGATATGAAAGAAATTTTATTTTTGTATTTTTAAAATATGGTTTTTTGTTTTTTTTCGGAAGAAACTTTAAAAGGTCATCAATCCTTCCAACGGCCAGCAGAATGTGGAGTAAATGAGGTGAATACATCTATAAATGATGCAGCTCCCGGGAATCCCATCTTCATCATTCTTACTTCGACTTATTGAGGGGAAGGGAGAGGAAGCATGTCTCTGATCACCGAGGAAATCAGAGCCGCCGCGTCGGAGATCTACCACGGGGACGAGATATGCCAGGAGAAGTCGAAGTTTCTTCTGACGGAGATGGGTCTACCCAACGGCCTTCTCCCGTTAAAAGACATGGAAGAAGCCGGGTACATCAAGGAAACCGGGTTCGTGTGGCTCATCCAGAAGCAGAAGTCTCAGCACAAGTTTGAGAAAATAGGAAAGCTTGCTCAGTACGCCAAGGAAGTCACCGCCGTGATCCAGCCTGGAAAAATCAAGAAACTCACCGGCGTGAAGACGAAGGAGCTTTTGCTTTGGATTAACCTTAGCGAAATCGATCTCGACGATTCCGGAAGAATTACTTTCCGCACTCCCGCCGGCCTATACCGATCCTTCCCCGTGGAGGCGTTTCAGCTCGAGGAGCCGGTTGCGACCGAGAAGGCGGTTGAAATCGATCCTCCCAAGACCACGGCCGCCGACGGAGAAGAAGCGAAAATAGAGGAGAAGGTCGAGGTGGACGCCTCCCCGGAGGCGAAGCCGAGGGAGGAGCTCAATAAGGTCGCCGCCGTGGAAGTGAAGGAGGCGTAGAAGAAGTAAAGCCTCTAGGTTTCTGCCTCTTAAGTTCATCTGCATCGTCATCATCATCATCGCCATGAGCGCGCGTTATTGAGTTTCTTAAGATAAGTAATAAAATTAAAATCGATAATCCCCAGACAGCCGGATTAAAATGGGGACCACGGACACACGTGGCATTGATTTCAATGAATTATTCAACAATAACACTCTACACCTAAGTCCACCGTAGGTGGCAAGGGGCGCATAATGTCATTAGCTCATAATAAATAAGAACCTATTTTTTACTGTTTAAAATAAATTATTATTTATTTTCAAATCTGGAAAATCCACGTGGCTTATGTCACGTATCGGCTTCGTGACGCGGGGCATGGAGTGTGATTTTAACATGGGATTTATTTCAATTTATGAAGCAATTACGATATAAATTTATTTTAATTTATAATACACACGAATCTTGTGGAATATTCAGTAATCAAAGCCTTGGGCACAGTGATCAGAAATGTAGCTTTGCTCTGGGACCTGAAAATGGAGATCGAGCTTCCGCGGGAGTACTGTTGGTGCGTGTAGCTGGAAATCGCTATCGCTTTGTGACCAGCGACCGGCGGGGAAGTTTCATAAATCCAGAAACGTTTGAATTGAGCCAGAAACGAAGTCAGAGTTCGGGAAATGGATCTGAATCAAGTAAGTTCAAAATTCATGGATGTTGTTTCAGTTAAATTGGGAATGGTTTTTGTTGGTTATTGCTGCCAATTTCATGGGTTCCTGATGGATGAAGAATCAGATTCTCCGAGATTGTCATGTCACTTATGTTCGAGTCTTCAAATTCTCTGCTTGAAGGCTGTCTTTTCGTTCTAGTTATTCCGGTTTTGGCCAGAGTGCAAAAGAAAAACTCCAGCGGCGATCGTTTTATCCTGCTGGTGTTGCATTGTTTGTCCCCACTTGTTGCGTTGTTTTCTTCCAAATTTTAATGCTTTTGTCGTCACAACTATGGGGTGGTTGGAAATTAACCAATCCCAAAAAAACTCCCATTGTGATGCACATCTGAGAATAAAGATGTGTTTTCTCTTTTCAGTCCCAAGAAGAGAATTATGCCCATCCGCAGATATGTTTCTTCCATGTCCTTTTTAGGTGAACCCATTTTATTTCTTAAATTTGGATCATTATCCGCAAGATATACCCAACATGATGTTGCATTCGTTTCAGAGCGCTTGCTTTGGCATTTTACATTCTTTCAGCTCTTGGTGAATAATTTTGTCATTATATTTGTTAGGTTCTTCTGGCTGCTTTGGATTTCTGGGTGGTGAAGAATGTCAGCGGACGTGTCTTGGTGGGCCTTAGATGGTGGAATGAAATTAACGACGATGGTGAAAGTGTTTGAAAATTTGAGTCACTTGATCAACAGGTAAAGTTATCTATGCAGAATTTCCCTATGAACTGATAATGTTTCCCACTCTCTTTTAGAATTCATCTGTTTCTGTCAATCTCTGGCTAGAATGAACATCAAGGACTCTTGGCTGTTCCGGTGGACTCTGCAGAGTAACTGGCATATCTAGTTGCATTGTCGAGATTTTTTCTTCCTCAGCAGCGATCCATCTCTTTGATCTTCAACCTCTACACCTAAAACTTGCTTTGTGCAGACAGTTGCATGGACCATTTTCGCTATTTTCTCCCTTATAAGATTGCAGGCTGATTATCTTCTCGTTGTTGGCGTATGCTTAACCCTCAGCATCGCCAATATCATCGCCTTCAGTTAATGCCAGAAAGGCGAGTTGCATGTTTCGGCAGCAAACACACAGCCTCTCCTGCTTGCAATTTATCTACCCAAGATGCACTTGTGACTCCTTGGACACGGGTATAACAGTTTTTTTCTTTATCTGCAGATGCCAAGAGGCAGATTCAACAATTTACCACTCAGACAATTGCTTCAAGGTTTTCATCTACCATTCAAACAGCATTCAGTGCAGCATGATTTAACAGTTAACAACAAGATGCGAGATGACAGTGGACACTGAACTTTCTGCTACCATGTGAATGAATTGTTAGCTTGGTTAGACACACCCCATTCTCCGTTTCCTTGTTCTGGTGTTTTTATACTCCCCACTCATTCAGCATATTAGAAATAAAGCTTTCGTTGTTTTGTGCAATAAACTCCAAGGTTTTTAACTTTTGAGAATCTGGAGAAGTGCTCATTCCCATGGTACATGCTTGTTCTCATCTTCCTAACAAAGCAACACGATCCTTTTGGACAGCCTGTGCCAAGTTTACATCAAACAGCTCGCAGCGGATGGGCATCTCCATCTCGTAGAAAGGATTCTTCAGAACGTAGTCCGTGTACAGCTCGTATATCTGCTTCAACAGGCTCTCCATGTGAAGGCTACCGGGCTCGCATACCACAAAGAACTTCGTACCTGCAATGCACCACACGTATAAGAATAACACCAGTGTTTTCCAACTGATTTAGAGAGAGATCAGAAGGCTCTCAGTCTTACAACATGTGCAGTAACCACTCTCAAGCCTTTCATATGACTCAAACAACGAAGAACGAAGTTAAACTGTACAAAAACAAGGCTACATAAAGCATTGGAGATCCCTTAGTGTCTAACATAATGCGTCTCCCTAGCGAAAGCCAGTACACAACGAATTGCTCGGACATATCAGGGATAATAACTGCTATTTTTGGTCTGGGAAGCAGACCATTCTGTTAGAAATGGGATCCAGCTTGAAAATGAAGTGCGAAACACATCACCAATGGATTTATTGAAGTGCCTGTCTTACTATATGTTCAGTATCTACCTAGATAAAACGTAACAGCAGGAAATCCAATCAAGAAACGCTCATAAAAGTTTAAAATTTCTCCAAATCCGATGTTGGGCATCCCAATAAACACTTGTAAACGTGTATTCAAATGATGTAGAAATCCTCACCGGTAAGAGACTGGAAACAATGGAGGTCAAAAGTATCAGCCTGAAGAAGCTCGATTCCGGAGCACCCAGAAACAGGGGAGAGCTGCTGAGAGATCGCGTGCATCGAGTGCCACAAGCTCGCCAGTCTCAGACTGTCATTCGTATCCATCCTCCCAGCCGACCCGTAATCCTACAAAAACGCGCATTTCAAAACCATGAATTTCTTTTGCAGATTTGGGGGGATTCCCAGAACTACCTTGTAGAATATGAGTCCCCCCGATTTATTGATGATGTAGAGACTGTAGATCGCCGCCATCGACACCCAGTTCGTGATCTTGATCCCAAAAGATCCCCGCAATTTCTCCAGACAGCGCTACATACATACTAACGCGACAGCGACGAAACTAGGAGTTTTGGTTGGACGGATGCAGAGCCGGCCCGGCCCATCTACCTCAATTTTGGAATAAGTACATATCATGTTACTAAAATTGAAAATATATTTAAGAAAAGCATATATCTTACTTAATAAAAAATATAATTTAGGAGCCTGGTCTCCCACATAGATTACAGATGTAGTAGGTGATGAGAGTAAGTAGAATAATTACGTAAAGTACTAAGTATTTTTCCCAAATAATCATACATCAAAATTTTAAAATTAAACATGTTTAGTTCAAATGTAATTTGATGATAGTTGACCTTTTGATATGTTGGGCCAAATATGATAAAAACATAAAATCGTAAGAATTAAATAACCAAAATGAATAATATCTTACAAATAGTATTACATTTGGTATACCAAAAAAATATACTTAGCAGTGAATAGGCTGAAATTTCATCCAAAAAGCAATAGCGCAAGTACAGAGAGACGTTGCAGGGGTTACAAGAGAAGAGAAAGCAAGGGAGCTAGTGAATGGCATCCGATGGGGACTCCAAGTCTTTCTGGATCCCATTCCCGGCAGTCGTCTCTTCCCTCTTCTCCTCCTCAGCCTCCCTCTTCTTCCCCCACAGAACTCCGTACAATCCCAAAACAATCAGCACCGAACCACCGATTCTGCGACAAGCATCGCTCCCATCTCAGAGTCGCAAATAAGGAGGGTCGAAGAGCAACAAACTTACGTGCCCACAAAGACCCTTTCTTGAAGAATCGCCCAACTGAGGGCGGCGACGATCACCAGCAGCAGCGGACTGAAGACCGATACGTAAAGGGGTCCTTTTATGGCGATGCACCATGACATGAGACTGTAGGCCAGAGCTGAGCAGACGACACCCTTAACAGAGGAGTACCAGATCGTAAGGTTCTTCGGTAGCTTTCTGATTTGGGGATGAGAGAAGGAAAATGCGTACCGAGTAGACGCTAGAGACTATTCGGATGGGTTGGTGTAGGGACCAGGAGGAGGGACGGTGGTCGAAGCAGACGGCCACGATGAAGCATTGGAAGGTCGCCATTAGAGACATGAGGGCGGAGCTTGAGTAGGCTGCCTTGTACTTCTGGTTTACTCTGGCCTGCAATTTTACAGTTGGGATCGGATTTTGAACTGATGGTTCAGTACATTTGGGTAGGTGACTGACCTGGATGTTGAACCAGACGGCCCAGGAAACGGCGCTGACGACCAGTAAAAAGGGGCCCAAAATGAGATTGCTAGGACGGCCGGAAGGGGATCCTGTTTCCTCTGCGTATCTCCAGTGCACCGGAAAATGGCCGATGCCCAGAGCCGCGCCGTGATACAGGGACAGAATCAAAGCTCCCCCGACACACATCGCGGTTCCCAGAACCTTCGCTTGCCCTGCTCTGCTCCTAATTACCACTTTCTCCAGCCTAAACCAGCAAAGAAGTCACAGTTAATCAACTGCCAACGAGTCGGAATTAGAATTCTCCCTGCTTCAAAACTCGGAATACCCAGAAGGAACCGCCATGAGGAAAGTGACCGCCGGAGTGATGTTGCTCAATGCGCAGGCGATAGTCGGGGTCGAATACTTGAGTCCTACTAGATACGTTATCTGATTCACCGTCACTCTGCAACACATGTAAATCACAAATGGGAAAAAGAAGAACTGGTTTCGAATCGCAATCGCCGTTTTTGTTATTACCCGAAGAATGAACACAGGAGAATCCCAGAGAGGATCTGAACCGTCAACCTTGGCCGCGTTTTCCTACAATGCAATACAGTTACAGGGCGCGATGATGATACATCGATCGAATAAAGAAGTTACCTCTCTTTAAAAAAGGCTAACGGAGAGAGCGCCACGACGGCGAAGATTTGGCGATAAGCGACGTGAATCAAAGGATCCATTCCAGAATCGACTGCGAGCTTGGAAACAAGGTTCATTCCGGCGAAGCCGAACTGAACGGCGACCATCGCCAACATGGGGAAGAAATCTTGCGCCGCCATCTTCAGAGCACGCTGCGCAGACTACAGAAGAATGTAGAACGTATGAATCTCGGGTGGGGATTTTGGAAAATTGGGGAAGAATTGAAGAAGGGAAGTAGCTGTGCGGAGGAGAATTGATTGGTGCTGGGTTGTCATTTGCATGGGGTTCAGTTCACGCATTAAGCAACGGCGAGTTGGGTTTCAGTTGTTAAATAGATTTTGTTTGTTTTCGTATGGAAACGAATTACATGCTCCATTTCCCAGATCAAGTTTTCAAGCATTCCGCTTCCCAGTGTTTTTCCGACGACAACCGCCGCCTGCAACTGACGCAGAATAGACGGAGGACACGGCGGCGCTAAGGCATAGTTTTGGACTCGCTCAACTACTCTTATTTGAAAAGTTATTTAAAAAGTGGGAAAGAAGGAATTTAAAATCACGATATTTAATTCCATAAATCTGGAAAATCATTAAATTAAAGTAAAAATAATTTTCAATTTTTTTACTCCGAAATTGTATTTTTTAATTTTTTTAATTTGTCTTTTAAATTGCAATTTTAATATATTTATTCACAGTTTCTAAAAATAAATCATGCGTTGTCCATGATTGAGAAAGCATCTGCATCAGAGATGGCCGTCGGGCCTGGCAGGCGGGGGAATAAGAAAAGCCAAAATAGCAATAATGGAAGAGTAATTGGATAAGAGCAGGCGTCGAGATACTTCTCCACACCGGAATTTTCCATCTGCGGTGAAATTCTCGTTCAAGCTGGTACTTTTCGTAGACCCCTTCATCCAGTGATCGGTTTAGTCATTGATCATCGTTCTTTTCATGTCTGCTGTCGAAACGTCTCATAGGTCGTTAGCAGCGCCACCGATCATCTGGGTTGATCTGGGTTTTGTGGTTTTTCTCTTTCTGTGGTCGATTTTTGAGCGGGGTAACGGAGTTAACCTAGAACATGTTCTTTATAGTTTCGATCATGAGTAGATTATTGTTATTATTTTTTGGTTAGAAAAGGAACATTTTTCGATGGGTGAGAACTGTTGTCGGGTTCTAGAATTTGGATGATGTTAATTAATCGTTTTTGCAAACGTTGGTATTAACTGTTTGGATTTAGTAAGGCTTGGATGTAATGCCATGAGTGTTTTCTGATACATTTCGTCTTTACAGAGGTTGAATTTGAATTGATTCTAGATGGGTTCTGAGGGGCCTAATCCTCCGGTCACTATTCATGTTACTGGATTTAAAAAGTTCCAAGGAGTTGCAGAAAATCCAACCGAGTCAATTGTTAAGAATCTGCAACGTTATATTGATGAAAAAGGCACTCCCAAAGGGCTGGTGCTTGGAAGTTGCACTATTCTTGAAACTGCAGGCCATGGAGCCGTTGGTCCTCTCTACCAAACTCTGCAATCATCTGTCACCGGAGATGGCAGTGGCTTGACTAATGAGAGAGTTATTTGGGTCAGTTGTTTTTTTTTCTTTATTTTTGCATCTGAGTGTCCATGGTCTATTGAGCTTCTTTTTTTTTTTTTTCCATAGGAATTGGAGGTAGAAGGAATTAGAACAATAAGATTTATTTGAACCTATCGTTCTTATTGGCCATTGTTCTGAGTATTCTCCACAAGTATTCTATAGGATTTCAACTTCTTTGTAAAATGTGAATCTCTGTAATCATTAACCTGTACCCAGTTTTAACTGCTTCTGTGACCGTGGATTGGTTCAGCATCTTGGAGATAGCTGATCTGTTTATCTAGTAACGGAGCTAGCATCAACTCACAATCTTGGTTCTTTGAGTTCGAGGATACGAATGCCTGTGTTAAACTTATCACGAGAGTTTTCTGAAAAGTTCTTCTGTGATGTTCAGGTTCATTTTGGAGTCAACAGTGGCGCAACCAGGTTCGCTCTGGAGAAGAAAGCTGTCAATGAAGCCACATTCCGCTGCCCCGACGAGATGGGGTGGAAGCCCCAGGTTCCAATGGCATTAAAATTTTCTTCCACCTGCTCTGGCTCCATGTTTCCATACAGTCTTGACTTGCTTTTGTACTTCAGAAACTTCCAATCGTTCCCGGAGATGGTGGGATTTCACGAGTTCGAGAGGTAAAGCTGTGGATCATAAAACATCCACAAAATGAGAATGCCATGGAAGTTCTGATAACATGCTCTCCAATTTGATCCCTGCAGACATCCCTTCCAGTAGACGATATCACCAAATCACTGGCAAAGATGGGGTACGAAGTTACAACCTCTGAGGATGCAGGCAGGTTCGTCTGCAACTATGTGTACTACCATTCTCTGCGCTTCTCCGAGCAGAGTGGCACCAAATGCTTGTTCGTGCACGTACCCCTCTTCTTGACCATCGATGAGGATACCCAAATGGCATTCGCAGCTTCCCTGTTGGAGGTCCTCTCTTCTGCCTGTTAGCTACCTCCATTGTTGCCACCTTGCCCGCATTCTCTACATACATATTGTCTGTCGCCACGGTTGGTGTGGGTATGTGCAGCCGGAATCGCGTGTATACTTTGTTCTGCTTTGTGATTGATGGAAATAACAGGAAGGGGCTCCATTTTGCACCAGGGTGTTGTGTCACTCCTGAATTGCATGCATGGTAGATTCCAGTTGAGTTGCAGTATGCCTGGGAGGTGCTGGTGCCTTTTCTGTATTCACTTATTCACGGACAATCAGTTGAATAAATAGAAATGCTTATCACAATATCCTTTTGTAGATATCTATTAGAAATGTGGCATCTTTCGAAAATGAGAGAATGATCAATTTTTTAAATGATTTCTTTTATAGGCTTGCGACTTTTTAAAATTGAAACAATTCATATTTCAAAATAATTCAATCGTGATTTTTTAAACATTGATTTATAACATAAAACCTTAGCATCAACCGATCATGACAGTGACTCCATACTGTGAGTCTCTTTGCCTAAAACGTATTAAAAATAGATTAAACTTATTATCGAATTTAATTATACACTTGAGATTAATTATTTTTATAATATTTTGAATAATTTTTAATTATATTTTAAAATATATTTACAATAAAACACGTGTTAACTTCATTATAATTTAAATTCACGAATTTAATTAAAACATAATTAAAATATATTTTAAAATATAATTAAAAATTAGTGATTATTGTTGAAAATATTTGATAAATAACATATTTGAGTTATTTGTGTTTATATAAAAATACAGTGTGTAATTAATTGAAATTAAAATTTAATATAATTAAAAATATTGCGTAATTATTTTACAAATCATGTACATATTTAAAAACATTACTAAACATATACACCTCTCGATACATACATTCAGTGGAAACATAAGATGTTTCCTAATTTTATTTTTGGTAACTTTCTTGGCATAATTAACAATGAACTTGATAATTCCTATATCAAGATCACTCGTACAAAGAGGTTCCCGCGTATACGGGATTTGGTTTGGTAAAAACCATTTATTGTTTATTTAAATATTAATAAATCTTGTAATTGTGATAATACGATACATTTATTTTTTTGTGGTCGTGTCCCTTTCTCTGTATTGGGTTGACACCCACCGCCGACTCCATTAAATCTCAACCGTAAAATCTCAGATCTGGGTCGTCCATCGGGCGTCGGCAAGAGGCAACCCACCAATCTCCTCTTTTTTTTTTTTTTCGGAAAAGTATGCGGCCCGCTTTGAAGGATTTTCTTACCAACCCATGAACCGGCAGGCGGTTTGATCAAGATCTACTTTTCGTTTTCTATAAAATCTTCACCTTGCATTGAGGGAACTTGCCTTGCCAGCTAGAGCTCTCGAAATCTCTAGCGAAGAGAGCGGTGACCAGAAAGGCGGCATCTTTGCTCTCACTGTTGGGTTTCCTGCTTCGAGGTAATGGGGTTTTCTGGGATTTGTTTGACTTCTTGTTTATGGGTCTGAGGGTGTTTCACATCCTAAATTTGTGATGTGGGTTGGCTTGAATTCTTCTATGGGTCTTCAATATTTGCTTCGAACTTCATTTAACAGGGGTGGCCTTCTAGATCTCGTGTTTTTTTGAAAAAATTTTTAGATCCATTTCTTTTGCATCGTGTTGGGTTTGTGGTATGTGGGATTCTCTCGTGTGAGATGAATCAGTCTCGATCTACTTTCAAGTTAGGCTGAAGTCTTTTTCCTGTACTTCGATCTATCCCCTGAGTAATTCTTTCACTATTGTTGTGATAAGGTGTTGAGTTCGAATAATTGCACTGGATTCCCATGAGAAAAGTAAGAATATTTTCAGAATAAAGGATGACTATGAATTTCAGCATCTTCTCTGAATACGTGTGAAGTTGATTTTACTAGTTTGGTGTTTGCCAGTTGTTGTATGTTTTTGAGGAAGAAGATTCTGAAATTTCTGATCCAAGATACCGATTCTTTATCTTAGTTCCAGGTTCAGTATTGGACTTGTTGTTCTTCTCTTGTTGAAATTTATAGTGTTTATGTATCCCAGATCAAGGAAATGGAGACATTCTTGTTCACCTCTGAATCCGTGAACGAGGGACACCCTGACAAGCTCTGCGATCAGATCTCAGATGCGGTGCTTGATGCATGCCTCGAGCAGGATCCCGACAGCAAAGTTGCTTGTGAGACTTGCACGAAGACAAACTTAGTCATGGTCTTTGGTGAGATCACGACTAAGGCGCAGATCGACTATGAGAAGATTGTGCGAGACACATGCCGTGGAATAGGATTCACTTCAGATGATGTTGGTCTTGATGCTGATAAATGCAAGGTTCTTGTCAACATTGAGCAGCAGAGCCCTGACATTGCTCAAGGCGTTCATGGCCACTTGACAAAACGCCCTGAGGAAATTGGCGCCGGTGATCAGGGCCATATGTTTGGCTACGCCACTGATGAGACTCCTGAGTACATGCCACTGAGCCATGTTCTTGCTACCAAACTGGGCGCTCGTCTCACGGAAGTGCGTAAGAATGGCACCTGTGCTTGGTTGCGCCCGGATGGAAAGACTCAGGTGACAGTTGAGTATTACAACGATGGTGGCGCCATGGTCCCTGTTCGAGTGCACACGATCTTGATCTCAACCCAGCATGATGAAACCGTCACCAACGATGAGATCGCCAGGGATTTGAAAGAGCATGTTATCAAGCCGGTGATCCCGGAGAAGTACCTGGATGAGAAGACGATCTTCCATCTCAATCCTTCCGGCCGTTTTGTCATCGGTGGCCCTCACGGCGACGCTGGACTCACTGGCCGCAAGATCATCATCGACACTTATGGAGGCTGGGGTGCTCATGGCGGTGGCGCCTTCTCAGGCAAGGACCCCACGAAGGTTGACCGGAGCGGCGCTTATATCGTAAGGCAGGCGGCGAAGAGCATCGTTGCAAGTGGGCTGGCTCGCCGGTGCATCGTCCAAGTCTCGTATGCCATCGGCGTCCCTGAACCATTATCCGTTTTCGTGGACAGCTACGGCACAGGCAAGATCCCAGACAGGGAAATTCTGAAGATCGTGAAGGAGAACTTCGACTTCAGACCAGGGATGATCTCCATCAACCTCGATCTCAAGAGGGGTGGCAATGGAAGATTCTTGAAGACCGCAGCCTACGGCCATTTCGGGAGAGATGACCCGGACTTCACATGGGAGACCGTCAAGCCCCTGAAGTGGGAAAAGCCAGAAAACTAGGAACCACCACTCTGCGTCTATCAACCAATGCATCCATTATCCTTCGCTCTTCTCTGGTTTTCACCTCTTCTTCTTACATGCAGCCAGGATGTTATGGTCGTTGTATCCCTTGGAATTAGAGTATTTACCGCGCAAGCAGTTGTCATTACAAAGTTCGTTGTATCGCGTGTCGGAAATAAAGGTTTGTTCGAGTGTCAAAAATGACTGTCTACACCTAATGTTATGGTATTGCAAGTGGTTTATTTTTGTTTGGGATTTATAGTATTGTATTAATATGTTTAAGTATAGTATAATTAAGTATACATATAATTAATTATATATAACATTTAATATCATAGAATATAAGTTTGATTTTGTGAATTGTATAGATATAATTAACTTATCTCTTTATTTATATATATCATTCACATATTCAAAAAATGAGTATATGAGTGATATAAACATATAACATTGACATAAATACATTAGTTAATAAAACAATTATTTATATGTAAATTTAATTATAAATTTTTTATACTGTATATTAAATATTCTTACAAACACAAACTCATAAATACAATATAGTTAGAATATAAATTTATTTAAAAATAATTTAAAATTAAACTATCAATTTAATTTAATGGTTATTATCAAAAAATTATATTAAATAAAATACCTAAAAATCAATTTAAATCTAGTATTTAAACGAAAAGAGAGCCAGAAAATTTAAATTTTGGAATTCAATTTAATTTCTTTTATTTTAAAAAATAAAAAATATATATATGTTTTACAATTTCCAAGAATGGATAGGAATGTTTAATTAGGAGGACGCGATTGGACTTTACCTAAAAAGGCTTATTTCAGTTTTTCGAATTTGAAATAAAAACATATCACAGAAAAAAGAAACTGATGGTAAGAAAGAAGACACAGATGAGACGTCTAGTTCCTGCTCCATACATAAACAATAACGAACATGATGCTCTCCATGCAACAACCAATGTTCGTAACGCTAGCCTTGCGTCAGTTAGTTCTTCAGTGGTAGGAACTCGAAGAACTGATGAGGAGTTGAATGGTTCATAGCCCGGTTCACCGTTTCGCCTCCCGCCGGCGTGCAGGCCTCCGTGTCCATCTGGCTGCCGCTGCTGAGCGGAAACAGTTCTAGGGTTTCGGCCGCATTGCCGCCGCGATGGGGGAAAATGGTGAAGAAGTCCCGCGGTGGCGCGGTTTTCGGTGGCGGAGAAATGACTGCGGGGGGTGAGGAGAAGTGCATCATGTGCTGCTCCCATTGCCAGGTGGCGTTTCTTCGCGACTCCCGGTCATCGTCTTGCTCGAAGCACATCCATCCCTCTTCCGGTTTGCTCTCCACCTCCGCCACCTTCGCTGGAGTTGCATTCGCCTGAAAAAGACGACCCAATTTGTATTAGTAGAAAGAAATCGGCTATGTGCAACTCAATCCCACCTAAACTTCCAGAAATGGGGTTA
This sequence comes from Utricularia gibba, assembly GCA_002189035.1. NCBI lineage: Eukaryota > Viridiplantae > Streptophyta > Magnoliopsida > Lamiales > Lentibulariaceae > Utricularia > Utricularia gibba. The sequence continues at coordinate 2,271,883 of NEEC01000013.1, read as the reverse complement.
AGAAGCCAGTTATGCGAGTCTTCTTAGGGTCACATGGGCTTAGAATCTGTATAGAAACTTGTGGGATATGCTCTGCTGGACTAAATAGGCATGCTTTTGTCCAAAAGACGTAAACTTGCAGAATGTGTATAAACATGTAAATAGATAAATGAGAGGAGTAGCGGCTCAGAGAACAATGCAGAGTGTTTCACAACAATGGCAGCCCAGACAGAAAGGAAGGTATGCAGCTTTTAGACACTTTTCATTTCCCAACAAAACAATTCAACCTTTCCATACCCTTTGCCTTGTTCTTCTTGCCATCCTGCTGCTCATATCCCATGTACAAAAATCTTGCCTAATCATGCCCTAATTATGATCTAACTATTCTAAAGAGAACACCCCTTTGATCTAGTTTATGCATTACCTGTCTCAAGTTCACATCAGAATGCTTATGAAAAGATGACAAGTTATGGGAAGAATAGAAAAAGAACCTGAGATGTTGTTGTACTTGAAAGAGAGGGTGGAGGGGTAGATGCCCAGCTCTTGGTCTGTTCAGCTTCAAGGGCGTCACCTCCTCCTCCTCTACTTGATCCTGAATCCACATAGGAAAACATAGAATAGAACACAACGCTTGGGAGGAAGAAACACGGAGGAGTTTGATGTTACCTGTCTGAGCTCCCTTTTCGGAGGGACTGTTATTGTTGTTGTTATCGCTGCTCTTGTTGTTGTTTCTGTGGTGGGATTGCTGCTGCTGTTGCTCGTGGAGTTGGCGGCGGCGCTGTAGCCGCTCTCTGGCTTTATGGTTCTGAAACCAGTAGAAGACGTTCTTGCCCTCGATCTTCCCGAAGCGGCGGAGCTGCGCGGTGATCTGCTGGATTTGTTCTGCGGAGGGCGTCCTGGTTCCTCGCCGGTACAATTCCTCTAGCGCCTGGAGCTGCTCCGGCGTGGGGTTCCAACGGGAACTCACCACCACCTGCTGGCTGTTCACGAGCTCCAGCTTGTTATGCTCCGCGATGGCTGCCACAGCAAGCAAGCAAGCATCGAACTCCGAACCAATCATTCCCTCGTTACAGAAAAAAAAAAAAGGTAGCAAGCCACCAGAAACTGACCGAGATGGTGATTAAGAGCAAGGAAATCTGCAGCGCCATGGAGGGCCGGAGAAGCCGGAGGAGGACGAGGCATCAGAGGGCGCAGACGGCGGCCGGTGAAGGGATCTTGAACAGCGGCGTTGACCTCACCGCAATCATTGTAGCCCATCATCCACATCATGCATACGATCGGAGTGCGCTCCTTTTGTGAGAGAGGAAGTTGCTGTGCATATGGAACAAAACACTTACGTCCCAAGCAATTTATTGAAGGGGAAGAGGAGGAAGGGGAAAGGGAATTTGTGGGCAGAATGAGCGAAAGAGATGTGACAATGGCGACAAACAGGAGAAAGGGGAACAATAAAAGAAAGGGAATAGGCAGCAGCCAGCCCCAGCAGGTGTTGGTTGAAAAATGTACTATTAAACACAAGTAAATCCCACCTTCACATGCACATAAATAAAATAAATCACGTGTGTTATCATCACCTCTCTTCTTCTTCTTCTTCTTCTTACAACCAACTGGTAAAACGGGTCCGGGTCGGGTTTATGGGGAAGAAGGGGGGGCGGAGGGGGACTGGACGAGGATGAGGAGGGGGAGAAGCTTTCCAGAAATAATTAATGGAATTTGGCGTTGGCAAGGCGAGTGGTGGCTTTCAACCCAATATCGAAACTGCCCCCTTTGTTGACCTGACCTGACCAGACCTCAGCCACAACTGCCCCTCAGGCCTGGCCGCTCCTTCTCCTTCCTCCGTCGTCTGCTCATTAAAAATATGGATGATAATAATGAAATCATCAGTACTACTTACTACTGCTGCTGCTAAAAACCATCATCTAGTTTCTTGTGCTGCATCACTGCGCGTCAGTCCCAGGTCAACACCCAACCAATGAATGGATCAATCAATGCCTTTTCCCCTTCCCCTTCGCAACCCAACCCCCTTCACATATCACTCCTGAATAAAAATTTCGTTCCCACCCCCTTTTATTGAGATTATGATTGTTTAATATTTTTTGTATATTTGAGTTTTAATTGTATTTGTTTATTCCATCGAATCCTTAATTTCAATATAGTATCATAACATTTAACTCATGTCACGATTTGAATGACCAAGATGAATTTGATGGTGATACTAGTTCGGGTTAACAAAAAAGGATATCCCATAGAGGTGGTCATGTTGTGCGGTTAGGTTGATGAATAAAAAAGGTGTGTTGCGTGGTGGTTGAGGGACAAAGCGGGATGTGGGAAATTAAACCACGAGGAGCATTTCATTTCATAGTACTCTGCAGCTTCGCCCCAACGGTCTAATCTCGACGCATCAGCGAAGGGAACACATGCATCGTCGTGTCATTCCTTATTACCACCGCGCTTTGGTGTGACCTAACAAAATTAAACATTTTTAATTATTTTTATTACAATTAAATCATAATTTATTTTTTATATATATTCTAAACGATTCGAATTTAATTCTATCTTGAATGATCTATAATTTAACCTTGTGATTGAATCACAACTGTTAAAACATTACCGACTCGTCCCACCCGAATCCGTAGACAAGATAAATTTGGGTTTCTTACCCTCGAATTTTGGAATAATATTTGATTTTTTTAATGGGTATTATACGGGAAAATGCTATTTGAAAAAATGATGATATGTCTGGTTTTGTTGTATCATTCAGTGTCTGCTTTTGGCAGTTAGATTTTGATGGCACATGCCATTTGTACAACATCATGTTAAAACCGGTGTGGTACCCCCCCCCCCCCCCCCCCCCCCGCCCCGGCCCCCTTTCAATTAAATATAAAATATAAGAATTTAAGAAAAAAAGATAATTTAATTTCTATGCAGAATAATTCATATGTTTGAAAAATCAATCTTATTACTAAGTATAAATTTACATTATTTTCTAAAAAATAATCTTCGAAAAAGGAAATCAAACATAAACTTAGATCTACTATACCAGAATGGTTTAATTTTCAATTACCATGATAAGAATTACACATAATTAATTTTTCAATTTTTTTTAAAGTGGGAGATTAGAAAATTAGGGTAGATGATGTGTTGATGAGGTGGTCCATTCAAAAGGCAATGAGAGGGATGGTCCATGATTCTGGGCACAGATACTTTTTGTTTATAATCATTAATTACAAGGTTTTTTTCTTTTTTTACTACACAGTCAAAAAGGTAAAAAAAAGGACAACACACCAAGGAATTCACCCTCCTTTCACACCATGAGTCAAAACCTGCTCTTTATTCCCTTCATGCCTTCTCATTCAACTCTCTTCTCATTTTATTTATTAAATGTTATGAATAATAAATAAACGGTATGAGGTATATGTTACTTAAATTTTATATTTTTATTATAGAAAATTGATGACAAAAAAATAAAGTTTTTATTTAATTTCTAAGAGTAGGATAAAAATGAATTGGCAAAAATTAATTATTTTAATATTTTTAAAAATTCTTTTTGTAATGTTAAATGGGATTTTTTTTCAAGAAAGTGGACCTTCTAAGTTCCAAGTGCGATATCCATGGCATCAAAGAACACAGGCGTTAACTGGGGTCACCTTTCAATGTCTTGGACACGAGTGGGGCGTGGACGAAGAAGGGGAGGAATGTCATGCGGGGACATGGCGACTGGGGAAGCCGCTTATTACATTCCACAACACAAGACACAGACCAGATGAGGATCCTAGGAGTGGTAGGAAAGAAAAGATCACTTCTTGGCAATGAAGAGACCCCATTTCTGCTCACCTGCGGAGCTCCTTGACAGCTTGGCTTCCCAACCTCCGATGATTTCCGCGTAGTCTTCCTGTCGTTAATCAGGGCAGCGAGTATGATGAGTATGTGTTCTTGGAATGATGGGAAAAATGGGCAAACGGGCGCACCTTGGAGAAGTCTTGAATGAATTTTTCCTTGTTCTTCTCAACTGCCTCGAGTTCCCTTTTGAGAACGTTAATGAACTGTGGATGGAAGAATGCATGTTTATCCAGTTACCTCTTTTCTTGTTTGATGGAATCATAGTTTCAAAAATGTAGAACTCCACTTTACCTGATCCGTTCGGTCCTCAGCAGTGACCTTATTGAAGCCTGCATCTCTGAGCATCTTTAAACAGAAAGACATGTCACAGCACATCAGGGCTGGTGATCATGGTGAATGTGGGCTGTGCTGCTGAAAGAACAGCTACCTGGCCATAGGCTTCCACATCATGCAGATCATATCCCTCTGCTTGATATAATCAGCAAACTCAGGGGATGGAGTTCCAGCGCTCTTGCAGTAGTCACTTATCAGAAGCTTCCCTCCAGGCTTCAGCCAGTTATAGAATGACTTGAATAGTGATGGTTTATCCTGTAGAAGCGCACAAGGGAGAAGGAAAAACTAGGAGGATTCAAGATTCAGATACATGGGGTGACAGAGAAAGCTTCTTAAAACGCACATGAATGTGAAGAATGGTGTCCCTGCTGTAGATCACATCAAATGTGCCAGGAGGGTATTCCTTCTTTGTACAGTCTGCAACTTCAAACTCTACAGCGCATTTGAGACCTATTGCACGCTCAAGAGCAAAGGAAACCATGTTGATTGAAAGATCGATGCCCACAACATGGACATCATATTTGTCAGCCATGTAAAAGTCGCCTCCTCCAATTCCACAACCAACATCCAGGACTTTCTGCCCAGGTTTTAGATCAAGTTTTGCCACAAACTCTCGAGTTGTATCTGTTTATTGACACAAATATACGCATGGTGTATGTATATCATTGCCACACTTCTGAAAGAATTGCAATAACAAAGGAAGACTGCAGTCATCCTGCTGTGCACATAGCACACAACTCCTTTATTTCTGCAACAAAGTCATACCTATCCCGCCTGTACTCACAAATCCATGGCCAAAGACACGCTCGTAGCGAAGTATGCCGTTGAATTTATACTGGACGTTATCCAGGAACTTCTGGAACCCACGATCATCATCAGACATAATCTTTTGCAAAATCCAGCATATCTGCAAGCCAAGAAAGCTATATGACTACAGGAGTATGTTAATTCTAGAACATAATGATTAAAAGGAGTTTTAAATAGTAGTGGTGAACAGAATATGCAGACTAAGAAGAAGCACACTGTGCTTAACTTAATTATCAGCATCCAACTCCAGAAAAGGACAATCCACGAGATGCCTTGATGGCATGGAATAAGATTATAAAGAAATGCAGGCACATCACCTGGTTCTGGTTTTTTTTGTTCCTCACATAAGCACCAATGCATTTGCAGCCAATAACAGCAAGCTCATGGGAATTTCCAGATTCATCACACAGGTAACTTTCTTTAAAAACCTGCCACAGAAAAAAAAAATTTCATGAGGGGTCCATAGAGTTACTAGCCTCAGCTAAATATAGCAGGTACAAATACATGGTTCTTCGGATCTAACTACTAGGTTTTATTGGTTACTTATACAGACAATGAGCATGAGAAAACACCACAATGTGATTATCAAAACTCTAAAATCATCAAAAAATTTCTCTTTTTCATGAAAGAAACCTTGGTATAGTATCGTGGTTCACGATAGTGAGTAGGGTTGTTTTTTCTTTTGTGGTCCCCAGATTGATGGAAACATGATTCTCTAAAGAATATGTGACCACCAACTTTCAGCCACTTGAGCATTTTCTGGGCAAGATTCTCAACCTGAAAATGAAGAGATACATCAATCCGACATTTTGCCAGAGTAAAAAACATTGACAAGGTAAATGATGAGAAATTTCACCTCTTCGTCTGAGAGATACATCAAAAGCCAATTTGAAAATATCAAGTCAAAAGACTGGTCAGGAAAATCCAAGTCTGGAGAAGCCACATCAGCACACATAAACATGATATTCTTATGATGCCCATTGATATTCTCATTCTACAAAAAAGGCCAACATTAAGAAAAGTTTTAGATACATTGGATAATTGTGCCCACTTAGAAAATGTACCTTTTTTATCACACTTTCTATGAAATCCAGTGCTACAACTTGGCCAGCCTTTTTAGCTATTTCACCAGTAAAACGGCCAATCCCGGCACCCAATTCCAGAATGGACTTTCCTTCGTATGGAGGAAGCATAGACAACACCTTTAGAAAAAGAATGGAGTTAAACAAAGAACTCAACTTACTTTCACAACCATCGCAATAATATACCATATGCAACGACCAGGTGCATATGGAACAAAAGATTTGGAAAATGCTACATCTGAATCATCATAATGTACTAGGAAACTTCAAAAACCATCTGGGAGCCACTATAGGAAAGATAGCATTAGGAGTAAAAATAACGTCTTTTCTCGATATGGCGGTGACAAAATCACGAGAAAACCGTCAAGCTAAGCATGTTTCGTGGAAGAAACAAACAGGGCTATACTTCAGGCCTTTCTTCTCTGTCGAGATCAGATGCCTTGGAATCAAGCATCATGTCTTCAATTGTCAGATTCCCAGAGTGCTCAAGCCAGTAAGTTTTTTGTGCCTCACGCTCTTGATATACAAAACTCAAGCCAAAAGATCAGCATGTCACTAACCAACCGCGGCAAAAATACTCCATTACACTAAGAAACACGATTACCTTGAAGCTCAGCCATAATCACATGCAGAAGCAAAACCGTGGACGAATGCAGGTTGACTACCCCAGTGGAGATGTAAAAGAGAACTGCTAAGATCAAGTTCTAAACTTACACAAGAAAACTCAACAGCCCTCCACCGCTAAGCGAGATCTAGAAAATGTCCTAGACCTTCGGTTGCAGGACCTCCCCTTTTGCTGCATTGCAGTGCGGTTACTGAAGAAGCGGCATACTTACCGAAAACAGATAGACGATCAAAGAAAGGAAACGGGTCTAAAGTATCGATAGAAGGCTGCTTCAGGGTAGCAAATGTGGGACACCTGACTGCAGAAACGTGCATAAAAACAGCAGCCGCCATGTGACCACGCCTGGCATGGCAGGACAGTACAGGGCTAGCTTTTGGTTGCTGGGCTTTGTCATGAATGGGCTTCATCGGCGTATTATTGGGCCTTCACGACAAGCCCATAATAATGATGAAATAAAATGTTGGGCTTGTACTTATATTAAGGCGTGATGCATTGGATATGGACTTCAAATATGGCCCAAAAAGGCCCATTGGGAAAATCGATTGAGTTCTACATCTTTTTCTTTCCTCAGCTTGGACTAGGGTTTTGCTTTGGGGAAATATGCCTCGGACAACTACTGTGGAGAGCCCTGGGTGCCCTCCGCTTCGTGTGCTGACCACCGATTCTCTTGGCCTCGTCAAAGGTAATAGAGAGTTTAGCATTTCACCGAGTTTTAGCTGTTTGATCATTTGTTTTAGAGTTTTTTGTTTGTCTGAATGCCTGAAACAGTTGTTCAGGCCAATGGTGGTCAGGATGGAGGTGCTGCGAAGGTGGTGGAGAGGTGGGGAGAACCGGATGCATCCAAGTGTGTCCTTGCAACTTCCATTCTCGACCGAGAAACAGACCCTGTTTGTTAATCTTTTCCTGATTACTACTTTGCTGCTTCTGCATAATATTCTATTAGTAATTTGTGTTGATACTTATGAAAGATGACCGAAATGCTGATACTTCTCTTCAAAATCTGACATCATAGTGTTTTTCTAGTGATTGTAATCTCTTATTTTCATTTGACTCTTTATTGTTTGCCATGCATGTTGATGCATAATGGTCCAGTTGCTTGGTGTTGCGCGTAAATGCGGTTCAGTAAGTTCTCTTTTTGCGTTTGAGTTGCTGATATCTGGTACGGGAAGCAGTATGGCTAATTAGAATGCGTTAACAGATTGAAGTTATCAGTGCTATCAATGGGAATCTTTATGCTTCCATTCCAAGTTTATTTGCAGCCGAGTCAACATCTTCAGATGATATTGTAATTGGGTTGCACTTGTTCAGAAAGCATCAGTCAAATACCAGGTACTGTTCACCCCACCAGCGTTTATGCTCATTGCTCCTAATTCTGATTGCTTCAATCTTCTGTAACCCATGAAATTCTTTTCCTTCGGACTTTCCATCTGAATGTTGGAAACTTTTAGTACCTTGCCGATGGAAGGCACGAAGCAACTAGATGACAGCCTTATTTCTTCTTCTTGATGATGGTGCAGAACATTTTGTAAAGTGTGTTTTTTAAACCTTTTCTAGGACGCTCAAATTACATGCATGCACCACAAAAGGGCTTGCAGTTTCGATGTCTCTTGATCCTGAGGGAGATCGCACTTCTCATGCAAAGAAAAATGTGTGTGATCAAGGCAACATATTATGTTCTAAAGTGCATGAAAATGAAAATTATGCCGTCTATGGAGGGTTAGTTTGATCATAATTGTTCATGTAAATGCTAGTGTTCTGTAACATTAGCAGTAGGTGAATCATTTGCATCATTGTTATGACACTCAGGAAGCGTGTTGAAGTTAATGCATGGGATCTCCAGGAGGATAAAAAAATTTGGGCTGCCAAATCTGTTAGTGCCTTACTTTTCTTTTATATTCTGAATGGATGTATAGTTCACGCGCCTGATTTGCATATTGCCATTTGCATAGCCGCCTGTGAACAGCCTTGGCATATTCTCTCCAGCTTTCTTCACTTCTCTATCGTTCCTTTGCAAAGATGACCATCGAAAGGTTGTTGCTGGCACTGGTTCTCATCAGGTAACAATGTTATTTTTAATTCGTGCACATGAATCATTTAATTTTGACCACCATTTTTTGATGGGCCCCTTTATTTTCATTTCAAGAGAGGCAATGTTTTGTGTTTTTGTGTATACATTTTTTTAAAATTTTTTTCTAGTGTTTTTGTGACTTGAAAGTTCCCAATCTCTTGTTTCTGAAGTGATGTGATGTAAAATTAAAAAAATGTTTAAATTTTCTTTGAATGGACTGTTTCTGATCCATTGTCATGGCAATTGGGATAGCTTTAATGAACATATCATTTCTCTCACAGGTCCGTCTCTATGATATTTCTTCTCAAAGAAGGCCTGTCATTTCAGTTGATTTTAGAGAGACTCCCATCAAGGCTGTTGATGCAGACACCGATGGACATGCTGTGTATGTAGCGAATGCATCAGGTGACCTTGCTTCCATTGACATGCGCACAGGTATCATATTTTCGCTACTAAGTCAATAAATCCTCTTCTTTAGTCCACTTCATCGTGTGATGCCTTCTGTTGTTTGATGCGGTATTCCACCCTCCCCTGGTGAAACTGCAGGAAAACTCTTAGGATGCTTCATCGGGAAGTGTTCTGGAAGTATAAGGTCCATAGCTAGGCATCCGCAACTTCCAGTAATTGCTTCCTGTGGTAAGCTTTGGCCTGTACCGGCATCCGCTGTCTTAAATTTAAAATGTGGTTGTCTTCTGGCATCAAATAATCTGTCTTTTATTGATTCTAGAGGCATGATTTTCTGTCAGGGCTTGATTGCTACTTGCGCATCTGGAACGTGAAATCCCGGCAACTCCTTTCAGATGTAGGGTCCTGTTATGAATCACACTACCTTCCTGTACTCCATTACCATATGGGGAACAAAGGATATCCTGGACCCGTCCTATGCTCTGCTGTATATTCTTTCCATCTTATTAACAGAGCCGCTGCTCTTTTTGCAGGTTTTCCTGAAGCAGCATCTCACCAGTGTTGTCTTCGATTCCCATTTTCAAAGTATTCCACTTCTGTCTTAAAAGTCTTTTCAAACATAATCAGGCGAACTTCAGGACGGCTAACTGTGTTTCTCTCATCAGCCAAGCAGCCAACAGAAGCTGCAGTTTCAGCTCCAGACGCCAAATCAGCTGAACGAGAAACAGCACCCGCAAAACGGAAGAAGTCGGAGAATGGAAAGAGCAGAAGCAAGAAGCCAAAATCCACGAGAAGAAGGATCAGTAGGGAGGACCAAGAAGATGCAGATTAACCCCCCTGATATCTTCCGTCATGTACATGACCACCAAAGCCGCCATCAGCACTCAGAACACCATCTCTCAGGCATGTTTAATGGCTTTCTATGCAGTATGCACACACCACAACTACTTGTTCGAGAAACACAGAACTTGTCACCCAATTTTGCATCCTATTTGATTTGCTCAGATGGTATTATTCTTCATGAAGTAACCATCAATGATGTACCTTATTGCTTTTAATGAAAACTAGTGCTGCAGGTCATTAATAATTGAATTCAAGGCGGAATCTGCATGGGGTATTCCAAAAATGATCAGTGTACTTTGATTGTGTGAAAAATTGGGCTGATGGGCTGGTTAACATGCTCGATTGTTCGATTTCCCAGCAAATTCATCAAGCGCCTTGAATCCCATGCTGAACCTAAGAAGCCTCAATGAGCCCAAAAGTAACAACTCATAACATAAGAAAAGAATAATTTACTTAGGATGATATTTTTTTTGTAAAATAATATTATTCTCATATTAAGTATATATTTTATAAAATATGAAAAAAAATTATTTAGTAAATTTCATGAGAACCATATGCGGTTTTATTTGGGTTTTTGGCAGGATGAAGGTAGGAATTATTTTGCGTTGACCCGCACGTGATCTCGGGGGTGCACCCAAAATAAGCACGAGCGTCATCTGGTGGGGGGGTCGACCTCCTCCCGTATCATTTGATCGATTGACTAATATTAATCCCATAATTGTACTTTCCTCCCTATAAAATATGGTTATTCGCATTTTCACCCACGCGATTCTCCCCTTTTCTTTTAAAGGGGTTGTGTGTGTGCATTCTGCATTTCTCCCCACTCCTCTCTCTCCAGAAAAAAAAAAAAAGAATCGCCATTTTTTGACAGTGAAATGGTGTCGACGAGGCGGAGCGGATCTGTGGCGTCCACGAATTCCAAGAGATCTCCTTCGCCGGCTAATAAGCCCTCGTCTCCCAAGCGTCAGAAGGCATGCCTCTATATTCTCGCTTTTTCTTTTCTTTTTTTTTCTATGTCAAGGAGACGGAAGATTTGGTTTTCGGCCGATGCTGTTGTGGTTTTAGGGTTTCTGGGATTGATTGTTTTACCAAGGTTTTTTGTTTTTATTTTGGGTAGGGTGAGAGCTCCACGTCCAATGTCAACAGTGATAACGCAAAGGCTCCGGCGTCTCCTCCGACGGAGAATCCCAAGGAAACAAGCTCGAATGATCAACTGGATCTTCCTGTTACGTCTACTCCGGCTACAGCTGATACAACAACGCCAGCTTCCGCGCCTTCCGTGTCTGTTGCCAACGCGTTGCTCTCAGAAGGTTTTTTCTTTTTAGATTACGTGCTTTGCATCTGGCAGGATTTTAAGTGACCATATGTTCAGCTGTTTCATGTGGAAACTGTTAAACTTGATCCGAATTTTAAATTTAGGGGGTGTGGCTGCAATTTTGGGTAAGCCTAGAAGCTCCTTCAACTCTTGGAAGCATCAACAGGGTTATGAAACAAAATCCCCTTGGTGTAGGCTACTTACGGAATTCCCTCAGGTGATTATGTATAATATTAAGTGAATTCAGAGGCTTCAGGAGTATGCATAGTTATTACCTAAATATATTGTTTGCATTAGAGACGGTTTTGGTGTAATTTTATTAAGAGTTATACGTAATTTATGCACTTGCAGAACAACTCTGTTCCAGTGTTCACGACCAGTTTCTTGGTGGGATCAAGCAAAAATGCTAATCTTTCTATTCGAGATCAGACCATTAGTGCATTCTCATGTTTCATAAGGCTCTTACAGGTAGTTTATCGTGGTTTGCTTCCAAAAATTTGATATCTAGTGTTTGCATGTGAATGGTTAACGGAGTATCTTTTTAATGATACTCTTTCTTGTATATGCCGTTGATCTAACACTCGAGCTGTCTGTTTGTTTTGTGAGAATAATCAGCGTGAAGGTAAAGCTGTTGCAGTCCTGGAATGTCGTGGTAGCAAGGGATGCGTGCAAGTGAACGGAAAAACGATTAAAAGAAATTCTGTTTGTGACCTTAATTCTGGGGATGAATTGGTTTTTGGCTTTCTGGGAACCCATGCATATGTATGTATCTGATTAACCATAGAATTCATTTTTATATATAATTTATGACACTCTTTTTTTTTATTTTTAATGTCTTAACCTGATTTATTTGTCCAGATATTCCAGCAACTGCCTTATGATGGTGTCGTCAAGACTTCTGCATCAGATCTTCGATCTAATGTAGGAAAACTTGTTCAAGTTCATAGACGAGGAGGGGATGCATCAGCTGTTGCTGGTGCTTCAATTCTCGCTTCCCTTTCCAATCAGGATTTATCACATCTTAAGCCTACATCACAGGCCATTGAAAAAAATTATCAAGGAAGTGAGCAGCCTTCCTCTCCTCCTCCTAATGAAGACGAGCTAGATATCCAGGAGGCTAATTCTGCCACAAACCTAGGGAGTGAAACACCCACCGATGCAGTGACTTCTAGTGAAATCCTCCATCTTGATGTAAATTTAGAAGGTGGCTTAGAGGTAAGAGCGCCGGTAAAATCATTATGATCCTGACAGTGTACTAACCACATCTATGTGGTGAGCATGGAATTCTGTATTGGGATATAACGATTAATTCTTCTGGGCTCCTAGAAAAGTTTCTCTCTCGCCACTCTTGCTAAAGTAGAGTTGAAGCTAGTGAAAGTTTGTATGCAATGAATCTTAAGGGATTTGCAGCATTTTTTTTGTTAAACATGCATGGTGCATCATTTATTGAATGCATTTCTTATTGCAAAGCTTGGAGAACAATTGTTGTGCGTAGTAGGTGTATATCACGCTCGATCATCCTATGGCTGCCGGCTTAGAGATTGATGAGAGTTCTTTTCTGTACAGGAGGAAAGAGACTGGCATGATCCCGCTTCTTCTCTGGGGTCGGGGACTTCTTCTATCAGGGCTTCAACATTTACAGAGGAAATACATGCTGCAATTTTAGATGGGCGGGACATTGATGTTTCATTCGATAATTTTCCATATTACTTAAGGTTTGCTCTCTACTGTCAGTAAACATGATTGGAATGTACAAATCTTGTGTGCTTTTTATAGGGAAATTATCGCTAACTACTGTTTAACATGCAGTGATAGCACAAAAAATGTGCTAATTGCTGCTTCGTTGATACAGTTGAGGCACATGGAGAAAGTAAAATATGCATCCGAGCTTCCAACCTTAAATCCGAGAATCTTGCTATCTGGCCCTGCAGGTATTCAGGTCTTCTGTGTTTGCTTTTAGCCCTGTGTTGACTTTTAATGACCTGAAGATGTCCCTCTACTTTTCAGGGTCCGATATCTACCAGGAGATGTTGGCGAAGGCACTTGCTAATCATTTTGGAGCCAAGTTGCTCATCTTTGACAGCCATTCATTTATGGCAGTAAGCTTATATAATGCTAGTTGTGGAATTTACTCGTTTCTCTGTGCAGAAACACACACACACACACACACACATATTTATGTATGTATGTATGTATGAGTTTAAAAGTAAATATTTTACGTATATTCCAAGTTATGCCTTACCTGTCCAGCATTTTTCTTGGTCTGAACTTTTTCTCGCCTTAAGCTGTTTTGTGGCATGATTATGTCATGATACAGACCTTTCTTGCATAATTCAGGTGGATTTTTAGTCATAGCCGAATTGGTGGATTTGGAACAGTATAATGGACATCATATCCTAGGATAGATCATAATTGCTTCGTTATTTTCGTGTATCAGGGTTCCTGTAAGGATTCTGAGCTTCTCAGAGACAGAAACATTCAAGAAAAAGTATCTGAAACCAGTAAACAGGTTCAGGGTTCCACAAGTGTTGCAAAGGATGCTGGGCTTGCATCTGGTGCAGCAGATACCTCTTGTTCTGTGAGTGTCCCTCTCTGCATGGAATCCCACAATAAGATGGAAATTGACAGCATTTCCTCTGTGGGCACTGCTAAAAACCGTTCATTCAGAATTGGTATTCATTCTTCTCTCTATGTTTCTCAAATATTCGTATTGACAGGGTGTGTATGTTGTTTACACATAAGCCTTTGTTTTTCATCTTTATGTTTTGTGACTGGAAATTATAGGTGATCGAGTTAAATTTGTTGGGGCAGCTTCTGGTGGACTGTATTCAAGTTCTTCTAGGTAACAGTTATTTAATGGCCTAGACCAGCTGGGGTAACTATTCTGATATTCATACATGGGTTTTGCCTTCAAGTTTATCTTCTGAGCAAAGATTGGGTGTTCTGTCGTTATTTGTATAGAATAAATAAACTATCTACTCTTTTCATTTGGAGTTATTATAAGTCTATCCAGAAAAAGATATCTACTTGTTCATGCACTACTATGATTGTTATTTACCTTCCATTTCATCTTGACCTATAGGGGTCCAACTCCTGGAATGCGAGGGAAGGTTCTTCTGCCTTTTGAAGACAATCCTTCATCCAAAATTGGCGTCAGATTTGATAAATCCATGCAAGATGGTGTTGATTTTGGGGGGCTCTGTGATAGTGGATATGGATTCTTCTGCAATGGTGATACATGAACCCAACATGAATTTTATCCATTTCTTCTGTTTGGAGTGCTAACTTTGTTATGGTTTCAATCTGTTTTTTTTTTTTTTCCAGCCTCTGAGCTTCGTGTGGATGCTTCAGGTTTGGAAGATCTAGACAAGTTATTGATTAACACTATGTTCCAGGTAACTAGGATATGACCAGATGCTTTATGAAGCTTGTGTCTGCCATATTCTAATCTTTCCACTCTAAATTACTAGGTTGTGTTCGATGCAAGTCGAGATTTCCCTTTCATATTGTTTATGAAAGATGCTGAAAAGTCCATGGCTGGAAATTCAGAAACATACACATTATTTAAGATGAAGCTGGAGAAGCTTCCCAATAATGTTGTTATTATTGGTTCACACACTCAAAGTGACAACCGCAAGGAGAAGGTGAAGTCTTTATGATATGCATACTTGAATCATTATTTATTATGCAAATTATTCTTCTTTGCTATAATATGACAGGTTTTGGTCTCATTTTCGAGCAGTCTACTATAGAACACTAAATTTAGTATAATCCATAAAGATGAACCCCGTATTTATTGTTATGGGAAGTATCCATCATCATTTGTTAACCCTGGAATATGTAGTTTCGTTGATCATTAGTGCGTTATGAACATTGCATGCAATGTAATGACCTGATTGAAAGATCTGCATATGATATTTTCTGTTGTTGCAGTCTCATCCAGGTGGTTTGCTTTTCACAAAATTTGGTGCCAACCAGACCACCTTGTTTGATTTGGCATTTCCAGTAAGCGTTTGATGATAAATCCCTCGTATCACTGTGATATCTGCTGTATCGATTTGCTTTATTTGGTGTCATAAATGTGTTCTGCTTTCTGTTTCGTCTTATTTATGTTCTTTCCCAACAGCGTTGTCTTACACAGTAGCCACTTTCTCATGACTGTATTTCCATTAAACAATAGCCACTTTTTGTTAAGACATTTTTTAATGATGGCATCAGGATAGTTTTGGGAGGTTCTTTTTTCATGTACTTCTTTTTTGGTTTGTTCTGTTTCTTACGTGCTCTTGCATTGATGGCATCAGGATAGTTTTGGGAGGTTACATGATAGAACAAAAGATGTTACCAAAGCATCTAAGCTTCTCTCCAAACTTTTTCCCAATAAAGTGACAATTCACATGCCCCAGGTTCTTTCTTTCATTCAATGGTCATAATATTGACTCATATTAGAGTGTACAATAATGCTTGTTTATGCCTTAGGATGAAGCACTACTAACAAGTTGGAAGCAGCAATTAGACCGGGATACTGAAACTTTAAAAATGAAGGCGAATCTGAATAATTTGCGCACTGTGAGAAAATTTTTATATGCACTTAAATCAGCTTTTATGGTTGTTACTTTCTTCAATTTCTGTGAGGCTCTCCTAACTGATTTTCATCGGTTTTTAGTTTTTGGCTTGCGAACTACATGCCTATGTTAATATTCTCATTCATCTAGTGAAGATATTCGTGCCATCCTTGATGACATGTTTCTAAAGAATTAACCAAAACTGTCTAATGTTCAGTCGTTTACAACACTTTCAAATTTGGCTCATATTTTTGACCTTCAGGTTCTGAGTCGCAGTGGCCTGGAATGTGCTGGACTTGATAATCTGAGTGTTAAAGACCAAACCCTGACACATGAGAGTAAGCTTTTTTTTTTCATCTCTCTATGCATTTTAGCATATCATAAAAAAAGGCCGCCTGTTGAGGAAAATTTCTGGTCGTTTGGAATTATCGTTAGGTGATTCTTTCCAGTAGTGTTTGGGATATGAAATTAAACAAATAATGGATAATTGGTATGCGAAAATATATTTCTTTATCAGGAAAATACCCTCTTCGCAATCCATTAGGGTCTGTGATCTCTCATGTGAGAAAAATACATTTTCATTTTTTTCTACCTCTAAAGATGGGGAAATCTCGTGAAATCTTGATAAAGTCCAAAAATATGTTGAAGGTGCTGAGAAGGTGGTCGGATGGGCTTTGAGCCATCACATAATAACGAATCCTGAAGCCTTTGCAAGTGGAATGCTTGTCATGTCTACAGAGAGGTAATAGGATTTGCTCTTTTTCTTTTCTTTTTTATTTTTGCCAGGTATCACACAGTAGTTTAGCACTGGAGCTAACCTGTATTGTGCTTGGCATTAGCCTTCAGTATGGCATTGGGATATTGAATGCAACTCAAAATGACTCTAAGAGTTCAAAAAAGTCCTTGAAGGTGAACTTAAAACTTAGTTTTATCTAGAGCTTGTTACGTTTTTTGAATGAAAATTTATGACCGACTTTTTTCCTAAATTTGTATAGGACGTTGTCACTGAAAATGAATTTGAGAAGAAGCTTCTGGCTGATGTGATTCCTCCTAGTGATATTGGCGTCACATTTGATGACATAGGAGCACTAGAAACTGTCAAAGATACACTGAAAGAGTTGGTTATGCTCCCATTACAGAGACCTGAACTTTTCTGCAAGGGGCAGTTGACCAAGGTTTGCCCTAGACCCTATAATCGTTGTTTTCTGAAGTGTTTTTTATTTCAAGAGAGCATGCCCTTTTTTTTATGTATCTTTTGAGATTTTCTTGTTATTGTTTATGGTTTCGGTTCTTCTATTTTCAAGCAATATCTTACCTTGCTGTTTCATTCTTCTCGGGAAAGTTTTATCTACTGTCTCCACAAAATTACCTTTCTGTCTGCCAGCCATGCAAGGGTATACTACTATTTGGCCCACCAGGAACAGGAAAGACGATGCTTGCAAAGGCTGTTGCAACTGAGGCTGGTGCAAACTTTATTAACATTTCAATGTCCAGCATTAGTTCAAAGGTTTCTGGGTTTAATTTTTTTTTTCTTATTGTGGTTTCTTTTTCACTGTTTTCTAAAGTTCTCATAAACCTCGTCTAACTTCAAAATCGCATTTGCCTAGTGGTTTGGTGAAGGTGAAAAATATGTCAAGGCTGTCTTCTCACTTGCCAGTAAAATCGCCCCAAGCGTTATTTTTGTTGATGAAGTATGATTTACTAGTCTTGTTTCTTCTGTTTTTGCTCCAACAAAACACAGATATGTGAACTATTTTATCTTTTACAAAAATGGATCGTAAAGGTTGATAGCATGCTTGGGAGGAGAGAGAATCCTGGGGAACATGAGGCCATGCGTAAAATGAAAAATGAATTCATGGTCAACTGGGATGGACTACGGACAAAGGATTCAGAACGCATTTTGGTGCTTGCTGCAACAAATAGGCCTTTTGACCTTGATGAAGCGGTAATTAGACGCCTACCACGCAGGTAAGCAATTCCCAATGTGCTGTGTTCATTATGCTGATTTATTGAGTGCATACTGAGAACGATGAAATCATGACATGGAATTATCCAAAGTCTCATCCTATTTACAAGATCATCCAACATTTCATTTGTTTGTAACACTAATGGTTGTGTTGTCTAGATTAATGGTCAACTTGCCAGATGCTGCTAATCGAGCCAAGATCCTCAGTGTCATACTGGCGAAGGAAGACCTTTCTCCTGAAGTGGACCTGGATTTTGTAGCAAACATGACAGAGGGCTACTCCGGCAGTGATCTCAAGGTCGTATTTCAGCACTTTTGATTAAATAGCTTGTGAGTACCTGAACAATCTTTAACATTTGTCTTCAGAATTTGTGCGTGACGGCTGCACATCGCCCCATTAGAGAGATACTGGAAAAAGAGAAAAAGGTATTCTACTCACCTCTGTAATGTATTGAACTTAACAATGCATGGATAGCCCTGTTTCTTGATTTCAACTGCTGTGATGCATCTGTGTGCATTGATTTCCATTCTTATGCTGATTTTTTGTGCTGATCTCAATTCCTCTTGCCATCATCACGCATGAAGCAATATGTTTTCATGCACCTTGGGTACCATCAACTTTTCTACTGGATGCCAGGATCACGAAGCTGCACTCACTGAAGGTAGGCCCGCACCACCTCTCAGCGGAAGTGATGATATTCGGCCGCTCAACACAGAGGACTTCAAGTTCGCACACGAGAGAGTGAGCAAAAAAAACCATATGCACTTTTCCTTTTTCTCCGTTCATGTAAATCATCCCACGTGGGAACACCTTCCTCCTCAATGCTTCTCAGGTATGTGCCAGCGTATCATCGGAGTCCGTTAACATGACGGAGCTTCTCCAGTGGAATGAAATGTACGGCGAGGGGGGTTCCCGGAGGAAGAAATCCCTCAGCTACTTCATGTGACAACAACCTACCCTGTACAAGTGGCGGCGCTATCTTGTCTGAGACCGGCCAAGGCTGCAGGAAGCAATGTAAAATGAGGTATACCTTGTGTACGTTAATCCGTATTCCTGTTGAGATTACAAAAAGGGGCTAGAAGAGTAGCCTACGTACCGACGCCTGCCTGAACGCACAAAGGGGTTCGTGGTTTCTGTACGATGTAATAAGCTTTGCTTGCTGCTACCTTGGAAGGTGTTTAGAGGGTGGGTGCAGGAGGGTCTGCGGAAGAGTTAGAGATGATGGCCTTAAAGGCCCTTGTGTTGTTATTCTTGGTTCCTATTTGCTGCTGCTGCTGCTGCTGCTGCTGCTCTCTCTGTTGCTCCAACAAATAATAAAAAGTTTATTCTTGCGTTCACCCGCTTGGCGAAGCGAACATTTTCATCATCTTGTTCCTCTGTAGTTTGTGTTAACTGTCGCATGTTCCATGAATTTTTGTAACTGTATTAACTGTAAGATGTCGGGAAGGGACTTTGAATTGATACTGATTATGTGAATTCCCCGTAATACCCCTGTGGAGTGTGGATTATCAGCGTTAAATAACTCTGCTTAACTAATTAATTACGAATTTGCAATGAAAACATCCTCGATTTTGTGGTGTTTTGTATGATTAAATTCAAAATAATTTTAATATTTTTGAATGATAGTTGGGCTCGTCCACTGTGGCGGTGGAGCTCCGATGAGGTTATATATGGATTAGGGTTTCGAGGTGACGGTATTTTCTTCTTGGCAGGTCAACGGCCTGTTTTAATCAGTTTTGGATGAGTTCTATTGCGTTTTTTTGCGAAACTGGGATGTAGGTGGAGTGAGAATTGAGGCGTGAAGATGTCGTCGTTGACGGGGCTGCTTACCGTTGTTTGGGCTCTTACTTTGCTTTATGGAGAGTGGTTTTCTTACTTGGTACCCTCAATGTGGACTTGTTCATGGCCCCATCAATCCACTTCATCGGTAAGAAGATGGTTTTTTCGACAATTCGAATGAAATTTGATAGTTTTTTCTTTTTTTTGGGGTCCCGTATCTAGTGTAGAATTCCCCCAAAACAAGTGTTTGCATGCTTACAGTTTTGTTTCTCAAAACCTCAGCCAAATGGAGAAGGTTTCTCGAGCGACTATGTAAAAATAGCTGTTGTGGCGGATCCTCAGGTTACCTTCACTAGGATGTGGTTCCTTGTTGAATACAAATGTTATTATTTTGATGCTCAAGGATTAAGCTTGCAAGAGTTTGATTACAGCTTATGGACAGAACTTCACTTTCCCTTGCGCCAGAGTCTCTAGCACTGGAGATTGCTCAGTTCTATACAGACTTGTACATGCGCAGGGTATTTCTTTCATCCGTATTACCTTTAAGTCCAGATGTGATTTTATTCATGGGTGATTACTTTGATGGCGGCTACGTTCTTTCAGATGAAGAGTAAGCATCATTTTCATTTTTGTAAGCAATAGCGACCCCATGAGATTCCTAAATTTGAACCCTTTTTCTTTTAGTTTTCGTATCATGTACCTATAGTCAGTTGATTTTTTCACTTTCCCAACAGGTGGCAGGAGTCTTTGGGTCGCATTCGGCATATTTTCAACCTTGATGTGCTTCGTAAAACGCCTAATAGAAAATTATACTTCATTTCTGGGAATCATGATACTGGATATGCGGCCTTCAACTCCAAAAATCCTGAGGTATGCCTTTGTTTTCTGAACATTATTTTTCTGGTGTGCTCTCTTTTTTGGAAAATCTATTGCAGGATATTACTTGCACTTTGTTACACCTAGATGTTGTTATTATTATTATTATTATTTTACTAGCTAGCAATAACTCTGAATGTTCATTTGCGGTGTGAAAACATTTTGGTTGATTGCACACACACATGATGAAAAATCTCCATACATTGGAGATGATCAACTCATGTCGTTGTTCGTTTTAGATGATATGCGTGGTACTACAGGTATCTTGTTAGTCATTGTTATTGCATTGTGAAATATGGACATGCTCTTTTCTTTACGACATTCACAATTATTTATTTTTTTTTCAGATTATCAAACGTTATGAGAGGGAATTTGGTGCCAGGAACTTCAAAGTTTCTATTGGAGAATATGAATTCATTGCCATTGACGCACAAACATTGGACGGTATTTCCTCATAATGTCTATGAAATAGGCGAATCCTTCATAGGCAGACAGGACTAACTATTTTTTCAAGAGACTTCCAAGAGTGAATGGCGTTGCCTCATTCTAAACCTATATCTGCAGGTAATCCAGAAAAGGAAATAACATCAGAATCATGGACCTTCGTGAAAAATGCCTCTGAAGGTACCAAGTATCAAACTCAATTACTTTAATGTTTTTAGTTTCTCCAGGAAGCATAATCTCTTTTACATTCTGTTGCATCTTTCCAGGTCCAAATTCTAATCCAAGGGTCTTATTAACTCACATCCCTTTATATCGACCGGATTGGACTACGTGTGGTCCATATCGTTTTTCACCAGTCATCAATCAGGCAATTTCTTTTACAGTCTTATCCTGAGCATTTAAATGATTCGAAAATCCATTATCTGATGGTGGTGTGTATATTGAAAACAGAGAATTCATCGGGCGCATGATCAGGAAATGCTGTATCAAAATTATATCACTGAGGAATCATCAAAAACCTTACTTGAGCTGACAAGACCGGTATAGATTGTGTTTGTTTAACAATACATGTTGCCAGGAACAGCTTAAAGTTGGAAATATGTCCCCCCCATTCAGGTGATGGTTCTCTCCGGCCATGATCATGACCAATGCACAGTTACCCATATCTCTAAGCATGGACCCGTCAAAGAGGTATCTCGTAACTTTTTAATACTCCATTCCATCATGAAACCTATTCTTTCTTTGAATTATGCAGCATACTTTAGGAACTGTTAGCTGGCAGCAAGGGAATCTGTATCCTTCCTTCATGCTCCTGTCTGTTCGTGATTCGACTTTGTCATCCACTGTTAATGGCACTACCTCGCAAGATGCTGCCATTCTCACTCAACTGTGCTTTCTTCCTATGCAAACACACATATACATCTGGTGTTTCACCATCCCTACGTTCTTCTCATGCTTTACCATTGCCTCGAAATTTTTTCTAACATCAAACTCTGGATGGATTCAGGTACCTATCTCTGTTCGTGATAACTCTGGTTGTTGCACTTTGTTGGCCGGCAAATGAGGTTCTCATTTCACGGAGAATCGGAGCTGCAATGAGATATGCCAGCAGTATGTTTGAAAGCCTTAGCAGTACAGTGAAAGAGAAAAATGAAGATGAAGACTGTGAGTATGAAGAGATCTGGGATGCAGAAGGGTCGATGCACCTTATCAAGAAAAGCAGAAAAGTCTCAGCACCTGCAGTTGGGAACAATTCAGTTGACAGGTTAAATATCAAACACAGGTTTTAAACTCCCTTTCATTTAGCTGAACCTTTTTTTTCATCCACAGAGGGAGTGTGGTGATGCGAGTCAATGCTAGAAAAGGGACAGGGCCAAGTGCAGACTCTCATACACCTGAGCATGCCATACATGTTGGACCAGTGAGACCAAGCAGATCATCAAGAGCTAAAATGATCTATTGGAGATTATTGCAATTCCTGCGAGCGATTCTGATCGTTGCTGCTATTAATTTACCACTTTATGTCTTTCTGGTGTTCAAAGACTGGATCTGAGCTGAGCAAAACATTCCGTTTTATAGAGAAATGGAAGTCTCGGGATGCCGTATGGAGTCCCAGAATCCTGCTTTTCAATCTTCATTCACTCATCAGGATTAAATTTCAAGTATTCCCAACTGTCGAACGACAATGAAGATTACATGATGAAGTTCCCACTGTATGAAACAGCAGAACGTGCGACAGAGAACTCATAAGCAAGGCACCAAAAAATGGCTAGCCCAGGGATGTTGTAGCAGGAAACAGCAATCAATTGTATACCATGTACTTTGGCGTTGCACTGAACTTCTGGTATCCCTTGATTACTTTATTCACAGCATCCAGGAAATCTTTCTCAGTTACCGTCTTCCTCCTTGCTCGAATGGCAAACATTCCTGCCTCCGTGCACACGCTTCGTATGTCAGCTCCTATGAGAGGAAAAAATTACTCAGCATAAACCATCTAGTGAACAGTAATTTATATCATTTAGTGAGCTGCAAACACAGATGAGGATAAGCATCATGAATGCATAAACATAGGAGTGTCGGGATCTGAAACACACAAAATGATGTACTAATGAAAAAGAACCAACAGCAGGATCATGAACTTGGGAAGTTTTACCAGTTGAATTGGGGCAGAGTCGAGCAAGAAGCTCAAAACGAATATCCCGCTCGCAATTCATTGTTCGCGTGTGGATCTTAAAAATTTGTGTCCTACTTTCCAGATCAGGAAGTCCAAATTCAACTTTACGATCAAGCCGTCCAGGGCGCAGCAGTGCAGGATCAAGCGTATCAGGTCTAAATAACAAAAATCAGGTGAGAAATCTCAACTTGTTCAAAAATTTCACAAAAATGAGCGTTTAAAACCCCAAATAGGATTAGTCGTGAACAAAATAAACATCTCAACTAGAAGAAAAAGCGATATGAGAGCCAATAGTTAAAAAAAAAATGAAATAACCAACCTGTTTGTTGCCATTAGAACCTTAATGTTTCCGCGTGCATCAAATCCATCAAGCTGATTTACGATTTCGAGCATGGTGCGCTGGACTTCATTATCTCCACCAAGACCATCATCAAACCGTGCACCTCCAATAGCATCCACCTCATCAAAGAATACAATGCAAGCTTTTTTGGAACGTGCCATCTACCATCAAGGAATACATTATTACACTACTATCTAAAATAAACCAACGTTTTGAAGACTGAGAAAATGCAGGATAGCGATTGAACCTGAAATAATTCGCGAACCATCCTAGCTCCTTCACCGACATATTTTTGAACAAGCTCACTTCCAATGACACGAATAAAGCATGCATCTGTTCGGTTTGCCACAGCTCTGGCCAACAGAGTCTTACCAGTACCTGGAGGACCATAGCAAAGGACGCCCTTTGGAGGATCAATGCCCAGCTTAACAAACTTTTCAGGATGAAGCATCGGCAGCTCAACCACCTAGTATACAGAAAAAAGTTTATCACCGGTGCCCTTAAAGACAGCAAAGGTGGAACTCATCCGGAAAGCCTTAGGATACAGCTACCTCTCGCATCTTTTCAATCTGTTCCTTACAACCGCCCACATCATTATAGGTCACATCAGGTTTTTCCTCTACTGTCATCATGGTTACGCTGGGATCAATTTTTGGGGGCAAGGGAATCTGAATTTGATACTTATTTCGATCAACACTGCAAGAATAAAGGTGATGCCAAACTTCATATCGGAGTGCACACATAAGATCACATGGATTAAGACTGAAAAAAGAAAGGGGCTGGCTGTAACTTACCCAACTCTCATGCCTTCTTCAATATCAGTGGGAGAAACTTTATCTCCTAATCCAACGACAAACTGTGATAATGAACGCTCAAAGGTAAAGAATATATCATAAAAAATAAACCTAGCTAGCTGATGTTTAGAAAAAAGAAAATGCTGGTTTCATGCATGCAAAATGGTTGGGAGGCAGAGAAAACCTATGAAAATCTCCAATAAAGGAATTGAATGTACCTTGGCAATTTGCTTTACATTTATAACATATTTTGCATCGTCGGTATTAGGATTTATTATCTTCGTGCACCGAGCAACCTACAAATGTTAAATCAAAACAATAAAACTATTAGGATACTCAAGCCATAGAAAAAGAAAACCTCGAGGAGAAAAATTACCTGGAGTGGTTGCTCTTCTTGCATCATTTGCTTGTCGGATACAATATCCCACTGACTGGGCGCAGCTAAACCAGTGTCGGACTCCTTGATACCTATTATAGTTGTTACACAATTATCATAGTTGCAAGGCAAAAGAAAAAGAAATAATTAAAAAAAAAGAGCATATGCGCAGAAGATATAAATGGCATCTATGTCTTTATAGGTCGTATGGATGAATCTCCTAAAAAGCAGATGAATATTCCAAAAATCACAGCAGCTTTCGAAGATAGAGAATGATTTCAACTGACCACCAAATAAATAACGCGGCAAGACCTCCAGCCAGTATACTAACCACATAAGTCGTTTATCTTTTTCGCCATCTCCTTAATTTCCTTCTCGACTTTCTTTATACTTCCAGAGTAAGGACCCAAGCCCTGTACCAATCATTAGAAAAAACAGCTTCAAAATCATGAATCTGAAACCGTTCAAATCCCATTTGATCATAACCCACCCAAGGATCTAACAGAAAAAACGTTTAACACTTGTACAAACAGAAAGAAAAAAAATGTGAGGCCAACCAATCATCAGCTTAGCTTTTCCCAAAGCCTAATACATTCGCTAGAACGCAGGTATGAGCAACAAAAGCATGTCCATCACATAATAAAGGATCAAACTCCATACACTAATTCCTAAAAAAAATGCAAGAATATAAGCAGAATTCCCACGAATAAGCAGAACAACCAATTCCCCATCCACAATAAAGGCCTGAAAACAGGGCTTCAAGGGAGAATGCGAAAGAAGTGTTGTTACATAAGTTTTGAGTAGAGCAATATCGTCTTCATCAAGCGGCCGAGGGTTCTTCTCGTCCTTGATCTCATCTTCCGGTTCCGGCGCCATCCTTGAATCGAAAGCCCCAACAAATTCAGTCTCCGCTTTCCTCCGGCACCTGCTGGCTGCTACTGAACAATCATCGGGCCATATTATTGGGCTATCCTCAATGATTCTTTCATCGGCCCACTTCATTCCACAACCGGCCCGGATCAACAAAGTAATACATGGACTATAGCCCAACGGCAAAATGATATTAATAAAATATTATTTAACCAAAATAAATGATTAATCGTTTTAAGAATTGTATTTTTTTTTTCAAAAATTTTAATCTGAAAAAAAATATTCATATTTCCAATACATTTTTTTAGCTGATAAACACCTTATCTTCATCCTGAATAGCTTAACCCCTGAAGGTCCATGAACCAACGCAACCCAAAGTTTCAGACTTTAAAAAATCACATAATGTAGACATTGTTCTGTGAAGAAGGGGAGTTGTCTTCAATTCTGAAGACTGGTTGGTTGTTGGCAGGTATGGTGGAAAATGTATATGTGGGCTTTGCACACGCAGATGCTAAAGAGAAGTAAGCCATGGCAGGGCATCTGAGGTTCTGCAGCGAGGATGGGGTGGATCCTGCTACACACCTAATTCAAGGCATCTTGAAGAAGAGGATAGGGAGTCACAAGATCACTGAGGGAAGATTGAGCTGAAGAGAACTGGGAGTTGCATTCCAAGTTTAATAAGCTTGGTTGATCTTGATGGTTGAGTCTGTAGTCCGAGGCAGAATGAGACTGATGCAATAGGAATATCTTAGGTTGAAAGCAATGAGGAATCAACACTCATCGGTCTGTAGCATTTCTCAACTTTTGCATGTCTTGGGATATCTCCAATCGAATCCTACTTTTGAGGCATGCTGGATTTGAGGTGGAATAAACGAATAAGCATGGACATGATCAAATATCATAAACGAGAAATCCTGCTCCTACAGAACATGGATGCGTCTTCAAAGTGGCAGAGAAAGTGTTCATACAGGATATTCAACTTGATTTTTTTGCGCCTAGTGAGAAAGCAACTCGTTGAGAAGTACCTTGGCTCAAATCTGCTCGCCCCAAGACAGACGGGTTCGTGCCACCTGCAATATCCGCAGCATCATCATCATCTTCTGTTTCCTCAATTGGCTGACTGATATGTGTCTTCGGTATAGCAAGTTGGTAATTTGGACTGATCAACATGTCCTGCTCAGGGGGGAGAGGTAGTCCTGGCCCAGCAATCGATTTCGGAAGGGGAACCTTGTTCTTCGTTCTGGCCAACTCCAGCAGCACCTGTCCAGTGGAAAAATACAGAAACTTGCATCAAACAGAAATCTTATGCCTCATCAAATCCTATTGAAATTCCGGATGTAATGTCATTCAATTTTTCACACTGAATGCAAAATATTACATGCTCGATCCCCCAAAGACATCATTGTATCAA
The DNA here is from genome assembly GCA_002189035.1 of Utricularia gibba. NCBI lineage: Eukaryota > Viridiplantae > Streptophyta > Magnoliopsida > Lamiales > Lentibulariaceae > Utricularia > Utricularia gibba. The sequence continues at coordinate 2,244,997 of NEEC01000013.1, read as the reverse complement.
CCACCGATGATTTGTGCATCACAGAATCATAGACAAAAGCTACAGTCAAACTTAAGGGAGATTACCTCTCGATGCGGAGGCTGGGAGAAGCTGAAGTTTACTTTAGACTGAACCGCCAATTTTAGATCATCAGAGTCTATCACAGACTTGCCAGCATGCTCCGAGTAGACTTGAGCATCAGATAACACGTCAACTACATATCGATACCAAAGTTCTAAAAACTGGTGAATCACTCGAGGTTCGTAATCCTCGACATTCATGGACTTCAGCAATTCCTTGATAACCTTTGCGTCTCTTGGCATATCCTCCTCTCCCGTATCACCCATCTTCTGCCTTGCTTCTTCACACCTTCTGCTCTACCTGTTAGAATTTCTTGGAAACCTTGACCACAAAATCCTAAAATTCTTTACCGGGGAAACACGCCTTTCCCCTAACCCTTCCACCGACTACACGATGAGGCGAATCAATTCAAGAGTACGATGAAGTTCAATCGCCTAATCAATCAGTCAACAACAGGGGAAACGCGAGGAGAAGCCCGATCGCGGTGTACCTACAGCCACCGGCGGCAACAGCGGACTCTCAAGAAAAACGAGATGCGCCGGAATCTGGAGAAACCCGTGCCCCCAAACTCTCATTATATATTAAAATTTGAGGGGTAATATAGTAATGATATTAAAATTCAGTGGGTAATATAGTAATTCTATAATAAAATTGAATTAACCAATCAATTATAGTATGATTTTTCAACCCCATGATAATTAGGGAACTTGAATGCAACATGGCCATGGGTCACACTTCCGAGCTCCTTCCTATTCATGCACCGGACTTCTTCTACCGGTCATGGCGGGGGCTCGGGCTGGGGGTGGGGCTCAGGCTCGGGCTCGGGCTCAGGCTCGGGCTCCAACTGCTCTTCATCTCCACACGCTGTCCCTCTGGGTTCTGCACAACTGGAGGATCAGCGGCGGCGCACACAGACCGGAGCCAAACGCACTGTTTCAATCAAGAAAGAAACATATGCATGCATCATTACCTACCAGTTGATGATAACTCGAGAAAGCGGATGGCAACGGTCGTGATGGAGTTGAGTTCTTGCGTTCCGGGCTGGACAGGTTGTGGACCAGAGAATCCATGTCGGAGAGATTGAAGAAATCCTCGGGGCGGGTCAGGGATCCGACGCCGGAGTCGGCGATCGAGGGATGGGCGTCGTTGGAAGGGGTGGATAATGATTGGCCATCGGAGATGGTTTTGGAGAGCACTGGCTTCGACCCGAACCGCCGTGGCCGGGGTTGGTGCCTGCCGCTTGAAGACTGCCAAGCGGAAGATGAGTTCGCTTGTTGGCTCCTGCGCTCCTCCGGCGACCTCCAGTTGTCATTGCGGCATTTCTATTTGAAAAACGAAAAAAAGAAGATTAATATTCTTCTAAAAAAGGTTTAATTGATTTCCCGATGAACCTGGAGGTGGCTAGCGACTTGCATTCTTGTGAGGCCTGGTACGTTCATCTTCTCCAGGATCTCCTTGGGAAAACACCCTGTGAAAAAAAGTAAATAAAATAAATATATGTCAAAAAGAATGTGTTTGTGGAATATTTTCCGGCGACCGTACTTCCTTCTCCGAGCTCTTCGATGGCGGCGACGAACTTGGCGTGAAGTTCCTCCGTCCAATCGGTACACATCTTCTTCTTGACATTACTGTTACAGTGATGATGAGGATATCGGAGATCCCGGGCATCTTCGTAATCAGTAATCCTTGTTCCTCCTCCTGCAGCCTTGACCGTTTTTTTACCCTTTCCCTTACTGCCATCATCGGAACTAGGGAGTTCCCCGAATCGGAGGTCCGCCGCGGCGGCATGCTTTGCTGCCATTAAAACATCTCGCTCTCTCATAATTCTGGCTTTCTCCCTCACGACGTGCTGCCAGAGCACGCTCAGCATCTCGATCGTCGCCGGTTTTCTCATACACAGAAACGCGCCTCTCTCCAGAGCCTTCATCGCGATCACCGGATTGTCGTCCAGCGTCATCACTGCATCAGACACCGAGCGTCAGTCTCCATTCCATTCCATTCCATTCCATTCTAATCCCATCTACCGTCCGGTAAAACTTAACTTACGTGCGATCGGGATGCCGACAGTGACCGCGTGCTGCAGAAGCGTGGAGCTATGAAGATCCGGGGATTGAACATTCGCGATCACCACATCGAACTTGGGATCTCCGTTCAACAGCATCGCCAACGCCGACGAAGGATACTCCACCGGAGTCACTGATCACAGTTTCTTAACAACTCAGCTCAAGTAAAACCCATTCAAAACGTTCCATGTATTACAAACAAACAAACCCCCTTAAACACTACGACACCCACCGGAGTCCGACGAACCCATGACAGACAAATCGCACACAGCCCATGGGTACAGAAACGAAACCTTGGTACCGGCAAAGCTCAAGCATATGGCAGGTGTGCCGGAGCCCTTCCTTCTCATGATCCACCACCAAAACATGAATGCCGGTGTGCACCACCCCATGGTACGGCATCGGCAGCGACGACGACGCCGCCCACGGATCCACATGAAAACCGCCCTCCCGCCACATCACTTCCTCAGCTGCCGCTCTCTCTAAACGAATCCTCCTAATCCCGCATCGGTACGCGATACATATATAGAAGAAGAATCAAACCCCTGTATTATATTTTTAATCAATTAGTATTTATTATTCCTATATATTTTTAATCAAATGGGAAAAATAAAAATAAAAAAGCAAGTGGGATAACAATGGGTAATTGCAAGTAATGTTATTGTATAAATTTCAAGAGCGTAACATTGCAATTTGCAAGTAGATTTCGTGTGTTTGACTGGTAATTTGCAGTAATAATTTGCACCCAGGCGGTAAAAATCTTTCCTCTGGTGGTCAAAATACACAGTAACTGCTCCCATTTTGCGAGTAGCATATTTGTTATGCTCATAGCAAGCTTTTACTTGCTCAGTCAAATGGATAAATAGGAATGTTGATGATGTTTTTACCGCTTTAGAATATGAATAATAATAAATCATCCCTGGGTTTAAATAAACATGTGATGCATATGGTCTTTTTTTAAAAAATAATTATTAATCATTTTATATCATATTTATACAAAATTATATGAATGAAGTATTTTTAAAGTTAATCCTGTTACTAACACATTATTGTATAATATAATCATTTCAATTAATCCAAAATACGATAAAACAAAACGAGAATGTTTAGTATGGCGCCGTATTTACATGGTATCATAAAAAAATCGTATCACTATATTGTATTTTAGACTATTTAGAATCGAAAAAATGATAAATAATTCACACAAATAGAATATTCATCTTTATAATTAAATAATATATATTATGAGTTATTAATATATACTAATGTATATTTTATTTATTTAATGTTTTTCAGAATTATAAAATATGTAATAACTAAATTTGAAATACTTATAATTAGGTATTTTTTATTTTTTTACTGTAAAAATAAACAAAAATACAGCAGGGTAATAAAGTAATTACACATATAAGTATTATAAACAAAATAAGGGTAGTGATCCAAATTAATTCAAAAAAGCTAATTTATTTCGTGCAAAAGCCATTCAAAAAAAAGCCCCAGTAATTTATTATAGCAAAAAAAAATCCGAAATTTCATGCGGCATGATCGGATATGATAGAGCATTTTCATAGTCCAATATTTTTTATTTAATTAAATATATTATATTTCGAAATATGCACGTTTTCTACGCAACATAATTAATAAGTATATATTTATATGTATAAACCCTAAAAATCCCATATATTTCTGGATCATATGTAACCGGAGCCTGCAAACGGGCGGCTCGCACATCGGCGTTCTGCTACTTCTCTTTCTCGGCCGGAGGCAAAAAGCTCAAAGTCAATGGCGGCTTTACATCTCCATCTGTAGTGAAACAACGCTGACTTTCAACTGCAATATGAAGTGATTCGGGAGTGTATTCATTACCTGGTTGCTGAGGATACCTCGAGTACGGGGCCGGCGGGTTGTGGATCGTGTCTTGGGATCGGTTTGGCGGCAGAGACCGGTCACCGGAGTCGGCGATGGAGGAAGGGGGCTGCGTGCTGCTGCAATTCTCTGTACGGCTGGATATGGACGGGCTGCTGGGGTTGTGCTTATTGAACACTGGCTTCGCGCCGAACCTTCGCGGTCGCGGTTGGTTCGAACCGGGATTCGAACCCGACGGCGAGTTCGCGCCCTGGTTCCTCCGTTGGTCCGGCGACTTCCAGTTCTCGTTGCGGCATTTCTACGCAGAGATTTAATAATTTTAATGTAATTCTCAGACCAATTTGTCGAAATCGAACAATTATGAGATATCGGAAATTGAGGGAAACCTGTAGGTGGCTGGCGACTTGCATTCTGGTGAGCCCCTCCACCTTCATCTTCTCCATGATTTCCTTGGGGAAGCACTCTGCTTCAGGAATGATCATCAAAGAAAACAATCAGAGGAACAAGGGATGTAGGTATTTTAGTACGTTAAAAGGAATTAGTTTCCGGCGAACGTACTTCCGTCGGGGAACTCATTGCAGGCCGCCACGAACTTGGCGTGCAGTTCCTCCGTCCAATCGGTACACATCTTTTTTCTGATATTGTTGCTAGTGCTCTGCTGCTGCTGATAATATCCGTGCTTCTTTCTCCCACTTACCTTATGAGCGTAATCCGAACTCGGGCCCTCCGCAAACCGGAGATCCGCCGTCGCCGCCATCATAGCGTCCCGTTCCCTCAGAGTCCTCATCCTCTCCCTGACCACATGCTGCCAGAGTACGCCCAGCACTTTCATCGTGGCCGGCTTTTTCATGCACAGAAACGCTCCCCTCTCCAAAGCCTTCACCACGGCGCCTTGATTGTCGTCCACCGTCATCACTGCACAACACAGATACACACACCACTTCAGTCAATCACTCACCCAGGTTCCGATCCCGATGGGAACTTACGAGCCACCGGGATCCCCATGGCGACGGCGTTCTGCACCAGGATGGAGTTACTCGGATCTGGAGATACGTCGGGGGCGATCACGGCATCGAAATTGGACTCCCCACTGTACAGCAGCCCCAGTGCCGGCGAAGCGTACTCTATCGGAGTGACTGAACACACATACACAGAAAAAAAAATGAAAATCACCATCGGATTGCAGCGTTGATTAAACTCAATGATCATGCATCCAGCCCAACCGAACCCAACCTTGATACCCGCACTGCACCAGCATGTTGGTCGTGTAGCAAAGCCCCTCCTTGTCGTGATCCACCACCAGAACATGAACGCCGCCGTGCACAACTGCCGGATACGCCGGCGACGCTCCCCATGGATCCAAACGAAAATCGCATCCCTCCCACATCTTGTCTTCGCCGACCAACACCTCTGATTTCTCTCCCTTTCTCTCTCTTCTCAATCACGCTATATAGAGAGAGAAAAAAATTACATTAAATGTAAAAAAATAATAATTTCAATTCACATTTTTATTATTTTTCGTGTAAGAAAGCCATTTCGCTTAATGTGAAATCAACGAAAAAAAATCTAAGAAAAAGGAACGAGATATCAAGGGGGCAATTTAAAATAATAATAATAATATTGAATATAACATTGAAATTCTGTGTGGATTTTTTAAATATGACACGTGAATTAAAATAATTACAGCGATCCACGTAAAGGGAGCTACTCGGGGTCAAAGTAACAGTAATTATATTCATATCAATATTCACCGTGCCCGGTCCAGAGAAAGTAACTCGAACCGGCCCAGTTTAGACTGGCAGTGGGGCCTAACGAGCTGACTCGGTTAACCATGGTATATACCAAAGAGTCTTGTAGATCCGTACTTTTCGAAAAGTATTACTTTTTAGTGGAAATAATATCAAAATATACTATTTTGAATAATATTAAATATCGTCAAATTTTAATTTCTCTTGCGATTTTCTTCGCACTTTTAATATTTAAAATTATTTTTTAATTCATTATAACATACATTTGTAATTTTAAAAATTATTTTAATTTGATATTTTTAAAATATATTATAACATACATTTATAATTTTAAATCAAATTACATATATGAATTTAAAGATAAAATGCTAAATACAATTTGAAATTACAGCAATATCTCACATTATGAAAAAACGTAATATAAATTGACTATTTTCGAAATACAAGTTGCATTCCTGTATTTCTCAATGTCAGGAATTTGATTTAAATGAGGAAAATTATTTGATTTAATAAAATTTTATAAATATATTACTACAACATTATATGAAATATATCTTACAATTAAAAATAATGTTTAACTTTAATTATATTCCACTTTAGTAATACCATTCTAATATATTATTAACCTTTTTTATTATTCTATTTACTATCTTAAAGATGTTGTATTTTAGGTTTAACATGAATTTAGATTCGGTTTAACTCAAACACATGTTTAAACAGAAAATAGATTTAATATATTTAAATAATATTTTGAAATATTCAGTTTAATTTATTATAAAAAAATTAACCCAAAATTATGATTAAACTGAAAAATAGATTTAGCCTTTTAAAACATTTAAAACTAATAAATTTCAATTAAATAGTTAACATACTGTTGAATAGATTCAGTTTCATCCGGATGAATTGAGGTAAAAGCTACGACCGGGTCCATCCACTCGCCTTTCGCTTCTTTTTGGCTCACGCGCGCCTCGCCCCTATCCTATCTCTTCTATTCGTTATCCTGTTCATTTTTTATTTCCTATAATCATCCACCGAATTCAATGAACAACCACGGATTCCAGGGCACAGAAATGGTGATAGAGCTGTTCTTCGCGGTTGCCTTTTCTGCGGTTCCGTTGACGCTCTACATCCCTCCGATCCGAAGCTTGAATCCGTTCATGGAGACGATGGAGATGATCTGGAAGGAGAGTAGCGCGCAGGCAGGGAGGATGTATCCACGCTTGAGGTACGCTTACGCCAGACTCTTCTCCAGATTTTGATTCTGCAATGGGGAGGCGGACTGAAATCTGGATCTGGTTGACGAAACTCGATTTCCGTGGTGGTGTCTGCGGTGAAGTTTGTACATAGAGAACCTAATTCCGCGACTGGTTAACGATTTCAGTCTGTGGCCTGTTCTTCACTGTTTAATGTTGACTTCTACTCTACGGGATTGTATAGATTTGAAAAGAATAATGGAGATTTCACTACACAATTACGGTTAGTCCGTCTTTCAAATCACGAAGATTTTTTCTACATGTTGCAAAGAAAATGAAGTTGACTTCTTCTTCAGTTGAAGGGTTGTAGACTTGAGAGTGCCGAGACATGCTTGGAATGGTTAACAAGCGCTACTGTGTAATCGATGATTCGACCTATGCGGAAGAAGGGCGCGGCCAACAAGAGAGCTTCAAGGAATGGAGCCGCACACTCAAATCGGAGCAGCACTTTTTGGTGTTGTTAGCAAGTCGGGAGTGAGGAATGAAGAGGAAGCTAGGAGAGGGTACCCAGTTCGTTCTCTCAGTACTCAAAAACCTTCTTCATCGTGAAGTTGCTTTCTTCTTATGAGCAAAAAGGTGACCACGCTGATTTGCATAACCCCTGCAAATCCGATAAACATCAGCCCGACTTTCTTCCCCGTGTTGAGTTTCTCCTTTACTGGGGGAGGAGGATTCAGAGCGAGTTGCGGAGGGGGATGCCTCCTCGGCCGTGGGGGGGACGCAGAGGAGGAGCAGGAGGCGGTGGTGGGGGGGGGGGGGGGAGGAGGAGGAGGAGGAGGCGGTGGCGGGGTGAAGAAGGTGGAGGAGGCGGTGGCAGGGAGGAAAATGTCGGTGGCGGATTTACATGTTGGGAATCAACCATCAGAGAAACGAGAGATAAGAAGACAAGGATGAAGAAAGAAAACAATGGCGATCCCATGCAAATCAATTCAAATCACATCCGAACCCCACTCGCTTCCTTCTCAAGAGCAATTACACTTCCTCTTCTTGTGCCCCTTTAGGCATCTGGTTTCACCTCAAGATGCAGCAGCAGCAATCTGATCGCCTCAAAAACCAAACCAGAATCCAGATCTTGTACCACAATCCTCCGTCAATTACACCTCTGAGCATCGGACTCACAAGACAGGAATCACCATTTTCAATCAACGATCTCCGGCCATTTTCGATCAACAATCTCTGTGTTTGGACGCCATCGATCCTCCAATTCTCAGGCATTGGTATGGAGATCGGAAACAGAGAGAATTGGAGGAGACCCAACAGAGCGACAAGAAGGGCCCCAACTTCGACGGTTATTCTAGTTAATGTCTGGTCACGAGTCAAATGATCAAAGTACCTCCAAAATTAGACAAGACGTCCATTGATGGTTGGCATAGCTCTCATTGAATCTTGTGACAGACAGTAAAGAATGTGTTAAGCCACATGCAAAACCGGTGACCTGTCTGCACATCAGCTCACAAAATGATATGAACAGAGGAGCTGTGTGCTACGATCTGCAGACTGTTCCTGGGAGATAGAATGTACATGCAACATGTATCATGCACATACCAACCTCTTACTGATTTATCAAAACCCATCGCATAGTCAAACCATTAGTCGAAAACGACGAATAAAACCGCATACGGAAGAGGGTTCAGATAATGTATAAACACACCTCTTTGCACGGAGAAGAATGGATGTGGAAGAAGTTATCCCCAGGCCATGGAGCATGCGTAGTTCACCAACAGTTTCCCATCAATGCCAAAGTTCTGAAGTGCACCGAGATGCAGGATTAACGAGAAGCCGCTAATTTTCATCTACAGACAATGAACTCTAAACAAAATGTGGATGCTTACATTGTACAAATCTATGACTAGCTCATCAGGACTTGGTGAAAAAGAGCTGTTCACATAAACAAACTGAAAGAGGACAGCATAATTTGAAGCCATGAATGCGAGAGAATGAATCATAACGCATATAAAGGTATGCCCCTACCAACGTTTCTTTGTGAAGCTGACGCCGAAGAAAATCTATCACTTTAGCGAACTTGTCCGAGCCACCAATCTGCAGCACATCAGAAAAAAAAAAAGCTAACTATTAGTACAGCCTTGATGACAAAAAATATGGGCGTATTCAGCATCTCACTTCTCAAGAATCCACACCCTAATGAACTCTGTAACTACGTTACTTTGGAGATCGAAAAAAATCACAGAGTCATAGAAGTTGCACCGAATTACCACAGTAACTAGTCTAACCCGCCAACCATGAACACCATGTTGACTAAACGGATTCAAGGAAGCTGAAGGCGTTCAAAGAACAAGCATGCAGTTGTAATAGTCTCTTTTCTTTTTAAACGGTGGCGCTAATCGGAAGGCAATCCGTCCAGTCAGATTACATAAACTGAAAATAAAAAAGAAAACGCAATTAAAACCTTGAATTTCGCTTGTTTCAGAATCGGAGCATCGCCGGTAGCTCTGAGATGAACCACCACTGCATCAAAATCGAAAAATGGTACGCTGATATCGCATTAAAGTGAATCTGGTCTAGGTATCGCGAGGAATGAAAAAACTGAAAAAGAATCCAGCGATTGAACGACAAACCTTTCTGTGTTTCCGAAGCCATTCCACCAAAACAGAACGACTCCACAGGCAATTCAATTACGTAGCTGATTTTTTAGGGCTTTCTTGGTTTCTTGCTACAATTAATTAACAATGAATTTTCAGTAAATGCATGAAATAAAATACAAAACATTTTTAAATTTATGTTTTTTTTTAAATCAAAATTTTGGGAAAAAACAGCTTTGCATTAATTTATTTTTAAAAAAACTATTTCAAATAAAATCTATCTTTTTATATTAATTTTTAATCAATTTATCACTAAAATTACAATAAGCTGAGCACAGTACGGAGAAATGAGAGGTTCAAAAGCACGCAAGTGCAGGCAATGCAGAAGGGAGAAGTGTTAGGGTATGAGACGGAGGTGGAAACTCCGTCTACAGAAGCACCAGCCCAAGCTCCGACGGCCTCAACGCGTGCTTCAGTCTGAAGTTATAGAGATAGTAGTGGAGCTTCCCATCCCCTGGTCCAAACTTCAACTCCTTCAGGAAGGATTCGTTGTGCATAACATCAAGTGCATTAAAAACGTCGAAATCCATCTTCTTAGCGACGATCAGAGCATCGTTCATCAGCTGGAGAAGAGGGGTCTTGGTTGATACGTTGTAGTAGGAATAGGCTGCCTTCAGAACAGAATGAGTATGGTTTCCAAGTACAGATGATGGGAGGGTGTAGAAGCTGCAGAAATCAGTGATTTCATGAGTTTCAGGGCTTTGAACCAGGAAACTGTCGACCACGTCTGCCTTGGGAAGTAGCCAGTGCTCAACATCATCCTCAGAGAAATCAGGAACCACGATGAACTGCTTCAGGTAATTCCTCAGCAAGCGAGTAACAGCAGGAACATCATGTATTTCCATCTTTCTGAACCCTGGGGTAACTGGCTGCTCCGGGAGTTTGTAGAGCTTTATAGTCCGGCTCATCGTCATCCTTGCACCAAGCCTGGAAAACCCAACATCGATTAGCTTCTTTGGGTTCAAGGATCTGTGCCAATACTGACAAGTTGTTATGGGAGTAGGAAGGACAACGCCGGCAGTGTAAGCTGCCTGCCAGATATTTTCCAGGTGAACTCTCCGGGTAACTTCTTTTATCATGACGGGAGCAAGTCTTTTTGATCGGAGTTTCTTATGAACACAAAGAAAGTTCACCTCTGCCATCATCACGATCTCATTGTGAACCCTGAGTCTTGCAGGAACACCAGTGATGAATGCAACTAATTTCTTTGAAGCTTTTGCCCTCACTCCAATATGCCAGCTCCTGTGATAGCCAGGGGGCCTAAGTGCCCAGCGAAGAAATTCTTTTGAGTAGTTGAACCGAAACATGTTTTCATCATCTTCAACATAGTTATTAGTCAAAAGATTGTACACCTCTGCACACATTTCTTCGGAGTCGATATCGCATGTGATCCACTCATAAGGAGCTGGGAGATTATAGGGTTCCTGCTTGACTTCAGATAAAGGTATTGGCTGTTCTATGGGACCTTCAGGCAGACTCGTGTCACCCAGATCCTTGAACTGGCCAACAGGTTGGGTTTCCCAAAACTTGTGCCTCTTTGCCATAGACAGAGACTCTTGAGCCTTCTTCGCCAAGGCATCAATTGATATGTCATTCTTGAGTTCTGACACTACATTATCATCATCCAAGGCATCATTACTGCTACTCCGTTCATCCTCTCCAGCCATTTACTCACAAAACCGGTCTAGATAATAAGAAAAACAGTTAAAGCCAAATATCAGCACAAAATGTATTCAAATTTTTAACAATTAACAGAAAATTCAGACAGTTGTAGCACAGCACTAAGGAATCTAGTACCCAGATCAGGACAAAGCAAGAATCTTGCAAAATAATGAGAATACCAGCATCCTCGAAGTCTACAAAATTGTTAATATGCTATCATGTTACCTAGAAGAACTGGTGTGTATTCCACAAGAGACTGGAAAAACAAATATGAACCGCAAGAATCTGATAAGCAGTTTGAGGAAATTGTTCAAAAGAAAGATGTAAACCCAAAAGAAATGAACAGAGAAACATGAGAGTAGCTTAAGGAGCAAATGTGTGCAATGATTTCAATAACCTAAAACAGACCCACAAACTATTGACGAGCACAGTGAGGTTATGGATTTCAATCAAGAAAATGTCAAGGCAAGAAAGCTAGTCATTTTTATTTTTAAACAAAGAGATACTCATTCTATTCAAACTATGATTGATTTTTTTTTAAAAAAAAGAGCTTCAAAAGCACCAGAAATTTCGCTCCCAGATAAGCACTCTCTGGGAATCCTTTGGATCCTCTTCCAGTTCCACCTTCACTCAACAGAAAAAAACTGGACAAAAGAACAAATTTAGAACACAACCGTGTCAAATTCCAAAAACAGAATCAAATCTTAACGCGAAAGTTCTCTTAGAATTTGACAAAGCAACTGTTAACACGGTGGGAAACGTTCCGTGAGAAGAACCACCATAAAAACTAGATTGAAAACCAAAAAAAAAAAAAAAAAAAGCCTAACATAAAACAAGCACATAACGCAAACCCGTAAATTGAACTACCGAACAACAAAGCCAACACACAGCAAATTAAAAGGAGATCCTCCATCGAGCTGTATATTTGCATTCGAGAAGAATCAGATAAAGTCTTCAGCACAGTATACCTCAGGCGGGTTGAAAAAATCGCTGAAAAAATGACGCCAAGCACAACGCTCCCCCAAACTATCCCGGCTGAAAGAATATTTCTCAATCAATCAGCGATCGAGAACACCGAAAGGTGGTCACCCGCATCCAGCCCTACGCTATGTAGTCAGTCCATTGAAGGAAAAAAAAAAAGGACTATGCAAATTGCAAATTGTATTTAATTTTGAAAACTAATATAAAAATGAGCATCTACAATATGAATATAATTTCACCAATTGATTTTATTCAAATAATGATATATATAAAGAGTTCAAACTATTTGTATCATAGTATAAAAATTTATTCAGATCATTTTAAAGGTATCATATATTAATATTTATTTAATAATTTAACTAAATTCAAATAATTTAAAACATGTCCTAAACTTCTTGGACGGACAGATTGGTCCGATGTCCACGTGTTTCTCCGCCGTGCTTTTTCACCTTCTGGGCCGGATTGAGCTCACGTGATGGGCCGACCTTCGCCCACCTCTACCCTGTCACGGCGAACGCCCGGACGAGCGGCTCAGCAAATGTGCGGGCCGCCGGCAAGGCACGTTTCAGATACTATGGGCTGAGTTTTCTACCAGAACGGGCTCAATGAATATTTATATATCGTTCTGAAAATTGGGAATTGGTTTTGCAGAGGGACGATGGAGGTTCCGGGCTCGTCGAAGACGATGATAGCCACGCAAGAAGAGATGGTGGAGGAGAAGGTGCCTCTTGCGTACAGGGATCAGTGTGCCCATTTGTTGATCCCCCTAAACAAATGTAGGCGGGCGGAGTTTTTTCTCCCTTGGAAGTGTGAAAATGAGCGGCATGTTTATGAGAAGTGCGAATACGAGCTTGTTATGGAACGGATGCTGCAGATGCAGAAGATCCGAGAGCGTGAGGCCCAGCTGAAGGCACAGTCTTCGCAGTCAATTCCTCTGGTGGCTAAAACTGCGAATGCCTGATTTGGGAGTTGATGATGAAGAATAATTTTTATGGGTAAGTGCTTATTTTTTTTCTTACTTTCAATTAGAGTGGGTTGAACTTTGTGACTGATTCGTGGTTCCGTATTAGTTACCATGTTGTTGCCTTCTGGCACTGTGGTTAGCTTTCTAGGGCTGATTTTATTGTCTCTTCGTTTTTCCAAGTAAATGTCCGAATGCTTACTTCTCTTCATTTTTCTAATTATATTCTGTTGATGCTTTAGTTGCCTTCTAATTTTTTGAACTGCCGTTGCAATCACTGTAGTCCATAAGAATCTGCATGAATGTTCGATACTTTGCTCCATATAACGTTCCACGGTGTGTCTCCCTCGTTTAATCACCCAAGTAATGGCTTTAACAGGTTTCAAAGTCAAATGGATCTAGGTTGTGAGCGTGACTTCACTCTTCTTTTGAATTGCTGATGTTATCTTGAAGTTGTGGAGGGTTATATTATTCTTTGTTAGCTACCTTGTGTATCTTGTCGGTTGAGTGTTTTGTTGTATTTTTTATATTATAGGGTCTTACTACGCATGTAATGAGAAAAAAAGTCGTTACTGAGATTTGATGGGTTCTTGCATTATCTTCTTCTGATGTTTGATAAGTATACTTTACATTTTCCTGCAAATGCATTCTTCTCTTGGTTTTGTTTTTAATCTTGTTCTTTCCGCATCATAATTTTTGCTCTTGACTTCCTGTGATTTCTTATGGAATTCCTCTATTCTGCCAGGGAGAAGAAGGTTCACTTTGCTGCTCCTGATTTCCGTGTATAACAAATGTTGGTTGTGTTCACCATACAATGGCATTACCATTTGTTCCCCTAGTTCTCCGTCTGCAGAACCAATGTGTAATAAATTTGATGCTATCATGCACATGCCAACTGATGGTGTGCGTATGAAAAGTTGAAGATTTCTTAGACACGAGTATCACATACATTTGCGCCTGCAATAGCTTTTGAAAGTCACTTAACTGCCTGCCGTTTTTTTAACTTAACATCAACTATCTGAAACTCACAGCACTAGCACTGTAATTCCCACTTCAATCTGTCTCTGGTTCGAGAAGCATGACTCCTGGACTTGTGGAATTTGAAATGCAATGCAAAACAGGTCAAGCTACTCTATTTGCAGGCTTGCTCCATGTGATGATTTTGTGGTCCACTGTGAATTCAAGTTATTGGGGCCGATGGACACAAAAAAGCTTCACAATTCTGAGTTGAAGGCGTGGTCAAATTTCATATCAAATCATTACTTTTGTTCCCTTTTCCCTTGTTCCGTTTTTCCTGTGTGGCGATGAATACAACTGTTGTTTTTTGGACGAATCACGGTACACTGCTAGAATTCCCATTTCCATCATTCATTCCCCAGGCCCCACCTGCTCTGCTCTGTTTTCTCATCGAATCAAACCCTCAAACATTCATTCGACCTCTGAAGCGGCAGTATCTTTTTCATCATTCTTTCTATCTGTTTCCTCTTTCCTAAACTAATAACTTTTGTGTTCTCTGAATGCATATAATATTTATTTATACTTAACAGGATAGGTAGGGAATGGATTTTTGTCTTATGCTTGCATAGAGAAGGATTATAGAAAAAGATGCATTTGATTTGGTGCTATGATAACTGCTAAACCCTTTTTCTTTCTCAGGTCCAAGTGATCAAATAAATGCTGAACAGACATGAGTGACAATTCCAATCAGTGCAGTAGAAAAGCGTGGACCTGTAGAAGAAAACTGCCTATGAAATGATAAATACTTGTGGATCTTAATTAATGGTGATTGCATGGGACAGCCACCGGTTAGTGCATTCCATAATCATTTCGTGTGAAAAAAGATGAATATCAGAGGCCTCCTTGTGATCCCATTTTCAAAAGAAAAAAAAACGACAGAAAAGCAGTATATTTGGCCTTGATCAATAAAGAAACCAGTCTATATATGCTCTCACACTCACACAACTCTTGATGTTTGTTCCCTCTTTCTGTTCAGGGCAATGGGAGAACTCGGAAGGGATACTGGGGTGACTGTGAGGCAGTACATAAGATCAAAGATGCCTCGTCTGAGATGGACTCCTGAACTTCACCGCTGTTTTCTCCACGCTGTTCAAAGGCTTGGAGGCCATGATAGTACTCTTTTGATGCTATCATTTGCACTTTTTCGTCAACTTGGTTCTTCTATTTTTGCTCACTTTCTTCTTTGTGTGTGTAACCGTAGAGGCAACTCCTAAGCTAGTTCTTCAGTTGATGGACGTGAAAGGGCTAACCATTTCTCATGTTAAAAGCCATCTGCAGGTTGCTCCATTTCTTTAAACCGAAATAGCTCATTTATCTCTCGATTCGTAAACTTTGTCTATGCCTCTGCATCAACAGATGTACAGAAGCATGAAAAATGATTCCAGCAGCAGCAAGCAAGGTATCATGCCTGTCTGTGTGGAATGTTGTTCCTCATTATTCTGACGCCTATTTTTTCTCACGACCTTACTCTTCTGTTCTTTTTATCAAGGTGTGTCGCAAAGGGTTTCATGTGTGGTTGAATTTTTGAACATTCCAGGTAGAAGAAGAATTGCAGGACGTTGTTGGGAGAATGAGTGCTTGATTTCTGCTAGAAAAAGGTTAGAACTTTTCTGTGAAACGTGGGGTGGGAGATGATGGAAGGGAAGGAAGAATGATGAGCAAAGACAGAATAGAGCATTTACTGCGCCTACTTTATTTTCATCTCTTTCTGCAGTTTCTTCTTTTGGCGGGATTGTGTTTAACTCCAAGCTTACTATTTGCATGTACCCTACCCTTCAGAGCAAGAATCGAGAAGATGAGTTGGATGTCAATTGCCAATGCCGCCGGCAGCCACTGTAGAAGAAGAATCATAACAAAGGGGAACGATGATTGCATGGCTGAAAAGGTTATGGAAGACACCAACCCAAAGAAGAACGATTTTCTTCCTGCAGTATGTGACATTTTCAAGGCATAACACATCATATCATAAACCATACAACATCCTTCCCAGAGTGCGTCGTCAACCATCTTTTGGTTTTCAGGAACCGAAACTTGAAAGAAGCAGCAGGTCTGGTAATGATGGGGAAGAAGAAGAATTGTCTCTTTCTCTGTCCCTGTCTTTGTCTCGGTGAAGATGAAGCTGAAGTCATCCACCCACCCTGTGAGCTGTTCTGTTTTCTCCCCCATTTTTGCCCAGGTTTGATGGCTAGTGTTCTTGGCTCTGAACTTGCCCGTTTCCAATTCAATAGTTGTCCAGTTTCAAAAGTGCGTGGATGATATTCCATTCTCTAGACTCCATAACTAGTCATTGGACTGTCATCACTGAATCAAAGGAAAGATGGTTACATACATGAGAGTGTTCTTTTCCCCCAAAGTTGTTCTCAAGAATAGAGAAAAGCATGTGTGGCCACTAAATGCTCTCACCTAAAGAGTAGTTGCCCTAAAACGTCATCCTTAACATCCATCTTCCTGCTTTTGCCCCAACTCCATTACTGTCTTTTGCTCCCTTCAAAATGCATACATGCAGTGGCGGATCTTGACCCCAAAATGGGGAGGAGGGCCAGCAGTGACAGATGGGGAGGTGACAAATGCATTTCTTTTTTAACCCTAACATAACAAGACCATATTACAAGCGCCCCTATTCACTTGGATTGAGGCTCTGGTTTGCAAGATGAAATCCTCTATACATGTTTTATGTGCTTGCGCCATCTGAAAATCTCATACAATATTCAGTTGTGCTGCTATCAAATTCTGGGATGATTGAGCAGAAAACATGGACAAGAGAAAGGATGACTCACTGTCTTGGATTTTTGTATGTTTCTGTAACGCCTGCTACATATGAAAAACACACAACACAGTTTATTTATGCCAAAATTTTCGGAAATTCCAAACCGTGTTCATCCCAGATGCTTATACAGAAATCCGTCCCCTGTTGTTCAAAAAAAATGTTCTTGATTCAGTTCAAAATCTCATCTTTGGACCTAAAAAGTAACCTTTCACATGCTACAATACGTTTCCATGGCAAAAATGCGTATAAGGTCAAACTTGACAGAGAAGAACAATGGCAAGACGCGTAAAGCATAAATCTTTGAGAGCCCTGATACTGAACCCGCAGTCTCTTGGACACGGATGAACCAGAGGCTGAGGATGGAGTGGTTATGACTTGAATCGATCACCTGAATCGTAGATCGGCAGAGCCAGTGAATCCGAATACTTGAGATGAAGGCATTTGATTCCATTCCTCTTGGGCACAATCCTAAGCACACCATCAATGGCGTCAAGTACATTCTCCAACGTCTCCTGGCCTCCAAGCACACCCCACCTCCCTACTCTAACAGCACTGCAAGTTCCACCGCCCGAGCAGAGCAAACTAGATCGCCGCGCCATTTCAATCTCCTCCCTCCAATTACTCCCATCCGGCAGCAAATCAACCGGCACCGGAATCTTTTTCTTCTTTCTGTAGAAAACCTTCCCCAACACCTTCTCAAGCAAAGGCGCCGCTTTCGAAGTAGCAAGAAACAGATCGAACGAATCGTATAGACGCTTCTTCAAATCGAATGACTTGTAGTCAGATTTAAGTTTGGATAGCTTGAGAATCTTCGTGACCGCGGGGATGTCCCGGGATTTCACAATGCGCTGGGCCGCCTCCGCGGTGATTCGCTTACCGTCTACGATGAGACAAATGGAGATATCTCCGGAGTGGAGAAAGTGACGAAGGGGGATTCTATGGGGAGCAAAGGTCAGATTTTTTGGAGGATTCTTGTTCAAGGTCATGGTAAGGTACATGAATTCGTCTTCATCTCCTTGCTCTTCATCCTCTCGTCCTTTCCTCTTCTCCCGCCATTTCAGGAGAGCGTTCACTGCTCTCCTTGCAGTTTGCTCCTCGATCTCAAGACCCAAATGCCCGCGCCGCGAAGGTTCTTCCATGGCGAAACGAGCGATCGGGAAGACTTGAAAAATTCTGGCCTGCAACCAGAAAAGGGGAATTTTCAAGGGAATTAGGGTTTTTGCTTTCAGAAGAAAAATGGATAATTTTTGTACCTGTGAAAAATAAATATTTTTATGAAATATTCACATATATATATATATATATACATATATGTGAAATTAAGTCGTAGATTTTAAATTTATTTCAACATTTTTAAATAAAATCTGTATTTCTTTACTAATTTTATTTTTATAAATTTATATTTAAATTTATATTTTATTTAAATTATTTATATTTAAAATAAGAAATATATTTTAAAAATTTACTCTCATCCACTAAACTCCCTTTATCCTTCGGAGCATTCTAGAAGGTGATGGTAAGTATGCAATAAAAAAAATGCTAACATGTGAAACAATCCCAAGGGATCATATTGCTCAGTAGTCTCCGGTGTCATGGTTGACCACTGACTGCTCTGAGTCGGTCTCGACACCTCAGAGTCTGTGTAGCATTGATGGAAAAGAGAAGGAGAAGCAGCACCAAGTAAATGGCGAAGTGAAGCTTTCATTGTCTCTTGACCTCACCACTTGGGGCACAAACAGCCTTCTTCCTTCCATTCAGCTCTGGGGAGACCCAATAGGCCACAGCTGCTCAACCCCCCAAGTTATTGTCTTGTCCTCCATGTGAATTCCGGGTTCCTTTCAAAGTGTTTCTATGGTGTAGTGTACTTACACGCAGAGGTCTCGTTGGAATCTGGGTTGTTGATCTTGCCCTGTACTGTATGCAGATGATGAATCCGGAGGAGCAAAGATGGAACTAGACCGTGAACCAGAAGTTTGAAAGTTGAAGTGGATCTAGAGTAACGGTGAATGCAATCTTTAGAAGATTGAGAGAGTGGATGGACATGTTCATAAAAGTTTGCGACTGTTTAGAGAGATAGCTGTCCCTATTTACTCTTCTAATTGCAGCATCTGCTCCGAGGATCCTATGGTGAGAAGTAGCTGCTAAGGCTAATGCTACATCTTTATATTTAGCTCATGGGGGCATAAGAGACGACGCCTGTCTTGTCCACCATGAAGAATCAGCTGCCCCTGAAAGCGCTTCAAGTTCCTAAATCAAAGGAATTAGAATGGGGTTGTAGCCAATTTTCCAAATAAATCCGTTGATCATTTTTCTAAACAAGCCTAGCATGCTATTCCAATGTAGTTGCTTTTTCTTCAATCTCTTGCACACTCTAGGAGGTGCATTAAAGTGGCATTCAAGGAACTGTGGACGTATTATGCCGTTGCATTAAATGATATTTGGACTTGAATAACAATTTTTCTGGTAGGAGATTTGACCTTGGGAGTTGATTTCTCGGCTGATTCGCTTTCTTCTCCACCCCGGGTTGATGACTTTCATATTTTCAACTGTTCTTTCTTCTGTCAAGTTAAGAAGCACGTATTGCGTTTTTGTGGGTTCATGTGAAGTTGAACCTTTGGCAAGAACGCTCTTCCTTTGTCCGCAATTGAGGAGAAAGGATACCATTACGATTGGCTATCGCCAGCAGTGATTCAAGTGGAGTGCGAGGATTCCCTACCTATTAATTATGGCTCCCGTTGGACATCTTTTGTTTGTTTGCTACATTTTAGCCGTTTGTGAAATGGGATGGGGCCAAAGCTCAGCCTTTTGACAGTGAGTATATGACGCCTTGTTTTATTCTTCAATTTCAGGCCTGACGTTCCACGGTAATCCTTTGTCGCTCCCATCCCGTGTGTACTGGGTGTTGGTGGATTTGGTCTGTGTTGAAACAGAAGAGAAAAAAATGCTTCCCTTTCGCTTCTGCTTTCCCAGCACCAAGCTTGTTCTTTCTTGAGACAATGTCGAGATTCAGGCCGTCGTTTCTTGTTATGTAGCTGTTTATTTCTTCCACTTTCTTTCTTGAGAGAGAGTGATGGGTGTAATGCACTTTTGGTACATTTTGTTTACTTCATTTCTGATGGTTGAAGTTCCCCAAGTAAGATCAGGAAACACTGAGGCTCTTTTGGGCTTGAAAGCGTCTATGGATCATTTTGGCGTTCTTCAATGGGGAAGCGAAAAAGGAAGTGATTTCTGCCAATGGAAAGGAGTGAAAGAGTGCCGCAATGGGAGGGTAACGAAGCTTGTTGTTGAGAATCTGAATTTGAGTGGAAAAATTGATGGAGAAAGCTTGAATCAGCTGGATCAACTAAGGGTGTTAAGCTTTAAGGAAAACTTGCTTTATGGGCCAATTCCTGAGATGTATGCGCTTCTGAATCTCAAGTCCTTGTTTCTTAACACTAACAGGTTCTCCGGTAGAATTCCCTCAAGTCTTTCTCACCTGCATCGTTTGAAAATAGTTGTCCTGTTCGACAACCAATTATCTGGAGAGATACCTCATTCCCTCGTTGTGTTGAGCAGATTGTATGTGTTGTATTTGCAAGATAATAGACTAACTGGGGTATTCCTTCTTTTAATCAGTCTAGTTTAATGTTTTTCAATGTTTCAAACAATTATCTGTCTGGGGAAATCCCTGGAACTGCTGCAATGAGCAAGTTTGATGAGTCCTCTTTCATTGGCAACATGGATTTGTGTGGTGAACAAGTTCTAGTGCTTTGCCAAGCTGCTCCATCTCCTAGTCCTTCATATCCACCGACACCTCCTCCTGAAATAAGGGAACATAAGAGCAATAAGAGACTAATCATGATTATTGTTCTAAGTATCGTTGGATTCTTTCTGGTATGCATTACAATGCTGCTTTTGATCAAGTATTTTAGTAACACAACTGAGGGAACAAGAGAAGCATCTCGAGGAGGTTCAAAGGAGGTTGCAGCAGCAAGGGGATATGGTGGTGGTGACAGAAGCAGAGATGATGAGGGAGGCAAGGGAGGGGAAGGACTTGGAAGTCTGGTGTTTCTTGGACCAGGGGATGAGCAAATGAGTTACACAATGGAGGATCTTCTCAAGGCATCTGCGGAGACATTGGGGAGAGGAACCATGGGAAGCACATACAAGGCTGTGATGGAGTCAGGCTATATTGTTACCATCAAGAGGTTGAAAGATGCTAGTTACCCAGCAATACAGGAGTTTAGGAGACACATTGAGATTCTTGGGAGATTACGACACCCGAATTTGGTTCCACTAAGAGCTTACTTTCAAGCTCAGGACGAACGCCTGCTTGTTTATGATTATTTCCCCAATGGCAGTCTCTTCTCTCTTCTCCATGGTAAGTGCATGATGATCACAGTGTTGCTTTCATGTTTCATGTTGGGTGGACAACTCAATTCATGTTTGCATTGTAGGATCCAGAGGAAGAGGAGGCTCTAAATCTCTTCACTGGACATCTTGTTTAAAAATAGCTGAAGACTTGGCTGCAGGATTGGTTTGCATCCACCAGAATCCAGGTCTGAGTCATGGGAATCTCAAGTCGGCAAATGTTTTGTTGGGGCCGGAGTTTGAGTCTTGCCTGACAGATTATGGTTTGAGCCCATTCAGAAACCCTGACTCCCAGAAGGAAACAAGTGCATCTTCACTTCTCTATAGAGCCCCAGAGTGCCGGGACATGAGAAGAGCTCTTACCCAGCAAGCTGATGTGTATAGCTATGGTGTATTGTTACTTGAGCTTCTAACAGGGAAGACTCCGTTTCAAGATCTTGTACAAGAACATGATGCAGACATACCGAAATGGGTGCGAGCTGTACGTGAGGAAGAGGATTCATATTCCACAAATGAGGAGAAACTTAATGCTCTTGTTAACATAGCCATGGCCTGTGTTTCAGTGGTTCCTGGAGAAAGGCCGTTGATGAGGGATGTGTTGAGGATGATCAGAGAAGCAAGAACTAAAGTAAACTTGTCCTCAAATAATAGCAGCGATCATTCTCCAGGAAGATGGTCTGATACAGTCCAAAGCCTGCCCAGGGATGAGCAGCAGATGAGCATATGATGAATCCATGGCTTCATCTGCACAGTGATATCAGGCATTGGTTTCCGCTGTCTCTGCAACAAATGAACACCTTCCTTCTGTCTGGAATGAA
The DNA here is from genome assembly GCA_002189035.1 of Utricularia gibba. Taxonomy (NCBI): domain Eukaryota; kingdom Viridiplantae; phylum Streptophyta; class Magnoliopsida; order Lamiales; family Lentibulariaceae; genus Utricularia; species Utricularia gibba. The sequence continues at coordinate 2,222,851 of NEEC01000013.1, read as the reverse complement.
GAAATGGAGTACCTTCACCTGTTTATAGAATCAAGGTCTAATTGAAATGAGAAGCTTAAATTCACTTTCTTCAGTTCAGATTTGAATCTGCTATTCAACTGTTGATTAACAAGTGGGAGTATAAATATGATCAGCGCATACGAACTCCCCAATTCAGATCAATCAATTCAGCGCCCTCTCACGATAACAATAAGTTCGCATATTATATTGAAGGGAAAAAAAAAAAAGAACTGTACATTGAAAGTGAAAAGGGAAGAATTACTAATCTCTGCAGTTGCCTTTCTCCTCTAGATTTAGTCTAACCACAGAGGGGATAAGCAGCCTACAGTCGCTTCTTTTTAGTGGCAAAAGATAGCAAGGCACTCGAACTACCCCTTAGATTCAAATGAACACAGCTTAGAGAAACCATGGTAACAGCACATTACATTTTTTTCAAAAAAGTATGAACAAACCATGTAAGGTGATGATGATCCTAGATGCGGATGCACAGCTGAATCCATCTCTGTTGCAAGGAACAGCTAATGTCTTTCATTCTAAGGACCAGATAGTTAGTGTGCTGCAAAATGACCATCACATCCTCTTCTGAAGAGACAGAGGTAGATGAATCCATCCTGTGCAACTTGCCATAGTAATACATACAGAGAAGATTTGTCTAAGATGATGGCCATCACTCGCTTCACCGCTTGCTTCATGGCTTCTGCATTAAGGATGTAGGGCTAAAGGGCTGCAAAATAGGATGAGGCAGTTCTGGTGTCACAAATCAAACAGAGATGAGGAAAATAAAATTCCAACACCCCCACCCAACTGATAACGAAATATTGATAGACCATTGAAGCCTTAATGACTTGATTGGTTCTTTGGGGATTTGTGAGGAAAAAAAAGGGGATATTCATGATCAGTTAGAAGGATAGAATAGGCACTCTGGAAAAATCTTCGACAAGTTGAAGGGGGGTATACCTGAGTCACGGGTGGAAAAATACTATTCACAAGCTTTTCATTTATTAGTACAGGAAGAGGAGCCATTCGGCTCATGATTCCAGGCATTTCTTTCATCCTGCATTCGAAAACTTAAATAGTCAACTGCAGGTGAAAGACATTGCAGCACTAATCAGATTCACTTACTCGTTCAATATTTTACTCAAGTTGTTTTTTGTACGAAAGAAGAGATTGATATTCTGTTCCAACTGCAACAAAGAATTATGATTAGGAAATAGTAAACTTTAAGAAACAGGAGATCTGCAAGTATTGGAACGCTAAAAGATTACATTATCCTTGACAATAATGCACTAGAACCAGTTGCCTTTTCATGCATACACAAAACTCCGAAAACTGCAAATCACATTATTGTGGCACTACTTCTAGTTTCAAAGGCTGCATCTCCTGGAAGATAAATCACAATACCTTCAGTGACGAAATGTTGGCAGAAATCTGGCTGAAAGCCTGGCTATTTTCTTCTAACAGATGACTGACAGCACCACTCGTTACTGCAGCACAGAAAAGATAACCTCAATGAAGTCAAGACGGGGCAACGGCTTGCATACTATTTGGGAAAAAGGGTTTAAAACGACGTTCAAACGAAACCAACACTCCTGCAAAAGAAAGAGATCTGGTGGATGAAGTTAGAAATGAAACAGACCTCCATATAGCACGGTAGCATTCTGATCATGATTGTTTCTGGTTAAAGAAAAAGTGTTTACTGATGCAGCTGAAGCAATGCTATTTTTGAATAGAGTATCCACCAAAAGGTCCTAGGCAAAGTGTCCAGACTTTATCAATATATGAATGGCATATAATCATCATGCGTTCACTGAAGATCTTGCATATGAACTTAATCCAACGTAATATAAGAAAACCCAAAAAAAAAAAAAACTTACTTTTCCATCTGTGGCATTCTTCCCATGGATTCGATCTTCTTGTTTCCTCCTTTTTCTCTACGAAAAGAAAATATGTTCATTACAGAAAGTTCTACGAGGACATAGATTTTACGAAAAGTAAGAAAATAAAGTGATTAACAGCAAGTTCAAGAAAAAAAAATGTTACCCCCATCCATTTACACCGAAGGGCAACATCTCGTACTGTCTTCTCCGGCATCGAAGCTGCAATCTTTATGGAGCGCATTATGCTGTGTTCATTCGCGTATCTAAGGAAATCAAAGCCAAGCGGATAAAGAAACGGGAAAGAAAAGAACATTGAACTCAACTCAATGACAGAATAGTCGAAAACCATCTCCCGTGACTTTGTTAGAACAAAAACAGCATAAAAAACAAACTTTTTTCCTTGTGTAAATTGCTCGAGGTAAAAACAAAAAGGGATCTGTCAGGTTGCAGACGCGGAAGTTGAAAGAACTACAAAGAGCGGTAATAAATTGGTGTGGACAACAGCTTTGAGCATTAAGCCCACGAATCGCCCATGACTCGAAAAAAGAAAAACAGAAGCTCCCGAATGAACCCGGAGATTACCCATACCCAGAAAAAAGATACCTACTTAACCAGTCCCTCCTCCAACTTGTATTGCTCGTCAATCGTCCACTCGACGGCGAGCCCAGTATCGTGCTTTAACCTCGGAACTGACTCCAGAAGCAGAGAGGAAGTAATGTCACCAGAACTCTGCGACGCGCCGGAAGAGAAGCAGATTCTCCCGCTAGCACGACGAGAGGCTGAACTCCCCTGACAGGCGGTGAAGGAAAACAACTCACAGGCAGGAGCCGCGGCGGCGGTCGACCTGAAGACCATATCCGCCGACGCCTGATAGCGGGAAGCGGGATCCGTGGCCATCGACGGAGAAAGAAATCACATCACAGTGAGAGAGAGAGAGAGAGAGAGAGAGAGAGAGAGAGAGGAGTGAGTTGACAATAGTTGATTGGCTGTCACTTCGGGAGGCGTTCAGCTGCTCATTCTTTATTCTAATGAATACCTCCGGGCCCCACATATGTTTCCCCCTTCCCAAAATACCCCGATCCCCACCGGGCCCACATGGAACCCGCTTTACGTCACGTGTCGGCCCATTCTGTTTCGTGACGCGTGGGGGAGGTTGTGGGCCCCGGAGATAAGTTACTTTTTATAAATATATTTTTTTACATCATAAAAAAAAAGGGTTTTGGGGCCATTGCGCATGAATGACCACCAGCTTGACACACAATTAAGAGAATCTGACAACAGACACGTTATGAAACAACAATGGAAAATCATATTTGAAATTCAGAACAAACAGACACCATTAGCAAAGACTGATTCCAGAAACAGGAAAAGGAGAGCAAGTGAGTGGGAAAAGTGTCACAAAGGGAAGCATGGAGAAAAGGTGGATGAAGCTAAAAAGAAAACAGGGATTTACAATGGTGTTAATGGAATGAACCTATTTAGATCCACAGGATGATAAGCAAACATTTGTGCATCTTACGCCTCCTCTTCAGCTTCTTCATCCTTTGTAGTCTCCTCTCCTGCGGTTTCTTCGATGCAAGACTCCACAACCTACAAATGCAAATACCCATTTCGGATAAGACGCATTATTAGGAGGGATGACACAATTCCATGTTGTACACACACTGGCTCATACATTTTCATTCTCACACTCATTTGCATCTGTATTTCCTTCAAATTCAGCCTTGAGCTCAGCTGCTCTTTCAACATACACTTTTTTTTTCTGGTCATTGACAGTGGCATCAATCGTGAGTACAGTTTATAGAACTCTGGGTTAATATGTGCCAGACAAAACACTAAGCATACATCTTCAGTCATGGATTTCCATTTCTCACCACCCTCCTTTGCAACCTGGAACAACAAGGAACTGTGAGAGAATGTACATGCATATTATCAACTGGATAAATGATTAGGATTACCGTTGCCACATTCTTGCAATCAGGATTGGCCTCCTTGAATTCTTTTCTAAAGTCATTCCTGAAGTTTATACAGATACACATAATAAGACTACCAAATGCATAACATATTTTTTATGAGATAAAAAAACATAAGCGGAGAGCATGGCGTTACATGAAAAGGAAGAATGCAGTAGGGGGCCTTTTTCGTGATTTAGGGACCTTTGCCTTGTTTTCCGTCTTTTCTTTTGGTTCTACTTGTCTGGTCTTTTTTCTAAAAGTGAATAGCAGCTATCAAACAACTGACTTATGGTTGAAAAGATTGGTAACATTTAAAACTTACTTTTTAGGCGCTGATGCCACCTTCTTGGGCTCATTTTGCATCTCCACTACCTGGGCCTCTGCCGAAAACAACCAGAGATCATTAGATCTACCCAGAACGTGAAACAAATGAAAACTCATAATGTTAAATACCCAGATTTGTCCTAATTTTCGCATCAAGCGTGCAATCATGAAACTTGATTAGCGCCACATGAACATTCTTATCGCACTCTTCACTGCAAATCAATAAAAGCAAAAACATGGAAAACGATTTCCATCACCGACCATGTCACCAAACCACTATGCCACACCAGATCTTGATAAACCAAATCCATCAGAACCCCGGAAAACATGGGGGCCAAAAAATGCAAACAAAAAGTACCATTTCACAAACGCACTGCCGTCTCTAGCCCGTTTGACAGCGTGGGGAGAAGGGGGGGACTCAACTTCAACCCTTTTCCTCAACCTCGAAGTTTTCGATGACGACTTGCTTCCGGCCATTTCAGGGTAAGATTAGCTAACCGCAACACCGTAAAAGAAGAAGCACTAGGTAAACAGACCTAGGCGCGAATCGCCGAATATATATTGATGCTGTGCGAGAGAGGGATTCCGAAAAATTGACATGATTTGAAACCCTTGAATGGCGCCAATACTTTCCGCCATGTGAGACGAATTACAGAAAGTTGAGCCCATATTTTGGGCCTTTAGTCATGGGCTTCCAACTTTACCATGGAGGCCTCTTTTCATTCTTTTTTTGAAGATTATTTTCAGAAAAAAATAAAACAAAACATTATTGCAAGACTTAAATGAGATGGTTGATAAATAACCAACAATATTAAATACCAATTTAATTCAAAATTGATTTTAAACAAATTTAAGTCTAATATACTTAAATTAATTTATCATATCTATTTTAAATTTAAATTCGTAAATTTTATTTTATCTTATAATTAAAATTTTAAATAAATTATGAAATGCCTCCAAAACAATGAATCTACTGGAACAAGGCTATTTCTGTAACCTCGGGGGGGGGGGGGGGGGGGGGGGCACCACCAAGAATGGGGGTGGAACTACGTGACTACTCAATGCATGAATAGGAAACTGCAAAACCCTAACCTCACCACTTCTCCCTCTGCTCATCTTCATTCACATTCCGATGCTTCATCGTAGCACCGTTTCTTTGACAAAGCGACGATCACCGGATCTGCGCCCGACGGTATGTTATGGACATCATGTTTACATGTAATGAGTTGAGGAATGGAAAACGGCAGCTGCACTTACGAGAACTCGATGCGGATGTTCATGAAGCGGCGGTTTTCTTTGCTCTGTGTGAGTGTGAGTGAGCCCTCAATGACATGGTCTTGCTCCACCATTATTGGGTCGTACAAGTATACCAGTGTCTGCAGTCACAAGTGAGCAAAAGTTACTGTTAAATTAGCACCAAGGGGAATTAAAAGTGCACAAACTTCAACGAAAGCAGCACATGGATTAGGACGACGATCATGGCTTGAGAACTACGCTGAAGGATAGTGGAGAACCTGTTGCCAGTGTGTTTGAGGATGTTCAGGTGCTGTAGAGAGGACAAGGATTGGGTTTCTCTTTTTGTGATTTACTGTAACTTCGCATTTCCCTTGTGGGTTAGGTACAACCGGAGAGTCTGTGGCTTGGGCGCAAAACTCAACATCAAACCAGAAAGCAAAACCATTAAAAGGAGCTGCAGAAAGAGCATCATTGAGTGTCCATTAGGTAGACGATCTCTTTTCTTTGAATGATGGAGCTTAAAAAGAGAGGAAATGGGCAGTATAAAGGTGATGGATTGTGACTCATTTACCATGCATCATTGATGTCAGCCTAAACTTGGATGTGATAGACTCAAGCTCCTGTGTGGATACTGTGGAGCAGTCAATATGCTTTACCTGTTAGCAGAACCGAAAAAATAAGGCAAAGGACTGCAAGAACAATTGCAAGAAAACAAATGCTTAGAAAAAGTTTGCAGAATGCGGTTGACGAATACACAAAAGTACAGAGTAGAAGCCCACAATGTAGCATATGCTGCAAAACATGGATGATACTGAAAAAAAGAACACACGTAGCCACGCATGAAATAAAAGACTCACCACATGAGCCCATGTCAGTATATTTTCGGCACTAACTGATTCAACAGAAGGCTCTTCAAAAGCACACTGTTTTGCCAATGGCATCATGGCAGACACTACATACAATTTATTTTAGTCATAAAAATGATGGTAATAAAAGTCATAAGGGAGTGATCAGGAAAAAAAAACTTACTATCAATTCCATAAACATCACGCCAGAAATCAACACTTGCACCATATCGATCTGGATGAGAGACAGGGGCCATGTACAACTGAAAATGAACAAGATATTTCCCTAAAAACAATGATAAGAGACTGCCGAATGCTCTTTCCCGTAGCCAGAAACTGAATCATACCGTGGCATGTGATGGAAGAATAAGACCGCCAGGTTTCAACCATCGTTCCCTGGCTACTATAACACTTTCCAACATGCTCTAACATTATTGCCAATATCAGAAAGAATAATAAAAAAAAAAAAGAGATGACTTGATTAAAACAGAAATGGCGAAAAAAGTTATGACATGCATAGAAGAAATCAGTTCAATGCATGGAACATGTTGCATTGAGACTCAACACACCTCATAGAAAAGCATGTAGCCCATCCATTCAGAAACTATGACATCAACTTCTTCAAGAATTTCAACGTCCTTCAATCACCAAAAGGAGCCAGATTCTTCCATTAAAATCATTCAAAAATATGAAACTACATAAATTTGTGCCTTGGGCCACTCAGCATAGTAAAAAAATTAAAAAAGGAATTCCACCTCAACTCGCCCATGCAATACTTCAACGATACCCTCAAAATTATTTGCTTTGACTACTTCAGCTGCCTGGAAAGACGTTTCAAAGAGTCCAAAGATGACCAACCAGAGAGATCATCAAACATATACAAAGGAGATACTTGACATGAAACAGGCAGAAAATATATCTTCTTGCTCCTCAAAATAAGAAGAGCATTCAAAGAGAGAGTCCATACTTTTGAACCCGGATGCTTTCCTCATGTCCAAATCCAATAAATAATCTTACATGTAAATATGGTAAATCTCCAATTTTTGTTAGGACTTCCTATTCTATCATCGCACATGATTTAACACGATATTAAATAAAAACAGAGCACATGAGTTCGATAACACAAGCAGCAAGAACTTTGACCTCATGGAGGTCAGTCTACCACATAATAGAAGATGAGTTAAGCACCATTCATCCATTTTAGCCAGTCTCCAGGAAATACCTGAACAGCAATATTACTTGCATCAATTGCATATACCTGATAGCAAAGATGAAAGGGTTAGTGGAATCTGCCATTCGCAGTGGCATACAGAAAGCATAAGAGATAACTTCTAGACAACAATAATTCACAACTAGGTTGTGCTAAAGCTTCATTCTGACATTATACCCTCAAAATGCATTAATATCGTCTCACCCTCCTAGCTCCAGCCTGAGCACAGAATATAGAAAGGATGCCAGTGCCACAACCAACATCAACTACAACCTGAAATTGCACGAAAGAGTATACAAAATCCAAAATTGACAAGAGGGATAGTAAATGGAACCATAAAAGGTTGCAAGAATGTAATTCAAGATAAACAAATCGCTATACAATCTACTAAAATGTCTTACCTTTCCAGAAATCTGATCGCCATGAGTAAAAATTGCATTTCTATAAGCTTCTGTGCGTATGGTATCCTGCATTGGCAGTTACAATACTGTGAGATACTGCGAAGAACAGTTGCACAAGCAAATTCACTAAAACCCCAGATTTATAACAGAAGACTTGCGACCACATACGTAAAACTCGTCAGTAATAAAAAGACACATTTTTCACAAGCAATTCAAAATTGTTGTTGCTTTGGCATGCAGATTACGTTATAGCGGCAATGGAGAAATTTTGAATCAAGAACTCCAGTAAATTTTCAATAAAGATCCACGGGGCGGAGTAAAGAAAGTACAAATCGAATGGAATCGAAGTTGCGTCTCTCTAATGAGTGTACGTATACACAAGGGCATGCCAAGAAGTGTACCTTGATCATCTCTTCGTGAACACCAAGATGAGAGTAAGACTGGAAATAGGCATGGTCGAAGCCCGTTGCAGGAGGTGGATTTGGAGGCTCCGTGACCTGCTCTTGCTGCGAATTCCCAGGACTACTATGTACATCGTGGTCAAGACGGCGGCCAAATTTAGCCCTATGGAGACCGACTTTACTCGAGGAACGGCCACCAGAATCATTAGTAGCGACGATCTTGCAGCGGTGGCCGTTGGTGCATTCGCCGTCGCCGCCCTCTTGTTGAGACATGCTTCCTTGTGTCGAGTTGCCTGTGAATCAAATTCTAAACGCTAGATTCCAGAAGGCAAGGAGGAAGGGTAAGTGCGTCATTTCGGCCTTCCGGTACCGAAAAAGGTATAAATGCGTGGGCAATATGATGATGTGGCGCCTTCTTATTGGCCGGTACGGTTGGGGAAGGCGCATTTAGCGTTTTCACAAAAAGCTTCAACCTTTTGTCGTCGTTCATCGCGATCGGAGTTCCTGATGAACAACGCAAGGGGGAAAACCCCCAAGCCCGATGATGTCGATGATGATGTGGAGCAGATGCTCCGAGCAGCGCAAGACGACCTTCTTCTCAAACTCAAGGTCGCCGGTCCTCCGCACGCGGCGCGTGACTCCGTTGGGATCGATCCAGAGCTAGACCGCCGCTTTCAAGCCCTAAAGAATCCCCTAAGGCCAACTAGCTCACCCTGCGATCCTACCGAGAAAACAGATTCAGGTGACGAGAAATCCGGTGGGGGGGCGGTTGATCCTGATGATCTTTATGCCAGATTCGCAGCCCTCAAATCACCGGCAACGAATGTCAGCCAAAGTAGTACAATAAAGTACTCAGGAGAAGGAGCCGATGAAGAAGATGAAGTCCAGAAAGTAATCAGATGGGCTATTGATGCTGCTAGACTTGATCCATCCCCTCTTAATGATGACGATGATGATGACGACGACGACGACGACGACGACGACGACGACGACGATGATGACGACGACGACGACGACGATGACGACGACGATGATGATTATGATGACGATCACGAATTTGCGTCAGGAAAGGGAGCGAGGGACGGAAAGAACATCAACCCCGGCAAGTTTTGATCCCTCTCCTATGTAGTCTGCTTTATCTAATGTTGTTGCTCCTTCATGTTGCTGTTCAAAGTATTTCCGCAGAAACTGCGGTTCTCCAAACCAAAAATCTAAAAGCTGCATTCTTCTACATGAGACTTGTGTTGTTGCACATACACAAGAACTCGTATTCCAGAAAATGTACAGTCTAGCTTTGAGGTGAGTGCAGAGCAAACTAGAGATCTGAGTAAATGGATTTGAATCCCTCTGTCAGGGGAACCACCTTAGCCGATACCTTCGACTGCAACTGTGAAACTGCTTTCCGGATATCCTAACCATTGTCAATGGAACCTTCAGCATAAGATAACTGAGTGTCTATAAGCCAGATGCTACTGTGGTTACCTGGATATTGTAGCGAGAGGAGAAGTGGGTCAGGACAACAGACTTATTCCGTATCCATTGTGCATGCTCCATGATCTGCAATTTCTTGAAGCACTCACATGGTGGTCGGAGAAAGATAGCAAATTCATGGAAAGTTAGAGCACCTCGTATAGATGCGTATGCCCGTGTTGACGGGCGTGTTCGATGCCGACACTTTCATCCAGAAACGTTGCCTGTTGAAGGAAAGGAAAGAACTTGTCTAAGAAAACCGACTGAAAAACAAGACTCCATTACCAACTCTACTTGTTTTCGAACAAGAACAACTGAATGTTACCTCGGTTATGAGAATTTTGGCTCGCAATGCATCAGAACTGTATGGATTGAGATAGAACTCAGATGTTGTGTCTCCTGTGAAGGCCACCTCTGGGGATAAAATGGTGTCTGTGATCTGCACAGAACGAGATTTTGATTGCAGATTCAAAAACCAAGTATATGGCTGATGAAAAACAAACAAGCAAAACCTCCACTCCGGACTTCTTGATTTTCTCAATTTGCTTTCCTTTAAGGTGCATATATTGCTTCCTCAGCTTCTTCCTCACCGAGTAGATAACATAGCCCTGATACCCAGAGACCATCAGTGGCTCACTCGACAAGCATCTCGATCAGATTTCATGATTCCAAAGATAACATCTATCATGGAAAACAAAGGGGAGTCTGTTCAACACACCTGACTGGGGATAACATGGTGTGTTCTAAATGGTCGCACAACAATCTCATTCCGCAGTTCATATGTTTCCCCTGTGTGAAGTGCAGTTTGTCTGTAAACAAAAAGGTGCCGGAAAAAGGAAGCATCAAGCTGCTTACCAACATCCAGAGCAACAAGTTCAACGCTGAGCTCCACCTGAGACATTTCTCTGTGAATGTCAATCAGTTTCTCAACATCCTCTTTGATGCAGGGAGGCACGAATACTGTAGGAGGCTTCAAGCTGTAAAGAGCACGAGTTGCTATGTAACTCGGTAGTCCACCCTGAATCAATGGAGTCAAACATTAGACGGAAGGGAAATCAACATTTTTCTGCAGCAATCCATGGAAGGAAGGAAGTGGGTACAATGTGATCGAGATGGGCATGCGTGATGAACAGAAAATTCTGGTTCACTGCTTTGGGAAGACACCGGCCAATATCGAAAGCGGACTTCAATTCAGGGACAATGATGCAGGTTTCATGGCCGCCAATTGACGTACCCTCGACGCTGTAGCCTTCAACGTCGAACCCTTTTCGGAAAACCTCTGCCCTAGCCTTCCTGTACTCCTCTTCATCGATAATTCGCCCAATCGTCGACGAGAACTCGGGGCTAACTCTTCCGCCGCCGCCGCCCGTTTTAACGGCGTGCGGTTGCGCTAGAATATCGCGTCTGCGGAGCGGAGGAGCGTGGTGGAAATTGGGCAAGCTCGGTATTGCGGGACTCAACGTCGTCATCAACCGCATGCTTGCGAAGAAGATGAGACAGATAATTGAAGATTCCCAGCCCTTTAAAGCGACTGGAAAATGAATTCTTTTCTTGAAATGGTGTCCAAATTCTGCAACACAATCTATAAAATGCGCTAATCTCAGAGAAGAAGTTCTGCCATGGCCGACGTCATGCTTCACTCATCTGCTCCACTCCGTTGCCTCCAAAACTGAAGCTTTTCCACGGTGGGATGGAAATGAAAGGTTCCTCTTCGCTACAGATACATGCTAACGGAACTCATCATTGTGCAGGTAATCCTCATCATCGTCTTCCTCCTCAAACACCGCGCTGTAGAAGACGTAGGGGTTCTCGATCATCTCTGCCAGGCTGAGACGCCCATCCTTGTCTGTGTCAGCCTGCATTGCAACACAGGTTTGCATCTAATGCACTTCCCCAAAACACACACTTTTCATCAAAACACGAGCAGGGACATTGTGAAGAAAGTTCTCCAGAGAGCTTGTGCTATGCTTCTTCATCTCCTAGACCATAAACTTGATGAATATACCTGCTGCAGGATGTAATCAGCTTGCTGTTTGGCGTAATACTGCTCCGTGGGATGAATCTGGTCGATGATCGGGAGCAACTCCACATCCGACAGGTACCTTTTGGAACAAGTAGGAGCTGAAGGATGATTCATACCAATCGTGAAGCATACATACAAGAATGGGGAGTTCATTACCCGTCACCATCTTTATCAAGCTGTGAAAACAGCTTCTTAGCTGGGGCCTCAAGTGAATCATCCGACTCATGGGAAGAAGAATTTTTGTTATCTTCATCGTTGACTCTCAGGGAGTCGAAGAGCCCATGAAAAAACTCCTGGAAGTTTACCTTCCCATCTTTATCAGAATCTCGTTCCCTGACACCGGAAAAAATGACATTTTGTGACTTAAAGAAATACAAGATGGAAAGTAAGTTACAAGGAAAACATGGATAAGACAGTTAAGCCAAGAACTGAATCACTAGAAGGAAAAACTACAGGAAGGAATATAGAAAAGTTGAAGCACCTTATCTCCTCCTGGCATAACCATAGCCGCAGCACGGGATTCGCAGAATCAGAGGGATGAAGGAAACTACAGAAACAAGACAAGAAAGGGAATGACTTCATTGTATATGGAATAAGTTTTGAAACAGAGACTGGTCCTAAAGGATGAATCTTGGAAACCATAAGAATCGTACTCGTTGAATTCGGTGATATTCAGAAGCCCATCATGATCACCATCAGATGCATTAAAGTGCTCCTCTTTCCACCAACCCATATCATATCCAAATGAGCCACTGTCTATAGAAAAAGGTCCACAATAAGAACATGGATACCATTAGAAGGTATTGAAAACTGAAATAGAGCAGCCTATCAACAATTAATCATTGTCTAGGACTGGTACTGGTAAACCTCATGCCAATGGTTGAATGTAAAAGCATATCAAGCACCATTGGAAACTTCAGTTCTAGCTGATGGATAAGCACTGTATAGGGCACAGAGGGGAAAAGGCGTAAGTGCATTCTCCTTACACTCACGGTTCGTATGGATTTTTTCACACTCCAATAACAACATTGTGAAAGTGCTTCATGAAACCCCCAAAAAAATCAAAGATTTGTGGGGTTTAGTAAGTGTATGCTGATAACTCACCTGAATTCTTCACCCAGCTGGGTGGATCATACTCCAGAAAAGACACATGCCCATCTTTGTTCTTGTCATGAACTTCCATTTCCCTTTGAGTTCTATGTAAAACTTCCCTCTTACTCTGCTGCAAGTACCAATTTGTCAACTCGCTCTCATTGATATATCCATCAGGAGGCGCCACATCGATCTTGGGAAACAGCAGCACCAGCCTGTTAGTCACATTGAACTTATCTTCGTTGTTCAAGTAATCCTCAGCGTTCATGAAGTCCTCCCACTCGGGCTCCTCCGAAGACTCAGAGTGGAAATCGGGGTGATGGGTCTGGAAGTAATGCTGCTCCCATTCCTTGTCCTCTCGCTTCAGCTCGATATCTGTAATAATCGGGTCGAACGTGGCGGCGGGGCGGTCGCGATGATGGTGGGGATCAGCCGGAGGAGTGAATGTGAAGTTTGAGCGGATCCTGAGGCGACGATGGCGGCGGCGGAAGCTGTCGCTACTGTTGTCGGGGGAGCGGGAGATGACGATTAGAAGGACCACGGCTATAGCAACATAGATCAGCAACGAAACTTTGCCCATTTCCTCGTGAGATCAAAAGGAACAAAATCCAGAAATTGAAGAAAAAAACGCTGCTCCCCCAACCCAAGGCAGAAAGATGTTCAGGCAGATCTGCTACGGTGGACCGCTTGAAACGAAATTGGCGTCAAAGTGACGTCCGCAGAATGAACAAACCAAGATACGAGCTTCGCAACAACAAATCCAGATTGCATATAATGCATCATGGGATCAAATATAGAATTCCGGTCTCCACTCCCGTATCTATTCTTCAGTATAAACGCCGTGTACAGCTAAATTTGCAGACTTTTGGGCCTTTCTGAGGTCAATCACGGAGGCCCAGAGTACCGTTGGTTCAACCGACCTAAACCCCACGGCTAGCTCCTGACGAGAGGGCTGCCTTGGAAGCATCCCATTTCCACCAGAATCTCGGCCGGTCGTGTATCTTGAATATGAGTATAAAGTTAGTTTCAGTTTATCCCATTTCCCAGCAAAATCGAAGATTATGGAGTAGATTTTGACTAACCAGGACAGCGCTCTACATTTCGTAGATTAGCTTACAGTACCTCGTTTTCATCGACGGTATCTTGATATCATTACCTGCCCACTACCATTCCCTGTATTTCTTTCTCCGGCAGTTTTGAGAAGAGCTCTGCGAGGGATCAAGATCTGATTTTAAACACTCGGAGTAACAAGTATTCAGTTTTTTTTAAAGATAATTTTTGTATTTATTGAGGAGAAAAATGCTTGTTTGGGAGATTTATACTTTCTCTGATGCCTTACTTTGCATTGATTGATTAGGTTTTGGAGTTTGGTCTTTGGCTGGATTACCTGCTGCAATGGACTCTGCCATAAAGAATTTTTGCACCAAATCTGTCTACTCACCTCCAGTAAGTGTACAGGCCACATCTTTCGCAATGTCGTGATCACAGCTTGGACTTTGTCATCATGGTTGTGATATGGGTTCAACTCTTGTTTTTTTCCTTGTTAGGATGTATTTATGAAGTCTAAGAGAGGAATTAGAAGCTCCCAATGCAGCTTTATGGTAGGAAGAAGGATTAACATTTCCCAGCAGAGAGCTAATTCTGCCCAACTAGTTCATAGTAAAATACGCAGAAGTGGAGGTGCTCTTGCTGCCACATGTGGCAATGACAAAATTTTGATTGCTAACAGAGGCGAAATAGCTGTGCGTGTGATTAGGACTGCCCATGAGATGGGAATTCCCTGTGTTGCAGTGTACTCAACAATAGATAAAGATGCACTTCATGTAAAACTGGCGGATGAATCTGTTTGTATCGGTGAAGCGCCAAGTAATCAGTCGTAAGCAATCATTATTTTTTAAGACTTCTTTACACGCCTACAATTAGCTAGAAGGCCGATAGTGTGTTCAGGCTGTTGACTTTTTTTCCGATGACTTAAATTGATACTTTGTATAAAACTTCTTTTTTCTTTTTTTTTTGGTGAAAATTGCATACTTAGAACAAAGTATTTTTACATTCTTGAGTCAACTTCTTTCACTTATCTAAATGTTGTTATTTCTTGAGTTGAGGGAAAAAGATGGGATTCTCGATATGATGATCTTATTATGTGACGGTGTCCATTCTTCAGGTATTTGGTCATTCCAAATGTCCTCTCTGCTGCCCTAAGCCGTGGATGTAACATGCTTCATCCAGGCTATGGTTTTTTATCAGAGAATGCTGTATTCGTTGAGATGTGCCAAGAGCATGGAATAAACTTTATAGGACCAAAGGTGAGTGCTTTGGACACAAATTAATGGACTGTCTCAATTCTGACAAATGAATTTTCTGATCATAGAATCTTAGCCGTATATGATCTTGATCACCTTTCCACATTTTTTGTAATCTTAGACATCATAGTGATTTTGGTAATAAGAACCAAGTTGAAATCCATGCAGCCCGAGAGCATCAGGATCATGGGTGACAAGTCAACTGCAAGGGAGACAATGAAGAATGCTGGAGTTCCAACTGTTCCTGGCAGTGATGGGCTATTACAGGTATTACATTCTTATAGACGTATTAGTCATGTGCATCTTCTCCTTCAGTTCCACTTTTGTTTTAGCTTTCTCCCCTATGATTTCACTACAGAACAATGAAGAAGCAATAAGAGTTGCAAATGAGATTGGCTTTCCTGTAATGATCAAGGTAATTTAGAACTTCTTCTTTTTAAAAAATTGTGTTGGATGCCGTTATCTCTCCATTTGAGTCCTTAAAGGTGCATTGTTTTGAGCTGTCTGCGTGATTAAATGTATTCTTGCTGTATCAAGATTTTAAAGTTAGACTTTGTTTATTTTCAATTTTCAATTGAAGGCAACTGCTGGGGGTGGAGGTCGTGGAATGCGTCTCGCAAAAGAACCTGATGAATTTCTTAAGTTGTTGCAGGTATTTTTCTTGTTATTTAATTTTTATTTGTGCCCCTTACATTTTTTTGATTTGTTCAAAAATATCCGTGTTTGCATGTTCTATTTTTAAGTCATCCTGAGGTTTTACTCTTTCTTAGTTAACCCATGACAAAGATCCTGTTTTTATTTTCCTTGCCTTTGGCAGCAAGCTCAGAGTGAAGCTGCAGCTGCTTTTGGTAATGATGGTGTGTACCTTGAGAAATACGTACAGAATCCCAGGCATATAGAATTTCAGGTACCAGCGTTGGAATCTACCAGAACATTTTGATTTCTTTTTACATTTTTCCAGTAATTGCACTGAAAGTGGAGGAATCTTGGGTATCTGAATAGAAGAGAGCACTGTCTGAATCAAATGGATCTCCTTAACCATGTCATAATATTGCCAGCAAAAGTGCTGTGTTCTCCAGAAGTCTGTTTTACCAAAGCTTATTATATGGATATGCTACAGGTTTTGGCTGATAAATATGGCAATGTCATCCACTTTGGGGAACGTGATTGCAGCATTCAGGTAAACATTTGATTCAAAGTTTATTATTGCTTAAGCATGTTTTTGTTTTGCTTGTTTATGTAATTCAACCAATATCCAGAGAAGAAACCAGAAGTTGCTTGAAGAAGCTCCTTCTCCTGCACTCACACCAGAGTTGAGGAAAGCCATGGGTGATGCAGCTGTGGCAGCTGCAGCCTCAATAGGCTACGTCGGCATCGGTACTATCGAGTTTCTCCTGGACGAGAGAGGATCCTTTTACTTCATGGAGATGAACACTAGAATACAGGTGGAGCATCCAGTAACTGAGATGATCTCATCAGTGGACTTGATCGAGGAGCAGATCCGTGTGGCCATGGGTGAAAAGCTTCGTTACACAGGCATCCTATCCTCTAATGTTCTACTTCATGTTGGTCATGCCAAAATCGCATTTTTCTGAATCTCTGTCTGTTATCAGGAGGATGTTGTACTCCGTGGCCACTCAATAGAGTGCCGAATAAATGCAGAAGATGCCTTCAAGAATTTCAGACCTGGACCAGGTACCTCTGCTCAGCATTCCTTCCATTAATCTCTCTGCATTGATTTCAATTATTTTGTTTCATTTCCGAAACAGGGAGGATAACATCATACATACCACCTGGTGGCCCATTTGTGCGTATGGATAGCCATGTATATCCAGACTATGTAGTGCCACCAAGCTATGATTCCCTGCTAGGAAAGGTTTATGATCCTCCCCTTTTTCCTCGTTTTAGCCATAGACTCATCTTCCCTGATCAACCTGGGACTCTGAATGGGGAGGACTAATACAGTGACATCTCTTAAACTAGCTCATTGTCTGGGCGCCAACAAGAGAAAGGGCCATCCAGCGAATGAAACGAGCCCTCGATGACACCATCATCAAGGGTGACGATTCAACAGCTTCAATCTCTCGAAAACAAGTTAGATGCCTTACTTAATCCTTCTGCTGTTGTCTTTTCGTTTGTTTTCAGGTGTTCCCACTACCATCGATTACCACAAGCTCATTCTCGACGTAGAGGTATCTTCTCTCTCCCTACCACCACCACCATTTTCAAACAGATCAACACCTTGGCCTTGATGAACACTCTGCAACACAGGACTTCCAGAATGGAAAAGTGGACACTGCCTTCATTCCAAAGCATGAGAAGGAACTTGCAGAGGTAAAGCACATGCCCATTCCCTCTCCTCTAACGCTGAATCTTGTCTTTACTTTCAGTGCCATTTCTTCTGAATCTTCATGTTTTGTTTGGTTCCTCCATCCCAGCCCCTGCAAGCGCCACAAGGAAAGCCTGCAGAGGAGCTACTGACGGCATCAGCCTCCTCATCTTAACGCCATTACCATGACTTGGTCGTTGATGGGGAGAGGGGAAAAGGCTTTTTCTCCATGAGTTCACATGCGCAGCGATAAAAGATGCTTCTTTGTTTTGTTTTCCTTCACGGCTTCCATGATGCGTCCAGCAGCAGAAGGGATGCTGACGCCTGACGGTGAAGATTTGGTGATTAAAAAAATGGAAAAACAATAATGATTTAATCAAGAAATAATACTAATAATTGGAGCACGAGGTGAGCACGTTGCCACCTGTCTATCAAATTCTGAACTCTGAATGGAGGATAATGCTTTTGTAATTGTACCCCATAATCATTATATTAAAAGAGATTGTTATATTAAAAAAATAACACAAAAACCAGTCTATACATAAATAAATATATTTAGAAAATGACGTCGATTATTGGATTCAATTTAATTTAGGTAATTTATTTTCAAATATATCTAAATAGTGAAACGTATCAGATATATTTTAAAGATTATTAATAGATATCATTTATTTTTTATAATATATAATACTCTATCATAGTATTAATTAAGTCTCCATCCACTTTTAGTTACAATTTTAAGTTTCTATTAACAATATGATTCAAAAGTTATTAACTTATATAATATAAAATATAATTAATTATTTTCCATTATTTTCATCCTCCCATCCCACAACGGAAAAATTGTATGAATAGTTACTAATGTTTTTCTAAATGAAATAATTGATTTCAATAAACAATTCTTTAATCTTTGTTGTTTCAAAAGTATTCATAATAGATCCCTACTATTTGAAAATTGGATAAAAAAATAGTTTCCACTATTTATACGAATAATACAATTGATCCCCATTTGTAAATACTAATTTTTTTCTTTAATTCAATTTTACTATTACTAATCGACTTCCGCCAATCACATTATTAGGGATGAATGCGGCCTCATGCCCACAACATCGAAATTATGTCATTAACATTTAAGTCATATTATCGAAAAATGATATCATGTATGTTTTTTATTAAAAAATTACGTATTTCCATCCTAAGACACGTAAATAAGATTGAATATTGATAAATTTAAGTTTTTATTTCATTATTAATATCAAATAATACCAAAATTTGGTGCACGACTGCAAGGCGGGGCTCGGGAATTGAAATGAATTACTTTAGGGGACATGCTGACGGACACGTGTCAAGGTCTAGGTGTTTCTATTTTCCAGCTCCGCCGACTTCTTTTTCAATAGTATTTGTAATAGAATTTTCGATTTTAATATTATATTTGTGTGTTTGTATTATAATTCCACTTGCGATTTATACCCATTTTTTATTCATTATTATTTGATTGCGATACGATGGATAATTGAATGCATCCAGGCAGTGATGCCCAACATGCTATACCGTCTTCTGGTAGTCGCGCTCCTCGTGATGGAGACAGACAGGTGTGGGCCCTCTCTCTCTATATTATTATTATTATTTTAAAAAATAAAAATGGCCACTTGGTTTTGGATATAAAATTGATAATGTGTTTTATAATATATAATAAAAATATTTATACTCAAATTTACATATATATTATTATTAATTAACTATTGTATATGTATCACTATTATATTATTCATATACCTATTTTTTGAATATGTAAATGAGTAGGGTTAATTATATAAATGTATATATATTATTTATATATTTCTATTTCTATTTTCTGATATAAAACGTTGTATATAATTATATTATATTTAAATATGTTAAAAATCTAAATTAATTCTGTGTAATTTTGTAAAAATAATTTTGTATAATTGACTACGCGGTTCAAAATTATCGTCGAAAATGGGGATTAGGGTAATCCGGCTCACGATTACCGTACCGTTTCCGGTGAGACGGTTTTGGGAGGAGCGGTTATTGCCGGTGTTAACTGAGGAAAGCGAGGGTCTTTAACTTGATTATTGAGTGACTGCAGTGAGCAAGTTGTGGGGAGGAAGCGCGGAGGTGCTCGGCGCTCGTTCCCGGCTTGTAAAACTGGGTAAAAGGCTAGAGTGGGGACGAGATTGCAGTGGGAGGGGTCACCCTGCTGGGTAATTTTACCCTCATCCAGTCAATTGCTGCTTTTCATGTCTTTCATTACAGAGGCGAAGATCTTTTCTTTTTTCTTTTGTACGTTTGTTTATTATATCCATATTTCTAAACTTGGGTATCGGTTTTCAAGCGTCCTGGATATTTCTCACCCTCCCCCCAAACCGATTAAGATATTTGCATCCTGTTCTTGGATTCTGTGGTGCCTCTTTCCGGTGAAATCATCGAAAAGCTTGCTTCTTTGCTTGTTCATAGTCGAATTTTTTGGCCGGAGCGCTTTTGAAGCTTTACCCAGATCCCGAAATCTGGTTCTTTTAACACTAGATGCCAGCGGGAGAACAAAGTAGCTGCTCCTCTTGGACAAGGGAGGAAGATAAGCTATTTGAGAGAGCAATAGTCACATACCGCGATGAGGCGCCTGACAGATGGGAGAAGGTTGCGTCAGAAGTTCCAGGGAAATCGGTTGAAGAAGTTAAACAGCACTATGAACTTCTAATCGAAGATGTCAATCGAATAGACTCTGGGTTTGTTGAGCTCCCCTGTTACAGCGTTTGTTCCGATGGCTTTGATGAATCCGGCCAGGGTGGCACAAAGTCCCTTTCAAGGTCGGATCAGGAGCGCCGCAAGGGAATTGCTTGGACAGAAGATGAGCACCGGTAAATAAATATATCATCTTACTCCTATTCACTTAATCCATATGCGGCAAGCATACTGCTTGCTCTGGATGATGGAATCTTCATTCTTCAATCAACACAGTAGCATCTAAAGTTGCTGTTTTTGTGTTATGGTAGCTCGTCGACCTATTGATCTGTCCTATTTTCTTTGTTTCTTGACTTTCTGGATTTGGATCTATTGAGGAACCAATAAGGAAGGGCTGTTTTTTGTTCAGAGAGATGGTGAAAATGCTACTGATCGAACTAACCGAATGACTAAAAACACACAGGTTGTTTCTTCTTGGGCTGGAGAAGTACGGGAAAGGAGACTGGAGGGGGATTTCTCGCAATTTCGTAGTGACCAGGACTCCAACTCAGGTGGCCAGCCATGCTCAGAAATACTTCATTCGTTTGAACTCCATGAACAAGAATCGACGGCGTTCGAGCATCCACGACATCACCAGTGTCAACACTGGAGAGGTTTCCGTCCCTCAGGGTCCGATCACCGGAAAGACAAACGCCCACCAACCGTCCATGGGCGTTTATGGGACAGGGCAGTGCATCGGTGGGCCGGCGGTCGGAACACCAGTGAACCTTCCGGCACCGGGGCACATGGCCTACGGCTTGGGAGCGCCCGTCCCTGGTTCCGCTGTAGGAATGGCTCCAATGGCTCGCCCGCAAGTGGTTTCCTTGGGGCATGAATCAGTAACCAGAGGCACCAAAAGTTGGCAGAACAAGTGAAAGATTATTGCTGTGGATCATCATAAAGCCCAAGCAAGAGCAGCATCTGTTGCATCAGGCGTTTCAAGTACTCTCTTTTCTGCAGCACTGTAGATAATACGTGATGAACCCTTCCACTGCACAATAAAATGCACCATTTGCCTCATTAGTTAGTAATAAACAGTGGCTTTTCATTCATCAAAAGTCCTCCCTTTTCCAAAAGGATGGCCTTTTTCCAGAGAAGTTCTTCCTGCTTAAGCAAACCCAATCTGGAATCAGTTTTCGAGCCCCCCCCCCCCTGTCTCCTTGATGATGAGGTTATTGAATAAGTGTCAAGCTTCTGTAATGGATAGGGAAACAACGAGCGGTTGCCAAAACATCAAACCTTAAAGTCCAATGGCAACCGCAGAGTGGGGATAGGGTGATGACAGAAAGCAGAGTCATTTCTTTTGCCTTTCGCTTCTCAACGAAGGCAGTGGGAAGAGGCTGTTGCATCATAAAGCAAACATGCCATGTCCATGCCACTTCAACAAAGCACCCCACGTAAGCACTGACAAGTCATAGATGTGCTGGGAACGCTATTACGTCACCAACCAACACACATGGGCTGCCTTCAAGGTCTGTTGCAGCATCTGTTACCTTCTCTTCTGCAGCTCAAGGTCTGGGCAGTTTAGTGACATTCAAATGCGGCTGTGGACCAGGACAGAGCCTCAGGATCCTCTGGCGCAGTTGCTGTTATGCAACTTTGTGTTGAAAAAGACTGGGAGTCAGTTTTGGGATAGGATCGGATGGGATGACACGAAGGTGACTCAGGCAAATGCGTGGCGCTCTAAAGGTTAAGCCTCCCTTTTTGAGTGCTATAAATAGAGCATATCCATAGAGAGCTTGGAACAGAGCAACCTCGAGGAAGAAACAGAGCAGCGGCTGAAGGGGAAGCACGCAGACATGGAGCTAACATACGGCAAATCAGGGATTGGCAGGAGAATTGTGGGGAAGGAAAATGTTCTCGAGCGTACCATCACCCCAAGTTCATATGCTAAAAGGCAGTTACCTGATCCAGACACTCAATACCAGATCATGCCATCTCCTTCGAAACACTACTCCAAGATCAGACATGGTGAGCCAGGTAGCTGTCTTTCTACAGCTGGTTGTGTGGTTTATGGTCGATCATACGAGATGATAGCGAATGATGAAAATGCAGGTGGGGTGAGCTCAGTCATGGCTAAGATGATCAAATTTGGAGAAAACATGGACCTTTTTGCGAAGGGAATCAGAGAGCATGGTGAGTAAACGTAGATAAAGTCATGGATCGAAAGCTTCCTCTCCAGCTTACACATGTTCTTCATCTCCGAATTGCAGTGAGATTGGGGCCAAAGCTGAGTGAAACAGTGAAGGGGAAGCTGAGCTTGGGAGCAAGAATCATCCACGTTGGTGGGGTTGAGAAAGTCTTCAAGCAAAAGTTCAATGCCATCAGCAACGATGAAAAGCTTTGGAAAGCTTCTCAGTGCTACTTGTCGACAACAGCAGGGCCAATCGCAGGGCTGCTCTTCCTGTCCAACCAGAGAGTTGCGTTCTGCAGTGAGAGATCCATAAAGATCGCTACTCCTATGGGAAACTTGCTGCAGAAAGTGCACTACAAGGTAATGATTCCATTGCGGAAAATCAGAAAAGTTGTGGAAAGTGAGAATGTGAAGAATCCATGCCAGAAGTATGTGAAGGTGGTGACTGATGATGATTTTGAGTTCTGGTTCATGGGGTTTTTGAATCACCAGAAAGCACTCAAACACCTCCAGATGTCCATTCTCCAGACCAGATGACAACCCCCTTCTTTTGGTTTGCCTTCTTAAAAACCAAAAGAATGTGAGAGTTTGAATGTGAAAACAAACAGTCTTGGTTTAAAAAGATCATCATATATAGACTATTTGATGATATCCTTACACATATATAATTTTTTATTTAATACTAAACCAAATTATCATTTTTAAATATATTAATCTTACTTACTAATGAATATATTTTGTTATAAGATTTAAATAAGTTACACCCTACTTATACGATATTGATTTTGATTATTCAATTTTTACGGTTTTACATTTTTTCATTATTAATAAAAATACTGGTATAAAACTGGGAGGACATACTCTTTTCCATTGGTAATAATGATAATTAAACTTAATCCTGATTTAAATATTTTAATTATGTAAATTTGGGGAGAATATTTTTAATTTTAGGATATGGGCGAAGATTCCAGAGTACTACGATCCGCAGCGTCTGATCCACGCTCCGCTGCTCGCTTCATCTGACGACTCACCGTTTCCGTTTTACGATGCGAACGAAGAAATCCTGAAGCATTGCTCCTGCTTCGTTTTGCGATGGCTGTTTCTTCTCTTCGGGTTCACCATCGCGCCTGGACACTGTTATTGCTGCGTCGTTCAGTAGTAAAAATGTGGGTGATTGGTGGTTGTAGGTCGGCTGCGGCAAGGGATTCTCGGAGTTCGCAGGTCTCCGTAACACATCCACCGCTCTTCCGTTCACGAAGCAGCACGACGATGACTTCTTCGCCGTCGTGGCGGTGAGAGCGTTGTGCGATTGCGGAAAGACTATTTGGTAGTACGCCTTACTGTGTGAACTTAAATATAGTTTGGCGGAGGGAACCCTAGTTGCAGGAGAGGAGCGACGGAAGCGAAGCTGAAGGTGGCGATCAATGGATTTGGAAGAATCGGGAGGAACTTCTTGCGCTGCTGGCACGGGAGGAAGCAATCTCCTCTGGAGGTGATCGCTATCAATGACACCGGCGGGGTAAAACAAGCCTCCCATCTCCTCAAATACGACTCGACGCTCGGAATCTTCAACGCTGATGTACAGCCAGTAGGCATCGACGCTATCTCCGTTGATGGAAAGCTGATCCAAGTCGTCACGAATCGAAACACTGTCAATCTTCCGTGGAGGTAAGGAAGCCCCTGCATTCCCCTTGCCATTTCCTGTTAATCGTTAATGGCGTGTGGATGAAAACAGGGAACTAGGGATTGATCTTGTGATTGAAGGAACGGGGGTGTTCGTGGATAGAGATGGAGCAGGGAAGCATATCCAGGCAGGAGCAAAGAAGGTGCTGATTACAGCCCCCGGGAAAGGGGATATTCCGACCTACGTCGTCGGTGTCAACGCCGACAATTACGATCCAGATGAGCCCATCATCAGCAATGCCTCCTGCACCACCAACTGCCTCGCTCCTTTTGTCAAAATCCTCGACCTGAAATTCGGTCAGTCCTTTCCCAGTAGGACGAATTTAACTGGGAAGTTATATGACGATGAATGATGCAGGCATCATCAAAGGGATGATGACGACGATTCGCTCGTACGCCGGAGATCAGAGGCTACTGGATGCGAGCCACAGGGACTTGAGGCGCGCCAGGGCAGCTGCGCTGAATATTGTGCCGACGTCTACCGGGGCGGCAAAGGCAGTGGCGCTGGTGCTACCGCAGCTGAAGGGGAGGCTGAACGGGATCGCCCTCCGCGTGCCGACACCGAACGTGTCCATGGTAGACTTGGTTGTGCAGGTGGAGAAGAAGACGTTTGCTGAGGAAGTGAACGCTGGTTTCATGGAGGGTGCAGATAAGGAGCTGAAGGGGATTCTTTCGGTGTGCGACGAGCCACTGGTGTCCGTCGATTTCAGGTGCACGGACGTGTCGTCGACCGTCGATTCGTCGCTGACGATGGTCATGGGGGATGATATGGTGAAGGTTGTAGCATGGTATGACAATGAATGGGGGTACTCACAGAGGGTGGTTGATCTCGCAGACATTGTAGCCAACAAATGGAAATGAAGACCGACGAATTCAATCCAGATTCCATAAAGCGCAATTCAATTGCTGTACTTTTTGGGATCGCTGGGCTGATTCAGATTTCGACATTTTGGGGAATTATATCGGTGGATTTTTGTGATTTCAGTCAGGATTCCGATTTGCAATCGTTGTCGACTTCTGGTTCGTACTGGTGTTTTGGGATGAGATTTGAATTCGGAAAAGTGGGCTGAGTCGGACGATGCATGCAGTTGGTAAAGCTGGAGATTTCTTCAAAAAAATGCCATTCTTTTTATCGCTTGTTTGGTTGGGTTCTTGAACACCATCATCTTGATATCTAGCCTGAGGTTGTTCCTCACTTGCGATTCTCGATATTGACGGAATCATGGAGCAGAGGAGCAACAAGAGTAATCGACAGCATGACACAGCCACAGGTGGGGTGAAACTGATAATCAGGATACCTTACAAGATTCATAGCCACCAAGTATGTATTAGAAGTTCATGATATGAATCTGTCAAAACATCAAGTCCACTCAAAGTCTATAAATTGCAGATCTCCCTTGTCCCCCCGTCCTCTCACAAAAATATTGGTATTTTAAACTGGTTTAGCGTGACCTTTTGTTCTGGATTGGGGGTGGAAGAAGCAGTTTTCGGCCTCTCTGAGATGTTACCAACTAACTTCTGTTATGTATTGTAGATTTTCGCCACTCAAATCAGAGGAAAGAAACAGCTTCCCCTTCTGTGATTGTCATAGGTGCTGGTATTGCTGGCATTGCTGCTGCACGAGCTCTTCATGACGCATCTATTCAAGTATGTGTGTTATATTTGATTTTTTCAAGAAAAGCCGTATGGGTGCTTGTCATCAACTGAGTTAGTCTGCAGGTTACCGTGCTGGAGTCCCGGGACAGGATTGGTGGTCGAGTGCATACTGATTGCTCCTTTGGTTTTCCTGTTGATTTGGGGGCTTCATGGTTTGTGTTTTGTAAGAGTGAGCATGTTTTCTTGGGTTTAGATCCTTTTTTCTGATGGTGTACTGATGTCATTGCATAATTTTTGTCAGGTTGCATGGTGTTTGCAAGGAAAATCCATTGGCTCCAATAATTGGGAAATTGGGGCTACCTCTTTACCGCACTAGTGGAGACAACTCTGTTTTGTATGACCATGATTTAGAAAGGTTCCTGCTTTATTAATTAAGAAAGTCCTGGTAAAGTTTTAATGGGAATCATTTTTATGTTTGATTCCAAATATGAAGAAGTTATCCTAAATCTCTGAGGATCCTTTCTTTCTGTTTTTATTCACAGTCATGTTATTTTCTCGGCATCTGTCTTTCTTCTCTAACCCATGACTTCACTTTTTTTCTTTTGTAGTTATGCCCTTTGTGATATAGAAGGAAATCAAGTTCCTCAAGATTTGGTCTCCAAAGTTGGCGAAACATTTGAAAGAATCTTGGAAGAGGCATGTCTAATGTCCTTTATGCTCACATTTTTCTTTTAGCATCTTTACAAAAAGTTTGCAGTTTTTTTTATCCAGACAAAGATTGTAAGGCAGGAATTTCCAGAGGACATGTCTATAGAACGTGCGATCTCTATTGTGTTGGACAGGAAGCCAGATTTCAGGTTTTGCATTGTTTACTTAATTTTCCGGAAGAACTATCACTTTGCGATGCTCATATGCATCTTTTTAGGTTGGAAGGACTCGAAAAGAAGGTATTAAAATGGTATCTATGCCGTATGGAGGGCTGGTTTGCTGCAGATGCTAAGACTATTTCAGTTAAAGGATGGGATCAGGTGACCTCTTTAGTACATCCATTCCCATCTCTTTACCCTCCGTTATATGTTTGAGAATCTATTCACATTCGAGTTCTACCCCAAAATCAAGAGTAACGCTGTACTATGTTTGTTGTATTTTGTGTAGGAAGTTTTGCTTCCGGGTGGGCATGGGCTCATGGTCAGGGGTTACACCCCTGTAATTAACACTCTTGCAAAGGGTCTTGATATCCGTTTGAGCCACAGGTGACAGCTTATCTAATTGTCTCTCGCTCTCTCTCTCCATCTCTTGTTTAATTAGCCACTTGCCCTTGTATGCCTCAATCCTCTGATTTATGCTTTTTCTTCTATTTTCTGTGTACTGCTTCAGAGTGACAAAAATCGTGAGGAGGTATAGTGGGGTGAAGATAACCATACAAGATGGGAGAACATTTGTGGCTGATGCTGCTGTGATTGTTGTTCCTCTTGGTGTTTTGAAATCAAATAGCATTCTTTTTGAACCAAGACTGCCTGAATGGAAGGAAGAAGCAATCAAGGGAATCGGAGTTGGCATTGAAAACAAAATAATCTTGCACTTCAACAATGTCTTTTGGCCAAACGTTGAGTTCCTGGGCGTAGTCGCTGAGACTTCTTATGGATGCAGCTACTTTCTGAATTTGCACAAGGCCACGGGTCACCCTGTTCTTGTTTATATGCCGGCTGGGAAACTTGCACGTGACATTGAGGAAATGTCTGATGAGGCTGCTGCTAATGCTGCTCTTACACAACTCAAGAGAATCCTTCCTGAGTCTTCAGAACCAGTATGGCTGCTCTTTCCATGTTTTCCCATCATTTCATCATATTAATTGGCTGCTTTTTATTGGTTTCATGTATTACAGATTCAGTACCTGGTTTCTCATTGGGGCGTAGATGAGAACTCTCTTGGGTCTTATAGCTATAACAAGGTTGGAAAATCGCATGATCTGTTTGAGAGGCTTAGGGTCCCTATTGACAACTTGTTCTTCGCTGGAGAAGCCACAAGCTCTGCCTATACAGGATCTGTACATGGAGCATACTCAACGGGTACAAGGGCTGCTGAAGACTGCAGAATGCGGGTTCTCGAACACTATGGGTTGTTGGACCTCTCCGTTGGTAAGGATGCTACCAGCTCAGTCCCGCTACTGATATCACGTATGTAGCTTGTGGGTATGTATTATCTTCTCTGCCTGTGACACTGATTGCTGTGTAAGTAATTTGTGGAAACTTGAAGGTTTGCTGCGACTGAGTAGTCGGAGCACGATGTTGGTACTGCTGTTGTTCCATTTCATCAGGATAATGAACGTCTGTAGATGGCTCTATGATGGATTGTATATATATGACCGCAAACTGGAAACCTTCCAGGAGCCTTTGTTTTTCAGGAACGAAGGTTTCTTAGAAGTTCAGTTTTCAAACCTTCAGCGAATACCAACCAGTGTCTGAGATTACACTTCTGCAAAAGACACCATACCTTTCCTTTACACCAGTTATCTTGATGTACTCACCAGGGTCTAGCTCTAAACATATGTTGATAAACGATTTCTGATTCAGTTCTTTGGATTACTGTAGCAGCGTTTTAACAAATAAGAGGGAGCCATATGATAGATGGTTTCTATATAATGGCCCCTGTTTTGACAACCCGAGGCTGGTTGATGGGTGTATTTCCTGACACCTTAATCCTATGCACAAGGGGGTGAGGATACTGCATGGCCGTACGCATGTAGCTGCACTGTCATGGACATGTCTTTGAGGAATAGGAATGCAACTGAACAGTGAAATGGGATCGAGTCAAGCTGCCTACCTGCCTCAGGTTATTGCTTCATCTGATTGTGCCCGGTAGGTGGTTGTGGTTTTACTTGATTTGCTTGTGCTGCGTGAGAACTGAAACTGAATGCATTCACAGGCTGTAGAACAAGGCAGGAATGATTAGAATCATAGGAAGACTCTGAAATACAGTAAAAATAGTGTACATGATGAAGCAAACCTGTGCATTTGGAACAAAATGGACTGCTGTGTGTTCAGGATTCTGCTCAGGTGGCATCTGCATCTGGTTTCGATAACTGAAAGGATTCGGCATATAGCCATGTCCCATAAGCGGAGGCGGGAGCAGTCCAACCAGGGGAAACTTTGAGGGATGCATGAAGTCCTCCATTGAAGGAAGTGTTGGTGGCCTCATCTCTATTCCAGCATGGCAGAGTTGCTGCAGCACCCTCATCTGTGCGATTCCGCTCCCCATCCACCACTAGCAGCACCAGCAACAACACAAGGTAACTTTCATGTTTTTACTTCGAGTTTGTGAGAAGTTTGTACCTGAAGCTGTGATTGCAGTGACTTGATGTAATGAATTGTGTCATCTAACAAGGATGCTTTGTCTAACTGAAAGTTGGGATACAGACAAAAAATCATGAAACATGGAGTTCTCAAGCCTGTGGACAGGAGGTCCAATCTTTTCATTGGCATCAACACTGCAGAGTTCCCCAGATCTTATGAAGAGATTTACCTTGTGGGAGTCAGAGATGAGCTTCTGTAAAGTACGCATCTTCTTGGTGATCCGATGCCTCCGTCTCTGCATCCACACGGATGGCAAAAGTTAACAACAAGAGATGCCAAGCAGCAACAACAATGTCTTACAACAATCGACGTAGTTCTGTAGCATGTCTTACCCTCTCCGACAGGTTATGCACCTCTGCCACACGGCCCAGCGTGTGGACTTCTGGGGTGCTCGGTTTTCTCCACGTGGAGCCTCCATTTGAGAATCCTGCAGCACGCAGAAGCCTTGACTTGGAGACTCAAGGAAGAAGACAACAGAGAATCACAGTGAGTAGCATACTTGACTTGGAGATTTCTTAAATTCTTTCAAATCCTTGATCTTTCTCTTCTTCCTCTCGTTATGATTACTTGCAGATACTCTGAAAGAAGTACGCTCTGGTTCAGTTAACTCCTTTTCAATGCTACTGCTGCGAGGGTTCACCGGCGCAACAATGCTTTCACTCCCAACAGAGCTCTTATTCGCCTCAATCCCAATTTGGCTACTGGATCCACTGCTCACCTCCACTGTCATAACAGAAGAATCAGTGGCAAAGCCCTGTTCCCCGTCACTAACAGCTGCTTCTGGTGGCGGCAACTGGATCAGAAACGGGAATGCCTCCTCCACATCAGGAACCGTGTTGGGTTCAGCCAGATGAGGTGTTGGGACACCAGACAACAAATCTAGGGACTTCAAAGGGTCATCCTCATCAACCCATGGAGCTTGCTCATTTGGGTTCCTCTGACTGTGTCTCTGAAGAACCGCCTCCCCATCCTGCCACAAGATCTCCATCACCTCATCCTCTACCCTGCGCACAACAAGGTGAGACCTGAGTTCATACAACACACAACAACAAGCAGCTTACTCACTCACCCAAAAGGGTGTCTCCGAAAAGGCAGCAGCAGCAGCGGGCACTCAGCATTCACCTCCGTATGCCCATAAGCAGCCATCCCCAGGCACTCTGCGAGGAAGTCACACAGGAAGCGGCACCACAGGGATGAATGGATCCCTTCAACTCTCTGCAAAAGAATCTCTTACACTTGTTTGCCTGACTTGCTGACGTGTCCAACGGATACTGGAGGATCTGGATTCCTCATGGCCCACTTGCTTCACGGAGACAATCTCTCTCTCTTATCTCCATGGCTGTGAGATCTTTAATTCGTTCCAGCGAATTGCCACGTGGACAATACGACAGACTCTCCACCCGGTAAGCGGTTTTTCGCTGCCTCCGGGATTGATGACCTTCCACCGCCTCTTGTTTAGGAAAAGTTGACCCGTTCTCTGGAACCCCGACCCGTGGTGCACGTGGATATGGTTTTTAAAGATGAAAAGAATTTTATATGTTATAAATTTTATAATCATATAATTAAGTTATGTATAGCTATTTTATTATTAAAAATAAATAAAATTTTACTATAAAAAAAAGTTGCAGATGCGTTTCATGTCACGTATCACTGATCTCAGAGCTTCTCTACTGGGAAACCAATGACGGGCCTGACCTCCGAGGCCATCGACCGGAGCTCCTCCACTTCATCGTCGGAGAGCCTCCAGCCCAATGCGCCGGCAAACTCCTCCGCCTGCACTGAGTTCCTGGCTCCGGGGATCGGGACAACGTTCTCCTGTGCTACTAGCCAGTTGAGGACAACCTGCTTCGTTCAAACAAAGTTACTCTGGCTTTGTATTGGAATAACACGAGATTGCAAACCTCAAGAGATTAGACAAGTGGGGTGTTCACGAGCAGGTGAAACCATATTCACGGGGATCCACTTGCAGTAGTTGTAAAAAACAAACCTGAGTTGGAGTTTTGCCGTATCCATCTCCTATTTCCTTTATTTTGTTAATCAGGGGTTGTAGCTGCATAGTGAAGCAGATGCAATGATGAAGATTGTTCCAGATTTGTACGCATATTTGCTTTGATTAACGAGTACTCACTTTTCTCATGACCTCTGGGGTATAAATCTGGCCTCTGGGACCTGAAGGGGTCCTCTCTGGTGTGTATTTCCCAGTCAGAGCACCTGAAACGCAAGAACATCAGCGAAACTCAATATGTTGTTGAGCTGATGTAAAAGCTTGAAAAGGAATGATCCATCACCTTGAGCAAGTGGCGAGTATGCGATTAAGGTGATTCCAAGTTCATCGCACGCAGCTTTGACGCCATTCTCTTCTGGGATTCGATATATGAGGCTGTAGTTCACTTGGTTTGAAGCCAGGGGTACGCCCCTCTTCTTGAGTTGTTTATGTGCATCACGAAGTCGCTTCTCTGGAGTCAACATCACACAAAATAAGACACGAATGACATCAGAACCCAGCCATGTGTCCAGGAAGCCTACCACTATAATTCGATACACCAACAGCTTTCACAAGTCCTTGTTCCACAGCATCCGCTAGGCCATCAATGTATCCTGTAGGGCAAACAAAATTACCAAAGTCACCAACACAAACTCAACTTACAAGAGCCTGGTTCATTGAAAATAACAAACTAGAGGTCACCCACAACCTTCGTTTCCCCATATTCCAGGCCTGCATCACAGATGGCAAAAGAAAATTAGCTAAATGAATTCATTTCTCTTCGAAAACTTGGTAACATCCATCAGACAAGCCCGAGCTTACCAATGAAGCTGGTAAAGTTCAACAGATGTCAAACCAAGGCGGCTTAATGAATCTTTCAAAGCAGCAATGACACTTTGACGGCCAAGTCTCCATGGCAAAGCCGCATACTTGGTGGCGACAGCCACCTCGACATCCGGATCCCTTTCTTTCCTTTCCCTTATGAACCTTCAAAATAAAATACCAATCTATAACGACGGTTATGAAAGAGAGAAACTTAAATGGAACAAATAAGCTCAGTATATTTACCTGCCAAGAAGGGTCTCGGAGCTTATTGCACCAAATGACATCTACAAGATTATGAAACTAAGGTCTTCAAGCATCAAGTATACACCAGCATCTCAATGTCCAAAATTACATACCCTTGAGCCATAAACCTCCGCAGTATCAAACAAGGTTATACCAGAATCAATGCTTGCATCGAAAGCTGACTTAGCAGCCTTTAGTTTCCTGTCTGAATCAAAAGCATGAAAGGTCAACCACTCGAGCAAGAAAAGTATCAAATCAGTTGAATAGAAAAACGAAAACGCATATTGAAATCTCAATATATCGGGGAAAGGCAAAAGGCATCAGAAAGAAGAGCGAATCACCATCCCATTCAAAGTTATTCCAATACGTGGTGTCACCCCATGACCAAGCTCCGATTCCCAGCTTCGTAACCTTCAAATCTGAGCCACCCAGCTTCACTTTCTCCTCCTCGGCTGGCTTCACCGCCCCAGTTTCAGCCACCGACCTAACAGCAACAATCTTCGTCCGGGTAAGTGCGGGGCAGCAAGCACCGCACAACTGCAAAGCCATTGGTAAGCTCGGTTACACAGATTGGGCAGTTCAAAGTTTCAATCTTTGCGGGAGTTTATTGGTGGGCTTGTGATCCACATCGCGCCAAGAACTCGTCTTTTGTCCACGAAGTGAATTTCAACGTTTTCTTTCCATCCACGGTAAGTTGGCAAATGGTCAAGTACTCTTGATTACCCAAATAGCTAGCGCTTAAAAATAGAGGAACGTGTCACACTGAACAGCTGTTCCATTATCCAGATTTTAATATCAATAGTTTGATTTTGTTATTTTCTTTTCCTGGGTCCTGTGGCCCAAGTACTCCAATATACCAAAGTTTTCACTTCATGAGCTGCCATTGCTTTCACAAGTAGCCAGGTGTTTGAGGCAATGTCGTTTTAGTACCTGCAAAGATCAAACACGATTGAACAGGGGAAAGAATAGTTTGAGTGACGGTGGAGAAAAATCAGAATACCGGAGTGGATCGGCTGTGCTTTGGCCGAGATCAGCAAGAATCGAAGTCAAGGATACCGCTTCAGCATCTCCAAGATCAGCTTCTGTGAACTGAAGTTTTCCCGGCTCTGGATAAAGTCTTTGAGGGTCTTAAAGGACTGATATTCCCCTCAGAAGGATTGTCCTGCGACTTGTTTTTGTAAGTGCATTTACACTGTGAGTACATAACTACAAGTTCATAGTTCTCAGATTGACAAAGACGTCCGACAATAGAACAGCTGTTTGGTGTGACACAGAAAGTCTTTGAGGGTCTTAAAGGGCTGATCTTCATGTTTTTGTTAACGATACGGATCGTTTAGCAATAGAACAGCACCATGAGAAGCTACTATGCACCCTGCTCCTCCAGTAGCCGAAACGTTAGTTACATCAAGCTCATGCTCAGAGAACTGCAGCAGATTGGAGCACACATCAACAAAAATCCTCAAGACAAATTCTTTCTGATAAAACCATGGAGATGATCCCTTGAACATGATGATTAGAACTTTCCGGGTCGTATTTCCATACCGCACAGCCGAGTATTCCATCACCGCAAAAGTGCATTCAATCTTACCATGGAAACCTGATCCCCACAGATATAATCAACATTTCCCCCTTTACCAGTTGATGAAAGAAGCCACAAACATATAATGAAATCTACGGGTTTGACAGTCAATAATAAGTCCCACACGATCAAAACCAGGAAAGAAACAAACTTGCGCGAGATTACACACCCGAAAATTACCAGGCTTGGGAAGTGAATTCAATCAATCATCACGCAGTGAAATCACTGAAAATGAGCAGTTCTCCTTAAGATAAAAAAAACGGCAGAATCTCCAATTCAAACAAAAATACAGACTCCAATCAGTAAAAAAAGAAACAACGGAATCCAGATTAAAAGGATCACGAGCATGAACTTAACACGAACAAAAGATAAAGGCCAAGTTTGAACAAAGGCATAGTACACTGTACACGTACACGTACACGTCCTAGGTCAACATTCACACTCTACGGTGAATAGCCATTACCTCCCCCGGCACAAGAGTTCCAAGCATCCCGTTACCCGCAGGTTGAAGAACGCGTGTCCTTCAACCAAACCTGATAACCTTCTTCAATGACCCACCCCGCCAAGTAATCTATAGTCTATGGAGTTAATGAAAAGGAAACGTCTAGAAGAGATAAGATGAAGGAGGGTGGGTGAAAGATGACGCGTTGCCATTTGCAGAAGAATCCCATTCCCTGAATGGGAACAAGAAACCTAAAAACGGTTGTCAAGTTCCCTTTCTTCTCTTTTCTTTTTCATTCGACGCGGCGCCGCCAACTTCCGGGTTGCTTCTTCCTCCTCCTCCTCTCGTTGCTCTTTATATATACCTACGCATCATCTCTGTATCCAATCGCCTCCATCACCATATCATCCGCCATCGAAGACCAACTTCCTTCTCGTCAAGCATGAGCAACTCCGATCAGAATCAAGGTACTCGTTTCACTTCCCCGATCCAATCGCGATTCTTTTCTTTTCTTTCAAGTATTATTCTGATGGATTTATGTTGGTCAAGCAGCAAGCTATGTGCCCCAGAGCACCTTCCCTGGCTTCGTGGCCGCGCCGCCTCCGGTAGGTTATCCGATGAAAGAAGGGGAGCAAGCGCCGCCGCAGGAATTCGGCAAGCGGCGGGCGACCAAGTCCAGAGGCGATGGCTTCTGGAAGGGATGGTGAGTAGACGCATAATATCCACGCCATCTTTGCGTTGCCTTGCTAATGCAATTCTGGGTTTCGGTGCAGTTGTGCTGCCCTCTGCTGCTGCTGCGTGTTGGACGCCTGCTTCTGAGTCACCATCCGATGAGATCGCCTTCACAGCCCACTGCTGACTGATGTGTTTTCATTTCTTCATATTCCCTGTACGCACGGATGTATACAGCTACTTCTTTTCGTTAGTGGATTTGCCTGGTTCCTTGAATATCTCTTGCTGCACAGTTCCACTTCCCCCTAACCAGACACTTGAACTGCATCCAGTGGTTGCCCGCCAGTTGTTGTATTAGGGGGCACACGGATGTACAGTTCGTGCTGCTGTGTGTACACCGCATGGGTAATACTCGTATCAGCGGTGGCAGGGGAACATGTGTTTCACCATCGCCATCATTTGCGTGAACGCTCCTCCAGCTGCCTCTGTCATTTCCTGCCTTTTTCCCAAAAGACAAAACTCACTCGGAGCTTTTTCCTTGCTTTCTATTTCCCCTCCTTCCTCTCCACCTGCAATAGGAGAAATGCGAATGCTTCTTCCTTCAGTGGAAGGAGATCCGCAGTTTCCATGGCATCAACCGGCAAGCGCCCTTGGGTTGAGGTTGAAGACGACGACATATCCGGTGGGGAACCCATCAAGCGCAACCGCGCCGCCCAACACGAGAGGGATCCTGACGAAGCGGGGCTATGTTTGGTCCAGCTTCTCCTGCGATGCGCCGAGTGCCTCGCCGTCGACAACGTCTCCGACGCGTCGCGGATACTGCCGGAGATACTCGAGCTTTCTTCGCCCTTTGGGTCATCGGTCCAACGCGTAGGCGCGTACTTCGGCGATGCCCTGTCTTCGCGTGCGATTGCCTCTTACATCATCGGGAAGTCGCTGCCTCCGAACCCGACTCCGACTCCGCGGTCTCTGTGGAAAATCCACTACCAGAAGCTTCTCGCGGCTCTGCAGACGTACAACTCAATCACGCCGATGATTAAGTTCTCCCACTTCACCGCCAACCAAGCGATCCACCAGGCGGTGGATGGCGCCGATCACGTGCATGTCATCGATCTCGATATCATGCAGGGGCTTCAATGGCCGGGATTCTTCCAAATCCTCGCTTCCAGACCTCGAAAACTCAAGTCCCTAAGAATCACCGGCCTCGGCCCCTCCGCTGACCTCCTAAACTCCACCGGCCTCCGCCTCGCCGAATTCGCCGCCACACTCAAAATCCCTTTCCATTTCCACGCTGTGGAAGGGAAGATCGGAAATATCGAAGAAATCGACCAACTCAAAATCAGAAACGGAGAAACAGTAATCGTCCACTGGATGCATCACCGTCTCTACGACATAACCGGAAGCAATTTGGGGTTTTGCAGATTCCTAAAATCCATTAAGCCTAGACTCATCACCATCGTCGAAAGAACGCAAGATCTGAGCCACGGCGGAGGGGCAGTTTCCTCGGGCGATTTGTCGGCGCCCTCCGTTACTACTCTGCTCTGTTCGATGCTCTAGGCGACGGCTTTCCTCCTGAGAGCATAGAAAGACACACAGTGGAGCAGCAGTTGTTTGGATGCGAGATCCGGAACACTTTAGCGGTGAAGAGTAGGGAAGGGGAGGTGGAGATGTGGGGCAAAGAGATGGCGGGATTAGGTTTCCGGCAAGTGTCGCTGGGGGGAACGCGGCGGCGCAGGCGAGTCTTCTCTTGGGGATGATACCATGGCGTGGGTATACCTTGGTGGAGGAAAACGGATGGTTGAAGATGGGATGGAAGGACTCCCCGTTGCTCACAGCCTCCGCTTGGCAAACACCGGATTCACCGCCCTCATTAGACTGAATAATCACCGTTAAAATCCACAAATCACATTTTGCAATCATCTCCAAGGAAGCAAGCTGACGAACAGGGAAAAACTGCGCCAGCCCAGAACTACAAGCAACCTCGCTTTCATAGAAATCAAAACAATTTGTCTTCAATCCTTTTGCTGTTCACAAAAAGATCGACACATGGGGACTGGAGAATCTCTATTATCTTTTCGCAAGAATAACGCCAATGATAAAAGGGACAAGAGCCATAAGGTTCTTTTCAATGCTTTCCAACCTCTGCTGTGAATCATTCAGTTCTTGGTAAGCTGCTAAGTAGATTTTCTGCTTTGGATAGCTTTTCCACTGAAGCCCCATAATTTTTTTTGCCTTTTCTCTTTTCTTCTCTCTTAGCATTGATCCTTTCATTAAGTTCTTATTCCCTTTCCAAGAAAGATTGCAATGCAACCTCAAGGTCTAATGCTTTGGTTTAGAACATCCCAAGCGTTTCTTCAGGTTCCGAATCCTGCTGTTGATCAGCATCCTCGGCATTTGACTTCAACACCTCAAGCAGCTTCTCCAACTCCAAGGCCTTGTTAGCCTCGGACTCTGCATTTACACAACTCTGCCTACTCAGCTCCTCAAACTTCTGGATTTCTTCTGCTGAAACTTGCAATTTTCCTGCAAGATCGTCGATTCTTCTGCTCGAGGTTTTCACCTCAGTACTGAGGCATTCAAATGAATCTTTCAAATTCGCCATCTCCTTGATCTTTCGAACTTCTGAGCTCTAGTTTATACCTATCCACCAATTCCATTTCCTCTTTAACATCTTTTTATTGCCAACCTCGAGCTCTTCGTAGTGCTTCTCTGTTTCTTCGGGCCATTCTTTCACCCGTAAAAATTCTTGCTTGAATCTATCATTACTCGACTCCGAGTCCTTCAGCAAACCACAAATCTTCCGCAATTCCTTTTTCTAGCTCCTCAACCTTCTCCGAGACTCCAACAACCCATGCTTCGTAATCTCATCCAGATCCTTGGTCCCGGTACGCACTTTCTCAACCGGGATCATCTCACCGTCATTAAGAGGTGCTTCTTCTTCTTCTTGACCTTTCTTCAAATCTTCGATCGAAGTGGTCTCTTTGTCAATCTCAGAAAGATCAACAAATCCTGATCACCGATTCACTAAAACACAAGAACCAAAGGAATGAGTTTTACCGGAATGGACGTCCCGTTCATCTCATTATCATCGGCGCGTTCCGCCGCCGAATCGAAATGGTTTCGTCTGCTACCGCAGACACGAAAGTTTGCACCACGAAAACCCGCGATCTTCTGCCACGGACTCGATCAGTCAAGTGAAGGAAGAACGAATGATGAAGCTGGCGTCCAATACGAAAACAAAGACTATTGGGCCGATCGGGTTCCAGGGCCCAACTAAGAAGGTTGATAACCACCAGAAATGAGAAAACAAGATAAGGACAAAATGGTCTTTTGATTAAGGGGTTGATTTAGAAAAACTGATTATTCTCAACATTAATTTTTTTATCTTAATATATATAATAAAAAGAGAAGATAACTAATTTGCAAATGACGCCATGGAGGGGTGACATTTATCATTTTAATTTTATATATATATTAAAATAATAAATTAATATAGAAAGTATTTTTTACAAATATATCACAAGATATTTGGATTTCTAAATGTGGGCTCGAGCTTTTTTTTCCTTTTTATTTTTTCGAATAATAAATTTCAAAACATATTTATTATTCCGTAATCGAATCATCCACCGAGCATCTATTCAACTGCCACGTGGATAGGCTGCGAGGACTGAGTCAGCGTGCATCATCATACGGCTAATAAATAAAATATTTTCATTTTTCTTGCAAAATAAACAAGAGAAAAAAAAATATCCGGAGGGGTTTAATAAATATACATAAATAAAAAGAATCTAAGAAGAATCGACTATCAAGATCTTAAAAATATCTGGAGGAGTTTAATAGATAAAAATATCTGAAAATATGAATAAAAAATATCGGGACAATGAATGTCGGTGGGCCCCGGGGACATTACTCATGGTACCGTTCCATTCGACAAATCAAGGGGTGTGTTTTCGGAGCGGAGTCGGTGGTGATTTTTGGTTCGTTGCTTCTTCGTCTGGAGGAATCCAAGAAAAACTCCGATGGGCCAGAGCGCGATTGATAACGGTGAAACGAATGACGCTGTCGTGAACGGCTCCGCCGCTGAAGCGTCTTCGTCGTTTGATCGACCCGTTCGCGTTTATGCCGATGGGATCTACGATCTCTTCCACTTCGGGCATGCTCGCTCCCTCGAGCAAGCTAAAAAGCTGTAGGTTCTCGTAACGCTTCTCTCCTGATGATTTCTGATTTTGTGATGCAAGATCGGCGTGGAATTGGTTTAGGCTGTGAGTTGAAAAAATATTTTCTGTGTGTGGTTGTAGGTTGGATTTAAGGACTTGGTGTTGTTTTGGTTGATTAGATACTTTCACAAAATTACTCATTTTGGCGTTTAATGTATTATTTTCTATTTTTTTATTATTTTCTATTTTTTTATGGAAGTCTATTGGAGTTAGTTGGCTTAATTATCTTTTGCATAAGACTTGTGCTGTTCAATTTTGCATTTATGTTGACTTTTTAGCTTGTTTTTTATTTTTTATAACCTTTTTTTGTGCACAGGTTTCCTAATACGCACCTGATAGTTGGTTGCTGCAATGATGAGACTACGCACAAGTACAAAGGGAAAACTGTTATGAACGATCAGGAGCGCTATGAATCCCTTCGCCATTGCAAGTTTGTTTTCTTCTCTGCATCGGTGTCTTCGGTGAAGTTTTCAGGAAGTCTATGGTACTTTTAAAATTTTTGTAAATGTATGATGATTACTTCGGTAGGTGGGTCGATGAGGTCGTTCCTGATGCTCCATGGGTGATTACACAAGAGTTCCTGGGCAAACATCATATAGACTACGTGGCCCATGATGCTCTGCCGTAAGAGTCTGGATTCCTTCTTTTGTGGTTTTACAAGATGAAAATGTGTGTTAAGATTTAACTGTCATTCCTCTTTTTGTTCCTTGAGAAATTCAAGTGAGATAGCTGTGGAGCATTGTACAGATAAATCTTCATCTGATTGCTTAAAACACTTTACAACAGTTTTGCTAGTAAGTTCAATGAGATATGCGGAGTATAACTGTTTGCTGCAGATATGCTGATGCGAGTGGAGCTGGAAAGGATGTTTACGAATTTGTATGACTATGATTCTGCCTCATCTTTTTTTATTTATTTTGTAAGGCCATTCTCAATATTTTCTGTTATAATTGCTGCAGGTTAAAGCTGCAGGCAAGTTCAAAGAGACGCAAAGGACAGATGGCATTTCAACATCTGACATCATTATGAGGATTGTTAAGGATTATAATCAATATGTAATGCGCAATCTGGATCGTGGATACTCAAGGAAGGAGCTGAATGTTAGTTATGTTAAGGTATGTATTTGATAATCTGTCTTTAACATTTGCGGCGGTCGACTCTGTTTAGGCACTAGTTGGTTTGAAGGAGGGGAGGGATGGTTCCTTAATGTTTTTCTTCAAATTGACAGGAAAAGCGATTGAGGGTGAACATGAGGCTGAAGAAACTTCAGGAGAAGGTGAAGGAGCAGCAAGAAAAAGTAGGAGAGAAGGTACAACTGCTAGAAATGGGAATGCTTACTAACTAGTAAAATGTTAAATTAAAAGTTCATCATGCAAATCCTTCTTCCCAGATACAAACGGTGGCAAAAACAGCTCGTGTTCATCGGAATACTTGGGTTGAGAATGCTGATAGATGGGTGGCAGGTTTTCTCGAGATGTTTGAGGAAGGTTGCCACAAAATGGTGAGTAGCCATTTGTATGCTATTTTCACACAAGAACCGCTGAATCAACCTCTTACTTACCTTCGGCTTCTGTTTCTCAGGGTACAGCCATCAGAGATAGGATTCAAGAGCATTTGATGGCACAAACAAGGGGGTTGCTAGAAGATGGCGAGAGCGATGATGAAGACTATTATTTCGACACCGAGGAGGACTACAACGATGATGACGAATACTACCTAAGTGATGAGAAATGACTACCAAGACCATAGTGGGGCGACAAAAGTCGATGCTACTTAGTTTATACTTAAGTTTGTGGGTTTCTTTAGAACTAACCATAAGCGAGCGTACTCTGTGCTCCTAGTGATTTTATTTTTGCAGTCATGTTTGTTTTAATCTGAATGTTCATCAAAGTTGATGCTTTTACAAGATGGTTCAAGTGCGTTTTAGCTGATAGTGAGCACTTTCATTCTACCAGTGAGACAAAAAATGTCTCCAAAAAGACAGAAAGCTGAGTTACCAGAATAGAATTTCATTTATTGCTACGGAAAGGCACATCTTGGCAATGTGCAGACAAGATCAGTGTACCAATGAAGACAAAAAAAATAGGTGGACCTCTTCCATCTGCTAGAGTAACATGCTTATGGCTGATTTTGAATCAACAGTAACAGCAGTAAGACGGCGCATTTTGATGCAGGGATGAAGAGTTTTGTCACCTTCAACGCACTGAAGCTCCTTCTGAAGGATCCTCAAGGCTTCAGTTTCATAATCTGTGTCATTTTCAGAAGAATCCCTTCCCAAACTCTGTTCTAAAACATCAGAAACTCCCTCTTTTTCAGTAACTGCATCAAGATCCTCAGTGGAATCGTTGTTAGCAGCTTCCTCAATGGTAGGAAACGAGTCACCTTGAAAGTATGCAGAATCATCATCAGAGACAGAGGGATGTATTTCAGCCATGGAGAGCATAAGCAAGCCCTCAGCTGCCTCTGCTTCAAGCTCAGAAAAAGTAGCAAAGTTAGTGCTTTTATATTGGATTCTGGACCTCTTCCTCCGAAAGCCAGCCAATGTCTCCTTATCAGATGAGTTAGCAGTGGCTTTCCTTTTCTTTGAATGGGTTTTCATGTGACCATACACGGCCTTCACCGTGTTAAAGACCTTGCCACATTCCTTGCACTCAGAGGCAATCTTGCGCTTCTTGATGGAGTGAGCACTCATATGGCCGCAGAGAGCCCTCAACGAAGAAAACTCCATGCCGCAATCTTCACAAGAAAGCGCATTTTGAACTTGGACACCATCCTTCTTTGATTCAATAGAAGCCCTCCAAGATTTCTTCGGATTCTCCCTCAACTCATAGCTGCTCCTCTGATCCATATCTTCGCAATCAACGCTGCAATCAGAATCCCCGCATTCTTGATCATCACCACCCTCGAAACACCCACTTCTTATCGTTTCCTTTTCCTTTTCTGCTTCCTTAGAGGACGCAAGAAGAGCCATATGTGCCCTCATATGACCCCCAACGCCCTCCCGCTGACGCAGATTTTGTCGCAAAACTTGCATTTGTGCCTCTTTACACCCTCAAAATCCCCCATCGCAGCAAATCTTCAACAAATCAGAAACCCCATATCAGTAATCAAAGAACCCTTAAGGAGTAGCATGAAACGAAGAAAAATCATCAAGAAATCAAAAGGGGTTACTCTGTATAAATCGATCCCGCAGCAGGAACAGAGCTTTCCACTACAAGCTGAAACCAGACTGAGAAAAGCACTCTCTCCAGAAACAAAAGGGAAACAAACCCACTTCAAATGCAACAGATTCCTCGCAAGCAACACAGTTCACAAGATATTGCAACTAAGAAACGAGAGATGTTCAACTCTCCCCTGAAATACGATACCCCGCCCAACCTTCCGACGTTCTTAGTAAAGGAATTTCCCAACTTTTCGGGGTGGCAATATAATTTAATAAATAAAAATATTATATGAAAAAAATATCTTTATATATTTATATTTTTTTAATGCCACGATTCCTCTTTTATATGTAATAAAGTGTTACATTGATTTTATAAATTAAAATAATATTCTGAATTTCATAATTCGATTTGTTAAAAAAAATATTGTGATTATCATTTTTTATTATTTATTCTAATAAAGGAAATCAATTACATTAAATTCTCAAAATAAGACTTGAATTCCCACAATAGGGCGCATCAGACGCCGACCATCACCGGCGGCGCAGGGGGTGACGGTGGCGGCGGCGGCGGCGGCGATAATAGCTTTCGAGCATGGCCGAGCCCGCCGCCGTTCTCCGTATAGTTGTTCGCAGGTTGGGGATGCGCGTTGTGGCGTCGAATGTAATCGTATCGAAAAACATCGTAGCTTAAAAAGGTGGCCGTCGTTTGGGTCGAAAGGAGAACGCAAACAATCAAGAACACCATCATCGACGTCGGCGTATCGGCCCTCCCCATGGCTCCGCTCTCTTTCCGCCGTGCCGGGGAGGCGCGAAAATGAGCGCCTTATAGCAGCCAAAATGCCGTCCCC
Organism: Utricularia gibba; assembly: GCA_002189035.1. Classification (NCBI taxonomy): domain Eukaryota; kingdom Viridiplantae; phylum Streptophyta; class Magnoliopsida; order Lamiales; family Lentibulariaceae; genus Utricularia; species Utricularia gibba. The sequence continues at coordinate 2,179,904 of NEEC01000013.1, read as the reverse complement.
CGGAGATGGATGCCGGCGCGAGAAACAAGCGCATCCATGCAAAATCGTGTCCTTACAAACCAACGGTGGGGATTGAATCTTAAATAATTTATTTTCGAATATTTTTTTACATGATAAATAATGTAACTAATTATACATTGCACTATGTTTGTTTTGGACATCTATTATGTTCTACCCTTTGACAAAAATACTAATTATACATGAAAAATCTTCGCCTTCTCCATCTGTAATTGATGTGAAATACTATCACAAAACTACTAGTTTTATATTATCAATCTATTAAACAATCAGAATATTTGTTGAGTGTCTTAATTTCTTTCATAATCGATTTTGTGTCATTTATATTTAGATATTGATGCATATCTAGATTTGATTATCATATCAAATATCATAATTCATTCTTGTTTTGTATAATGTTGTACTCTTAAAAATACTTAATCCTCATAATTTTACAATATGTGATATTATATTTTCAATTGAAATTATATATATTTGATAAATATGTTTTAGAATAAATCTCAATTTATAAAATAATTACATAATATTGTAAAAATAATTGCAATGAAAAAAGTTAATTGTTTTTGCTTTATCTATTATTTAAATTATAATATCATTTTAAATTATATTTATAAAATTGATATACTAAATACAATTTTAATTTTGAAACTATAATATACGTTTATTTAAATAATAAATAAAATAGTTTAACTAAGTGATTAATTAAACTAATCACTGTTAGATGTAGTAACCGCGTCGTTAATAAATGGTTAATTGCAGACAGAGTGATGATTCTCAGCCGTGGGCTCATCGGAGAATGCAATATAAGGAGTTAATGGAACGAAGCAGCGGAAATGTGGTGACTTCGCATAGGACAAGGGGTGAAAGAAACGATACAGACGCAGCAGGTCTGTCTGATTTCGCACAGTGAGGGAATTAAGAGATAGGGTGCTGCTTCCTACTACAGTCCTTGCTTCCGGGCTGTTGCCCTTTCGGAATACTGCAATTAGGGTTTTCTTCCCACTAGGTATACTAGCGAACGATTTCAGGGTGTACCGGGAGCTGAAAAAGTTGGTATCTGTATAGCAGCTGCTGCATTGGGGGATCCGGTTTTCTTGGAAACTGGAGATTCAGCGTCAGGAGAGGGGTAGGATATGGCGAAGACCAAGCCGGGGAAGAAGGACTTGGATTCATACTCTATTAAGGGACCAACAAAGTCGTCAGACGTAATTTTGCTGTTTTAAATTTCTTTCATTTTTGTTTTGTTTTGTTTTGTGGGTTAACGATTTTGGAGTGTTTTTGTAGCTGGGGATTGTGTGTTGATGCGACCATCTGATTCTGACAAGCCTCAGTATGTGGCGAAGGTCGAGAAAATCGAGGCGGACCATAGAAACAATGTGAGAGTTAGGGTACGATGGTATTATCGGCCAGAGGAGTCCATTGGCGGTCGGAGACAATTTCATGGTGCTAAGGAGTTGTTTTTGTCAGATCACTATGATATTCAGAGTGCCCACACTATCGAGGGAAAGTGCAGAGTTCACAGCTTTAAGAACTATACCAAGCTAGAAAATGTGGGAGCGGATGATTACTTTTGTAGGTTTGAGTACAAGGCTGCCACTGGCGGTTTCACTCCCGATCGTGTTGCTGTGTGAGCTTTAGTTCAAAAGTTTTTGGGTACAAGATTGCATTTTTCTCTCTTTTTCATGCCACTTTTCATATTGTAGGTATTGTAAGTGTGAGATGCCTTACAACCCTGATGATCTCATGGTGCAATGCGAGGGGTGCAAGGATTGGTATGTTATGTTTGTTTACTCAATAAAGTGAAGTGTTTCCTAGATGAAAATGAAACACTTTTTGTCTATTTGATGTATATGTGATTTGATAACTAACTAAATTCATGTTATCCTGTGGTTAGAGTTTCAGTTATCATGCTTGACAGTACTCATAGCGGCTATTCATGGATGGGGATGACTTTTTCCCCCATGTTTAGCATCCTAGATTTTCCAAGGCTGCTCATAGTGTTGATACTTGATAGTGTGTTGTTTTCAATCGTTTGAATAGTGGGAAAACGTAAGCTTCCTCATTTCGTGCGTGCCTCTCATGGGTATATGATACATTTGGAACATACTTTCTGTGAAATTGCATTTATTTATGCATCTTCTTTCTTTGTCTCCTGGATCATCTGCTGGGAACTTATGGGTAAGCTTCTATTTGAAGGTTTCACCCCTCTTGTATGGGTATGACCATCGAAGAGGCAAAGAAATTGGATCGTTTCGTGTGTACTGATTGCTCATCTGATGATGACATAAGAAGGTCCTTGACCGAGTTTCCGGAATCACCTTTGTCCGAGGTAATGTTGGGCCGCTAAGAAGACCTGGTTACTGGAATTCCAATGCATTTGTGATGCCAGATTAGAAACACTATCAGTATATCTGTTTGATGCAGTTACCAATCCTATATTACCATGACGGTACTCATGGAAGTGTGTCTTTGATGTCATTACCAGGTGGAACCGAAGCGCAGAAAGAGATGAAGAATCCGATGCGCTGATAACTTGCACAGCATCCCCAAGTATTGTTGTAATGGGTGATTATGATGATGTTTGAGAGCACTGGAGCTGAAAAAAGAATGCCAGAACTGTTGATCCTGTCCTAGCTTTTGGTTTTCCTTTTCTGGTTTTACGAGTGATGTTGCTTCATTCACCCTGGTTCTTCCTTCTTTGCCCAACGAGGTGACAGAATCAGGGTGTCATCCCACTTTGACTTGGAGCCATGGATTACAATTCAAATCTAACCCCTTAACAGGATCATAAGCCTGCATTCATGGAGTATAACACACAGCATATTGATAGTAATCACACTTCTTACAGCAATTCACCATGCTGTTTTGCCGGATGGAAGACACCATCAATATTAATTACATTGCTCAGAACGTGGTGAATTAGGAGGAGGATTTGCTCTTGGCGCGCTCATCTCTCCAACCTTTTTGTCTCGCCCTCAGCTCCCACAAAGCAGTGAGTTGTCTCTGTGCTATCAAAGCAGCCTCCGACTTCCCTCTAGCCTCCTCGCACGTTTCCATTCCGGAGTTGCACTTGTCTGCTTCTTTTTGGTACTGGGATGTCATTTTCTTTGCCTCGAGTAATGCCACATCGGCACGCTGATGGTTTGCAAGAGCTTCAGCTTCGTGAACCCTTACTTCTGCTGAAAGTAGATCAGCTGAATACTTTTGCATCTCTGGGTTCATTCCTGGATCATTCTTGGCACAGTCTGTGTGGCACAGAGAGGGGAACGAAGGCAATACAACAATAAGCTTCTGAGAAAGAATGCCAGTGATCACGAAAATCCACAAAAGCATTTTTTATCAGCTTGGTTTATCTGAAAACATTTTTCTTGAGAACAAGCTAGAAAAAGTGTGAAATAAAGATCACCCAACTGGCCAGCGAAAACATTCAGAAAGTTTAGGGTATATGGACAGTGAAAAACTAAATACAATATCTAACCAAAGATAAGTTCTTACCAACGAAGGATGCATTTATTAGCCCTGCGAAAAAAGAGAAGCAAAAGGTCAATATGGGCAAGTTCAACAAGAAGAGATCAGATGCTATTTAAACCATTGAAAGGCCAAGATACCAGAAGTGCCAAAACAAACGGCTTTCATTTGATTGAAGAGCATTAAGTGAAGAGTGGAACTCTGGGTGAGTCAAACATTAGAATCCAATACACAACTACACGGCAAAACGAAAAAATATAATTTCAGCAAGATCTATGATCCTGATTTTTGGATCCTATAAAGAAAGCTATTTGCTAAACATATACATTTATACACATCATAAGTAGCAAACGGAATTATGTTGCCCATTGAAAGGAAGTGACACAAAAATCATGCAAATCTGATACAGAGATCCATCCAAAACTCAACCTGCAAAGCTTCTCTAATTGAAGAAACAACACCGAGTCTAGATCACACTAAAAAAGGAAAGGCATCAGAAAACTAAGGAGCAGCAAACAGAAAACCTAAGTCCCTGTAAGAGGTTCAAAGCTCCGGCAATCACTCTATAGTTTAAAAAAAAAAAAAGAACAACAACAAAATCGAACAGGAACAAGACCCAGATGGTGCAACGTATACTTAAATACCCAAAACAAAAGAATCAGACCACATTCATATCATTCATCACCTTGCGGGATGGATAAATGGGACAACGAATCACAGTCGCATTCACAGACGGGGCAGGAACCGGAGACAGACGTAGAAGCCAACCCTTCCCTCAAGTGCCAATAAAGAGGAGGAACCAAAATGTATCCCACCAAGCAAACTGCCATCAATCCCACAACCGCCTTCAGAACCCCAGTTCTCACTCCCATCTCACCCTCTTCCTCTCTCCCCCCCTTTTCTGTACAACGCCTGAGAGCTCCAGTACCCGCTGGATCCAATCGAAGAAGCCGATTGTGAATCCCCCCACCGACTTCCCCAACCCATACAAATCGGAGGCGCCATCCCTTTCCCGGCATCCCGGTAGGCCCACTCAACCATCAGGCCCATGGATCATATTCTTTTTTCATTGGGCCTTCATCACAGTCATCTTTTACTCAATTTTTTTAAAGAAAAATAATATTCTACATTTTTTTCATATATCAAAATAAAAATAATATTTAAATTAATACGATAGCGACTTTTTAAAATCATCTCATTTATTCCTCTAGACTCGAGTCACTAGTGGCTACGTTGACGACAAACAACAAGACCGGAGTCAACTATAATACAATGCATTTGGATCCCTAGTATTTATTCATTAGTTATTTTTTTTCTATAAGTCAATGTAAACTTAAGTTCCAAATGAAGAAAATTGGTGCTCATATGTGACTACATTAAATTTTTTTAACATAGGAGTCAATTTTTGCGTGTTAATACATGTTCAGAAATGTTCGTATGAACTCCTATAGTCTCAAGTTATGAAAGTGAAATATATTAATTAGTGATAATAATCATTAACAAAATGTAGAGGGCCCTGGTACTTGCAATGGCAAAACACAAAATTGTAAGGGATAGGTACTTCAATTATTTGTTTGATAGAGAGGATCAGGAAAAAGTAATTTAGGAGTTTAAATAAAAATGGAATTAAATGAATATTTATTTAAACACACACTCCATCTATTTCATTTATTAATATTTAAATATCATGTAAAAAATTAATCATTTTTCATTATTTTTAATTTAATTTAAATAAATTAGACACTTTATATCCTTATCCTGTAAACCAAATACTCTATAAAAGGACAAAACAAACCTACCCCTTTGATGTGTATCCTTGAATCTTGCTCCCTAATGTTATTGCCTGATAATTAAAAAACAACAACCAATAAAAAATTAAATAATACATTAAAAAACATTATACAATTAATGTTCAAATTTTCATGAAAATAAAAAAAAAAACATCCAGGTGAAATGCCTTTTTTATGTAATAAACTAATTATTTGTTTTGGAGTAAAGAAATGACAAATTACCTTATTGTGATGATGCAATGCTTAAATCACTAAACCATTGAAATCACATTTTTTGATATTAATCTGAAAGGAGAAGCACACAAAATTGACTTTTGTCCCTATTATTGAGAGATATCATATTCTAAAAGAAAATGTTACCAAATTGGACAAAATTTGTCCTAATTGGGACACAAAATGTCATTTTCACTATAATATAACATTTATTTTTTTTATGAATAAAATAACTATTGCATTATATGCTTATCTAAGGGATCACCTTATTGATGACTCGTCTTTGGAGACATTCCTTGATCATGGCCCATGAGTTTGAAAAAGTAGCTAAAAGTATACACATAGTTTTCATATAAAAATTACTTATTATATTACTCATGAATCCCCACATTTTATATGGAAGAAGACTTGTAGTTGGCTACTGAGTCAAGTATTATATCATGATGACTTTACTTTGAGTAGTGGGTATGATATCATGATGACTTTAATTTTAAGTTATTTATAATTTTTATAAATAATTAAAAACTTTTAAATTTACATAATTAATTTTTTCTAATATTTTTTTAAATTAAATATAATTAAGTTAATAAATACATCAAACTAAAATGATGATGAAATCGAATAATTGATTGAAACTATTTTAAAAATAATATCACATATTTGTTTTTCTTTTATTTTAAATCTATCCATATTTTGATATATGTGAAAAAATTGAATACTATTAATATAATTTTTTATTTTAATATATAAAAATGAAATAAATGTAAGATAAATAAATTTTAAGTCGTGTGGCGTTCCTTTCTTGTCACCATCTACACATCTTCAAAGTCCAAACCCCTCGATGCCGTACGATTCTGGCCAACGTACACTATGTGGTAAGAAAACTATATGTTGACTAATGATTCCCGTGGAAACTTTGTCGCGAATTGAAAGCAACATGATCCTCAATCCCACATCGTCTGTTAACAATTTTTGTTGATTTTTTTTTTGTTATATAAGAAACTCAAGAGGGATCTCGACGACAAAAACGTCGAAATTGAATCATTTTTCTCAAAGTCTATAGAGAAACATTGATTCTATAGAGTAACAAAGGGAAATGAATGCATCCAAGTTTTGACAAAAGGACGACAATATCCAAGAAAATCCAAGAAAATACGCGGAATTCTCTTGGGGCAGACTTGGCATCTTTGTCGTTTTGGGCCCACAAGTAGACCGCCACTCACAAGGCTACACGAATCCCGGCACTCAGATTTTCCTATAGAAATATATTTTAGTCCTAAACAAATGTACTCCACTAATTACTTTCCCTTAATGCGGATTAATGAGATTAATCACGACCACAACAGTTGACGACCTACCCCCATTAAGCATAATCAATCTGTTTTCTTTTTTTCCAATGCCCTAACCAAGTTTTTTCCTATTACGCTAAAAAAATACACGAATGCATGTTTCGAATTATTCGTTGTCCAAATTGGTTCAACTACGATTCAATCATGATTGTGTCAAATAATTTACAGTTCAAAACAATTTAATTGCATTTTTTTAAATAATGAATTCAGCCGCTTCCCTTATTGACACGACTATGCATCTAAACATGCATGTAGTAAAGATATTTTTTTATAATATAGTATAAAAGATTTATAATTAAGGTTATATATAAACCGTTATTTAATTAACTAGCATATATATGATAATTTCATATGATTATAATATTTACATACTTATTTTTTGAGCATATGAATAATATATACAAATGAAGAAGGGCTAATTATATCTATATCATAACATATTTTCTTAGGTTTTATAGTACATAATATGTAATATATCAATTATATTATATTTAAACATAATAATATCCTATTGTCAAATGAACTATAAGAGCTACGTTGATTTTATATATATGTTCTCTCATACATACATAATTTGTATAATATTTTCAAAACAATCTTAATCTATCAAGATTTATATATTTTTTGAAGTAATTAGTATACTTTTACTTGAAATAAAAATAATTCGAATATATCATTTAAAAAATCTAATGTATACCAAATGCCGAAAACACATGAGTACTAGGTTTGTGGTGTCCTAGCCACACGTGCATTTTAGTATTTATTTATTAAGAAAAAAAAGATAGGCAATCGAATTTATTTTAGATCAGAAAAAAAATGAAAATGAAAAATTGAAGCTTGGAATCCGGGGAATGGGTACAGCGGTTGATGTGTTGTTTAATAGGATAGGAGTCGTAGGGGTAACCGAAAAATCAAGAATGATGGAGCAAGTAGACAAGTGTGGATTCAGTCACCACAGGTTTGGAAATTCACTGCAAAGTCGAAGGAAATGATGTAATGGAGTGAAGACCGAGTAAGAGATCCAAAACCTTCCTACAATTCACACTCTTTCTGCAATCTGGACCACTCACTGGGGAAAATCCATGACTCCTCTTCCTTTTTTTATGCTCTGTTTGTTGCTCTGGTCTTCATTTTCTACTCCGAGATCGGGAGCAAAAACCCGAAAGAAATACTCAAAACTTCCATCCTTGTTTCTAGCCGAGTCCTTTGATTCTACTCTTTCTTCTTCTTCTTCTTCCTGCTTTGGCCATCCTTTATCAATGGCCGAATCCAGTGGACTTACCTTTCATCAGGACCCGACCGCGCTGTTTCATCACTCCAAGGCCAAAACCCATCATCCTCCATTCTTCCTCCTGTCATCCATGGCGGCAGCCTCCCCCTCTCCCACTATTCAGTTTTCGGTTGGATTGCCGGAGGGGTCGACGGAGAGGACCAAGATCATGGACGAAATGGATTTCTTCAAGGACCGCGGGATGGAGCACGATCATGATCTTGATGCTCGGAGGATGCAGATGAAATCCACTTCCAAAGTCAATGTATGGTTTGTGTTTCTGGTTACATTTTTTGGGGTGTCACCGGACTGTGTCATCACCCGTGTTTGAATCTTAATCGTAGACTGGTTTGCATCTTTTAACCACGGGGAGCGACGAATCCATCGTCGAGGAGGATGATGATTCGATGAATAAGGATCTCGCCTTGTCCAAACGCGAGGTAATAATTTATAGCGCGGTATGAATTCCATATCGTGCGTGTTCTCATTGCAAGTTTTCCGGCGTACAAGATTGTTGCTTTGAGAGCTGAGATGGAGAAGCTCAACGGGGAGAACCAGAGGTTGAAGGAGATGCTGAACCAGGTGACGTCCAGTTATAATGGGCTGAGGATGCATATGCTGAACGTGGTGCACAAACAAGGTGATGAGGAGCAAGAGGAGCATAAGATCATCAGCCATGGGAATGGCGCCCTGGTGCCGCGACAGTTCATGGATCTCGGGCTTGCAGCGCCGGACCATGCTTCGCTTTCGCCGGAGGAGGATCGGAGTTGCCACGACATGCCGCCTCCGCGAGATAAAGACATCGGGGGCGGCCTGGGCAACCAGAGCCCGGAAAGCAAGATACCCAGGCTCGGCGGTGGCTCTCCTAAGGCCGGAGATCAGGCTGCTGAGGCTACTATGAGAAAGGCTCGCGTCTCTGTTCGTGCAAGGTCCGAGGCTCCCATGGTAGGTGAAGTTTGACTGTTTTTTTTTGTTTTTTCCGATCATACGATCTTCGGAATGAAAAAACGGTCGATCGGATTGTGTTCAGATCACGGATGGATGCCAATGGCGGAAGTACGGACAGAAGATGGCGAAGGGGAACCCTTGTCCCCGTGCATACTACCGGTGCACGATGTCCGCCGGTTGCCCGGTCCGAAAACAAGTACACTTTCTCTTTACGTTGGAAGCAGATGTAGACAGTGATTTTAGTGTTGCTCTTTGAGGCATCAAAACGAGATACTGACTGATCGAGTTTTGCTGCTGAAGGTTCAAAGATGTGCGGACGACAGAAGCGTCTTGATCACCACGTACGAGGGCAACCACAACCACCCCTTGCCGCCGGCGGCCATGGCGATGGCGTCGACAACCTCCTCCGCGGCGAAAATGCTTCTTTCCGGGTCGATGCCGAGCTCCGACGGCCTAATGAACTCCAACTTCCTAGCGCGAAACCTCTTCCCATACTCCTCAAGCATGGCAACCATATCGGCTTCGGCTCCGTTCCCGACGGTCACCTTAGACCTTACGCAAAACCCCAACCCTTTACAAATCCCACGGCCCGCCAACCAATTCCCCATCCCCTTCCTCCCCCCGGCGCAGCCCGGAAGCCCGGCGTCCGCGCTTTTGTTTCAAATCTTCGGGCAAGCACTGCAAAATCAATCGAAGTTTTCCGGCGTACAACTGTCGCAAGATATGGAGCAAGGAGGCACCCACCAGCTACATCAAGCTCAAGAGCCTCATATCAGCGACACCATCAATGCGTTGGCGACGGATCCGAACTTCACAGCAGGTCTAGCGGCTGCGATTTCGTCCCTCATGGCGTGCCAAAACAACGGCAGCGGCAACAGCAACAACAATAACATCGGAGCATCCGCCGGAAACAACAACGGCAGCGCGACCACCATTGGAAACAATAATACGAATACAGGAAGCAGTAAACTTAACACCTCGAATTTTCAAGTGAACTGACGACCGGACATGCATCGAGGACGACTTGAGTCTGAGCTGTTTTTCCTCTCTGTACGAGTGGGAGCACGCCATGGAATAATGTGTATTACATGCAACGGCAATATACAGAAAAGAAGTCCCTTATACTTCGTTCTACTGTCGGAACATTCGTTATGTTTCTCGTAGTTTGCAGTTTGGACATAATAATTGCTTTATGAAAATTTGACATATTTCGGGGGGTTTTTTCACAAATAAAAAGGTTCTTTTTGAAATATTTAGAAAGTTGAGGGCTTAAAACAAACTTTCAATTATATTAAAAAAAATAGAACCCTCGTTTCAGTTTAGAGGGGACTGTAGCGAAGAAAGAGGATACAGAGGAGAGTAAGGGGTTTCTCCTACGAATTTTTCTTCGAATGTGATAGTGCAGGGCTAGGATTTGCAGATCGCTCTTTGCAATGTTGGTGGTGCTTCGATGTTAGTTTTCGCCGTTCTCTTCTTTGATGCGTGATTTGAGTGAATCTTTTTGTGCTGTGATCGGATACGGCCGAATTTGTTGAACTGTATTTACTTTGTAGATGGATCGATACCACATTCTGTTTTGATTTTTAGAACTATGTGATTTCTTCTATCGTTTACTGCTCGTGCTCAATCGCAATTACGTAAATGATCTGTGCAGCTACACAGCGTTGACACATCTCCACACTCGAAGTGTTGGTGTAGCACATGTTTAGAACTGATACTACATTGGAAAGTCTGAAGCACATTTATATTTTTGTAAAAAGAGGATCTTTTAGAATTTCTGTGCATTTGATTGCCCTTAAGATCAGTGTGTGTAACGATAATGATGACGTCCGAGGTTTTATTGATATACAAATGTCTGTACGTTTCTTATTTTTCTTGTCGAAGTATGATAACTCGCATCATTGGGATATGGTACTGGCATGTCCATATTTTCATAGGCGTCTATGTCCTCACGGATTTTCGGTCTTCTTGTTAATGCAGGTTTATATAAGGCACCTGCACCTACCTATCTATGGCTTCTTCATTGAAGGCCTTTCTGAACAGCCCAGTTGGGCCTAAGACAACTCATTTCTGGGGTCCTGTGGCTAACTGGGGTTTGTAATCGCGGTATTGTGCCAACCTAGATTGTCCCGCTCTGTGTGTGTGATCATAATATTGGTAAACTTGCATCTCAGGGCCTGGTGGACATGAAGAAGCCTCCAGAAATGATATCTGGAAACATGACTGGAGGTGGTTTATTTCAGATGTTTCCAACTGCTATTTTTTTCCCCCTTGTCTAATTTATGTCAACTCATTCTGACAAAACTGCAGCAATGTGCATCTATTCCGGTTTGTTCATGAGGTTCGCCTGGATGGTTCAGCCTCGCAACTTTCTCCTACTTGCTTGCCACGCGTCCAAGGAGACAGTGCAACTCTATCAAATCTCCCGCTGGGCCAAGAATCAGGGGTAAGTTCCAAAACTTCATTTCTCGCTGTTGGGGAACACAGAAATCATTCCAGATTCACAAAGTTGGAAAATCCAGCTAAAATTGGAACTCTATCAACTCTCACGTATCGTCTTGAAGATGCTTTGCTACATGTGCTTGTTGCACTAACCTTTGCACACATTTTGATAATAGATGAATCCTGCGACCAAGTGTCATGTGCTGTTGCTTTTCTCACAGGTACTTGGGTGGGGAGAAGGAGGAGACTTCATCGGTATGACTGACCTCGCCACTTCTCTTCTTCTTCTATTTTTGTACTCAACAGAACCGCATGGGAATGATTTACTCTCAGTGGTATTCCACTGCATGTGTTTCAAGAAACAAGGAACTGAAGCATTCTCTCCTCTTCCCTTCTGTGGGACAGTTGAACCCAATGAGCTGCTAGCCCACTAAGGGATCTGGAAGGATAATAATATGAATTCAATTTATCGTTTTACATTATGTTCAATTGAAATTCATCAATACGTCAATTATTTACGATATAATTAAAAATTATTGAATTCGATTTGATTCATTTAATATTATATGATTTTGATTCATTTTTTTACAGGATTACTAGCTAATATCGATAATAAAAAAATCACTTTGAAATTTGAAACGAAAAGAGATTTTTTTTTTTAATGGTTGTTCAAAGGGGTAAATTCAACTTATTGTTAATGATTTCACGACAAGTTGGATAATTAGGGAGTTGATTTGTCCTCAGCGCCATTGGCCATTCATCGTCCCTCTGCCTGATTCTGGGTTTTGTCTCATCTGCTCCAAGGTGAGACTCTTGGGTTTTGGTGGATTTTTTAGTAAAAGCTATAACGGGTAGTTTGTGGGTGCGCTTCCCGATTTGTGTAGGACTCCGAAGGGGAGAAAGATTTGAATTTGAGCTTGTGATGAGATGCTAACGTTTTCGTTCGTTGATTGTTCTATTTAAGCGCTTGCGATCAGCTGTTTGGGGCTGATCGTTGTTGACTTTTGTTATTGTTTCTTTTCAGTTAGTAGAATGGGCAAAAGTGGCGTTGCTGCTGTACTTGTGGTGTTATTTGCGGTTCTGTGGTCGGCGTCTGGATCTCAGGATGATGGGTTGTTGAGAATTGGGTTAAAGAAGAGGAAACCGAGCCAGATTAACCGATTTCCAGATACCCTCGAGGCAAAGAAGGGCAATATATTGAGAAATTACGGTCTTAATGGAGAGTCAAGCACCGATATTGTTGGGCTGAAGAACTATTTGGATGCGCAATATTTCGGTGAGATTGGAATCGGGACGCCACCACAGAAGTTCACCGTCATTTTCGATACTGGAAGCTCTAATCTTTGGGTACCTTCTGCTAAATGCTATTTCTCGGTGAGCATTTTGCCTCTTGTTTTCAGACTTCAGTAGCTTACGTTCCATGTAAATAAACGTTGGTTTTTTGGATGTTGCTTAGATTGATTCTCTAATGGATGCAGGTGGCATGCTTTTTCCACTCAAAGTACAAGTCGAGTCATTCGAGTACATACAAAAAGAATGGTAATTATCTTACTTCGATGCTGCTTTGCCACTGTTCTTTCGTGCGCATGCATCTGGACACCTGGCATATATTTACTCGTGTATGTAAGGGGATAGCTTGTTTCTGTAATTTCACATAACTGGACATGGGTGAATGTCTGGTGAAGGTAAATCTGCTGCCATTCAGTATGGAACTGGATCTATCGCTGGATTCTTCAGCAGTGATTATGTCCAGGTTGGGGACCTCGTTGTGAAGAATCAGGTGGCTCTTTTCTCTCTGCTATTTCCCTCTTCCTTATTCATTTTCTTCTTTTGAGACCTCCTGTTGTCAATAACTTCTTCTGCGTAGGACTTCATTGAAGCCACAAAAGAGCCAGGTGTCACCTTCTTGGCTGCAAAATTTGATGGCATTCTTGGTCTCGGTTTTCAAGAAATTTCTGTCGGGAATGCTGTACCTGTCTGGTACATACACCCCTTTTGCGCTTTGTGCCTTTTTTTAGGACCTCTAATTCTATTTTCATATAAGGTCCCCCCTCATACGTTACATTGCATTGGTTCCTTTTAACCATCAATTTGATTTTCTCTCAAGGTACAACATGGTCAATCAAGGTCTTGTTAAAGAACAAGTTTTTTCATTTTGGCTGAATCGTAAAGAGGGTGATGAAGATGGCGGCGAGCTTGTTTTTGGTGGTGCTGATCCTAAACATTTCATTGGGAACATACCTATGTTCCTGTTACTCAGAAAGGATATTGGCAGGTGAGCCATGATCTCTTCTGACTACTTGAGCACCTTTCTGTCTCTTCCACGGATTCCCTGAGTGAGTATTTTCTACTTTTACCTATTTTCAGTTTAACATGGGCGACGTTCTGGTTGGTGGGGAGTCAACTGGTAACTAGGGGAACTTGATTTCTATTTCAAGTACACTATGTCTTATATAGTTATTTGATAAGTTGATCCTACTCTCCAGGATTCTGTGCTGGTGGTTGCTCGGCGATTGCAGACTCTGGAACCTCTTTGTTGGCTGGACCAACTGTACGCTATTTTGTGACATCAAACTAAAAAAGTTCTTCATTTAGCTGCCAATGGCATGTGGATTATTTGCTGTGTGCCTGTATTTTCAGACTGTGGTGACCGTCATCAATCATGCAATCGGAGCTTCTGGGGTTGTAAGCCAGGAGTGCAAATCAGTTGTTGCTGTTTACGGAAAAACGATAATCGACATGCTCTTGTCTGAGGTCATCTAGATTCTCTCTTTTTCCAATGTGCTTCTCCACTAAAATAATCCAGATGCTTCTTGACTGACATCCTTGTGCTTACAGTCTCAACCTCAGAAAATCTGCTCCCAAATAGGTTTATGTTCTTCGGATGGTGCTCGAGGTGTCAGGTCTAATGAGCTCCTTTTCATCCATCTCAGCTAGTTCTGATACCGTTTGAGTCTGCGAGATTGAAAGTATGTACCATTGACAATATGTTTCTGCATATTTCAGTATGCTTATCAAGAGCGTTGTCGATGAGGTCAATAATGAGCAGTCATCTGGACTACATGCTGAAACGTGCACCGCTTGTGAAATGGCAGTTGTCTGGATACAGAATCAGCTTCGACAGAATAAAACAGAAGATTCAATACTGAACTACATCAACAACGTATGCAAAGTTACATCCTCACCCTGTTTCCATTTCTGATTCTGCTAACTTTCCCTATCCTACTTGCAGCTCTGTGACCGTCTCCCGAGTCCGATGGGAGAATCTGTTGTCGACTGCAGGAGCCTCTCGGACCTTCCTCCCATTTCATTCACTATAGGTGGTAAATCATTTGAGCTCACCGCTGATCAGGTGTGCACCCATCCATCCATCCCTTACAGTTTTTTCTCCATTTATGCTGCTCGTGCTGCAGTATCCTTGTCTTGAATTTCTATGACACTGGTTCTTGCTGGTCAGTATATACTCAAAGTCGGAGAGGGGGAAGCTGCTCAGTGTGTGAGCGGATTCACAGCCTTAGATGTTGCACCTCCAAGAGGACCCCTATGGTAGCTTCCTTGATCTTCTTTGAATCACACAACACACACTCTCTCTGTTAACATCTTGCTGAGACTGGTATTCTGTGTGTATGATGCAGGATCTTGGGTGACATGTTCATGGGCCGGTATCACACCGTCTTTGACTACGGTAACACCAGGGTAGGCTTTGCTGAAGCTGCCTGAATCTCTGTTATGCCGATGGAGCCCTGAAAAACTATGCTATGTAGTATATGTGCGAACTGGAAAGGGCATGCTCTTTCCGGCTAACTATGAAGTCTGGAACATATGTTATTCTCCATGTCAGTTGTGGTTTTAGAATACAACTGGTTAAGTCTCTGTTTCAAACTTTTCATCATCAGTAGTTTTACAGTAACCCGTAGTCCGATCGCCACGGTTGCATTAAGGATTCGTCGGAAATGAGATTTTCCGGTGGCCGGCGTGGCATTAAGGATTCGTCGGAAAGGTGTTGAACCGACGACCCCAGCCCAAAGAACGACAGCGCACCAAAAAAACTTTCAGTTATAACTAGCTTTTGACAAGTTTGCCGCAATGTCTTCCTCCCCAAACTGCTCTGGTAGGTGAGAAGAATAATGATTGATATCAAACCACCGCGTGGTTTGACGCCGACGAGTGTACTGGGAGGCTGCTGATTTTCTGTGCCAGAAAAAAAGGGAAAAAATGGAGTAATCTGGGGAGCAAAGACAGGCCAGGCCTTTCGGGTTGGCGGATGGCGAGGAGCTCATAGCCATGAAAACGTCAGCACGTCTTCCACCTACAGCCACCGGTTGCCAACCAGATTTCGACACCTCAGAAACCGTGGCTGCTACGCCACCTTATCTTTTCTGAGGGCGTCGGCGTACGTACATCAATCAGAATATTGACACATCAGCGTCCATGGAGTCGCATATGTATACTATATATATATGATGTGGAAACGTGGTGGGAGTATGTGATTCTGAGGAATAGGAGGAGCCTGTGGAATGCTGGGCAAGTGGCACAGAGGCCGGATCATTGGCCGGGGAGCCACCGCCGCCGTCTCGCTTGCCTGTTTCCCAGACTCCGGTGAAGTTTTCGCGGTGAAATCTGTAGAGATGAGTCGGGCTGGTGATCTTCAGAGGGAAGCTTTGATTCTCTCGACTCTGGAAAGTCCGTATGTAGTTGGCTACCTGGGAAGCGGTGCCAGTTTAGAGAACGGTGAGAAAGTGTTTAATCTGATGATGGAGTACGTCGCCGGAGGGACTCTTGCGGAGGCGGTTTGCCGCTCCGGCGGGGGTATGGATGAGGCTATGATTGGATGCTATGTGTCTCAGATTTTGAAGGGTCTGGAGTATCTGCATTCCAGGGGAATCGTGCATTGTGATATCAAGGGGAGTAACGTGCTGTTGTCGAATCACGGTGCAAAAATTGCGGACTTCGGGTGTGCGAAGATGGAGGGTTCGGCTGCGATTGGGGGAACGCCGGTGTTTATGGCGCCGGAAGTGGCGCGCGGGAGGAGCAACGGTGGCCAGCTGATATTTGGGCTCTGGGGTGTACGGTCATTGAAATGTTCACGGGAAACTCGCCGTGGCCGGAATCAGGCCTTCACGAGATCGCGTTTTCCGGCATGGCGCCTCATTTCCCGGCTCTGTTATCAGATTCAGCTCGGGATTTTTTAAGCAAGTGCTTAATAGTTGATCCGAGAAAGAGATGGCCCGCAAAAGATCTCCTGCAACACCCCTTTCTTGATCATTTCGAAGCTACTGTAATTCCTGATGAAACGACATCCCCAACAAGTATTCTTGATCACAGTATTTGGAGCTCGATTGAAGAACAAGTTTTGCAATTTCCCAAGAAGAAAAACCGCAAGGATCTTGAGAAATCCCCATCACAGAGGATGGAGGAGTTATCCGTAGATTCAGAAAGCAAGCATTGGGAATGGGAAGAGAGCTGGGTATCAGTAAGAAGAAGAAGATGAGATCAATTCAAGATGGAAACTGGAGAAAGAAACACCAACGTTGCAGTTAGAGAGAAACTCAGAAGCAAATGTATATAGAACTGACTCTTTTCATGTACATCGAACTTGCTACGTACAGGCTAACATCTCTGCGATCCAAACAATTCTCTTTCACAAGCACTAGAAGATGAACATCAAGCACTCTTAAGAAAATCTTCCAGTTTTGCACATCAAACAAGTGTTAATGATCAGTGATCCATTAAATGTAATGTGGGCTGAACATATTTGAGAGATTTTATCCTTCTTTCATGGGATCGGTCCAAAGTTGTATCTTAAGATCCTTTGTCGCCGTGCCTCAGGGAAAAGTTCAGAACTTGATTATCAATGGAGTACATTCCTGATTCAATGTATGCGCCGATGAGTTGACATGGCGATTATCCTCTGCTTGAAGCTGGCAAATAAAAAAAGAGAAGAATTGAACGAGTGGTTAACGGATTCACGCCATTGACGAAACATTTTTTGAGTTTAACACGTCCCTTTCAATGACTATCCGTTGTCGGTAAAGGGGTGAAATGCAAGAGAGATCAACATGATTCGTCTGGGAGAGAAGGAAGAAAGGAAAATGGTAGCTACCTTTTGCTGATCATCAGATATGAATTTTTCAAGGCGGAATGTGAAAGTGGAAACCGGAAAGCCTTACTTTGTTTGAAGTTTCCGATGCGAAGTCAAAATCTTCTTCGTTACTAATGAAAAAGCAGTGTAGGGCAGAGGACGACGAATCAAGGCGATATTGGGGATCGGGGACCAATTCCACTGTTCGAGTTTTTTAGATATTTCAGTTTGAGAATCAGCAGCCGCTATCGTGGACGTTGTCCCATTTAAAAGCAGCAGAGAAGTTTGTCAAGGTTGCTAATCGTCGTTTCCGTGTCCCCCACAAGCTCCAATTTCTCCTCTAATCCGCCGTTTCATTGGATCGCCCTCCGGCGCTCAACCCAAGAGATTAGTGAATTTATCCAGTCATCGCGTGATCCACTTCCTTTTTTTTAACATTTGATGTTTTCTGTTGCATTGAATGTGACTGTCGGCCTCTGGTGAATCCAATCATGTATATAAGAAGGAGTGCATCCATTCTCCTCAAGAGAGGTTTCAGGAGTTCTTCCGGCGCGGCGAAAAGGGTCTCTTCTTTTGAGTCTGGGGAGCACGTTTCATCCCCCCATCTTGGTCGGTGTATTGGTAAGCAGAATCAGCAGCAGCTCCGATCGCTGAGTTATCTATCGGCGGCGGGTTGGAGATACGGCGTTGATTGGAAATCTCCGGCCAGTCTCGCGGCTCAGATAAGAATCGCCTCTGCTTTTTCCGATACCCCGTTGTATCGCAAGATGGCAACATTGGGTTAGTACTTTTTCTAGCCTTTTGATCTGCGGACTTGCTGATGTTCGAGTAGGCCATCACACCGGCAAATGCCTGTCTTAATCGCAAAATCTATTCTTTAGCGGCCTTAATGTAAATATTAATTTTTTGAGATTTTTCTTTTCGGGTTTGATGCGTTTGTAATTCCTACTTCCTTTGCTATTCGTTTCACTTCTCTGGCCATGATTTGGATTAAGGAATCTTGACATCGAAGTATTATTGTTCTATACTAGTTGCGGTAGTATAATTTCTTTTTTGGTTCTATATTTCTGATGCCGTTGTATTCTTCAAGCTGATTAATCCCAGAAACTGTAAACTGCTATTGCTTATAGAGCTGGAGCAGGTGCTAACTACTTTTCGAATGCTGTCCTTGGCGATATTGATTACTTTTCGTTTAGAAATGTCAAATTCAATTTCTGTTAGGAAATTAGTAGCGCTGAAGATCTTGTGTACAAGCCTAAATCGATGTGCTGCTGGTGTGGCATTTCCACTTTAATATTGAGATGTTGTTGATGAGTACTAAATCTGTATGCTGTGCTGTATCAGCCTCGGAAAATGCCTTCAAGGGAATTTTCACTAGCCTTCCCAAGCCCGGGGGTGGTGAATTCGGAAAATTTTACAGTTTGCCTGCTCTAAATGATTCAAGGATAGGTGAGCTTTCTTGCTGTAGTACAGGATGCTTTGTTTGTGTGATTCTTTTTTTGTGTGTCTTATCTTATGCAATGCTTTTCCGTTGATGCTATTGTTTCAAGTCTCAGGTGTTGAAGCTTCGTTTCTCATTTATAAAATCTTATTCTGTAACCGCAGATAGATTGCCATACTCCATTAGAATCCTTCTTGAATCAGCAATACGCAACTGTGATGGCTTCCAAGTCACTAAGGAAGATGTTGAAAAGATAATAGACTGGGAAAATACTTCACCAAAGCTAGTGGAAATTCCTTTTAAGCCTGCCCGCGTGCTTCTTCAGGTACTAAAATTGATCAAAATCAACAATGCAATGAAAAGTCCGAAAGGAGCATTATCAGTTGGAAAAATTTACTTCTGTAGGATTTTACGGGTGTTCCAGCTGTTGTTGACCTTGCTTGCATGCGAGATGCTATGAACAAACTCGGTAGTGATTCTGAAAGGATCAACCCATTGGTATGTACTACTTTATTTGATTTTATTCAATTTGCTCTTGATATGGTATTTACTGATCCACGTGCTGGGTGAACATTCAGGTTCCAGTAGATCTAGTCATTGATCATTCAGTCCAAGTTGATGTTACAAGATCTGAAAACGCTGTTCAGGCGAATATGGAACTCGAGTTCCAGAGAAATAAAGAAAGATTTGGGTTCCTAAAGTGGGGTTCTAAGGCTTTTCATAACATGCTTGTCATCCCACCCGGCTCTGGTATTGTGCACCAGGTATTTTATTATGCTGGAGTTTCCTAGAATGACTTCGTTACTTTCCCTTTACTGATTTTATATTTCTACCTGTAGTCTTGTAATCTGGGTGATGCTATAGTCCCTGTATTTTTAGGTGAATCTTGAGTATCTTGGACGTGTTGTCTTCAACACTGATGGCGTACTATATCCGGATAGTGTGGTTGGCACTGATTCTCATACTACCATGATCGATGGGCTGGGAGTAGCTGGTTGGGGGGTTGGAGGAATTGAAGCAGAGGCTGCAATGCTAGGCCAGGTGCTAAATTAAACCTCTCCTCATAATTTTATTAGTATTTCTTGTTGTATCTTTCACTGAAATTTATGCTTCTTGCTCTTCATCTGCTTCCCTATTGCTTGTTCTTTCAAAGATGCGGGTGACAGCATGACAATATAATAATCTTTTTGACAGCCAATGAGCATGGTGCTGCCTGGAGTGGTCGGTTTCAAATTATCTGGAAAGCTAAGGAATGGTGTCACAGCTACAGACCTGGTTCTTACCGTGACACAAATGCTCAGAAAGCATGGTGTTGTTGGTAAATTTGTGGAGTTTCATGGTAATATTTCGAATCTTGACTCACGCACATTCAGCTAGAGAATCACCATTGCATGTCTACTTGTTTCCAGGGGCTGGTGTGGGGGAAATCTCGTTGGCTGACCGAGCCACAATAGCTAATATGTCACCTGAATACGGTGCTACCATGGGTTTTTTCCCTGTGGACAATGTTACGTTACAGTATCTGAAGTTGACTGGCCGAAGTGACGAAACAGTGAGTACACTTCATGTAGATGTTATTGACGCTGGTTTGGTTTCTCAATGAAAGTACCCATTTATGGACTTTAGGTGGCAATGATCGAAGCTTATCTTCGTGCAAACAAGATGTTTGTAGACTACAGTGAGGTGGGTCTCCTGTGTATACTTTCTCTGTTCTTATCTTCTTTCGATCATCCCATGCTCTCCGTCCACAGCCTCAACAAGAACGTGTGTACTCATCTTATTTGCAACTGGACCTGGGAGATGTTGAACCATGTATTTCTGGACCCAAGAGGTTGGTTTTTTTCTTGTTTTTTTTTTTTTGTGAATCGTGTATTTGCACCTGATTTTATTACCTTTTTTTGGAAGAATGAATTATTTTCATGTATGCTAACAGGCCTCATGACAGAGTTCCATTGAAAGACATGAAAACTGACTGGCATTCTTGCCTTGACAGCAAAGTTGGGTTCAAGGTAAAAATTCAACCTTTTCTAACCCCGGCTTTTGGAGATTGAAAGTGATTTAGCTGTAGTTACCCTGCTAAAAAAAGTCCCTCCTTCTGTGGGAGGTGAAGCTGAATCACTTCGAACAACTGTCTATTGTTCTTCCTTGCTCTCATTAACTCCAACTTTTGAGTCCTATACATTCCCTGAAAATCCTTGTGGGAGGTAGGGGTTTGCTGTGCCAAAGAATGAACAAGGGAAGGTTGCCAAATTTTCGTTTCATGGGCAATCTGCAGAACTCAAGCATGGTAGTGTGGTGATCGCTGCAATTACAAGTTGCACGAATACATCAAACCCCAGTGTCATGCTTGGAGCAGGCCTTGTAGCCAAGAAAGCTTCTGAGCTTGGTCTTCAGGTCCACATTTTTTATGCTGATGATAGAAACCTGAACCTTGACTAAATTCAGCTTTTGGCTCAACCTTCTTTGAATCTTCGCATTTCCCAGGTTAAACCTTGGGTCAAGACAAGCCTTGCTCCTGGCTCGGGAGTTGTCACAAAATACCTGCAGCAGAGGTATTGACTCATATATGGGTTTTTTTTTCTGGATTTCAGAGACATGAGAGCTTTTGACAGCATGTTTCCTAGTAAATCAGCAAACAATGCCTTTATATGTCCTACACATTCTGATCTTGGGTCATCTGCATGCCACAGTGGGCTTCAAGAGTACTTAAATCAGCAAGGTTTCCACATTGTGGGCTATGGCTGCACCACTTGCATTGGGAATTCGGGTGATCTTGATGAATCCGTTGCCGCTGCTATATCTGAAAATGGTAACACCAACTCTCTCTGCTGCCTTTCCCTGAACGATCTAACTTCAAATGTGTTGCTATTGTACAGATATTGTTGCAGCAGCTGTGCTTTCAGGGAACCGCAACTTCGAGGGCCGAGTCCATGCCTTGACTAGAGCAAATTATCTAGCTTCCCCTCCTCTTGTTGTCGCTTATGCTCTTGCAGGAACGGTATGATGGCTCAGATTCTCCATGATCACTCCTTGCTACATCCATCACAACATCTTTGTCTCTCAGGTCGATATCGACTTCGAAAAAGAACCGATTGGCGTAGGCAAAGATGGCAAGGAAGTGTACTTCAAGGATATCTGGCCATCAACTGAAGAAGTAGCAGAGGTTTGTAGATGTCTGGTTCTTTTTCTTCAATGGGAGACTGAAAGATTCAATCTTCTGGGAACTTCCGTTTCAGGCAGTTCAATCCAGTGTGCTTCCCGACATGTTCAAGAGCACATACAAGGCGATCACTGTGGGAAATCCCATGTGGAACGAGCTCCCTGTGTCTCCTTCGAAGCTCTATCCATGGGATCCAAACTCTACGTACATCCACGAGCCGCCGTACTTCAAGGGGATGACGATGGACCCTCCCGGCCCACACGAAGTAAAAGATGCCTACTGCTTGCTGAACTTTGGAGACAGCATCACCACTGATCACATCTCCCCGGCCGGGAGCATTCACAAGGATAGTGCAGCGGCCAGGTTTCTCACAGAGCGGGGAGTGGATCGCAAGGATTTCAACTCCTATGGGAGTCGCCGTGGCAATGACGAGATCATGGCGAGGGGAACTTTCGCCAACATTCGGCTCGTCAACAAGCTCTTGAATGGGGAGGTTGCCCCAAAGACAATCCACATTCCGACCGGAGAAAAGCTCTCTGTGTATGACGCTGCCATGGTATGTGTGTATCTTTATACCATTTTGGTCTGTCTTCCTCGTCGTCATGGTTACAGGGTGCTGACGAAAATGCATGCGGTTGCAGAAATACAAGTCGGCCGGGCACAATACAATCATCTTGGCCGGAGCCGAATATGGAAGTGGAAGCTCCAGAGATTGGGCGGCGAAGGGCCCTATGCTGTTGGTTAGCCGTCTAACATTACACTTCCTAGCTGCATTTCTTTACCTGCCACTTTTCCGTTCTCCGATCATTGCTCCGTCCACGGCATGACGGAATCCAGTTTGCGCTTACCATCTACAGGGTGTGAAAGCTGTGATCGCCAAGAGCTTCGAAAGGATACACCGGAGTAATCTCGTGGGAATGGGCATCATCCCCCTCTGTTTCAAGTCCGGCGAAGATGCAGACTCGTTGGGATTAACTGGGCATGAACGTTACACCATCCTTCTCCCCACCAACATCGCCGATATCCGCCCCGGCCAAGATGTCTCCGTCTCTACAGATTCCGGCAAGCATTTCACATGCACCGTTCGTTTTGACACAGAGGTAGTATACCTGCATATCCCCTTTCTCCATACACTTGCAACCCTTTTGGATTCTTCACATGCACCGTTCGTCTTCCTCGTGGATCAGGTGGAGCTTGCATACTACAACCATGGCGGCATACTTCCGTACGTGATCCGGAAACTCAGCGAGCAGTGAGACAACACAGCAACCACCCACCCACCCACCTGCAACTGTGGGAATAAACAACAATCTTCATTCTTTGATTCCGGTCACTGTTCAGCTTATGACAAAAGGTCCGGTCTTTGTCTTCGTCTTCCCCTTCTCCTTGAGTCAGATAATAAAACACACAGTGTTCATGTATTCCGGACCCGCCCGGGTTCCCGTGTCCGATACGTCGTGGACATGCATGAATCACAGATCCAGGCCGGTGGGCATCTTCTGTTCTATTCCTCCAAGAAAGACCTTTCAAACACCAGCCCTGGATGCTCTGGCCCACTGTCCATATCACTTGGATTTTTTTAATAATTATTTCATTATTGCGAATAGACAATATTGCCCCCCTTCACTAATTATTTTTGTCTTTATGAAAAAAAATCAGGCCAAAATCGTTGACTCCTGAGTTGATTATTCTAATACTAATTTATTTATTAATTATGTGGATGTAATTAATTATTAAAATCAGCTGTAATAATAATAATTTATTTTGAAATTAATTTAAGATGACGCTCCTCCTCCTCCTCGTCGTCCTGGTGACCGTATATAAGATGCAGAGTGCAGAATTCTTTTCCGGATAGGGAAGGACCGTATGCGGAGAGGTAAGTATGAAGGAAGTATCTTCTTTTCCGCGCAAAGAAGCTACAAAAATACAGAGGAGCATGTGCTTCGGCTGCTGGGAAATGTCATGTTGACTCTAAGGTCTTATGGGGTGGAGGTGGCTCCTCACACGCCTTTCCCATTTCAAATCGCTGTTGAAAATGAATGTGGAAATTGTCACTATCCAACTTACTGTTCTTTTCATTAATTGGTGTCGTTCAGTCCACGAGTTTAATTCTTCTTTTATCGTCTACAAGTATTTCTGTATGGGTGAATTGTGTTTCGAATCCAGTGAAGTGAATTTACAGCGGTGAAATTCAAAGGTGGCATTTTGAGCACTGGGACTGTAGCTGCTGAGCTCTTCTCGTGCTTAAATATGCGAAGAAGTTTATGGGTTAGCTTGAGGAATAGAAAGAATGAAGATTGGTGTGGTGTTGTTGATTTTTTGTTTCTGGGTTTTTGTGGGTGTTGATGGAGAAACAGGTGGTGAACGAGTGATTAATATTGGTGCGCTTTTTACACTGAATTCTGCGATCGGAAAATCCGTTGGGCCGTCGCTTCGCGCCGCCGTGGAAGATGTGAACTCCGATGCAACGATTTTGAGGGACGTAAAGCTCAACCTCATCCTGCAGGATACAAATTGCAGTGGTTTTCTTGGTGTGGTGGGAGGTTAGTTCGCTATTAATGAAGAAACCTTTGCAGGTTAAACTTAATCCAACTTGTTCTCCTTCATCTTGTCAGTTCTCAAAATCAGTTGGATTTTCTCCAATCCCATGTTTGTCTTACTATCTTTTTAACATTTAAGGCAGAAGGCTGCTTGAATGCAAACAAACAAAAGGGACAGGATAACTATAGTAACATTTCATAGCTGTTTTCCTGTTTTTACTTCCGTGCAAGAAAATGCTAGCAGAGCTCTTACAGACAGTGTACTTTAATCATGTAGCTATGCAGCTCATGGGAAAAGATGTCGTTGCAGTTCTTGGTCCACAGTCTTCAGGAATAGCCCATGTCATCTCTAATGTAATGAACGAACTACATGTACCACTGCTGTCATTTGGAGCAACAGATCCTACACTTTCAACTCTTCAGTATCCATACTTTCTTCGGACCACCATCAATGACTACTTCCAGATGCATGCTGTTGCTGATCTCGTATCATACTTCAGGTGGAGGGAAGTCATCGCAGTCTATGTGGATGATGATTATGGGAGAAATGCGATTTCAGTTCTCAGTGATGCCTTGTCCAAGAACCTTGCAAAGATCTCTTACAAGGCAGCCTTGACTCCTGGAGCTCCAATGAGTACCATTGACAATGTGTTGATCGAAGCTAATGCATTGGAGTCCAGAGTTTTCGTGGTACATGTGAATCCAGATTCCGGCCTTGATGTATTCTCCTCTGCTAAGAAACTTGGGATGATGAGCAGTGGCTATGCTTGGTTTGCTACAGATTGGCTACCTACTCTTACTGATTCATCAGAAGCCATTGATCCTCAAACCAGTTATATGATTCAAGGAGTGGTAGCACTTCGACATCACGCACCGGATTCCGATCTCAAAGAGAAGTTCAGATCTCGCTGGATGAGCATGAAGGAGAAGGAAACTGCAAAGTTTAACTCATATTCCCTGTATGCCTATGATTCTGTGTGGTTACTTGCTCGAGCACTGGATGCTCTCATGGCTGCTGATGGGAATATCTCTTTTTCTCATGATCCAAGGTTGCTTGGCCTGAGAGGTGCCACCCTTGATTTTTCCTATCTGAGGATCTTCGAACAAGGTCCAAGACTTCTGCAACTCCTCACTACATTGAACTTCACCGGTGTGGCAGGAGAAATTCAGTTCAATAAGGACAGGGACATGATTCATCCAGCATTCGACATTTTGAACTATGCTGGCAATGGCTTCCGGAGAATCGGTTACTGGTCGAATAACTCCGGTCTGTCGACTGATCTGCCTGAATATCAGCATCTAAGCACATCCAACAGCTCAACCAGCAACATAGATCTTTCTGTTGTCATATGGCCAGGTGACACAGCAGTGAGGCCAAGGGGATGGGTGTTCCCAAACAATGGACAGCCTTTGATGATAGCAGTGCCTTACAGAGTCACATACCCTGAATTTGTAACCAAAGACGATGGTCCCTTGGGAGCTAAAGGTTTCTGCATCGATGTATTCGAAGCCGCAATCGAGCTCTTGCCATACCCTGTTCCTCATAGATACATCTTATATGGAGATGGTAAAAGAAACCCCTCCTTTGGCAACATGGTCAGTGATGTTTCCTACAAGGTAAGCAGTTAGTTCTTCAGCATAGATATGTATGCTTTTGGTTCAGTTTTGGGTAAGAACTTGACTCTGATTGCAAATGCAGAAATATGATGCAGCTGTGGGAGATGTGACCATCACCACCAACAGAACAAAGATAGTAGACTTCACACAGCCTTACATGGAATCAGGGCTGGTTGTGGTTGTTCTTAACAGTCGAGCTAAGTCTAGTCCATGGTCCTTCCTCAAACCATTCACATGGCAAATGTGGGCGGTGACCGGAGTTTTCTTCCTCTTCGTCGGAACTGTCGTTTGGATTCTTGAGCACCGGATGAACACTGAGTTCCGAGGCTCCGTTCGTCAACAACTGGCCACAATCTTTTGGTTGGTGCATCCCTTATCTTTGAGTTAAAGTAGCAGGGTTCTTCACATTACTTCAATCCTTCTTCTCAAATTTTCAGGTTCAGTTTCTCCACCATGTTCTTTGCACACAGTAAGCCCCCACCTTCTCTCAATTGCAGTTGCATTCTTTGCAAAACAAACATTAGACTCTAAGCTTTATTCCCAGGAGAAAACACGGTGAGCACCCTGGGACGAATGGTTCTCATCTTGTGGCTCTTCGTGGTGTTGATCATTAACTCAAGCTACACAGCAAGTTTAGCATCAATCCTCACAGTGCAGCAGCTTTCTTCAAAGATTGAAGGGATTGACAGCTTGGTTTCAAGCACCGATCGGATCGGGATTCAAGATGGCTCCTTTGCGTATAACTACTTGATCAATGACCTCAACATAGCTCAAACCAGAATCCAGATACTCAAAACTCAAGAAGATTACGTCAATGCTCTGATGCAAGGCTCTGACAATGGTGGAGTTGCAGCCATTGTTGATGAACTCCCATATGTAGAGATGTTTCTATCCAGCACCAAGTGCAAATTCAGCACCGTCGGCCGGGAGTTCACCAAAAGCGGCTGGGGATTCGTAAGTGCCCTCCTTCCCTTTCATCATCCCCATCCAACATTCGAAAAACTTCCCACTTTCCTTGGTGCGCAGGTCTTTCAACGGGACTCGCCCTTGTCATTGGACATGTCCACTGCAATACTCCAGCTCTCCGAAAACGGGGAGCTCCAAAGAATCCACGATAAATGGGTCTCAGGCAATGGATGCTCCACACAAAGCAACCAAATAACTGCCAATCAGCTTTCCTTAGACAGCTTCTGGGGATTGTTCCTGATATCTGGGGTCGTATCCCTGCTTGCTCTATCCATCTTTTTCTGTAGAATTTTTCACCAGTACAGCAGATACAACAAGGAGACGGAGCAACGGCATGCGCTGGATGCCGAGGCTCCCCAGATCGACCGGCCCTCGTTTCGTGCAAAGAGCTTCAAGGATCTGGTTGAGTTTGTTGATAAAAGAGAGGCTGAGATAAAAGAAGTGCTCAAGAGGAAGAACAGAGAGTCTAACAGATCATCCTCATCTTTTCACAACTCTGATGGTGAGAGTAGTCACAGAGGGAATGCAGTTTCATTCACATTGCCAGAACCTGCACAAAAATAGACAACACAATTGTTTTGAGATTGGGCGCAAAAGTGGAAATAAATAGATTTACATGGGTTGAGAAGTAAATAATAGGTGATCCAATTGCATTATACTAAGAAATTAAAGGTCGTTTTGGAATTTTCTAAGAGTTTATATACCTGGTGACTTGCTTGACTAGGGGTTTTAAATGGGATTCAATAAAGTAGAAGGGTGATTATACAAATATAGAAATTTTCAAAATGGCAGCTGCAATTCGAATGTTCAAGAATCGGTCACCTCCTCAGATCCCCTTTCGAGAATCTTGTGGATTGATTCACGTTTGCGGATGGGGTTCCTCTGCGGCCTGATAGACACGGTGCTCTTAGTCTTCTTCCTCTTCATCGCCGTCGTGGCGCCGCTGGTAGACGGCCAGACGTGTCTTCCGGCGCACCTGTTTCCGTCGTTTCTGGTGGAGCTCAAGAGCTGGTACTCGCGGGAATACGGCGACTATCTGGTATCGGAGAAACCGCATTTCTTTGTCGGGATTGTGTGGCTGGAGCTTCTATTCCAGTGGCCTCTTTCTATTGCCAACTTTTATGCCATTGCTACTCGTAAATCCTGGCTCAGTACAACCTGTTTGATGTATGGCGCCTCAACTCTCACATCCATGGTAAGAAACTCCTCGAATTATAGGTTAAAAAATGGTTTTTATTCCCTTTTCTGCAACTGATTAATTGCATTGTTGCTATTCGATGACCATGATGCGTAATCGCGACCAAGCTGGTTCTTGGGCATGTTTTGTGATAGGAAATTCCCGCATTCCATGCCTTAGCTTTTAGACCCTCGAATTCAAGATCCCTCATTCCCCTGTTCTTCAGCAATGGTTGAATCCTTTGATGCCACTAATTTTTAACACATTAACAGCAAGCTTTTGATTACTGGGGGATTGCAAACTAGCATCACAATGCTCATTTTGGATCCCTTTGATTCAATAGTTCAACCCACAGAGATGCTTGTGAATTCTGGAGACCACTATCCTAATCTTGATGTTTCAGGCCTAGTTTCTGAATAATCTCTTCTGCATTTCAGGTGGCAATACTAGCCGAATTGAAGTTCTCCAACCGAGCATCTGATAAACTGTTCATGATGTACTTTCCTTTTCTGGGCTTCGCCCTCCTGGCTTTGCTGCGCGGGATGCTTCCCCGCTGGGGCAAAACCTCTGCAACCCATAGAAGAAGTGGCGTCAGCAGAAAAAAGAGAATCTAAGGTGACAGAGCAACGCCATGTTTCCCACCTCAAAACAAGGTTTTCAAGGCTCATGTCTCCCCCCGAGTCCCCGAAGGGCTGCTGCTGCTCGCCAAGAGTTTTGTCATCTTGCCAATAAGAAGCATTCCCTCCCATGCGACTTCTTCTCCTGTGTTCTAATAATTAAATTGCATAATAAAAAGCATAGCCATCGAGAAACAAAAGGCAAAAATTCACAATTAATAATTTTACAAAAATAGGAATTGAATATGTCTAGGTTGTTTTAAAAATAAAAAATAAAAAAATAGTTTTTAGAAATAAATTATATACATATTATTTATATTAGAATCATAATTCAAATATTATAATTGTAATTCATTGAAATAATAGTGATAACTGTTTCTAAAAATATGAGTTAATTTTGATATCTCAAAATCAATTTTTACAAACCATTAAAATTGAATTAATTCCTAAAAATTAATTTTAAATATTTGAAAAATAAAAATGATGATTTAAATGAAATCGGAGGTTGAAGAGAATATCTGGAACGTGGTCCTCACACTCCCACTAGATTTCCATAATCCTTCTTGCAAAGTCCTATTTGACCTCCTATTAACGCGCCAGCCGACACCTCTCTTTCATATTTACATACTTACCCTCCAATTCGCCCACCGATTTGATTTGATACACAATTTTCATTTGTTTGGGACGAAATTAAATATTCACAAAACTAAAAGATTTGATAAAATTTGTCTATTGATTAAATTATAATTAATTATTAGGTGTTACCAAAACGCTCATATTAGTATAATATTATTGGAAATAAGTAAGGGATTATTTAGTTGATGAAATTAAAATAAAAAATTAATTCAATTAGATTTAAATAAAATTGAAATACATAAATTATTTGTTTAGATAGTGTTCAATTAATAACATTAGAAGCAGTATTAAGTAAAATAAGATAGAGTTTTGATTTTAAATAAATCGGAATCAACAAAAATTCTCGTAATTTTGAATTCATTTAAACAAATGAAACAAACATGCTATAATTTGTAATCCTAACTATACCTATTTAAAAGATGTGTTTGTTTTTCATTATTAAATAAAAAATATTAGAATATTTAATACATTTCATTTCATTATTTTATGTAATTAATATAAAGTAATGTTTCATATTCTGTAAAAAGGTCTAGAACATCTATGTTGCCTAGAATACAATAGAAATATTTTAAATTGAATATATTGGATTGGATGGTTAATCTTGAGAAATGGTCACAATAGATTGGACCATGGTTTCTCACCAGTATTTGAACTTTTTAAAATTTAATATTTTTTAATGTGAATAAAAATAAAAATTTCAGGAATTTTTGAAAACATTTTAGAAATATTTTACTTTGGAAAAAATCTAAAACATTTGGTTGAAATTTAAAAGATATTATTACAGCTGGTGTCGTGTGCCACTCAACTTGTAATTGGTCAAAGTTTCAAAAGTCAACAAGATGAAGCTGTGGCTGTGGCCTGTGCTGTCCGCGTTCGCATTTGGTCCGAGGCGTCTTGTCTGTCCATAAATAGAAGGCTCCGTAGGGAAGCAGAGTATAACAAACATCCTCTTACACAGAAGAAGCTCTGAGAATCGACATGGAGTTGAAGAATCTTCTCATCGTCCTCGTGCTCCCCTTCTTCCTCCTCCAAGCAAGTGCAGGGGTGCTGCCCTATGACTTCTACAGGCGTTCCTGTCCCAAGGTGGAGGAGATCGTCTACCGGGAGACGGCTCGCCTCGTCGCCAAGGACATCACCTTGGCTGCTCCCTTGCTCAGAATGCACTTCCATGACTGCTTCGTCAGGGTACGTGCCCGGAAGACAGTGGTTATATGGTGGTGCGATGGGTGGTTTATGGTCTTTCTTTTTTTGTTTTGCAGGGGTGCGATGCGTCTGTGCTTCTAAACTCCAGGCCGGGTTTTCCGGCGGAGAAGGATTCCGCTATCGACGCGACGCTCTCGGGATTCGCGGAGATTGATCAGATCAAAGCTGCTGTGGAGAAGGAGTGCCCTGGCGTCGTCTCTTGTGCCGATATTCTAGCCTTGGTCGCCAGAGATTCAGTTAAACTGGTAACCTGCCTGAAAAGCTGAACCCATCATCACTACCTGGTTTATGCTTCAACTCCATCACTGTATTTCTCGTTCCGCAGAACAACGGGCCGTACTACAAGGTTCCACTCGGGAGAAGAGATGGCACCGTGTCGTCGGCGGCGGAGGCTCAGGCTAACCTGCCACCGCACACCTTCGACATCAACCAGCTCATATCGATGTTCAAATCCAAGGGTCTCGATATCAAAGATCTCGTTGTCTTATCCGGTCAGTGAATCTTCCTTCTTCCGACCCATCTGCTATACCTATCATCTAAACCCTTTCTGTGTCGCGCTGCAGGAGCACACACCATCGGACAAGGCCATTGCACCAACTTCCAAAACCGCCTCTCCAACTTCTCCCGCTCCAGCTCCATCGATCCCTCTCTGGACGCTGCATACGCCCAGCAACTGACGACCCAATGCGCGGGGCCGAACGTGGCGACCATCAGCGTGAACATGGATTTCCAGACCCCCACGAAATTCGACGTCGACTACTACACGATAGTGAAGCAGCACAAGGGGCTCTTCGAAACGGACGCGGCTCTGCTCGACAACCCTTTCACAAGAGGCTATGTGGATCACCACTCCAGCGCCGCCGGGACAGGAAGCTTCTTCCAGGACTTCGGGGTGTCGATGGTGAAGATGGGGCAGATCGAAGTGCTCACCGGGACTCAAGGCCAGATCAGAAAGACATGCTCCAGAGTGAACTGAACTTCCACGAAGTAGATTGAACACATTGCCTTTGCTTGCTTGTTGAGTTGTTTATTTGTCTTGCATTTTGTGCTCCCATATTGCTCCTATATTGAATTTTGAGTCTATCTCCAGCAAATCAGCAGAATTAAACGTACTTATACAGAAATAAGCAGAATAATCTGGTATCAGATGCCCACTTTTACCCGGATTAAGGACAGAAAAATCATGTTACACCAGTAAAAACAGCATCAAATCTTCAACATTAATTAAAACTCACTCTGGTGTCCCTTTTTACTGCTTCCTTTTACCGACCCAATAACTATCTTCAGATTTAATCACCATTTTTACAGATCCTCCCTCGTGCGCAACTATATTTAACTCTGCGGTGCCTCTGTTTACCCTCGCTCTTCACGGTTGGTGAGTCGCTTACAAACTTACAGTAGATTTCAAATTCTCAGTCGCATGGGCGTACCAGATTAACTGAAACTTTGTCCGCATTCGCAGAAAATGGGCCGTGAGAAGCACAGCGACGGCGGAAGCGAGGCCGAGAGATGCAACCGTTACCACCGGCAAACGCCGCTCCAGATCCAAGAAATGGAGGCGTAATAGATCATGCAACAGTTCAGTTAGTTGATATGCCATTTTTCCTAACTTTTAAATTGACAATCTATGAAGGGTGTTCAAGGATTATCCTCATCCCAGTAAGAGGCAGAGAGAGGAGCTTAGCCAGAGGCTTGGCATGGAGCCATTGAAAGTCAAGTTTTGGTTCCAGAACAAACGCACCCAGATGAAGGTTTTTTTTTCCTTTAAATGAGTTTCTATGCATTGAAAAAAGATTAGAAAAATAAGACGGTGCGTCTTCAGATGAAGTATGAAAAGCAAGACAACATCCAGCTTCGAGCAGAGAACGAGAAGCTTCGGGCAGAAAATAAGTTGTTCAGAGAAGCCCTTAGCGCCGCTCGGTGCCCCGTCTGTGGCGCCATGGCCGCCGTGCCGGACATGTCCGACGAGGAACGCAGTCTCAGAATGCAGAATGACCGTCTCCTTCTCGAGGCAAATATAAAAAAATCATCCTGTTTTGAGATCCCAGCTCGATCATCTTTTTTACATGTCTTGGGAAATAATTGTTCGCAGATAAACCGGATATCGGAGATGGCCGCCAAGTACGTTGGCCGGGCGGTGGTTGTCGAGGTCACCCCGTCCCCTTACCGTCCCTGACGGCATGGTCGCTTAGTTTCCATTTTTACACATGGAGCGTTCTCATTTGTTGCTCTTTTCCTGTCTGAAATTAAGGTAATGAATGACCGCTTAAATGAAAGCAACACTCAATTTCAATTATAAAAATCAAATTAAAACAAAATAATTACCACTAAATTTACACGCATTTTAATACATTTAAGGAGCATCGGCTAATATAGTTTAATCATATATCTAATATACGGTTTTGTAAATTTCTATTTAAATATAATTATTATATATATTTTTAAAAAATAAATAAATTCTAAAATATTAGAGAAATTACACGTATTTCACAAATTACACACATATTACAAAATAAAAATCGTATATTTTGAAAAATCGGGAAAAAAACATTCGCCCCCAATCAGACAAGAAATCAAGCATGGGCCCCACACGCATCTATGGCCCATTCTCACGGGGAGTGTGGCTGCCACACGCCTCTTGACTTTGTGTTTGGGAACGAATTTGCGGTCAGCAGCATGCTCCCGTCTGATGGCTTGGGTTGGTGGCGACACAAGTTCAAATCCGCTTTGACAACCAATCCCACAGCCAACATGAATTAAATTTTATTTCCATTACTGCACTTTCCTAGAAAAACACAAAACAAAACCACCTGCGGCGCCCATTGTGATCCTATATTAATAATTGTGTGTAAAGTTAACAAATTCGACAAAAATTAGATTTGATTGATTAATAATCATAAATAACATATTATATACTTCACTATATAATCTTAATTTTGTGATGTTATATTGTTTGCTTTAATACATATTCTGAAGTGGAATTGGACTTGATATAGTTAATTTTGTAATAGCAACTATTTGATCAATTTATAAAACGATCTAATTTTTTATCATTTAATCTTAATGTATATTTTTGTTTTTTCACTATTTAAATCATGTCATAATTCAAACATTCGACAATCGTATTTATAAATCTCAAATACATAATAAATATAAATCATATTTAAAAAAATAATTTTAATCGATTATTAATAATGTATAATTTTTAATATAATTAATTATATTATTTTAATTTTTCGATAAATTTTTTTTTTTTTTTGAGCTCACCTCCATATCTTGGGTTGGGTGGTGCTGTTGGGCCTGAATATTAAGTTGAGAGTCGTTGATTAGGAGCTCCGGCGCCATTGGTGTTGTTTCATTCTATTGTGTAAATAGAGAAGGATGTCAAATGAGTGTGAGGTAATTAAATCCCCATTACATACTATAAATCTTAGGGATATCAAATTTCAATATCAATACTTTATAAATTTTATTCAATTTAAAAATTTTGAAATTTTGATATTCCTAATATTATAATTATTTTGTTTACCTAATATCACATTATCCCATTCAGTCAAGGGGATTTAATGAAGGAAAACTAATGAAAATTTGGAAACAAGGGATTCATGGATCTATTATGTATTTTGAATTTATGTTTCAAATTATATAGAATAGAATTAATTTTAATATTATATGAATAGAATCAATTTCACATTATAAAATTGTTTTGTATAATAATATAAAATTTAATAAAATAATATATAAATATTTATATAGTAAAAAATTAATATATAAATTAGTCTAATATTATAATATAATTTTTTTAATAATAAATAAAATGTGAATACTATAAATTCAATAATTTATGACTTTAATCATAAAATATGAATTTCTGATTATACTATAAAACAGTTAAAAATTAGAATTTTAAAAAATTAAACCAAATATATTTAAAAACTTATGAAAATAATAGAAGCCCCATTTATTGGGATAATTTGATCTAGTGGTGTGGCATGTCCCAGGGAGTTTATGGAGATTTGACCGCATCTTAAGAAGTATTTTTGAAAGGTATTTAAAATTAAAGTACCTCTAAATAAAATACAAACCATTTATTAAAAGATATTTTTAATATACCTAAAGTCAGCTGTTTTTGTGGCCCTGAATATCTTAATTTGTATTTTTGCATTTTTACCCCTGCTTCTCCGTCCAACATGAGGTTATAACAGTAATTTCGGCCTGGATAAGTTATCTTGGTTATTCCCGGAATAAAACATTATTTCTGCTGTGAGCCGGGGGGTTTAGGTTAAGTTGGGGTGGTGCTCCCTCCTGTACGGCATGTCCGTGCATGTATTTAACTTCCTTCATGCACCCAGAAATGGATCAGGCAAGAGTTGAAACAGAGCAGCATGTCTCTGAGAAGTCTGCGCCTGTTCCTCCCCTTGTTCCTTCTTCTTCATGCTGACGCGGGGTTGCTGCAGTATCATTACTACGACAGTTCGTGTCCGAAGGTGGAGGAGATCGTCTACAACGAGGCGGCGACGCTGGTCGCCAACGATCCGACGCTGGCTGCTGCCTTTTTAAGAATGCACTTCCACGACTGCTTCGTTTTGGTAAACTGTGAAACAGACTGAAAGTGTTGGAAACATGTATCGAAAGAGCTTGACTGGATTGTGGGATGTTTTTTGTTTTTTAACTAGGGGTGTGACGCGTCGGTGCTCTTGAACGCCTCGCCGCCGTTCAAAGCGGAGAAGGATGCGGACCCGAACGCATCACTCAGAGGATTTGCGGAGATCGATTCCGTGAAAGCCGCCGTGGAGGAACAGTGTCCCGGTGTTGTTTCTTGTGCTGATATTCTTGCCATACTCGCTAGAGATTCTGTCGCACTGGTAATGCTATTTGTTTCGGTTTTCGGATATGTTAAAAGAGTATGTAAAATTCCCACATTTTGATCTTGCAGAGGGGAGGCAAACGCTATGAGGTTGAACTGGGAAGAAGAGATGGAATCATATCCTTAGACATTGCGGCTCTGTTCCACCTGCCACCTCCCAACTTAGACATCAACCTACTGATATTACTCTTCGCCACCAAGGGTCTTTCTCCCAAGGATGTTGCCGTTTTGTCAGGTCAGTGATTCGCTGGTTTTCATGCATTCAGATTGTCTTTCCGATTCATCGGAAGCATCTTCGATGATGAAACAGGAGCTCACACCATCGGACAAGCGCATTGCAGCAGCTTCCAGAATCGCCTCCACAATTTCTCCATCACCAGCGACGTGGATCCCTCACTGGACGGCGCATACGCCCAAGAACTGTCGAGCAAGTGCGCCGGGTCGAATGCAGCCAACACTCGGGTCGACATGGATTTCTTGACCTCGACGACATTCGACGCCAACTACTATGAACTCGTGAAGGAGCACAAGGGTCTTCTGGGCACGGATGCAGCTCTTCTCAACAGCCCGTTTACCAGTCCCTTTGTCCAAAACTATTACACTCAACCTTCGAGCTTCTTGGACGACTTCGCGGAATCGATGGTGAAAATGGGGAGGATCCAACCGCTCATCGGGATTTTCGGACAGATCAGAAAGACATGTTCCAAAGTTAATTCTTGAGTCCAATACTTCTTGTGTTAGAAATAAGAGGCCAACAACAGAACCAGATGGCGGCCCTTTTAAAAAATTGACCTCAATCGGAATAAAAGAAGGCAAAATGGTGCAAAAAACAGCCCCCATAAGTTTCCAACAGTATCTTCTTTGACATCAGAAAATCAAGAGAAACTGGGGTGGTTTATAAGACCCATAACGTGAAGTTATCATCACATAATGCGAATGCATTCGTAAATTTTATTACATTCCAATGCACAATTCCCTTGTTAAAAAAATTGGGTTCTATGGAAAGAATCTGGATCAACAAAAGATGGTAGCTTTTGATATATGTGAAGAATATATGGGATACCTAAAATCAATCCATTATCTATGATCAAATGTAAGGGAATGTACTCTTTTTGAAATTGTTTTAAAATATGGTATTTCGGTAGGTTACATTTTCAATAGAATCGACACAAAATTGCGAGTGGGCGCAAGTTCTTACACAAAAAATGTTATTCATAAGAAAAAAACCGCAGCATCATCTTTTATATCATGCTCTAAATTATTTGAAATTGGCAGAATAAAAAACGTTTTAAGTACAGAAACAATTAAATTTATGAATTATCGATAAATAAATACATATGCGAGAAGATAATATATTTTGTGGTTTAAATTAGTAAGAATGAATAAATAATTTATTGACTATCATAAAAAATTATATAAATATCATTAAATTTTTAAAAAATAATAAAAAAAAACGTGAGGTTCCAGTTTTGGATGTATCCACCATTTCTAAACCTGGTGCTCATTTATTGAGCAGGTCTGTAGGTCCTACAACACTAGTTGACTTGTTATTACCCGACGCGGCGTGTGCACGGCCGGCCATCTACTCCGATGCGGGATTCCTTACACATTAGCTCCCTCGTAGGGGCCCCGGACAAGTATTTTCTTGTCCACTCCTGTCGGTTCATCTTTCACCTCTCCTTCTTCGGACAGAAACTTATTTCTTGAACATCGGGACCAATCATAACGTTGGCATCCATGTTCCGGGTATGGATCATATGATCTCATCTTGGGTCGGGTGGGATGGGTTTGGTTAGATCCGAACAACGTCGATCGGGTTTAGGGTCGGATCATATGAACGTAGTTCCATTAGGTGTTGTAGGGGCGACGGCTTCCAGAAACCATTAGCTGGCTTTGCAAACTAGGGTTTTAATGAAGCTTCGTTTGATACTTTGATCGTACTCGTAATTAATTTTCTCGCAAATTTAAAACCGGGATACATGTATCTAACACAT
Source organism: Utricularia gibba (assembly GCA_002189035.1). Lineage (NCBI taxonomy): Eukaryota > Viridiplantae > Streptophyta > Magnoliopsida > Lamiales > Lentibulariaceae > Utricularia > Utricularia gibba. The sequence continues at coordinate 2,142,106 of NEEC01000013.1, read as the reverse complement.
TTCTATGATCCCTAGAGCAAATATGATTCATAAGTTAAACGTTACACATCGAAAAAAAGATATAAAAATTCTTATCATATTATTATTATTATTTTATGTATGTCTTATATTTCAATCCTTATTTTGAAAAACTGTCACCACCCATCCTCGCCTTACACGTATGAAATGTAAGGGGTTCAGTAACGATATGATATCCCACGTTACGGATCGGAAAGGAAGTATACTTAAATAGAGTAACTCTACTAATATTACATGAGCACTTTTCTTTAAAATAAAAAAAAAACGTAAAATCATGAGAATTAATTGATCAAAACGGATAATATTGTGCAAATCAATAGTGATTCTTGACAAAAACAGTTAACAATCTTCTTTTTCTCACATACACTATGATCATACAAATAATCTCATATAGAGATTTAAAAATAAAATAATAAATTATAAATTTCAACATATTATCTTTGATAATGAACGTATGTACGATTGTTGATGGGGTCGTGGTTTGAAGGTGTGTGTTGATTTTGCTTGAGATATAACAAAAGTCAACGAGGTAAAAGCCTGTCCTGTACATGAACTCCAGTCCCTTGGAACAGGTACAAATAGGAGGCATCACATAGAAGCTGTACTGCACCAACAATGGCGCCTAAAGATGTACTCCTCCTCCTCCTCCTTGCTGCCTTCTTCGTGCTTCGTGTTCAATCGGATGCAAGGAACCTGCGCTACCATTACTACAAGGATCTGTGTCCCCAAGTGGAGAAAATCATCTACCGCCAAACTGCGAAGCTAATGGCCAAGGATCCCACACTCGGGGCTCCGCTTTTGAGAATGCATTTTCACGACTGTTTCGTTAGGGTAAGTCTAGAAGAAAAGTTTGGTGGAGTACGAGGAAACAAGAGTAGTTGAGTTTACAGTAATCAACAGTACTCCAATAATTGATCTGTGAGAAGTGAACTCCTTGGTTTTCGTGCATAATAGGGATGTGATGCATCCGTGCTCTTGAACTCGGGGAAAGGCTTCACGGCGGAGAAGGACTCAGAGAAGGACGCGACGCTCTCCGGGTACACGGAGATCGATATGATCAAAGCTGCGGTTGAACGGGAGTGCCCCGGTGTGGTTTCTTGTGCTGATATACTCGCCATTGTTGCTAGAGACGCCGTCTATCTGGTAATCTCTTGATAATGGTGGATCTTATCAAGATTCCCTGATCTTTTAACCTTTGAAAACGCATCATGGTGCAGAACCAGGGGCCGTACTACGAAGTCCCGCTCGGGAGACAGGATGGGACGGTGTCCCTTGCAACCGAGGCTCAGGCCGAACTGCCATCTCAGGCCTTCAACATCTCCCAACTCATTAACCACTTCGCTTCCAAGGGACTGAATGTCAAGGATCTCGTCGTTTTATCAGGTTAGGAAGGTTCTTTTTTCCGATACTTTCTCGGATGACCAGAACGACGGCCTGTCGCGCAGGAGCTCACACAATTGGGCAAGGGCATTGCTCCAGCTTCGCAAACCGTATCTACAATTACACCCCGACCGGATCCATCGATCCGTCCTTGAACACTGCGTACGCCCTAAGGCTGAGGAAGGTGTGCGCCCCACCCAGCTCCGCCGACATCGCCGTCGACATGGATTTCACAACACCCACGAAATTCGACGTCAACTACTACAAAAATGTGAGGGAGCATAAGGGGCTTTTCGAATCAGACGCGGCTCTTCTTAACAACCCGATAACGAAAGCATACGTCGATCTCCATTCCAAAGCTATCGGAACTCCGAGCTTTTTCGCTGATTTTGCCAAGTCGATGGTGAAGATGGGAACGATGGGAGTCCTCACCGGAAAACAAGGCCAGATCAGGAAGATATGTTATAAAATTAATTCCTAATTTTATTGTAATCCAAATACAAAAATATTTTTAATTGATAAACTTACAATAAAACACCTCAATTTTGGATCATTATAAAAAATTTAATGTTCAAGTTTAAAAATATATCAAATTGTAAAAATCATGCAACGAAAATCCAAATAATTTTAAAAATTTTAAATCCAACAAAATTTAGTGATATAACTTTTCGAATTTGTATTTGCAGTTCAATGAATCAAATGATACTCCTATTAGTGTTATATCACGATTGTGTTTCCTGATTTTGAAAGTTTTACAAAGATTAAAAATGATTAGTTTTGATAACATAAAAGATTAAATATGCAATTTGATAAATTCGTAACTAAAATATTTACAAAAAAAATGTAATTTCTAGGATCTATGCATAATTTTGAAATTTAGAATTAAATTATTTATATTGAGTGTATTTAAAATGCACTTCAAACCTCCACCCTAATTGAGAAAATTGCTAGAAGGGTGAATTAGTAAATTCAAAAATTGCAGGGGTTACTACAACGTCATTGTGGTAACCGGGACGTGGTTTTGTAGTCGAAATCTCAAATATACCCCCATAGTCTGTTCAATTTAAATATTCCCAACCTGAAGACTAAAATAAATTGCTCAGAGATCCTCAAACTCTTGACAATTTCTATATTTATGTTCTGGTCATCATCATCATCGTCATGAAATCTCTTCTGTATTTAATATCTGAGAGTCGTGATCTCGTCACCCAGATCTTGTCAAAATCCACGGGTTTGTGGCGTGTGCTGGTTTCAATTGGGAAAAGGTAAAAGTCAAAGACATAAAGCCTGTAATTTAGTTCTGGTAGCATCCATAAATTGAAGGTTGAGCTTGGTTACCTGACGCAGACATCGAGCTGAGAAGAAAAAGCAAAATGGGGTCACCGAATCTCTGGGTTTTCCTCCTCGTTCCCTTCTGCTTTATCCTTCACACGGGGGCGCAGAACCTCCGCTATGGGTACTACCGGCGTTCATGTCCCGGCGTGGAGGCCATCGTCTACCGCAAGACGGCGGAGCTCGTGGCCAAGGATGAGACGTTGGCTGCCCCCTTGTTGAGAATGCAGTTCCACGACTGCTTTGTTAGGGTAACTTGAATAGGTTTTTTTATCCCGAGTTCTTCTTTTTATTTAGTTCAATTTGTCGGTAGGGGTGCGATGCGTCGGTGCTTTTAAACTCGACGAAGAAGTTCACGGCGGAGAAGGATTCGGCGATCGACGCGACGCTCTCTGGTTTTGCGGAGATCGACTTGATCAAAGCCACAGTGGAACGCAGATGCCCCGGCGTTGTTTCCTGCGCGGATATTCTCACCATGGTTGCCAGAGATTCCGTGTATCTGGTAAACAAGATGATCACTTTTTCAAACTTGAATATCATATTATCCTTTCCCTTTCCGATGAATTCCAGAACAACGGACCATACTACAAGGTTCCACTCGGGAGAAGAGACGGAACTGTGTCGTCGGCGGCGGAGGCTCAGGCCAACTTGCCGCCCCACACCTTCAACATCAGCCAGCTCATATCCCTCTTCAACTCCAAGGGCCTCAGTATCAAAGACCTGGTAGTCTTATCAGGCCGGTAACTGACTTCACCAAGTGTTTTTTTCCGATCGATCAACACCATCTCACCTTCCATGATACAGGCGCCCATACCATCGGACAAGGTCACTGCAACAACTTCATAAACCGTCTCTACAACTTCTCAAGAACCAGCTCCATTGACCCTTCTCTGAACTCCAAATATGCCCACAAACTGAGGAAGGAGTGCGCCGGGCCGGACCCATCCAGCATCAGCGTCGACATGGACTTCAAAACCCCGACGAAATTCGACATAGACTACTACAAGATAGTGAAGGAACACAAGGGACTCTTCGAAACAGATGCTGCGCTTCTTGACAACGGGCTCACCAAAGCATACGTCGATTTCCATTCCACCCACCTCGGGAAGCCGACCTTCTTCCAGGACTTTGCAGAATCCATGGTGAAGATGGGGAAGATCCAGGTGCTCGTCGGAAAGCAAGGCCAGATCAGGAAGATATGCTCGAAAGTCAATAGCCCCTAGATTTGGGGGCCTCCTCTCTTAGCAATCAAGTTACCTGAAACTCTGAAGACATGCATCATTTTTTTTGTTGCTGTTGCTGTAATGTAACATGACAAGATCCATCATTGGAAATAAAGGAACCGTTGAAAAATCAAGAATCGGATCTAGGGTTTCCATTTAGCCCCCGGATTCAAACAAATAGACTTTTGACCCAATTTTCCCCACACGACTTTGTTGAATTTACACAATTTTAGTATGTGTATTATTCATAATAATGTATATTTAGTAGGTTAGTTTAACACGATGCGCATATTTTTAATAATGCACGTTTATTTTTGAATAATATCAAATAACACGATGCACATAAAATATATATGAAATAATTTTGGTTAGATGGATTTATTTTTATTTGAGGAACAAATTTGGATATGGAAAACCCAATTCTCTTTTAGGGTTATTTTTATATTTTTTTTGCATGATTTTAATGATATATTTTTATTCATATATAATTTAATCAACCAACCAAACATATAAATAATATTTAGTTTCGAATCCAAACCGTCCATATCAATCCAACAAACACACGTCCTTATTAGTAATATTATATTAACATATATTTATGTGTATAGGTGAGGAACACAAGATACTTTCCGCGTGGCCGTGTCCGGGTCCACGTACTCAGGTATCCGGTGTATTAGGTGACAAAGTCTTTATATTTATTTAATTTTTTGTTGACTTCATATAAAGTTGGTCAACGGCTTGAATAATGAACCTTAAACAGTTGATTTACCTTTTTAACAATATTTTCCACTAACTGCTCCTTTTTAAAAAAAAGAAGAAGAAAAAAGATAAAAAAAGGTGAAGGTGATTACATCTCTTAATGACACATAATTAGCTGTCAGGATTAATCACTTAATACGCCATTAATGATCAATTATGATGGCAGTTCAATAGTGCATAAAAATACCACAAGTTGGATAGGGATTAGCAAGTATATGGATTTTGTCAACCATGAACACTACTACATTTAGATAATTGACTTTGGGACGAGCATACGACAACGACGATGTTTTTCGTATATGGGTACACATTTCAATTGTTTATGTGACGAAAAAATTTGGTGACAAACTTAGAAGCAAAGGCATAATGTGAATACATATGATTTACCAAGTTATAATGGAATTGATCATATGCTGTATACTTGGGCTTGGGAAATGGGCTTGTGCATTTTTCTCATCTATTGGGCTTTGGAATGGGTTTGGATTTGATTGGGCTTCTGGGTTTTCTTGTCTATTGAGCTTAGGAAATGGGCTCTCATGAGTGGAAACCCTTAATTCTCCTTCGGAGGGAGAGAGAGTGACGATTTTACCCTTCTCGGGGCCGTACTGCAGCACACACTAACCCTAAATTGTCGGAAGTCAGTTGTTGCTGGACAACGGGGTTGGCTATTTTGGTATTGGAGTCGTGAATCTTTGAGGAAGAAGAGGAGGATGGTGGAGAGGAAATTATACAAGACGAAGCTGTGTGTGCTGTTCCAAAGAGGGCGCTGTACACGGCAGTATTGCAATTTCGCACACGGCACCGCTGAGCTCCGCGGCTCCTTTAGTGGTAATTTTGGTTTGTTGCTCTTTTTTTTTCCCTCTTGGATACTGCAAATGATTGGCTTTCTGCGTTCCATCAAGAATTTTTCATCGTCTGGGCTTTCGTTAATTGTGTAGTCGATGCCTTTATCGAAATTTTAGGTGCTACTGCTGAGTCTTGATCTCTATGTATAAATCACAACCAGGGAACTGAACGGAGTTATTTAGATTTTTTTTTCTGGTATGACATCGCAATAGGAAATGCTGGATTTTTAACCTGAGTGGTATGTTGATAAAACATTGATATTCCAGAGCCAAGGTTCCTAACTGAAACAGAGGGGTGTTCCTATGGGGTTATCTTTTTGTCTTAGTACGCTTTTTTATGCATAAGGAAGATGACATACTCTGGATGATTTGGCATGGGGTGCACTGCTGATCGCTCTATACTGTGTGGTTTATTTCCCGAGGGAAGGTTGCACAGCATTTGTGATGGCTTGAGTGTGATTCCTGAGTTTGGGTACCTTTTCTTCTAAAAAACTAAGATAGATCGATCTTCTGACGGTTCAGAATCTTGGTTTATTCTCATCGTTGTTGAAAGAGCCGTCTGTTAAAAGGATCGGACATATGCTTTCATGGTATTTCTGCAATTTTTAGAGAGATGGTATTTTCTTCACCTGATTTCTCTATAAATGTTACTGTGACGCGCCAACCAAATTCGCAATCCATACTTTGTCATGCTGTATGTAAGTGCTCTGTCATTCCTTTGCTGAAACAAACTGCAAGGAATCTCTTGGTTCTCGTGCCTAAGAGTATAAGTGTGGTCCAACTACGCACTGTATTCCAAGTGAAGGAAAATGAAAGAAACTCTGGAACGTTGCCCTCTATTATATCGCTCAATGGGAAGGATATCTATTGTTTGAGTTGCTTCCATAGTTTTGATGGATTTTCTGTCTAAAAGCTTCATGGTATATATTTGTCTATCTCAATAAGAAGGGCTATTAATTACTTGACCCTCAAATGGGATCTTTCAAGAAGGCACAAAAACTGTTCTTAATTTTACACTCATTCTTTCCTACTATGGTAAGGTTAAATTTCATGTGTTTACTGGATGACTGTGTTTTCTAATTCTGGTGCCGTGGTCTCTTTTTTCCTCCTGTGGATTATAATTTCTTCAACCATATCAGGGAGGAGAGACTATCGAGATGGTAGAGACTTGAGAGAAAGGCTTGATCGAAGGCATTCTCCATCTCACAACTCTATTGGAAGAGGAGATGCCAGAACAACATACTCATCTCGTGGTTAGGTTTTCTGTGTGTCCGTTAATCCTTCTGCATTCAGTCGCTGCAGAAGTCTGATTTTTGTTACTTCTTATCACTTTTCACTTCAATAATTTCAGGAGACAGTCCTCATTCTTCTGGAAAAAGGTATGTGGGTTCATGGCAGTATTTTGTTGTACCTAACTTTACATGCTTGTGATGAGTAGAAATGTGATGTGATTGGCATTTTATTCTTTTAACATGAGCTCCTACAGAAAGAGAAAACAAATAGATGATCAAAGTGATCAGTCTGGAAGATTTTCCGATGGAACTGACGATCAAGCTAAAGAAAGAAAGACTTCTTCTGATGCCCAAAAGCGCATTAATGAGCAGGTTCTATGCCCAAAAGGCATTTATTTAGCTCATTTTCCACTCCGTTTTTCTGACTGCGATATGTGATTGGTATTTTTCCTTCCTCTTGCTTCCTTGCATTAAATCACAGCTCCGGGAAATGCAATCTGAAATCAAGATGGTGGAAAGGAAGAAGCGGGAACTCGAGGTTGACTTGATGGCTTATGATATGCTGTTTCATTGCTTAGTCATTTCTCTTCCATTGATTCACTTGATGTCCGTCTGAAATCAATAGGGTTACCTGGAAGACAAGTCTAAAGAAGCTGATACTTTATCTGTAAACATTGATGAGCTCGAAATGCAGCTGCTGAAAGAGAAAGACGAGAGCAAAAGGTACTGTACTGTATTAAATCTTCTCTTTCCCTCTAGGTTTTTGATTATTGTGTGTTTCCTTGGTTATTTTGACGATTAAAGAATGGAAAATAGATGCCGAGTTATTTAAATCCAGATTATATAAATTTGGCATGTGTTCTGAGAAAAAAAAAAAAAAAAGATGTGATACATTAGTTTGACATCTCTATTTTCCAGGTTGACTACAAAGATCAAGAAATTCCTTAAAGCTCATCATCGTTACTTAAGGTCACAAGATGAACTGATGAGGTAGTATATTCCTGCACTTCCTGCTTGTTCTTTTGGGTATTTTCTTAGCTAGTTTTTATAGCTAGTCGTGATTGTTTCAGGTCGCAAGGCCAGTTTCGGAAGTTGGCTGAGCAGCTGGAATCAGATGTTGCCGGACCAGTTATTGACGATGGACATAGGATGAGCACATTTGTTGATAATGCAAGGAACGTGCATGCTGTAAGCCCATTCCATGGTAGTCAGATTAATTCATCACCCCTGCAGAGAAGGGCGAGTGCCCGCATTGATTATGATATGAAAAACCAAAGTAAGGAATAGATGCCTTTTACTGTGGATGGTTTAACCTATCCAGCAATTACTTATACCCATCTGAACCCTTTATAATTCATTAAGACTGCTTTGTGAACTACGGAAGCATTTTATTCATGATAACAGTTATCTATTCATAACCTTTGCTGAATTTTGTACACCTGCTGCGCTTCTATTCATGATAACAGTTATCTGAATTTTTTACACTCCAGTGGCTTAACTCACGGAATTCGATTTGTTAAGTGGATTCAGTTGGTGAAAGGGCTGAAGCTGGAAAACATGTAGTGGAGAGCGTTCCTCATCAGCCCAGTTACCCTGATCAGTTGAAAAGTTCCAGAGTTTCAGAGTCAGATCACGGCACACGCAATGGCAATGGTTACCTCGTTCACGAACACATGTCCAATAGAGAAACTCAGCCTCCTGATACTGCCTCCAATGGTAAGGTGCGGTAAGGATATTTTATGCCACTAACCTTAACATTTCAACGTTTTTCAACAATCTTGAAGTAGTGTACTTTTTGGGTGAATCATGCAGTACAAGGTATATGAAACAGCGAACCTCCCATCAACTGATATAGCTGCTCATGCGTTGAATGAAGAAAATGATGTTGTAGAGTCAGATGATAAATTGCCAACTGGCGCCACTCCTGCTGAAGCTAAGACGGAAGTCCCAGTGAAAGTCTCAAGCATGCCATTTCTACCTCCTCTGCCTCCGCCAGTTCCTGAGAATGCCTATGCACAGGTTTCTTTCGCTTACCCATCTTCAGAAAACTGCTATATCCTGCGATGCTTGATTTCGTTTTTTTTTTAACTTCTTGGATGCCCTGGTTCCTTCCTTGCAGTACAAGGGCCAAGAAGAGACTGTGGACATTGATGGAGTCGATGAGGACACGGTGGAAGTGGATATCGTTTGACTCTTCATGGCAGGGAGCAAGTCATTCATGTCGTAGCTTGAATTTGTCCAGTATCTTGTGACCTCGCACTCAAAACGAAAGTACACATTTTTAGACTTTAGCCCTGATGAGAATTGGCGACGAACCTTATCTCCCTCCTGATCCAGTGCTGCGAGTTCTGATCCTAATGAGGGATGATTGACGTCCATGAAACAACATCTCTGGTCCTCATCCTGTTGAAAACAAGACCCCATTTTGCACAAACAATTCTTCTGCAAAACCATGTCCAAAGGATGCCTCTACCACGATCAACAGCCATGAAGCCACCACAAGCTTTGAACACAGCAATGCATCCTTGAATGCGGTTAAAACGACTGACCCATCCCATAGACGTACTTGTCAGGAAATCCGTCGAACAGGTGGCGTGCATACTCGATTTCTTCGATGTCCGAACAAACATTGATGAACGTGGTGATTATGAAGCCGTTATTGTGTAAACCATATGCTTACATTTGGTTGTGAGGATTCCAGCGACATGGCTTCTGCTGGTAGGGTGCCCGATATGGGAGGTGTAGAATGCCCCGATCGAGCTCCGCCCATCCCACCTGATGAAATGCGCAGCAGACAGGTTTCAAGGTTTCGCTTCGGAAATTTGGAATCAGAGATGAACAACATCAAGCTTCTGATCAAATCTCCCGGCGGACGGCTTGGTTAATCGGAAGAGGATACCAGCTCCATCGGAAATGATAATGAATGCACTCTTAAACAATTTTACTGTTCATATATGTATCATAATTAATCTAATTACCAAAACCCACATTCAAAACACACACACAGATGAAGCTCTTCCTTCTTCTGGTTTGCTGGGTCTATGAACGAGAAGTGGCACAGTAAGCGACAGCAAAAAAGCCATGGACAATGCACATAATTCCTCCGATTGAAAGATAATGATGTTGCATGAAGCCACAAGAAGCTGCTGGTTTCTGGTTTGATGTTATCCCCATCACAAGCATGCCCAAGCTGATTGCAAGAACAATCCTGTCACACGCACAAGAACACCTTCAATGGGTAGTTGGGAACAGAGATGGAAGAGGGTTGGCATTCTTTGGATTGATGGGGAAGGGAGAAACTTCTGTGATTTTGCATACCAAGTGAAGACGAGGCAGATGACTGATAACTGCCTGCTACTAGATGCTTTCTCAAGTTCCTCTTGACTGCAAGAACTCCACCCTCCAAGCAAATTGGCAAAGATGTGGGCTACTCCTAGAAGAGTAGCTGCAGCTACGGCGAGCACGAAAGCATCGTGGCTTGGCTCCTTGCACTCGAATATCCACAAAGTCAGATGCTTCTCCTACAAAGAAAATTACAAATAACGGTGATCAGGCTCATTTGTTCATGGGTTGGTGGTGAGAATTGAACTGATCACCTCGTTTTGAGCTCCTTCAGCTCTTATGGCGAGAATTCCTGCAACTACATCCAATAAAACGATCAGCATACACGCTATAATGCCCGTGAACTTAACCATGCCTTCCTGAGTATGTGTGACTCTTAAGCAGCAAGCAAGCAATGTGAGCAAACCAGGAGGAACAATGGTGCAATATAAAGAGATGAGTTTGTGAAATGGAAAAGCTTCTTTCGTTAAAAGCTTGAGCTTGCTTTTGAGCCAACTTTTACACTTCCTTTTCATGGTTCGTATTCGATTTTGTGTACAAATCCTTCACTTTGGCGGATCCGCCTCTTCCTCTACTGTTTGATTGCATTGAACCAAACACGAACAGATAGCCAGACTACTGGGGTCTAAGCTTCTCAACATTTAACTCGAAACACAGACGAAACGCCACCATTAATTGAACCATATTCCAAATCCGAAAATGAATATTGGCTCCAACACACACTGGTGAAAGCCAGAGTCTTTGAAATGAGCCTTGGGATATGAAATGAAACCACAACCATAAATCAAAAAAGTAAACTTTAATTCAAAAAAGCCTGCCAAAAGATCCACGTTGCTTAGTAGGTGTAATGCATGCCTGTGCATTGTTGAAGTTGTTTAAAATAAAAGAAGAGAATGTGGGATTTTAAAGATGCGGGTGGTGCTTGAAGCCAAAAGGAATAACTGTATTTAACATGACTGTTAATACTTTCCTGTCGACAGAGTTGTTCATCGAGAACCTTTGCAAAAAGCTCCTGTATGTTACGCTGTACCGCTGCTCAAAGGATGCTTTGTGGTCCAACCAAACAGCTCAAAAAGGAACAAAAAGATGGTGACTCGACGGCGGAAAAATGGTTTCTTTCATGTATGTTTTTAACGATTGAACAGCCTTTTATAAATCATTCGCTAATCGATTTCAAATTCTGGGGTCGGAGAGTTTCCTCATTCGTTGTTTTTTTCCTGGGTTCGTCTGTAGCGCCGTTTGCGAACTCTTCATGGGTACCTTTCTCGTCTCAACCGTTTCTACGTAGATTTGCATGTCTTTTGTGGTATGGAAAACGAGGGTTGCACTCTGAATACCTGGATTTGTCCTCTTCCACTCTGTCAAAATATGGTTTTTTCTCCGCCATTCGCTCTTTAGAATCCGAGATCAGTTCAAGATTCCTTCTGATTTGAGGTGGGATTCATCCGAAGTTTCGTTTTCTTTATCATGGAAAGTAGTGTTCTTGATCTTGAAGTGGACGTCAATGGAGAAGAGATTTTCGCAGTTAACAAGGTGATATAGATAACACTTGTTCTTTTCTTCATGTGGGAATCCATGAATAAGATATCTTACTCTTGTTGAGAGTTGCCTATTTTTTTGCTTGCTTTATGGGCATAATGCCGCTTTGTTTCTTGATTTTTTGAACTTCAAGAGTTGGTTTTTCATTAGGGAATGAAAAGTTAATGAAAGTAGTTTCTTCTTCTGGTTCATATGAAATTATTTTCAGGAAGTGTAGATTCTTCCCGTGCATAATGGTCTCATCATTAATTTCTGCTGGTTGCTTATATTGATATTAAATGCTGATGCCTTTATACTCTGCTGAATTAAATCTTAAGATTCTGGGGATCATAAACCACGAAAGGGACACGAGATTATGCTCCTTTTGCTTAACATACTCTTGCTGGGCTCTAGCGTTTTGTCATTCTTTGTTGTTTATATGAGCCACGTAGAAAATGTTTTGATTTCTTCTTAGCAGTAAAACTTCTGTTATCATCTGGGAGTCTTCAGCCATGGCCTCATGCAAATTTGTGCAACAAAAGCTTGCTTTTTCTCATAGTCATCAAATGCTTTCTGGTTTCTAACTGTGGTACTTCATTCCTTGTAGAATCTCATATGTTCTTACTCAGCCCGAATAAGCAAATTGCTAGGCCGGGCAAAAGATGCCAAGGGTCGGTTCAAGGTGATATTTAATGATTTTCCTGGAGGATCTGAGTGTTTTGAGGCAATCCTGCGGTTCTGCTACAGCAATGGAAAAGTAGACATGAGTCCTTCAAACGTTGCTTCCCTCTCGTGTGCTGCACATTTTCTGGAGATGAAAGAAACTGCTCCTGGAAGTGAGAATCTATTTGAGAAAACTGAGAGGCTTTCAGAGGAGATTCATGACTGGAGTTGGCCGGAGGTTGTTGCAGCTTTGAAGCAATGCCAGCATTTTGCAGCCATGGCTTCTTCAACGGGTATCATCAACAGTTTCTTGGATTCTATCGTCTCAAGAGTTACACTTCCCTGTGAAACCAGCCCCTGTTCATCTTTCTCTTCATCCAGTAGCTCTGGATTCAGATCATCTTGTGACACTCTATGTACAGAGAGCTCAAAGAACGTCTCTTTGCGGGTGACATGGTGGTTTGAAGATCTCACCCTGCTTGAAACGAACCTGATCCAGATACTGGTGAAGATGATGATCTCTAGAAGCATGGACCATGGAATCCTCGGCCGTTTTCTCTTCTACTATCAAAAATCACGAGCCTTTTACACCTCAACAGAAGAAAAAATCAAGACCCTGGAGGCCGTTGTGGAGATGCTTCACTGGTTGGACGTAAGGTCTTTACCATACAAGAGTTTATTCAGGCTGTTGAGCGATGCATCAATCCTCAAAACTAGCCACAAGTGCAGGAGCAAGCTGGAACACATCATCGGTTCAGAGCTGGATCGTGCTACATTAGACAGTTTACTTGTTCCTTCACCCCCCGGTGCTAGTTACTCGTATGATGTGAACCTTGTTTCCAGATTGCTGCAATCCTTTCTCTCAACAGAAGCCCGCACTCTGCCATTGAATCGCCTGAAGAAAGTTGCAAGCTTGATCGATCTGTACCTGGTAGAAGTAGCTCCTGATCCCTTCCTGGAGCCTTCACTGTTTGCAGATCTCATCAGGGCCGTCCCCCACCCAGCTCGAGAGTCGTTGGATCGAATACACGACTCCGTGAACTTGTATCTTCAGGTGATATGACGACATTAATGCTGATGCTTTGTGACTGCAAAACTTATACAGATTCTGGTTCTACGCAGGTACACTCCGGGTTGTCGAATGAGCAAAAGATAAACATCTGTTCAGGGCTGAACTACTGCCAGGAGCAGCTCTCCGGGGAAGCATTGAGCAGCTTGGCGGAGGAGAGCTTGTCTACTGGTTTTCAGCAGATTGACGATCTGGGACTGCAGCAAATCCAGCTCCGGACAGCAAAACTTGACAACCACAACGAAAGCAAGAAGATGAGGGCGGAGCTGCAGTGCATGGAGTTGAGAGCCGCCCACCTGGAAAAGATTTGCAATGAACTGAAACTCCAACTGCACAGCATGAAAATGAACAGCTTTGAATGACGAATGGATCCCGTTTTCTCGGTCGCGAACCCGAACCCACGCCATGCTCCCCCCTCCCTCCCCGGATTATCAAAATGATGATTAGATCGTAATTAAATTGTTTTAAATTATAAATTATTAATAATATAAGTTAATTTATTAAAAAAAACTAGAGAAAATTAATATGAAATATTCAAATATATAATAGATTATAATCATTAGTAATTGGTTAAGTCTAATTTTTTTCAATATAATTCACATTTTTTGTATATTCTCTCTATATATTCTATTCTTAATTTTAATAGAATTAATTTTAAACATTTTAAAATATAAAATATGACACCATTCAATCATCGTTATTGAATTGAAGTTTTTGTATGGAAAATATCACAAAATATTTTTTTTAAAAAAAGGATTTGGAATTACTATCGAATCATTCAAATTAGGAATCGATTATATAATTCAATATTTTTATTTGATGACATTGGGATGGATGACGAGGATGAGCCATTAACACAAGATGTGACGGGGAAATGACTCATTGGGCCTGGGCGTCCATTCGATATGGGCCGAGCCCATCCGTACATTGAGTAGAATAATGGGCCCCACACCAATCTACATCAAATTCAGAATTTGAATTTGCATTTGGGGAAGGGAAGGGAAGGGCATCATCTGCATCTGCATCTCTGCTTTTACATAAAGATGTTTCGTCCATCACTGCACTCAAAGCCCCTGACACACACACTCCAACACTCCTTTGCTTTTTTTTTTTCTTTTTTTAATTTACTTAGAATGTGAGAAGGGAGAGAGTACGGATAAATGAGTATTTAATACACAATTAAGGAGGAAGAGGAGGAGTAGTAAATTAATTATAATTAATCATCCACTCCCTATTATTGAACAGTAATCCCCACCCCCGAAAAAGGCTACACACGCGCCACGTGATTGGTTAGGGGGTGCGGGGCCCACCCTCCGTCCTCTCCACACTCATGACGCAAACAGCCTATTCCAAGGACAGCTGTCCTCCCAGGCTTTTTTATCTGCCAGCCACGTGGACGAACTCCATTGGCCGATGCTCCCCCAATATCTTTTCCGCCTTGAAAGCAGCCAGGCAGCCAGCCAGCTGTCCTTTTTTCCCCCAACGGCTATCGAAGTTTCGTAAATTTGAATTAGGAGAGGAGCCTATCACTAATTTAAAAAAGATTTGGTTGCATCAAACAAGTATGGAATAGAAATACAGAAATTGCAGAGAGCACCCCCAATTATGGGGTTTTTGAAATGTGGGACCCCGATTTTTTGTATTTTTGTTAATATAAAAAATTGTGGGAAAATATAGGACTTCAAACTTATCCAAATGAATATGCCAATGGATTTTATAATTTTGATGAATATGAGAAAAAGGAAGCTACACAGAAGTAGGTGGAGGTCACATTTGTCACGGGGGCAGAATCTGACGTGGCATTAAAGATGTATCAGAGAGAGCCTACGTGGCAGCATGGCGTCCCGATTTTCTTCCGGCTATATAAACAGTGCCCCTGCCTCTTTCTCCTTTGCATCTCCTAAAGAGGACACATTTGTCTCCGACTCTCTGTCTATCGTGAGGAAAAAAGCTTATCTTCCTCGATAAGCTCTGCTCATCAATGGCCAGAATGCATCTGTCGCTGCTACTGTTAACTGGGTTCGCTGCGCTGTGCTCCTGCTCTGCTAGTAAGGCGAATGTGAGCTTCGATCAGCTCTTTCAGCCTAGTTGGGCTCCGGATCACTTCGTCCACGACGGCCAGGTTGTGAAGATGAAGCTTGATAGCTCCTCTGGTAAATGCTTTTTGTTACTTTGCCATCTCTGGTTGCGTCCTTGTGTCTGAATCTGTCGTTTTTTGTGGGGTTTAGGAGCTGGGTTTGGATCAAAAAGCAAGTATTTGTATGGGAGAGTGTCGATGGGGATCAAGCTTGTGGAGGGTGATTCTGCTGGAACCGTCACCGCTTTCTATGTACGGTTTCTTCCCATGTTGCTTACCATTTACTGTGCTGGAAGATGCTAGCTTTGCGTTTCAATCTGTGAAAGTCAATGTTTTTTTGACTGTATTCGCGTTTCCTTCTGTTTAATCTACGAGAAACGACGGAGAATAATTGTGTAACAGTGGTAAAGGTGACTTTTTCCCCCCTTGGTTCACGGGTTTGCTTTACAGCTATCTGATGGGTGCGTTGAATGATTGTTACCCAGATGTCGTCCGACGGCCCAAATCACAACGAGTTCGATTTCGAGTTTCTGGGTAACTCTACAGGGGAGCCGTACCTTGTTCAGACCAACGTGTATGTGAACGGAGTTGGGAGCAGGGAGCAAAGATTGAAGCTTTGGTTTGATCCCACCAAGGATTTTCATTCCTATTCGATTCTTTGGAACCAACGCCAAGTCGTGTAAGCTTTCTCTCTTCTTTCTCTGAGATCCAGAAATCAAGGTCTGTGATCTGATCCCGGGGCTCCCGATTTGTGCTTCAGGTTCATGGTGGATGAAACTCCGGTGAGAGTTCATTCCAACTTAGAGCACAAGGGGATCCCATTCCCAAAAGATCAAGCCATGGGGGTTTACAGTTCGATCTGGAACGCTGATGACTGGGCGACGCAAGGCGGAAGAGTGAAGACAGATTGGTCCCACCAGCCCTTCGTTGCTTCTTACAGGGACTTCAAAATCGACGCCTGTGAATGCCCCGATGTCTGGGCCTCCGCCGACAACATGAAGCGGTGCACCAGCGGCGGCGATCGGAGGTACTGGTGGGACGAGCCCGCAATGACCGAGCTGAGTGTGCATCAGAGCCATCAGCTGGTGTGGGTGAGGGCGAACCACATGGTGTATGACTACTGCTTCGACAATGCTCGCTTCCCCGCCGCCCCGGCGGAGTGTGAGCGCCGCCGCCACTAGACATGTGTCCGATCGATCGGATTAGACTAGACTTCCTCCTAGGTTGCCTGCCCCCTTTCTGTGTACCCCGTGCACATAACCCTCTAGTTGCTAAATAAATCAATCTTGTTCCTTCTTGTCTTTCCACTTTTAATCCATATAATATAAAAATTTAAATAAAATTATTTAATCCCTCGTTATTACACCTGAAAGGACGCCAGAGGGGCATCCGATTTTTCACCCCACGCCATGTACTTAACCATTTTTAACCCTTTAAACAAAGGAAGAGTGAAATGGGGCCAAAATTTACTGCAGGAAAGTGACATTCACAGGGTGTAAAATGAAAATAAAGATAATATTTAATTGACGCAATCAATAGAATTATAAATTATTAAATAAAACATAATTAAATGAATTTATTTAAAAGTACAATTATGATTTAATTTAATTTAATTTATTCGGTTCTCAGCAATGAAACAGTCGAAAATTACAGTTAACCTGGCGGTGACTAAATGGTGACGCACGTGGTTAATGATGGTGGGGACAGGGTGGGCCTAGTAGTGGGCCAGGGTGAATAAATTGGGCTGGCCCAATCTGCCACAAGGAAGAAGCATATCTACTTGACTGGCCTTGTCACTAGGGGGGGTAACCATTGAATTGAAAGCCCCCCTCCCGCACTGTCAGGTTGTCATGGGGACAACGTGCACCATCGTACCCTAGTTGTTGTTATTACATATCCCATGGTCTCTCTCGTGCGCATCCCACCCTTGGGAGACCTCTCCGTATAGGTACGACCATACTATGATATTGTACGTTTTGAATATCTAATTTTCACGATTTTACGAAAAATATTCATACAAGTTTAAGGAAACTCTTCTATTTAATCATATAATGTAAAATACTGTAAGTAGGACTCTAACTCCATCATTATCTTAGATTACAATAAGACTCCAAATTTCCCATAAAAGGAATTAATGGTAATAATAAGTTAATGGTGACAACAAGGGTTAGTAAAGCGGTATAAAAGCATTGGAAAGCTCCCTTGGGGCTGAGCTTTTCTTTTTAACCTGGTGTAAGTAGAGGAATCTGGACCACAGGATCCTTTTCAAGTGGTTGATTGTATCTGGACCGTTGGACCATTCATGCAATAATCTTGAAAAATTAAGATATACATCTACCTAATTCCTTCTCAGATGACATAACATTTGGCTGGTTTCTGGGGGAGCTTTAATACTGACGCTGTATAATTTTGAATCATGGTGCTGAGCCTGGGACAGAACCAGGGACAATGATGAATTAGCTGGCTCTGGGGAACTTTTAATACTCATGAGGTATGATTCTTGAATGCCCCTGGACAGGGGCAATGCTCAAGTAGCTGGCTCTGGAGAGTATTTAATATCCATCTACCTGTGAAGATGTGCAAGGAACTGGCTGCTCCCAGGATATAATCTACTCATTGTAATATAAGCACAGTAATAATATCTGACTCTGCCAGGACACATTTCCTCATTAGCTCATAAGGTGCAGCTTGGAGTAAATAGATCAGTTGCAGCTCCAAGGATCCAAGAATATGATGTGTTAATGTGTACTGGTTTGACAAAAAAAATCTCACCAAATTGACTACTCGGGGTGTCTATGTTGTGATCGTTTGTCTGTGGATCATCGTGCAGTGGTGAGTAGAACTGGATCGGCCTTTGTTGGATGGATTTGTGTTCGAGGGACCGAGAGGGTGGTTCAGCCTTCTTCTCAGTCTATCTCGTCCTCACCCTTCGAGGCTTCTGCTTCAGCCTCGACATTCAAGTTGAAGGGTCTTGTTGTTTGGCCTGGAAACAGGTTTCAGTAGCCACCAAACAACCAAAAGAAACAATACGGCAAACACTAAGCTAGAGATGCTAGTCCATAGCTTGACTTTTGTTCCGATACCCGCCACAGACAATAATCAAACCTCCTCTTTCGAAATTTTCAGGGAACTGAACTGCTGCTAAGCTCTATTCATGGAATGATACTAACTAACAGGATCCAGAAAATGTAGCACTTGAAGACCCTTCCCATTCATTTTCATCTACTTCATGATTTTCTTCATGCTATAACTGCCTCTTGTTGTTCACTCTGCATTTTTAGTAATGCAGCATAATACGCTTTAATATAGTCACTCTGATGAAGGTAGGCTAAGTGGAAAAAACAAGCACAATTCAAAATCAAATCTTGAGTTGATTCAAACCACAAGCTTGAAGGTTTCCTAAATAAGGAGCTTTCAAACCCCTTACTCTAGCAAGCTGATCAGTTACTTTGTGGCTTGAGTTGTTCCTGTAGTTAAGCATCTTCGGTAGTTCAAAACAAAGCAAAAACCGGTTAGCATACCACGAAAATTGAAATGAGAAAGTACTAATGTGAAAAATGTATCCGGACGAATCAAACAATCGAAAGCTTATTCTACTGACAAGATTCCACAAGGATTTTTTCCCTGCAGGCATACTAGCTATAATCCAAAAGTTAATTTCAACATCAAATATTTCTGACTTGATAATCTCATCAATCATAATTTTCCATAGTCAATGTTCAGCCAGGGTAGAATAACTACGTACACCAAAAAGAAAAAGAAAACGATACGAACCTAGAATTCCAAATTCTAGGAAGACATGCTCGTGCTACTTGGTTCTCAAAGAAAGAACAAACCTACATCCTTTCCAGCATGTTTTCAGGTTGGCATCTTCTTCTCTTACTATCATCTCCATCTATCAAGTCTTCTGTAGTACCAAGGGCAGTATACCTGAAAATAATCTTCGAGTGGTGACACTGAACGGAGAGCAACAGGGGCAGTATACCTGGAAATAAAACATGATCGTAACTGCGTTCCAAAAATACCTCCTGTTGCAGCTGGGGAATGCATAATATCGAATGGTGTTCTTGCTCTCGAGTTCATCCTTCAGCTTTTTCTTCATGCAATATATTCTGTACCGCACCACCTCATGCATCTGCAAGTAACTAAATTGGTACGAAAATTAGTTAAAAATGACTGAACATGGAACGTATTTAAAAAGCATGCCTGATATAAAAAGGTAGTATATACCAGGGTGAAGTACCTATGCGTAGTATAAACAGCAGTATGAATGTGTGCATTTTTTGCGTATCATCTCCTTCTCTTCCAGATTGTAGGCCCTCGCCTGTTGCTGCAACAGCAGAACAATATATCTAGGCTGCAAATCAAATAATTTTAAATTGTATGAGCAGAAGCTAATGTCATCAAGAAGAACTGCTAAACCTATATGTCAGGCAACGTTATCTCAGAGTGAGATTATGTACAGATATGGAGTGGATTAAGAGCAATCGTTCTCCAGATCATAATACTCCATTTTAATCAAGCCCATGACCAAGCACTCATCAGTTAATAGATACTACTCAGAACACCATCCAACGAAGTTGCTTTGTATGAACCTTCAGGTCCTTGGCCAAACCTTATTCTCTTACCCATTGATGCCAGGAGATAGAAGAAAAAAAAATCTTCATTTTCTGAATATGCAAACACAAACAAAAAAGGGGGGTTTTGTATATATTTGAAACTGGTCTAGTAATCTAAAAAGTTCATTCAAAGTCATTCACTCATACAAACTTTGTAAAAGCTAAGTTTTCTGATTACGCCTAAATACTTAGAAATTTCCTGAACTTGGGTAGGATGGTGACAAAGACATCTCTTTTAACAAAAATGAACCCTGTGTACTTCGAATAAATATTTAACATACTGTAATGGATGGAGAGTGATTCACAACAAAAAGCAAGAACCCTAAATTGGGTTAAAAGAGGGGAAAGTTACCTCGTCAAGGCATCAGGAACGACCACAGCTATCCCCTTATTGTCGCTTCTTCCATTCTTTGCCTGGTTTCGCCTTTTGACAGTAATATTATAAAAAGCTATAGGGACAAGTTTCACCAAAATACCCCAAGGAGAGCAAAGGTGCAGACTTGATGAGAAAAACTCACTAGTGCATTGAAGTGCAATTGAAGTCGCAACAGTACCGAGTGAAGGATGGCTCAACAATGCGACTACCATTGACTATACACCCGAATCAGAACGGTGACTTCCCTGCTGCGACATCTAACTGAAGCATACGACCAGACTAAGCAATCAATGTGCTGCTCTCTTTGAAGCCAGATTTTTCCATCCCGGATACTCGATGGATGCCAGAGAACTAAAACTGGGCTTCATCTCCCAATGGCAGCGTGCTTTTTCACAGAGACGACGGATGAAGAACCGAAATCGTGAAATTTTCCTGAAACTGAGAAGCGATTTCAGTTCCTCCCTTCCAGCGATTCGAGGAGCCAGGCCCGCGGAATCTGCTTACTCCAGAGTCTCCACACAAGTATCCAAATCTCCGAATGGCGGATCGTGGAAGAAGAGAATGATGAAAAAGGAATCCACTGTACTTCGGCACCATGCGCTACACACGTCAAAATATCTAGGTAGATACTTTAGACGAGAATTAAATAATTAGAAACAAAATTTAATATATTAAAAAAATATATATTATTTCATGTATTTTATTAATGTGTCACACCACCTATTGGCATTCATGATATATATTATAAATTAAACATATATATTTTTGTATAAATTTAATTATTTTGTATTTCTTTTTTAGGACCAGAATTTAAAATATTATTTTATACATTTTAATTCACATGTATATTAGTTGGATTTTATTAATCTCAATAAATTAAAATATAATATTATCTTTTTATTTTTCAAACACATGATAAATAATTATATATAAATATTTTAATAATATTTTATATAAATGTAATTAAAAATATTTATATGACTAACCTCCCTATTATCTTTTAAATTGTGCTGGAATTGAGTTTCCTTCTCCGGGTTGCCGGTCACCGGAACCCTCCTCCTGAAGAGGAGACAGTCAATTATTTGATCAGTTTGTGAATACGATGGACCAATGTCCTGACGCTGATCAATGTGATTTTTTTCTTCTTTTTACATTGAATGACTGTTCTCGGACTCCGAATCAATGCCTGCTCAACAGGGACCATTTCAATTCCGGCAACTTGCTCCTCCGTCTTTCCGTAGGATGGTGAAGTGAAACAGCAGGACAGTCGCGTCGGTTGTCAAACTGGGTTAATTTTTTTACCGAAGGTAACAAAACTTGCAGGCTTAAAATTATTCGATTTGCGCAAGAAGACGAGCTTGGAATGCCTTAAGCATCTTGTATCTTTTGACGCTTACGAGCCATGCAGCTTTTGAAGCTTACTTTGACCGGCGGCGCGTGCGCTGCACTGCGGGTGTCTTCTTCTTCCTCCATTCCTCGCATTTTTTCATAGCAGTCTACCAATTCTTCCTGCGTGAACCCACAATTTTTTTCTATGACATTTTAGGGCAAGAAATGGATTCCGGGGAGGTGAAGGAAACTCACGACGTTCAAGTCGGAGCAGGAGGAGAGAGCGGTCTTGAACGACAGAAGCTGCAAAGGGAAGAGGTGGAGGCCGGAGACGAGCAGCGCCGCCGCGCACGTGACGGAGGGTTTGAACTCCAGCAGCCGGGTATCTGAAAACAAACACAAAAAGACATGTTTTAGACTGATATATGAAATTCATATTTATTCCATGTGCGTAATTTGCAAATATAAAAATAAATAAATAAACAGTAGAAAATGACCACACACGACAACTAGCTTCTTCCAATGATGGTCGGATTTGGACACAACCTTTTTGAGCTTTGAAGATGATCTCCATAGCCATCTTCTTGAAGGAGCGACGCGCCGCCGTATCCTCGTCTTTGACGTTGAAGAAGGGCATGAAATAGTTCAGAAACGACAGCGGATTTACCGATCGCATCCTCCAATTCAAAGCGTCGAGAATCAGCATCTCCATGCGCTTGATCTTCAGCGTATCCGCCATGAAACCACTCTCGCTCTGTTCTCACCCATCCAGTCAATGAATTATAATAAGTGAATATT
This sequence comes from Utricularia gibba, assembly GCA_002189035.1. Classification (NCBI taxonomy): domain Eukaryota; kingdom Viridiplantae; phylum Streptophyta; class Magnoliopsida; order Lamiales; family Lentibulariaceae; genus Utricularia; species Utricularia gibba. The sequence goes on along the minus strand of NEEC01000013.1, from coordinate 2,119,526 downwards.
ATACTTTTTTTTTATGCTCTTACCAAAAAGTCTGCGACAGAGGACTCAGTCTTCCTCATCTTCAACGCCAGCGAAACGCAGGAGCCAGCAACAAGATCCAAAACACAGGGATTCCCCTCCTGCAAAAGCTCGAAAAAAAAAAATCAAAATGCTCTTCTCTTTTCTTTTCTTCTCTACTAATAGGAGGGGCAACGAAGGAAACGGCGTCGTACGTGAAGGGGGTGAGCGGAGAGAAACCGATCAAGATAGTTGACGGCAAGATACTCGGAGAAGGGATCATGATCAGGAATCAGAAGTCGTATCGACTCGACGGCACGGCGGCGCGTCAGCCCGGAAGAAGGCGAGGAATGGAGTGCCCGAATGTAGTTCCTGGTGGGCATGTGATCTTCCTCTATCCGAAACAAGTTATCAGATGAAGGCGGCAGTGGGTTTTCGAGATCAAACTCCATTCTTGAGCACCTCTTTGTTGCCCCTCGCAGTCTTCTAATGCCTTTGCTTTTGTGGACGAAGCCGAGAGTTAATGAAAAAGACAGAGACTTGGCCAGCCATCCTCGTTTGCAAAAAATAAAAATAAAATAAAAACAATAAAAAGACGAGAAAGAAACTTCACCTTCACTCCCCCCATCTTCGAATTAATTATTAGAGGCTATGGTTTCATATTATAAACATAATATATAATCTCTTGTAATTTTTAGGCATGCAAGTCTTTTTTAGCAAGAAAAAAAAACATTGCAAACATTGATCAATCCAACATGTACATTTTTTGCATACCCAACACAAAATAAATCGGGTTTAAGGTTTAGGGTTCGGGATTAGGAAGTAAATAAAGCCATGTGATTAAGTAACAAAAGAAGCGAGGGGAGGAAGGAGAGGAAGAAGAAGGGACAGGATCGCAGCTTTTCTTTTCTGCGTGTGTGACCATCTTCTACAGACACACATCGTAATCACGACAGCAACCACAAGCGGACCGGACCATCCCCCATAACTTATTATAACTCACTTTTCTATGCAAACTTCGATGGATACTTTCTCTTTTTTTTCTTCTTTAAAGAGAGAGGGGAAAAAAAAGAACATATAATAGGAAGACGATGGATGGCAACCGGATAAGAAGCAAATTGATTTCTTCACGCAGGAGCTGTACAATGATACAACTTAAATAGAAAAAGATGGTCAACGTTAGTTAAGGGTCCTAAACTATTTCCTAAAATATTGGAGAAGATTGAGTATAATCTCCTAATTGCTGGTGCCGTTGGGATCTTTGCATCAAATAACCCTCATCTTCTTGGATAGAGATGACATCTTTCAACTTCATCGTGTATAGGAGGGATAGCATGAATCATTAGGTGATTAGCACATTCCAACATAATATGGTCAGCCTGCTTACTACTCCAATCAGCCTTATCTCTTCATTCTTCCTTATCACTCCGCTGACCATTTATTTCAATACATATAGTACTCGTTCTGTAGTATATTTTCATTTTATGGATGCACACATCCATGCCCCATCTTTCATATCGTATCAAACGAGCCTCGAGTAGTTTGATCGCTAGGGTTCATTTTTCTTTGAATTCTATAGCTCTTAGTCTGTGCTTCCGACCTGTTTGTTATTCTTCAGCAATCCCACATCGATCATTCGAATTGAAGATGCCGATCGAGCTCGCAGTTCAACATCATTTTGGTGACCCGGTATATGAATTTGAGGCCATGTGACCTGATGGTAGATGGAGAGAATGACCGCAGTAAAAGACAAGAATGGAGATGGATGAAGGGGGTTAGGGCAAATGAAGCCATTCTTAACCTCCACAAGACACTTGTTTTAGGACAAAGCAATGAATCGGGGATGGGGAGAAATAGTCCATCCACGTGAACAACATTGGGTGCTTTTGTTTGGGATAAAGAGTAAAGAGAAAGGTTGTCGGGATGGAAGGCGTTCTCTTCTCCCCCCTCAAAAGCTACACTCAAGATCCCTTCGAACACGACCAACTCCGAAGTTCGAACTCCTCATGTTGTTGTAAGAGAACCGCAATAAATATCCCATGGTTGTCGTTCCATGCACTTTACTAGCAAAATAAGATATTTTGGTATATGATTGGATAATATAGTATTTTTTGAATAATATACAATTTAAATAATATCTATTTTATATAGTCACTTAAAATATTAAATGGATCAATTGATCATTCGTATCAACTTAAAACACTAAATATGATGGCACCCATTGTTCGTAGTTATTGATAGCTTATATATTATACTTCTCCAATAAATTTAATGGTGAACATTTGATATTTCTTTGATTCCAAATAATCTATATTGATATTGTGTTTAATATCATTAGTTAGAAGAAATTATTCTTCAGTTTTAAAAAAAGGGGTAAATTAAGAGAATGCAGGAGAATCTGAAATTATGACAAATGGAAAGAGAGAAGAAAATAAAGTGAACAAATTGGAGAGAAAGAAGAAAATAAAGTAATTAAAAATAAGGATAAGTAAACTTTTTTAAAGCTGGGTTTAAAAATATTCATACTATCTTAAGTTTATACATACCAAATACTGAAATTTTAAGGATTTTAAAATTCTATTTGAAATAGATTTTTTTATTCAATTGCTATTATTTTTTAATTATTACATGCCAAGCCCATAGGTTAAGGACACTTGTACAGAAGAAATAAGAACAAGGCTTCGTTGACCCAAGTCAACATGTTACAGGCCTGTGGTGTTCGTAACCCAACCCAATGGCTGCCATCCGAACGCGTGGCTATCTGGAGAAAGGGCCTTATCCGCTCTGGAAGCGATCACCTCATCTTCCAGCCCAAATCCTCACGTCCCACATTCCTCCATAGCTTCCTCCGCCGCCGGGCTCTCCCCGGCCGTTGCCTGTTCTTCTCAGGTTAATGTACGGTCCCCTTTACCAATGCTTCTGACGATTGCAGAAGTAGAAAGTAAATGTTTCTTTACCCATCTCCTGTCTGCATCATCAAGTCTCCTCCGGCAAGTATACGAAGTCCCGCAATTCATTTGCAGCAGGAAAATGGACCGGCAGGAGGAAGACTGTAAGGTCGATGGCTACCAGCATTCCAGCTGACCGGGTTCCGGATATGGGGAAGAGGCAGCTGATGAACTTGCTGCGTCTTGGGGCTGTTTCACTTCCAGTTGGGGGAATGCTTCTGCTCTATACATACTTCATTGTCCCTCCAGGGTCAGTTTTCGAATCAGATAATAAGTTTATTGATTTCGTTTAGTTTTGAGCTTCTACTGTGCCATTCGTATAATGGAATAGCATCGTTTAGAGGGGAGAAACATCAATTGGGAGGAGATATATGGGTTGCCTGATTTGTGTATGTCTGAGAAAAGTAGCATTGAGTGCAGTGATTCTTCTTTTTCACGAAGCTCATAGTTCCATTTCTCAAATTTTCTTTGCAGAGGAATCCTAGTTTATCATTGTATATTCAAGATCTCTTTTTGCTACTAGTTACCATTCAAGCGTATCACAGATATTGTGAAGCAGCCCTTTTATAAATATCTCGACTCATTCCACTTTGTTAAGACTCTCTCCATTGTAACTTGTCATTTGCTGTCCAAGAGCAGTGGTGGCGGGTCTGGTGGTGGTATTGTTGCAAAGGACAAGCTAGGCAACGATGTTATTGCAGCACAATGGCTCAAGACACATGGCCCTGGTGACCGCACCCTCACACAGGGACTGAAGGTGATAATACGACACAATGGCTTCCTTCCCTCTATACCACAACCTCGTTTAGTTGCTAATACAAGGACTAAGGCTTGCTGGTATTCAGGGCGACCCAACGTACCTTGTCGTGGAGAACGATAAAACACTAGCAACATATGGAATCAATGCAGTCTGCACTCACTCGGCTGTGTCGTACCCTGGAATGCTGCTGAAAACAAATTCATTTGCCCCTGCCATGGCTCCCAGTACAACAACTAGGGAAGAGTTGTTAGAGGTCCTGCACCTCTGGTAAACACCACACTTAACTCATATCCTTTCAGCCAGTCTATAAGATTTAGACAGAACTCAAGGGGCTTCTAATGATCACTGAATGACATGTTTGTTTGCAGTCGCTGGCGTTGGTTCATGCGGATGTTGATGAAGGAAAGGTAGTGTTCGTTCCATGGCTGGAAACTGATTTCAGAACAGGGGAGGCGCCTTGGTGGTCTTGAGCTTCTCCATACAGATGCGTTTGCATCCTCCTCCTCATTCCTAAATAGCACCATATCAGTTAACTCATTGAAAGCACCTTGAGCATCATAGCACACCAATGAGTAGATCATCTACATTTTAGAGGTTGGAAGCAAATTCAAAAGGGTCCTCAAATAAACAAAAGAAAAAGGGAAAGTACAGAGTAGGGCCTCCTTTGGACATTGAATGGGAGCTTGTAAATGATCCTTGAAGTTCAATTATTTTACATGATTCTGTCCAGAAGTACACAGAAAAGGTCAAAGAGAGCATGTTGAAAATGTACAGGGCGATAAAATGACAAAAACGGCCCCACTCTTCACGTGACGAGGACCTGGGAATCAACAACCGCTTCGCTAAGGAACAAAAAGAAGGGGGCTGGAGCAGTGAACAGTGAGGAAATGTCGTGAATACCCCTGATTGTTAGATTAGATACATGAGAAGTAGGAGGGGCAGAAGTGGAACTGCAATCATGCTCCCCGACGATTGCTCCAGCTGTAAAGAATCGACGGCGAGGGGCATGTTCTCCTGGTCCGGGGAGCACGTGAAGTCATGCGCCGCCCGGGAACTGTACATCACGGCACGGAGGACGGCGGAGACGGTTGGGATGTAGGCCGTCTTGTTGCGCGCCAGCAGCCAGGTCAGTCCCATAAGCTTGCAATCGCGGTTCATCATTCTGTTCACACGGTCCCCGTCGCCGGATTTCGTGCTGTTCGGGTTGAGCTGTAGATTTCCCAGCCACCGGAAAAACATACAAATCAGAAGCATTAATTACAGAGACATTGATTGAACCAAATGATTGGGAAATAAATGAAGCATCCCGGCTCAGTGGAGCGCTCAGGAATTTACGAAACTAACCTTCTGCAGAGCGCCGAGGCACTTGGTACAGCCGGCGTAGGACGAGTTCCGGCAGTTGTGCTCCAGATTTCTCAGCGCAGCGGTCGGCGTCGCGTTTCTCCTAATTCCAGTAACGTTGAACGCCGCTGGGCAACTGAGAGAACTGATCTGGTGGAGACGGATGCCGCAGAAGCACAAAACGGCATCGCACGACGCGTTCGGCTGAGGAATGTGAATGTTGCGGCTCTCAAGCGAGGCCTGAAGTGAGTTCACGCATTTCTGCGAGTCATCCGGCATCATGGGCAGCTCGGATCCGGACGGCGGCGAGAGCGCCGGCATCTGAAGCGCCGCCCTGGCGTGCGCGGCGAACAACCAGGCTGCAAGAACAGGGCAGCAGCGGCTACGGTGGAGATTCCCCCCGCATGCCTCGGCGACGCCGCCGTAGAGCTCGGCGGACAAGTCGAGGCGGCAGGTCTGCTCCTGCGTCTGCACAGGAAAAGCAGGCACATTGGTGAAGTCATCCGGGTTCAACGGGTTTGCCTGACCCACCCCCGCCGAGAAGCCATGGAAATGGAGCTGCAAAAGGAAGAAGCCGAGAACCCAGCGGCGGCGCATCCGCATTCCCATCCTCGGACCGTGCTCCAAATGAGAACCCTCCGGCGAAGCCACGAACACCAAAAGGGAGATTTCCCTGGAGGAACCCATATCACCAGGAAGAAGAAAAAGTGCGACAACTTTCGCTGTCAAAAGAAATAATGAAAAAAACCCAACTTTCCCAAATCATGAGTCTTGTTTGCCGTTGAAAAAGCCACCACCTTTTATGATGGGGAGTAAGAATACTAGGGTTAGGGTTAGGGTAAAGTAAATAAAAAGGGAATCAAAATTATGCTTTGATCCCGACGTGACAATTCTTCCGCATTTTCACCCCTAAATAATAATAATAATAATAATAATGACTTTTGTGGTTGGTCAACTCCCTCTCCTTCTATTTATATCAATTTAGTGCATACCTAGTTTTATTGTCATTAAAATTGACTCCCCAAAGTGTTCAATGAAATTGATACTGCAACCTAACCTATTGAATAATATTAAAAAAATGGGGTTGAATGTGGGGTGTGATAAATTCAAAGATGCTTATGGATCGAACCCGTCGAGTCAATATTAAAAATTGTGACTCAACTTATACAAGACATCGGGGTAATTAGTTGACCCAAATCATTATAATTTTTTATAATTTTAAATTAGTTTAATAATTATAATATTATATATGATTTATTTATATTAGCACGAATTGAATTTAATTCATAAGTTTTAAGTCCAATGATTAGGATGCTCAATTCATTTGATAAAAAACATATTTTTTTTTGTTATTGGGATATGTTTTAGATCCAATGCGTTTAACCCATCGAATCCACTATGGATCCGTTCCGTACGTATTTTTTACGGTTATCAGTAACGTATCCGACTTGTGACGGGTCAACCCAACAGTTATCCGAGTTCACCCTATCTGGGCCCACCTTTAGGTAAATTGAATTATCACGGTTTCGGATCTTTTGTTTTGGGGGAAATGAGAGCCCAAGAGTAAGCCCATGTCTGAATACAAGGCCCGGTTCATCTGGAGGCCCATTTGCTGAAAGTGGGCTGGCGCGGCGGCGGGCCAGGCGCGTTGCAGAAACCAACTATCGGAATAGTCATCGGAAGTCTGAGTGGCAATCTGGGCTGAGATGGATTCTGCTAAGCACCCCTTTGACTGGGAGTTTTTTTGAAGTCAGAAGGGTTAGCTGGAAGTCGATAAACCAAACGCCTCGACTATGGGTTTATGAAGCATTGACAATCCAGTGCTACTAGCTATCTGAAAACATGGAAAATCACGCTGTGTTCTTTTGACAAGTGATTCTCCCGTCTCTCTCGGCACCCCCACCAGAACAAGACATAACGAACTTCACTGGTGGGTACGACATCTCAGTGATTTGAACTGTTCAAAGTGTCTGGAATTTGAGGAGGCTTCGCTGGTGCAGGCGCCCTCTGAGTGAAATGGACTAAACCTTTCATGTGAGAATGTAACTGAGAAGGATTATGCCTTGGAAGAAAAAAAAAAAAATCATTCTTGTGAGTGTACAGATTATTTGCAGAACGGACGTCAAAGTGGAATCAGGCACGTAACAAAGAAGGTCAAGGGTTTTTGAATTCTGGTTCGTCAATGTGACATGTGGAGGAACAGAGCCGAAAAGGGTGTTCCCTCTTTCTGTCTCTGTGACTTGTAAACTTGTTTTCAAGTTACTCATTTCAACTCAATGAAGATTTCCATGTATTCAGTATTGGTTATGGGACCTGGGTACAGAAATCAAGCTCATGAACAGTAGGAAAATGGAGAAAGAGAAAGGGGTTGACCTTTGAATTAAGGGCGATGGACAAAGAAGCAGTTAGCACATGAAAACGAAGCGTGCAGACAGAAGCCCAGTGCCTGCAGTTTCTCTTGAGCAGGTGAAAAAAATGGCCTAAACTTTTCTCTCTTTGCCTTGCGCAAGGGAATGGCTACTCCCTCACGCAAGGAACCTTCTGTAAAAAAAGGTACCTGCTTTCTTTCCAATTCCATAAGTCCAACGAGTGAATCACCTTTATACTCAACAAAAACCGAACCCCAAATCCACACGCTCATCAGTAGTTTCTTCTAATCAGATATTTGATAGTCACTTCTAGCTACCCCCACAATCTGTGTGTCTTTGGATTGGAGATTCACAACAAATAATTCTACATTTAAAATAAAATAATCAAACATATAATAAATTATAAATTATTAATAATCGATTAAATCTAATCTTTATATAATTGATCTACACGTTTATTTGTTTGATCTATCATATAGTCAATTTTAATATGGTGTCAGAGGTTTGTTTTATAGCATGATTTGAATGATCATGATAAATTTCGTATTTAATCCAAATTTTTGTTAAAAAAATACAAAAAGATGTATTAAGTTTAGGTGACAAAAAATTAGATTAATGTATGAAGTAGGGTTTCGGCTTTAGAGGGTGCACACTTGTCTTAAGGATATGAAAACACAATTGCTTTATCTTAATCCTGTCAAATATTGCAACATTTGGGCATGTGTCTTGATTATGTGTAAGGATGCTGACGCAGGCAAATCCACGTATTGAACCATTTGTTGCATCATACGCTCGCCGCGTTGCTGTACAAGAGGGGCGGCGCCAATCGGTTGACTTGAACGTCGGTTTCTTCCAAACCCTTCTCTTCTCATCCATTTCCTCTATAAATTGCAACCAAGCCCTTGTCACATTTATTGCATTCTTGTTGTTTTTTTCTACGTACGAGAAGCTTGTCTTAAAGGTGAGTGGTGCTGGAGCCTTCTGAGGATGGGAAGATCTCCTTGTTGTGACAGAAGTGGTCTCAAGAAAGGGCCGTGGACGGAGGATGAGGACGAGAAGCTGGTTCGCTACATTCGGGAGCACGGCCCCGGGAACTGGAGAACTCTCCCTAAGAATGCAGGTACCTTCGAGGTTCTCTAATGGCGTTTCAGGAAGAATTACAGATGTTTAAAGGGTTAAACGGGTTGAGCTGGTGTCAGGGCTTGAAAGATGCGGCAAGAGCTGTCGTCTCCGATGGACGAATTACTTGAGGCCGGATATCAAGAGAGGAAGGTTCAGTTTCGAGGAAGAGGAGACCATCATTCAGCTTCACAGAGTTTTGGGGAACAAGTAAGATGACGAAGCAGACACTTTCTTTTCCTTTTGAGTGTTACTGACTGCGATCACGATCAGGTGGTCTGCGATCGCGTCGCGTTTACCCGGAAGAACGGATAATGAGATCAAGAACTACTGGAACACGCACATCAGGAAGAGGTTGATGAAAATGGGGATCGACCCTGTGACACACGCTCCCCGTCTCGACTTCCTGGACATATCGTCGCTCCTCCTTGCGCCGCGGCCGGAGGTCTCCAACCTCGCTCACCTACTGAACTCAAACCCTCAAATGCTGAAGCTTGCCCTAGGCCTTCTGAAAGCAAGCCATGAGAACCCTTACAGCGTATTGAAACAGATAGAAGCAGATGAGTTTGGTCAAGCTGAGTCTGATGTTCACGGCCATGGCTCGTTTGTCCAACTCCAACCTACCCACATTGAAAATGGCTGCAGCCCAGAGATGGCACCGTCCTCTGCACAGTCCTTCCAAGGGATTTCATGGGATTCAACACCGCAACCGTTTCAAGATACAAGTTTTTATGAGCTCCCTGGTTCGTGGAGTGGAGTTCCCGATCAATCTCACCCCCAAAACTCAACCTTCAACGTAAACCTGAGCTACGAATCGGTTTTCTCCACACCCCTCTCTAGCCCGGAGACCTGGAACTCGTCCTCCTCCGCCGCGATCATCGGCAGGGCTGTCGAGCAGCAAGACGATTTCAGCGGCAGCGTGTTGGGGCTCGAGCTTCTAGAGGAGTTCGACTTGGAAGACTTTATGTGACATTTTGTGCCTAAATTTCCATATGTTGACTTTACCATCATCCCATGTATTATTTGCATATTATTATTACATCAGTGTTGTGTATACATTCACATCATAAAAAGCCAATAAACACATGTAATTGCAAAAGACTAAGAATATCATCTAAGTAGTGTTTAAGAAAACATAATTAAACTACTTTACGCTGTGTTTTCAAACCGGCGAATCGCTAATAGTTTTTTAGCAACTCGCCGGTTAACCCGAATATGGATTTCCGGTTTTATTGGATATGGTCTTTAAATAATCATCATTATCACAGTCCACTTTTGTTTAAAATTGATTAATTTTTTTTTATCTTTTTAAAGGAGTGTATATAAATCATGTAATAATAATAATAATATTATTATTATTAATTGATATTTGATAGTAACATTTAATATATTTTTGAAAATTATAAATTATTTAGATTAATTTCGAATTGAATTGGTCAAATGTGGATTTTGAATTGGTTTGGAACGAGTCTAGTTTTTTAATTCCATTTAAAAAAGACTTGAGGTCGTGGATCATTCATAATAAATATCGAATTAAATTCAACAGAATCATAATTTAAATGATTTTTCACAATAATTTCTTCATCTTTTACAACACTCCATCCAATATATTTTTTAAATTGATATTAAAAAAGAATATATTCATTAAATAATGGATTAGGGTTGGGCCTTGAAATTGTTATTGGGCTTGAATCCCAAATAGCCCAATTTAATTACTATTTATTTCAGTTCATTTTTCGTGGTTGTGTCCAACTTGAGACCTCTCCCAGCTCATTAGGACACCTGACCTCGTAACCAACGCCTAAGGTGGTCCTTCATATCATGTCTACTCCTCGAGGCTTATCTTGTGTTGTTCCTTACAGATATTTGATATGGACTTATCAACCTCAATTGCAATCAGTGTATCATTTATGTGTAAATGGTTTCTTGGGTCTGTGTTTATGGTTCTGGTATGCTGCATTAGGTAGGGGAATGGGATGACCTGGTGAGTGCCCAATTCGTCTCTTTGGTTAGTAGTGCCCAAGGATAATGACTAAGCAACTTCTAGTGATGGACAGCCCACCAAAGCTCAAGAAGTGTGGCGTTTAATTTTTTTTGTGTTCTTCGATAATCCCAGAAATGATCGAGATGTGTGTGATAATTGAAACATAGGTGTCCGAATTATAGTAAATTATTTGTGCTTACAGTAAATTTGAGAATGGGTATGGAGTAGAATTTAGGCCTTGGGATGAAATGAAGGGGTGGCCATGGTTTAAGTCTTGTCGGCTTGGTCTGCAAGTAGTAGGCAAATAGTGAAATGCGGATGGTAAAGGGATCCGCAGATCAGAAGTCGGAAAGAAGCCTGGCGGTCTCCGTGTTGTCTATTAACTACGCTGTTGTTATCCTTGTATGTCAATGATCCGTCTTCTTGTATATATTGGTGGAGCTGAAGTGTAAAGGAGCCTTCTTGAGTGTTCTTGGAGTCGCGCTGTTCTTTCAACCCTCTGAAAAAACTTTCTTTTTGTGCGGAGAAGAATCCGGGTTGCCCCCCACCCCACCCTTTTGTCTTTGTTTTTTCCTCTGGGATTTAGGGACTGGGTAGATCCAAAACAAGGAGGCGGTGGATCAATTGTTTGTTGGGTTTTATTGATCTTTTTCTGGAAACATTCGCAAAGATTCCTTTTTATCAGTCGCCGTGATTGGCGAAATGCGTAGTGGAAATGGGTGGTTTTACCCAATTGTGGGTTTTACGTCATGTTTGGCTTTCCTCTACATATCATTCGGAGACGTGTGGATCAACCCCTATGGGCAAACGAAGCTTACTTTTGTGGAGAGAAATGGAACTCAGTTTTTGGTGGATGGAAAGCCTTTCTATTTTAATGGGTGGAATTCCTACTGGATGATGGATCACGCTGTGGATGAATACAACAGACACAAAATCAGGGCTATGTTGTTAGCAGGTTCCAAAATGGGTCTTACTGTTTGCAGAACTTGGGCGTTTAGCGACGGCGGTTACAATGCTCTGCAAATTTCCCCAGGTCGTTTCAATGAAAAAGTATTCAGGGTAAGCAGTTTTTCTGTAACTAAGGGTTCAGTATTTGCCAATCAATCTTCACAGGAGATTTGTGCGGTGCAGTGAAATTCTGTTAGAGTACATTTCTTTTTTGTATAGTAGTGAACTGGCCAATGATCGAAAAGATGCTCTTCACGTTATATCTTGATATGACTTGTTCTACTTCTGTATTTTAACGCATTTCGTGTGTGATCTGACACCCTGCAGGCTTTGGATTATGTGGTGGCCGAAGCTGGCCGACATGGAATCAGGCTGGTTCTATGCCTGGTAAATAACTTGCAAGCATATGGTGGAAAAACTCAGTATGTTCAATGGGCATGGGAAGAGGGTGTTGCTCTAAGTTCTTCAAATGATTCTTTCTTCTATGACACCTCGATTCGTCATTATTTCAAGAATTATGTTAAGGTACTTCCGAGACATAGTGTTCTGTTTATAAACCTTGGAAGCTATTGTCGATTGTCTAAAGCCATGGTTTAATGATGGATGCTTATGTTAGATTAGTACAAGTTCCCATCTTTGATTAAGGATGTTGGTAAATTTCGAGAATGCATGTTTCTGATTATCCAATATGTAACATGAAGTTTTGTACTCTAGCTTTTACAGATAAGAATGACTCTCAACCTTGTTGTCTACCAGTGTTGCTCTGTATAATTTCTGCGTTTGTCACTTGGCAGACTGTTCTTACAAGGAAGAACACGCTAACTGGTGTGGAGTACCGAAATGATCCGACTATCTTAGCTTGGGAGTTGATCAATGAACCACGCTGTATGACTGATAAATCTGGTGATACATTGCAGGTAACTCCCACTTGAGTTTTTTAGGTGGACAATAGGGTGGATCTGACTTCATGGGGACTGGGTTGTATCTGATGCAGGGCTGGATAGAAGAAATGTCGACTTTTGTGAAACTTATCGATCAGAAACATCTGCTAACCGTTGGACTGGAGGGGTTCTATGGCCCTACTAGCCCCAAAAGGTTTGTAGTGAATCCGGAGGTGTGGGCAGCTGACTTCGGAACTGACTTCATTCGCAACTCGAAGATTCCCAAAGTTGATTTCGCTTCTGTGCATATTTACCCGGATCACTGGTGAGCAGAGCCGCATTCCCACCTTGTTTGGAAGTGATTCAGCTTCATTCTCAAAGTGAAAATGAAACAATTTGGTTTCTTTCCCGGAGCTGAAGCTGAATCGCTTTCAGGCAGCGCTTGATTTTCGTATCTATGCCCTTTTTCTTCTTTTTTACCTATGGCCTGTTCTTGTTCTTGCAAGGACTCAAAATCCAGACTTTGAACACAAGCTAAAATTTGTGTTCAAATGGATGTTCTCCCACATAGAAGACGGCGATAAAGAACTCAATAAGCCGATAATGTTCACCGAGTTCGGGTTCTCAAACTTGAACAAGGATTTCAGCCATGAGAAAAGAGACAAACTTTACAAACTCATTCTGGATGTCATCTACAGATCAGCTCAGCGGAGCAAGTCTGGTGCAGGAACGTTGGTGTGGCAGTTCCTCGTGGACGGAATGGAGGAATTTAACGATGACTTTGGATTCATTCCGTGGACAAGGCCATCTACTTACCGACTCTTCACCGATCAGTCATGCCGCCTTGCGAGACTACAAGGCGCCCTTCCTTCTCAGCTGTATCACCTGGGAAGATTATGCCACGAACATGAACAAGCAGGCAACACATGGCTGATATATATATATATATACACTGCTGTTTGCTTAGGCGGCGCTCTTCATATCCTTGGACGATGTTCTTGGTATACACGTGTCTACTATCTGTAGATCATATTGTATTGTCTTATGAGGATCTTGGTTTTCTCCGAGGAAATGGCACCCTTACACTGAAATGGCAACCTCATTTTTTAAGGCAGCTATGTCTTAACAGGTTAATGTAGTAGTCATCACTAAGTTTTCCAATTTGTTTCATTGCTCCAACATTTCATAATTCTCAAGGTAACTGATTGGTCCCTTGGGAAGAAAAATACCATCTTGTCCAATAGCCCTTAAATGTGCCACATGCACCGGGAGAATTTCCATGGCGACAAAGGAAAGAGGGAGAAGAAGTGAAATAAGTTGCAGAACAACTGGGGAAGGAGTGGAATTTAGTTGGGATGACATGACAGATGTTGACCGTTGAATTAAACCCCTCTTTAGTCTAAATTGGTTGGTTGCCGGCTTTTGCCAGAGCCATCTCTCTTTCTGGGAAGTGGATGCTCGCGAATACGCAGTCAATGGTTTAATGGGTTTTAAGAAACGTTCTCATTTTTTCTGAAGATTCCCAAGTCTGGAATATTTCTAAGCCCAGAAGAATAAATGAATAAGGAATGTTCGCGTCATTGACTTTTCTTCTCCATTCTTTCACACTCCAGTACCAAGTCTTCTCTATTGTGGCATTTATTTTGGGGGATGTTGGATTTTGAAAGGAGAGAGAGTTCTTTTCTCCTTGAGATTGTTGATTTTTCAAAGTGCCGACCAAGAGTTTTCCGCAGTTTTGTTTGATATGGGTTTCTAGTCCTTTTTATCTTTCTTTTACCTCAATGATGATTCGCCATCGCATGCGTTTCTGAGCATTTAGCTGAGGATGCGCTTTCAACGGGTTTCTGAGTTGTGTAAATGAGATATTGAGGGTGACAAGTTCGTAAGTTTTAGGACGAACTATGGGCTGTGTTTTCGGAAAGCATTCTTCGGCAGTCAAGGATGATGAAGATAGGCTGAAACAGGGAGAGCTGATCAACAAGGTATCCCAGTTGCATCGGCATCCTGAAGTTACCTCAAAGAATGAGATTCCTGTACAAAGTTGGAAATTAGAAGAACAGGGCCTGATGAATGGGAAGGAAAATGATGACTTAGGAGACGAAATGCCTGAAATGCCAAGCCATTTTCTGTGCATCCGAAGCATACCCGGAGCTGTCGAAGCCGAATGTGTTGCTGCTGGTTGGCCATCATGGCTAGTTAAGGCGGCTCCTGAAGGTGTTAGAGGTTGGATTCCAAGGAAAGCTGAAACTTTTGAGAAACTTGACAAGGTACTGCCATGGACTTGTTATATATACAACTTTTTTTGATTTCCAACACTGATTTGGGTATTGGGGTTACGCAAGGATGTAAAAATTCAGTTTCTGTGGCTTTTTCCATCTACCTCTCAGTCACGGTCATTGTAAAACCTTTGAAAAATCAACTGGTGTTGTTCTATTGATTATATATTTGCTGTGTTGGTGATCGCTATGCTTATACCTGCAGATTGGCGAAGGAACTTACAGTAATGTGTACAAGGGCCGTGATCTGATCCACAAAAAAGCTGTTGCTCTGAAGAAAGTGACTTTCAATAATATGGATCCTGAAAGTGTGAAATTTATGGCACGGGAAATCGTCATACTGCGAAGGCTAAATCACCCCAATGTTATTCAGCTGGAAGGCGTGATTGTTTCCAAATCATCTTCCAGTTTATATCTAGTTTTCGAGTATATGGAGCATGATCTAACTGGAATTGCATCAATTCCTGGACTCAAGTTTACAGAGCCTCAGGTGGAGTTTTCCCTTAAGTTTCATGCCCTTTTCTGATACAGTAGACTAATCTCTGCATCCCGCCTCATCTTCCAGATCAAGTGCTACATGCAGCAGCTTCTCAGCGGCCTGGATCACTGTCACAGTCATGGTGTATTGCATCGAGATATCAAGGGATCAAATCTCCTGATTGACAACAAAGGCATCTTGAAGATTGCTGACTTTGGATTGGCCATTTGTCTCGATAATCATCGGAAAAATCCTCTAACAAGCCGTGTTGTGACGCTATGGTATCGACCTCCAGAACTTTTGCTTGGTTCCAAGCATTATGGAGCTGCTATAGACTTGTGGAGCACTGGCTGTTTACTTGGGGAACTATACACTGGAAAGCCAGTTGTGACTGGTAGAAATGAGGTACTGTTAAAATGGTTTCTTCTCTGCACTGCTGATTCAGTTTTTTAATTGAACTTCACCCTGTAGGTGGAGCAGTTGCACAACATTTTCAAGCTTTGTGGTTCTCCCCATGAGGAGTATTGGGTTAACTTGAAACTAAGTTACATGCCGGGATTTAAGGCGTATCGACGACGAATAGCTGAATCTTTTAAAAACCTTCCTGATGCTTGTGTTGGACTCATGGAGACCTTGCTGTCTATTGATCCTTCAGGAAGAGGGACAGCATCCAGTGCTCTGGACAGTCAGGTAACTGCCCTGTAAAGCTTTGTCTGAGTTGAGTAATATTCAGGAGATGCAAATGAAGAATCATTCTCATTTATCATGCTCTGTTGGCAGTACTTCAAGACAGAGCCTCTTGCTTGTGATCCTTCAGGTTTGCCGAAATTTCCTCCCAGCAAAGAGATGGATGCGAAACTGCGAGAAGAAGCAGCAAAGAGGTGTGTGTGCTCCCTTCTTGTACTCTCTTCTTCTCTCAGCTTCTGGTTATGTTAAACACCATTCTGAAGGAGATTATTGAGCTTGGTAGAAGAATTTTGGATCCTGTTAGTGATGCTTTTTTCAAACACATGTTCAGGCATGGAGCAAATGGGGTGAAGGGAATCAAGAGTGGGAATTTTCTGGGAGGATCAAAAGGATCACATGCTGCTAGAAAACCAGACGCCGTTTCTGATCTGTCGAGATTCACAAAGGTACATGTAACATTACCAGAAGTTACTGAGCTTCAATGATGGAGGCTCCATGATCCCTGAACTCATTTGCAACTTCTCAGATTCGACAGGATCTTACAAATGCAAGGAGCCAAGCCGAATGTGCCAGTTTCCATGTGAATGATCCACCACTAGGTTGTGAAGAAATGCACAGAAATCGTCCCCAGGATCTTCGAGATGTTGTTTCTTATTCAGGCTTTCATGCTCCTAATGCTGATGGGAAGCCATGTATGGAGGTAGACGACAACTCTGCACCCCTGGTGTCAACTGAAAAGAGCTCAACTCTCCACTCCAGCAGGAAACACAGAGCTTTGGAGTCAGGAGATAAGATGGCATCTTCAGCTGTGGAAATGAGGAAGCGAATCGGGTCGACTTCAGGGACACGTATCTTCCCTAGCTCTCGACAACCTGAATCCACGAGAATCACCATGGGAGACGAAGGCTCGGTGGGTTCAGTTCCATTTTTCCTCCCAACAGGGTGCTCCAAACAGGCTGCTCCAAGGACAGTGCACCATTTTTCAGGTCCACTGCTTGCCACTTCAAACAAGATGGAGCAAGTTCTGAGAGACCACGATCGCCTGATGCGAGAGGCCTCTCGACACATGAAATGTCAAGATAATGCATATTCAAAGAGGCAGCAACAGTGATCAATCCAAAACTTCCTCTTCCATTACAAGAATGCAACAGTACATACATATTCATAATAAAGTTTGTGAAGCAGAGAGTACAATTTTGTTTGGTTGTGAATACATGGCCCTAGTGAAGCTGACGCATTCATTCACGCACCTGCCTCCATACCAGTATTTTGTCCATGATCCCATTTCATCGTCTGCCTATCAAGGTTGTCCTCCCCTTACTAGGGGATGTAAATATTTGGTATCGGTTAATCAGTTGGGGTTCTAGCTTATTTTATAATAGTAGCATACGTTTACTTTAACTACAATTATGTGTGACTTTTGAGGATGTATAAGAATTTTCCCTTGGTCAATGCACAGAGAAGTAGGGCTAGTCATTAAACAGTCCTACTTCGCTGTTTAATGCTCATCTTGTGTAGATTTCATTACCACTCCAATCATAAGCTTTTGCTGCAATGAAGGTCTGTTCATGTGTCTGCAAAACCAGTCAAAATATCCAGAAATGCATCTCAGCCTCCTTTCTACTATCTTTTGTTGTAGGTCAAGATCGTGGTTGAGGTGCCGATCGGCAGCGGGAAGAAGAGGATCAAGGCAATGAAGACAGTGTCATCCTTTGAAGGTCAGTTCACTTTCAACAAAATGAACTGAGAAAAGAAAGAAACAGATGAAGGGTTGCTGTGTTCCAGGAGTTACCTCGGTGACTATAAACGAAAAGGATCAGCTTGAGATCACCGGCCAAGATCTGGACCCAGTTAAGTTGGCACTTTGTCTACGGTGCAAAACGGGTGCTGCTAAAATTATCAGTGTGGGGGAAGACAAGAAGGTGGAAGAGAAGAAACCGGATAAACCAAAGAAGCCATCACCTCCGCCCACTCCGGTGACCTCCAACTGCTCTCAGGCGAGCTCCAGCTGCCCTCCGGTGACCTCCGACTGCCCTCCGGCGTGGAAGGTCTATTTCCAGGAAACCGGCCCCGACTGCACCATCTTATAAGGGCGAAGTGTCCCTCGCTGACATGATGTGTATACCATGTCTCATAGTGAACTGCTGCTGATAAGAGGATGCCTCCATGCACATGGCGCTTTTACATTTTGAAACCTCCGTCCGTACCGTCATCACGACAATCCCACATGTGTGGATATGGCATCCTCATATCTCTATTTTTATTTCAAATTTTGGAACATGCGACTGTTTAATTATTACAAAGTAATTGGGCCAACGACGGGCCACACGCTACATCGTGATGAAATAATCGACCCAGGCCCATAATATAAGCCCACCAACGCAACCTCACACCTGAAACAACAGAGTTTACCATGGTAAACACGGAGATGAGATGGTGATTTTTTTTTTATTTTTTTTTTGTTTACATCAGATTTTACCGTGGTAACTAATGCTGAAGAAGCTCTTCCTCTTGCCTGGCCACCAAAGAATTGCGATGGGATATCCTTCTCTGAAGTGTTGTTTACAGAAAAGCTAAAAGTGAACCAATTTCAACATGGGATGGCATTGTGAAGGATTGTAAGAGGTACCAGGAAGAAATGGTATGGCAGATCCGTCTCCCACTCTCAGCACATTCTCCTTCAGATCGATGGCACACTGCATGAAATATGATTAACCGGTAATCAAAAGGTGATTAGGATGGAGTTTTGTTGTAGATAAGGATGATCTTACTTTGTGCTTGAGAAGAATGTTGAGACCCAGGATCACATCCATCTTGTCTGAATCCATAACGTAGAAGCTGCAGGGGCAAACCAGTCTCCCAATCTAATGAACTCAAAGCTTGTCAGAATTTTGAACACAAAGATGAGGGTGATGACAGTTTTTGTGGAATCAGTTTAAGTTTTATCATACGTGGAGTGGAGCAAAATGTATCTTCCCTAGAAGCTTGGATGAGCCGATACCCTGAACAGTTCTTTGGAAACTGGTGTCTAGAAGCCTCCATATTCTGCAATTCACAAGGTTAAACAAGGTCATATGTGGTGCAGGAATAGAGTAGCATATGGGTGGATGATGTATTCCTCAGACCCTGAACGCTGAGCTGTGGCTTTAGATATCACTGTTATCTGTGCTGCAGTGTCAACCAGGGCCTGAAAGAAGCAAATCTGCTGTCATGGGAAAAAGGTGTGTTTGTGACGTACAAATGTAGAGCTACCTTCACCAGAACGTTATTAACTTTCACGTCAATGTACAACATTGCCTGAAATGAGAGAAGCATTGATCAGGGGGTTGCTCAGGAAGTAGTCATTCAAGGAGACGACATTACTATGGTTGCAAATCCTTCAGGATTGTATTCCAGGCCTGCGGCTATATTCTCTGGAACGCCTTTCTCCCATTCACCAATGTATCCGAAAGGCTTCTGATGGATGGCAATCCAATCTCCATCCTGGACGCCAAGCTGAGCCAATGTGTTGCCGTTCCTCATCTCCCTTCCATCATGAATCAACTTCTGTAGCCGCTGTGGCACCCCCATCTGTGCATTCCATATTGACTCAAACCTTCAAAATTTCGACTTGCAGTAAGATTATTCACATATATTGCTAACCTCAACTTCAAGCAGTGCCTTCAGGTTCTCCACCTGCGGCGGTTGCAAAGTTTAGAATGAAAAGATTTGGAGAAAACAGCCTCAAATAAGGATGAAATACCACTTCAGCAGAGCTAACACTCAGGGACACAAACCCCCCGAACTTGGTAATGGCATTGATCTTCATGATTCTCCTCTGATTGTTAGAAAATGAGCATGCTAACAATCATATAGAACAGAAAAAATACTTGAAATCCATATAATGTAAGCCTTTTCTTTAAAGTTAAAGTTACGTAGACAATTGAAAAAGCATTGAAGAATAAAGTAGAGATGTCTTATAAATGGAGTAATGGATATTAAGCATAACTTGTTCATAAATTAAGTAGATCCAACTTGCTATTCATGAACCATTACAAGGTATAAGGCACACAGCAAAGTGCTGATAAATAGTCTTCAGTCTATTTCACTCCATTCACAGAATATAAATCAAGCGAAGTATGAGGATGATGCAGAGGTATTGCCCAGGACCTGCATCAGACAATAATAAACTGGTAAATGAGGAATTCTGAATACAGAGTTCTTTGTAACAGGGATTCATATCAGGGGGGGGCTCTACCTCAAGTTGCTCTTCAGTGAAAGAATCTTTATGAACATTCCATTCATCGGCATGGGTGCGGCGAAACTCTGCTATAGCTTTTGTGACAGTAGATTTCAGTGGGGAAGGCTCTGAGACGAATCTCGCTAGTAGAGTGACGTGCTCGGGCAACCACCTGAGACGGAACGTTTTAGTGTGAAAGGAGTCTTACAAAGTCATACCATAATGCCCTTGAAGAATGATTTTAGAAAAAGTTGAGAGCACCTTGGCATATCATAAGGGACTGACAGTACACAAGCTGCCAAAGCAAGTATTGAACCATGAAGAGCCGCAATTTGAGATGTAGATAACTTGCCTCTGCAGACCCAGATAAGAAGAGTGATGTAATTTTCAATGTGCGATGACACAAAATACAGCAGTTGGCCTAAGAAAAATGAAAGGTTTTGAATAGATACCACATAAACACTAACAAAGAAACTCCCAGGCATATGAAAAAAAAAACGCTTTTGAGAAGGGTAGGAAGATGGTACAATAAATTATAGAATAAAAAAAGTTAATTTAAAGCGCAAGCAATGAAAAGCACCTGTACTTCCTCCTGTTAAATGTTAACGCTGCATTGTCATAAGCCCTTTGGCGAAAGTTGCTGACCAAGTGTTCATCACCAACCTTCATCAGACCTGCTAAAACAGCAGCAGCATGCTCCCTTATCTGAAAGTTAATTTCTTGAAGTTACACGTCTATGTAATGACATAGTATCGCTCAGCAACAAAATCGTGAATATATCCTGTAGCCACAAGCAGTTGTTTATGTTAAACATTTACAGTGTATTTGGCAAAATAAATCTTGCCTCAAGCTGATTGTCTGTAAGAAGCTTCTCAACAGCTTGCCAGATTGTTTTCTTATCTTGCTCAGATAGGATAAAGGTGTGCCTAATTGAAGAAGAAACGCACCATCAGCCTTATTGCTACTTGAGGACTTACAGTAACTTTAAACTTGATGATAAGAAAAATGTGACACATGCCTTTACCCTAGTTTTCAAGGTAGGCTAGTGGTTAACGGGTTGTTAGAAAGATAGCAATCAATATTTTGGTAACGCATTACGAAAACAGAAATTTACTTCGAAAATACACTTCATACGCTTAGGGCAATCGCATATGAAACAAAAGAAGCACAATCCAACAAGTACTAACAGCATAACCTGTATATGAAACTCCGCAGATACGTTAAAGTTGCAGACCGAGTTCTCCAATTGGGGTCATCAGCAAGCAAAAGAATGTTATGCAGTGATTTTGTGAGATGGGGTCTATCAAAGACCAACCACTTTAGCAGTTCAAACGCAGCCTTGGCCAGATTTGAAAGGTCCTTATTTGATGTATCCTTCATAAAATCAACAAGAAGAGTATTAATCCCACTATCTATTTATGTTTCCTTTAAAAACATCAGGCAAAGTCATAGGCAAACACAAAACAAAGGCCTAGTTTTGCAATGGTAAAATTTCTATCTTCTTGATAGATAACACTGATCAGTGGATGCGCTGCTAGCTTGGTAATTCAATCCTAAATAAACTAAGAGGACTTCAAAATAAATGAATCCAGACTTTCATTAACAAAATAAAAACTATAAAAATAACATAGAATAATAAATCAAGCTGACTCGTCCTTGAAAAAAAACGGCAATAGTAAGTAAACATGGTAAGTTTCGGCTTTTGAAGTCCAAGAGCAAAGATACTGCCTTCAAAAAATAGGTAGTAAGTAACTTTACCTGCAAAGCTATCACGGGATACAAAAGTTCCACAATAACACCCATCAAAACTGAGGACCTGCCTGATTTCAACGATGATATGATGAAATAAAATAGCTGCAGTTGGAAACACGCATATTATCAAGCTGAAAAACAGGTTAGTTACTGGAGCAAGCAATTACAAACGAGTACCGTTTCCATCCACTTGATTTCATCTTGAGGATGGTTGATTGAATTGGATGATCCTTCTACCACATCTGATGCATTAACACTTTGTATCTTTGGTACAATTTCATTAGCTCGCTTGATGAGAAATTGATCCCAGCATCTAACATCTCTTGAATCAATGTCCCTCATTCCACTGTCGTGCAATTGTTCTCTTTTAAAAGATGCGTGCACTCTAAGGTTTGAGCATATCACAGAAAGTGTGACACCAACTGCTTCTCTTACCTGTTAGGAGTTGGCTTATGTTAATATCATCAGTGGAATGGCAACTTCACACTTTTGTGTATGTGAAAAGACTCACTCTCTAAACACTATTATCAATACTAACATGTCTAAACAATAATATTTCTCCTCATGGTTATTGAACCCCTTACTACTAGGCTAGACAAGCCACAGCAACTTTATGCCAAAATGATAAGAGTATTCTAATCAAATTCATTTGAGAAAATGCAAAATGAAAATATTCAGGGTCAAAAACAAAATATGAATCCAGGGAGCCATAGTGTGTTCATTGAAAAAAAAAAAAAAGAACACAGCATACTGTGTCCATTAATGACAACTTACATATCCAGAGGAGTGAGACATGTTGTTTAGCAACTCATCCAGAAGATTATAGTGAACCATTTCTTCATTTTCTGGCATTCTTGGAGGAGATAATTCAATGAGAACAGCTGCTAGAAAAGTATATCGTTTGGCAACCACGGAAGTGGCAACGGTTTCGGGTAGAGGTTTCATCAGACAATCAAGTACTTTATGTCTCAGAAGAGGTGCTCTAGCTCCCAAATTCCCTTTTCCAGTGACTGCATAACGGATACTTGCAGCCCACTCTGGAATAGACTCCACAGAAGGTGCATTAATAATATCAGTCAACTGGGCCCCTATCCAGTTGTCCCATTCTTCTGACACAGCAATGACATCAGAGTGCAGAACTCCAGCCATTGCCTCAGCAGCAACACACTGCTTTGCCCTCTCCTTAGCAACCACAAATTGCTCCAAAGAACTTCTGAGGGACAACACGAAAGGCACACCACATTCCTGAATAAGCCTTTTAAATATTCTTGCGAAGTTTGGGTAAAAGTTATCATCCCCAAACAATGAAATCCAACTAGGTGTCCGAGGCCATGAAGAAGAAAAATCAAAATAAAAATGAGTTATGGACTTCTCAAAAAAATTCTGCATAGAAGAACCATCATAATTCCCTTTTGAAGATCCAGCATCCACATCTGTGATTATATGAACATGAGAAAGACTATTCAAAGTCTCGCCAAAAAAGCCTTCATCCTGGAAAATAGCAGTCAAAGCATCTTCCAAAGATGATTTGTCTCCCACCTGGTATTCATCGCCTGTAATGCCCTTCTCTGCTGAATGTTTGTAGGGTGACTCTTTTAGAAGTGTGTTTAGAGCAGATATAGCTAATATTCTCGTCTGTGGAAGTTGACTTTTGAGATTCTTCAAAAAGTGACCTGAAAGTGGAAAAAATTTAACATGAAAATACTGCATGCACAATAGCAATATTATTCAAAACGATCAGTGTCTACACAATTAAAGAAATAACATGAAAGAAAAACTGGAATTAAGAACAGAAAATCAAAATCAGAGGAAACAAGGCTGAGTTAGATATACTACCTGAAATTTCTTTCAGAGCATTACTCGGTTCATTTGAGTAACTTCGAGATGCCATGGCCAGCAAAAGTAGGACTCTGTTAGCCATCAAATTATACCTGGAAATTCCATTTAGAGATTCAGCAAAAAATTCCTCAAAGCATGTGATAAAAATCCAAAAAGCTGCGTTTTGCAGCCATGCATCAAATATAAATTCAACAGTATCTAGTAATGCTAGTGTAGAGAACCCATACCGCCAATGCACATTGGTGCTTAGCAGGCTTATAGAGCCAATATCAGCGACCAAATTTGAGAAATCGGTGCCATAATTATGATCATCTGTGAAAGTCATCCTTGGCAATCCCATAAAATGGGTGTTGAACTTGACAAAAAGCTGCTTGTGCATATAGTTTGGATAAAGAAACTTTAAATGATTTCATTTCCTTAAACTTTGAAAGAAATAAAAGAATCATCAATTGAGAAGGAATGAAAGGTTAAGCACTCATAAAGCTTACCTCAGTGATTGCTTTCTGAGCTTTTAGTGATTCATTATGGGAGCTTCACAATACGAAAAAAATATAGATGAGCTTCATCTGCATAACATTTCAAAACAAATAAAAAAGTATAATCATCAAGAAACTTCACCTATATAAAATTCCAAGAAGGAACGAAGAAAAAACTCTCATGTCCTGGATGTACGGCAAAACAAAGAGAATGTCAGGAAAAAATAGTGAGCCCCATTCAAAATCAATGATCCTAGAAATATATAAAGATGATACCCTGGATAATCGCTTCAGAATGGTTTTGGATGAAAGTATTGCACATGAACCTAAGACTGCATGCTCAGGCAAGCTAGGATTTCTTAGGTTCTCAGAAAGTTTTATCACACAATTTCCTGTTACTGACGGCCATCGTTTTATCAAATTGAGAATGCATTTTGATGCAAGCCTGATGGGAGGAAAACGCAAGAAGAATTAGATTCTTTCAAGGAATTGTGAGAACATATTATCTAAAATGGCACTTGACCTTGTTACCTTCTGACTGTCTCATAGTTATGCAGCGAGAGATCAAGAAGATCATCCACTAAAAGGCTCAAGCGATCAGATGGAAATATGTTCTTGCCCATCTGAACTAAGTGATATGATGACTGGGATGATCTCCATGTGTTGTGCATATATGCCTTGTCAATGAGCGCCCACCTTGGCCTGTGGTAAAGCAAATTGTGCATCATGGCTCTGATCATCAGAAGCAAACAAGATGAAACAAATAAATGCATTATGAGGTAGCATACCTTCTTTTTCCCTTTGAATGAGATGATATGATTAAGTTTACTGTAGGCTCAATGGTAGCGGCAGATTCCAGTTTCCAAGCTTGTCTTTGATTTGACCATTCGTCATACTCTGAACTACCTGACCATCACAAGAAGCATTGTGAGAACAAGCATAAACAATAAATTCTTTCGTAAGGTGAATTTACCATAGTTTGCTAATGTGTCCATTATGTGAATGAGCAATAGAAATAAGATGCTATCATCAGACTTCTCCTTGATCAAATATCTGTAATAAGTGAAGATGGATCAGGGCAGTTTATGAAATGAATATGGGGCAGGAAAAATAGACAAGGAAATTACTTGCAGGTTTCATGAATGACATCCACAGCTTTTTCTCGCAATTCTGAGTTGCCTACACGTGATCCCATCGCTCCAGCAATGAAGACAGGAAAGCAGCCTGCATCTTCAGCGACACCATCCACGAATTGCAGCTTGAAATCAGGCAAACACGACAAAACACCTTGCAGTGATGAATCAACCCGAAGAAGAGTGACCTTCAAGTGATCTTTTTCATCACCTATACATACAGAGAATGTTCCACCCAATCAATAAGAGTAAATAATATCTAAAATAAGGAAGTTGGTCTAATATAGTTACACAGGGAAAACACATGCCATTACACATAAGAAGACTAGGTACACAACTCAACAAATGTTCATGTCCCTGCTATCAATGGCCCTAAAAAAAAGGATTTAAAAACATGTTTATCACAAATGTAAAAAACTTTCCCAGGTTCCACTGCTACAGCAGTACAACATTTTTATTATGCGAATACTAATGCATTTTCTCCTCTAATGTTTTTTAAATACCTGAATCTGAATGGATTTTTAAATGGAAGATATTAAGCAGGTCATTCAATGCAGATTCAAAATGCAGCTTCAGAAGGTCATTGGCAAAGTTAATTTCTTCATCTGTAGGTATGTGCCACTCGGGACCAGCAATGTGCTTGCCCTCAGTAAAGTCTTTCTTATCAATCCATTCCTCCATTGAAGCAGCCAAAGGATGGTTCATAACACATCTAGGAGGTTGTTACAAGCACATATGTCAATAATACAAGCAGATGCATCCAAGTGGATAGAAAATGCCAGAGGATGGATTAAGAGTAAAAGTTACCTGTACTGATCAACTGGATAATATAGAACAAGACTCCCTAACAGAGAACGAAGAACATTATCACCAGCTCTGTTTACCTGGATGACAGATAGAAGTTTGCGCAAGTTAGATCATAACCCC
This sequence comes from Utricularia gibba, assembly GCA_002189035.1. NCBI lineage: Eukaryota > Viridiplantae > Streptophyta > Magnoliopsida > Lamiales > Lentibulariaceae > Utricularia > Utricularia gibba. The sequence goes on along the minus strand of NEEC01000013.1, from coordinate 2,093,392 downwards.
AAGACAGTTCATACATTATTATAACTGCGGGCCTAAAATTGAAGACAAGAGAGCTGTATGCACCATTAATGGTGTAACTGCATATAATTTTATGCATGCATTCAAAGTATTTCACAAAATACACTGAATCAACAATAGTAACTTGATGCTACAGATTTTTTCATCCTAAACATTCATGCAATATCGATCTTCAGCAGTGAACGTGTCTCTGCGACAAAATTCTAGTAAATGCATCATTTAAATGCTGAAATGTCTAATTGTTGCTTTTTTTTTTAATCTTCAGCAGTCATTAGTAAGCGCAGAATTTTTATATGCAGACTCCAAAACAGAGAAACAGCATGTTAAAAGAGAGTTCGGATGTATAAGAGAAAAAATCAAGACTTCTTTAAAATGACACATATAACTTTTTAGGGGCGTCCACTTGATCAAACACAAATAAACCTTCCAAGACGTTGAATCAAAGGCCAAAGCGATGACTTCTTTGAGTTGCTCCTTGTAAGGGACAAGTGCTGGACCTCCATAAGTGATTCCAAATGCAAGCAATTTCAATTGATACACGATTGATGTCTCAAGATTGGGAGACAGCGGTGTTTTTTTCTGAACCAAAATAAAAAAATATAATCACATACCAGGGGTTAGAACATATAAGAACTTGCAAGAGAACCTTTCTTAAGAACGAGGCATCAAAAGCTGCTCCACTTCCATAGCCAGTGGCAGGTGTTGCCTTCAATGAGGAAATAACTAGCTCCAGAATAGGTTTAATAACTTTAATAATTGCTTCTCTGGGATTAGCATGAACACATGCAAAACAGAGAAATCCAACTTCTGCAGTTGCTCCAGGAAGAATATTTGTGGTGACAAACTTGGATATCTTTCTGAGCGCCTATATTCATTGCATATGTTTCAATCGTAAGTCAGTTCCAAGTTAAAAAAAAAAATATCTTCAAATTTGTCATCACCTGCTTGTATAGTGAATCTGAGAGCCTACCAATGAGAATCTCAAGCATACAAAAGTAATACGGGCCATCCTCCACCAGAAAGGTCCCGGAAGTAACAGGTGAATATAAGCTGTCACTCCTGCAGCGATATAGATTATATTTTCCAATTCCCAACGCATAAGATAAGCCTTATATATATCTGGTGAAACAAAGCCTTACATAACATCACTATGTTCCAAATGTTGAAGTAGAGAAAACAACCGATCCAAGAACTCATCAAGCCATTCTGACAACGGAAACGAAGAGATCAATGATCCCTCAATAAAATTTTCATCCAAGGAAGATATCTGCCATGAAAGGATAATGAGAATAATGGATGTAAACAAAGAAAAATTCTTAAAGAAAAAAGGCTTACACTGGAGAACAAAGATCCTATAAGCTGCATGGTTGCCAGTGTTTTGGGTGGGTCATTTGCATCCATCCCATGTAATGCATTGGATAGAGAAATCATTAGCACATCAGCATATGAACCAGCTTTATCAGCATTGCAAGCGCCTGGAGGTAGGGTAGCAAAAAACAGAGATCTTCCAGAAAATGCTACAGATGTCAAGGCAGTTTTCAACTGGTGGGTGGCTGTCTCCTGAGTAGTAACATCAGTTAGTTCAGCAGATCGAACATGAATGTCTTCTGATGTTTCAACTTTTAAAGTTTTTCAGAGGGAAAAAGAACTGGTGGGAACCATCAATAATAAAAAAAGGCAAAGACCAAAAAAGGAATTTACAGTCTCCAAGGCCATGTGAAAGCTGTTGGCCAAGAATGGTAAAACCAAAGAAGGCTCAATGTATGACAAAATAGAAGTTGCATCAGCAACAGTTCTTGAAAGTTGATCGTTTTTACTGTACTGCCCACGATGAATTAACGTGAGTATGCTATTAACAAAAGAGGCCCTTTCATTATTTTCCATGAACAATGTAGCAGGATCCACCACACACGTGTTCCTGTAAAAACGCATGTTTCAGACACTGACAAACAAGTTCATTTTAATAAGTAATCCAAAAATCTCTCACAGATGCTCGAGCTGCAAACGTTTCTGAAATGAATTCACCAAGTGGTACAAGAATTGGCCCAAGGAGTGAGTCCACCGGCCCCCATTTGAAGGATGATAATATCTAATATTTTAGGCAGGAACTGGTATCAAATTGGTAAAAAAAAAAAAATCTAAAACAAACAAAGTATGTCAAAGACGAACTGTTCTAAAAGGTTGACTAATTGCGCGAAGTGCTTTTGTGCTGAGCCTTGAGGTTTTATTAGATACACCTGCATTGAATGCGGAAATAGAATAGCATGTAACCTACATCCCAACTGAAATCAAATAGAAGGCATACAACTCTTACAATTGACTTTGCAATAGATTTTGATAGACTAGCTGTCCGATTTGAAAATAAGAATGCCATGCTTCTTGGAACATCTCTTGGGTATGGATATGAGCCACGTCCATGGGCAACAGGAACCTGCAAAAAGATCAGAACAGTAATTGTTTCATACTTTGACCATATATCTCAAGTTAAGTGTATGGTAAACATTCTAATAAAAAATGAACTCATAGTCTAATTAAGCGGGGTAAACACTTTACAAGAAAATGATCGAAGTTACTTGGAGAACATAGCAAGCAAGCAAGCTGACTTTGATGGGGCATTCCACCTTGGAATTTGAGGACAATTAAAAGTAAACTGAACCAAGGGTTGGTTATTTTGGTGTGCAACATACCTCGAACATGTTTAAGTAGATACTAAATAAATCAGGCAGGACAGATTCCCAGTCAGGGCCGTTGCAGTTCTTTATAACACGAGCAGTAAGAGAAGCCCATTGGCTGTTCCAGAATTGGCAATTGGGTATGGATTTCCAAAGATCTAAGGCTTTTGTAATCCAGTCACTGCAATGACAACACTAATTAACATGAACTCATTTTGAAGCATATAATACCAAAGTATTTCCTTACTTCTTAAAAAAATCCTGGTTTGCAAGGTTGGTTGGGAGGAACAATCGTAGAAGTCCTGCCCCTTCGAAGGAGGCATTATGCCAAGGATTTTCCATCAAGGATCTGAAGAACTGGATTGATTTATTACGTAGAAAAAAATGCCACAAAAGAGCAACCAAACCAAAGGAAATGTAATATGCTACACGACATTGCAAAATAATGCTAATAAAGCAATGGTATTTTTCAGAATGAAAAACAAATGCCATCATAATAGATGGGGAAGAAGAAAAAGTCGGCAGGGATTAAAAAACAGTAAGAAAATAATATCAGAAAGAGCTGGGTCATGTTACTAGAAAGAGTGGGACCAGTGATCAGATATAAATAACAGAAAACGAACCTAAACTCAGACCATATCTCAATGGCAGCACCTTGGACAAAGAATCTCCGGCAAGATCGAACAAGTGCAGTTACCATTTCAAAATGTTGCTGTCTCAATCTAAAACCTTCAGGGCCAGTGTTCCTAGAACAGGGGTTAATGCATCCTCCAATTACAAACAAAAAATTGGAAAAAAAAAGATGAAGCACTTTATATCCATTACACAAGAACCAGATATCCATTCACACTACTAAACACAAAATTTTGAAATTTTAGAAAGAATACCAGATTCAAATAAAAATATGGCATAATCATTACACATTTCAAAAATCACCTTGTAAAATGGGTGTGGATAAAAGTTTCATACAAAGGCCTCCATTGAACTTCTAAAGATAACTTCTTCCTGTATTTCTTCAACAATCTAACTAAAACATTTCCCCACTTGACCTGTTTCAAGAACATCAAGATGAGAAGTCCAATCAATCAGTAAAAGTTCACATACAAGACAACCGTCTTGCACATGTTACCTGAGCATATAGCTTGTTATCTGCTGTTATAAACAGCTTCAATCCCACTTCTATAACGGTAGAGATATCTTCAATGTTTACATCACTCTTTGCCTTCACAAACCTGCTAATGAAGAATATATGAGCAGAAGCAAAATGGCCCACTTCTTCCACAAAAGAAAAAAAAACACAAAACACGAATGAAGTTGTTCATTATCACCATATCTGGATTAAGTCCAACATACCAACCCCCACCCCAGTTCAACATCAACCCATAACGAAAAAATAATGCACAGTTAGAAGCCTAACAGGTCAATGATTGGAACCCATTTCAGAGTAGGATAAACTGATTCAGGATCATCCAGCCGATATGCCTCCTTAACGGATCGAACAACTCCAGCAAACGCGTCTTTCTCCTGCCTCGCCGCCTCCGCCACCGGAGGCGGCAACCATGCGTTGTACAGGTGCATGACTCCCACGCCGTATACGAAAAAACAAGATAAAAGAAAGCAGAGCAGAACAGAAATCTCAGTTAGTCAAGACACCCCACGTCAATCCAGCGCCCATATTTATAAACAGCTAGACAAATGTAACCAAATCACCCAGAAAACTTCTTTCTTTTTAGCCAAGAAATCAACCGCACGTCAGTCATCACATGGGCAAATGTCACGTTTTTCTTCTATCCTTTTACGCTTTTTACCGTTAGCAGTGAAATCCGGTCCCAACCGGCAAGGCTAGTAACCCGAGTTTGGTAAATTTAAAATTAATTTTAGTAAATTTAAATTTATTACGTATGTTTACTTAAAATGAACAAGAATATATCATGTAAAAATTTTCTATATGATTTATTTAATATATTTAAAAAAATAGTTTAAATTTAAACCAGTAAATTATATTTTGCTTTTAAACCATAAAAATAAAATTTCGTATAAACTATAAAACCAAAATTACCTAAGGACTAAATCTGAACAAATCAATAAAATACGGACCAATTCGCAAATTCTGCTTTCTTTGCTCCTGCTACAAAAAGCTCCCCTGTTATCTACTTATTTCTGTTACCAGTAGTCTGGAGGAGTGAAAGCTTCCTCCTTTTCCTGTCTGCAACCCTAACTCTTCGTGCGGTTTGGGTGTAGGGAAGTTGGAGCATAAGCCCTCGAAAGCTCCTTCGCCCATTGTGTTTCTTCTGGTGTCCAGGATACAGTGGAAGCCATAACTGTGGCGCACCATCTCAAGCACAGCAGCGCAACGCAGGCGTATGGTGAATCGTTGAAAGCATCAAGTATGGTGGATTCTGGCTGCTCCTCGTCCATGACCAGATTCTCATATTGTAGCCGGTATTCTTCGAGGGTGTCGTCGTCTTCGGCAAGCATTCTCATGCACAGAACTTGCAGGGCCTCCATGGCAGTGTTGAGGAACCCCATTTCTACATATGCATTGAAAACGAGAGTACATGTTTTTGGGTCAGGCTGGATTTTCTCTCGGCGCATCCGCTCAAGGATCATCTCGATCACATCTACTCTTCTCTGAAAACGAGAGCAACAGAGAATGAGTGAAATGCCCAGATGATCTAAATGGTGAAGAAGTTTCAATCTTTATACACACACATGTCGGATATCCATATGCTGCCAGAAGTTTTAGGTGTACCTTGATCACAGCTGCCAGAAGAATTTCATTGTACAGAATAATATCAGGTTGTATCCCTGTAGAATCAATGACTTCAAGTGCTTCACCAAAATTTCCGTGGCTCATCAAGCCCTGTGACAGTTGCATACATAATCATGTGCTGAATACGATGGTGGAACGGTTCCAGACAATACCTTAATAAAAGAGGTTAAAACAATCGGGTTCAGACAATATCCAAGGCGAATCATCTGTGAAATCAGGGCAGCAGCAGACCGAGAGCATGTCAAGGTATTACAGCATTCTATCATGATACCGTAGGTGGTTTCATCTGGTGAGATTCCACATGAAGTCATTCTATTGAACACCTCAACTGCCATCCCACACTGCCGGAAAAACAGAACCATCAGTAGTAAACATGATAAGAAAGCTCAGCATATTATACATAAAAAAAAGCAATAAATACATTGTTGGCTTCAACTAGCGTGTGCAAGGCCGTGTTGTAGACATCTGTGATTTCGTGATCTTTTGAGTATAAAAGCAGGCGCTCTACGACTTCAAGACGCTGAAGCATCTTCTCCAGCATTCCTTCCATGCCAAGAGCTTTCAGCTGGAAAAAATAAGAAAGGGTGCATTAAAATATCATTCCGTTATCGTTGCTTGAAATTATTTCATGCCATGGAAAAGGACGCTGACCAACTTTTTGATGGAGTGATGATTGTGCTGGATACCATGCCTCTTCATGTCCATTTCTATGGTCCTTATCCTTTTCAATGCAACAGCTTGTGACGCCAGATTTCCCTTCTCATAAGGTGCATTGACATTTGCAAACAACGAAAAGAGCAGTTCATATGTCCTAATATTAGGCTTGATGCCTAAATGCTTCATTTTAGACAGTCCCCGCAGAGCTCTATCAGGTTGACCCTGCCAAATACAGGGAACTAGTTGCAATGAAAAACCAAAGAAACAGAAACTAGGGGACATCCACGGTGCTACCATTCAGTTTTAATTTTTGAAGCTCTATGATAGACAAATTATGTGTAAAATAGTCAATATGAAATTGAAAGTATTTATAAGCAATGAATGACTATTAGAAAGCACAAGCATACCTACCATGGTGTCACAGGCTTTCAGAAAAGCATTGACAGGATAAATCTTGAAATATTTGGATATTTGAACCAGAAACATCTGAGCCAAATCAAGCTGAAGTCCCCTGGAACAGCTCGCTGACAGGGCTGCAAGAGTTGAGTTATAGGGCCTCAGACCATTCTGCTTCATTTTCTTTAACTGCATGTGTATGAGAAGTACGCTTAGATAGCTGGGACTAACAGCCAGGTAAGAAAATAGACATCTTACTGCTTCAATGCCATAATGGAATGATCTCACAGAAACTAATGCTTTTATGAGGCCATCATATGTCCCCCGTGATGGTGCTAGACCAAGATTCTGCATCTGCAGCGAGGTAGAATAGAAAGTGAAATAAGTGAATGCCAATGCTCTTAGGAACTCCTTCAATATAGTTTCAGAACAATTAGGCATGTGATATATCATCACTGGAATGAACCCTGTGAATCCTTATCCCTGACAATACAAATTCACAACTTCTTCCTCACCAACTATATCATAGTTGAGTTTTAGCAAGGCTAATATTATAACTACGTCAGTTACAATACAAAGAGGGAGCGTCCCAACCACTCGACAAGTCAACTATGATGTAGTTTACGAGGAAGAAACTATGAATTTCAGTTGATCTTTTGGTTGCATATTGTTTATCCAACAGAGACCAATTACCTTAACTGAAAAACTTTCAATACCTGCAACACTAACTCCTCAGCCAAAAGATCACTTCCGGAATCTGCACAGGCATAGATTACATCATTAAAAGAAGACCTCAAAAGCCTTTTGAGAGGTCGGTTGACAGGCTGTGTGGAAAAATATGACACGGGTCCAGATTTCTTCGGCTCAATTGCAGGGTTTCGAATTTGAATAAACTCATCATGGAAAGGAATGGGGATGTCCGCTGTAGAGTCAACAAGCCAGCTATTTCCAGCATATTTTGCAGTGTAAAATTTTAGCTGCAATGAAAGAGCTATAATATGCTGCAAAGCCAAGTAAGCAGACTCAAGATCTCTTAACACCATGAATGATCTAACGAACTTCTGAAGAATTGCAATGTTTAGACCATGATTTCTAATGTACTGCTGCCAAATTTGACGTGTTGTTTGGAGATCCTTCCGCATTACTGCATACTGAAATGAAGTAGCTGTAATAATTTTAAAGTAACTTGACAACATTTTAATGCGGCTTCAATTTTTCTCACCCCATTTATCCTTTCCAGCAAATTAAGGCCTATTTAGAAACTATTGCTATTGTCTATGACCTCAATTATCATTGATGTGAAAATAAAAACACAAATGCAGCTATGACAGATACCTACAACTACAAAAAGAGAATAAAAGAGGCAATACACGCGTATGAAGTTCTGGTAAAAAAATAAGCACAAACCAGTAGACCTAAAAATAAGGCAACAAAAATACAACTGCTAGATTTGGTTCATATGTAGAACACAGTACTTCAATATATACGAAAGAAAACCTTCCCAAAAAAATTGTTTTTCCAAGTATTTTGAATTTCATGTGAAATATTTGAATTTGCAAACAGCTAGTACAAGTAAAGGGGAAGCTTTTAACGTACCTCAAGCAGAAGAGAATAGGTTTCGGTGTTTTTGCCCATACATTGCTGTTCCATCAGGTACAAGCACTCATTAGCGGTGTTTAAACTATTCATTTGAATAGAGGCTCTCAAGAGATGATTGTATGAAGGCAGCGTTGAATGTATCTCTGTATCTTCCCTGAACATATTGACCGCCTGAGGTACAAGGAGCTCCAAAAAATTAGGCAAGCCTAAAAGCAAGCACACACCTTCATCATAATACTACACTGACGTGTACAAAAACAACATAGGCAATAGCTATGTGATAAATTGACATTTTTTATAATACCTCCTTCAGATAACCACCTTCGCAGAGAGCTTCAAATACAAGCAAAAAGCATTTGCCATCAAGCTGAATATTTTTGTCCCTTGCAGTTTTCCAAGTTTCCAGTGCAAACTACACCAGATGAGAGACGAAATGGTACTTAACATGATGAATTTAAAAAAACATCGGGACACACAAAATGCTACAAGAAAACAATGGAAAGAAAAACTTGCCAGTGGATCAATTTTTGCGAAAAAATTAAAAATTAGAATGAAGTCCCTGGAGTGCAGTCCTTGGCCTGCGCTGCTCAGCTCCATTAAGTGAAGAGAAGCTCTAGTTCTCTCCCCTAACTTAAGTAATTCAACAATTTCTCTCGTAAATACTTCTGCACCTTTAGATATTCGCCGTCAAAAAAAAAAAAGCGAAGTCGTGTATGACTTCAATTACATAAGCAAGAAATACATACATCCTCACAAAACTGTAGAGATGTATTCACACATAATGCAAAATCGAATCACCAGAAATTATTACCATTTGAACTCCCAAAGAGTGAGAATGCTTCTAATCCAGCTGCATATTTCCGCCCCTAATAGTAATTTTCTTATATTAGAACTTGATGAAATGGATTTATGCAGGACTGATATGACGAAGAAAAAAAAATGCAGGCAGTGAATCAGAGTAATGAATCCCTTACGATTAAACAAAGACTCGACTTTCCCAAAGAATGTACATTTGAAAAGGCTTGGCACTCCGAAAAGGAAGAGGAGAAAGATTTCAAGCTGCGGCTCAATCTGCCCACGAAATTTACAAGGGAACCCATTCCACAAAATTAGCTAACACTAAAACCGAACATCTAAACTCAAGCAAAAACGAGACTGACCTCCACATCATGACCGCAGGAGCTTCATTCACCACGGCTGTGGTGACGTCTGCGGCGACGACATCTCCGGCCGATCTGCTTTTGATTTCGGCGCCGCCTGGAGGGTGAACAGACTCTTACTGCGACTTTCTATGGGTAAAAGTAATTTGTTGTTGCCCGCCGCTGCAATAGTGGTTATATATCTATTTCCCTCCGCGGTAAAATTTATGCTTGACTCGCCTCTGGGTAGCTAAAATTTTGTCTTTTGTATATGAAATTTCCGTTCTTGTTGCTTTTTGTCTTGAAAATTGCAACGATGCCGGAGGAAGAAGTCGTGGTAGTTGACATTTGACCATCCTCAATCTGATTTCATCGTCCCGCCGATCTGCTGAGATCTACCGGTAGGGTTAGGGGTGATTGCTAGCAGGCCTATTGCCGAATCCGACACCGGGCGCATATACGCAGTTGCGAAGAGAGATTTTTGTTGGTCGTCGTCGCCTCCAAGATTTTCTTTCCACAGGTAATCTTATTGGGATTGTATTAGTTTTAGATTATTCATGATTCATTCGGTTGCTGCGGCTTTGACAAATAAGATCCGCAAATGAGCAATCAAGGCAAGGTTTAAGATTCTACGGTCTGTAGATATAATTAACTTGCCGCTGCACGTTTTCATTTTATCTTTCAAATGGTTTGCAGGTTCGTTGCATGAGGACGAAGGGTGATGGCTAAGACCCTGTGTGGTCATTTGTAATGTAGGTTTCCGATATCTCACAGTCAGTTGATTTACAATGGATGAAGCTCCGTGTAGTTCGAATTCATTGGCACCGTTTGTCACGAAGACATATGAGATGTTAGAAGATAAATCCATGAACTCTGTGGTTTCATGGAGTCAGAACAATAAAAGTTTCATTGTATGGAATCCTCCTGAGTTTTCAAGGCATGTTTTGCCGAGATACTTTAAGCACTGCAATTTCTCGAGTTTCATTAGGCAGCTGAATACCTATGTGAGTGAGTTCCATTCCCTTGTCTTCGGTTATCATGATATAGCTTGCTTGAGCTAGCTTATTGATGCAGTTTTTGTTCATGTTTTGTTCAGGGTTTCAGAAAAGTTGATCCTGAAAAATGGGAATTTGCCAATGAGGACTTTATCAGAGGGCAGCCACAGCTTTTGAAGAATATTCACAGACGCAAGCCTGTTCATAGTCACTCTCTTCCGAATCTGGCCTCTTTGTCTCCGCTCACTGAATATGAGCGAAATGGATATAAGGATGAAGTTGAAAGGCTGAGTCGTGACAGAGACACACTTGTTATGGAACTCCAGATGAAGAAGGCAGAGCATGATGAACTTAACAAGCTAATGGGAACTCTGATGGGGCGTGTGCAAAATGTTGAAAACCGGCATGCCAGCATGCTATCCTCCTTGGCGCAGACTTTACAAAGACCAGCTCTTGACTTCATCTCCGTACCAGAAGTTAATCATCGAAAGAGGAGATTTCCTGGCCATGATTTTCTATCTGAAGAAGCCAGCACTAAAGACGCTGAGAGAACTCCTCAAACATTGATAGCTGAAATGAATATCAGTCCACTAGCAATCTTCAACAAGGAATTGTTAGAGCAACTGGAGTCTTCTCTGAGGTTTTGGGAAAGTGTTGTGATTGATGTTGATGCGAGCGAAGGTTTACTACTGCAGAATGATTCATCATCCGTGGAGTTGCTCGAGTCTGCGAATTGTGCATCCAGCCCTGGTATATCCTACACTCAGTTAAACACCGATATCCCTGATCATATCCCAGCCATCGACATGAATGCCGAGCCTAAGACTTCGTCTGTTGGTGAGGTGAAAGCTCCTGCAGAAGGTGATGAAACTGCATATTCGAAAGCAGGTGTCAATGATGTGTTCTGGGAACAGTTCCTTACTGAAAATCCAGGCTCAAATGGTGCATCCGTTTTTCACCCGGGGATCAAAGACAAAGACAGCAAGAAAAACACAAGGAAATCTAGTGATGGTAGTGATGTATATTGGTCGAATACGGCGGATGTAAATACGCTCTCAGAACAGTTGGGAAACCTTAGACCCACAGAGAAAACATGATGAGACTGCATTCACTTTTGGTCCATGAGACCATAGTCGTTGAATCTTCTACACTCTTTATTTATCTCTTTGCAGCAATATATTTCTATGTATTCAACAGCAAACTCTGATCTGTAACTCTTTGACAAAATCATAAACCTCAAAAATCTGGCATAAAGTTTTGACCTTTCAAAAATGTGAAACGCGGAGCAGCCCCGGACGGCAGAAAGAAGCGATTTTTCATTTGATGATGTAAGCTAATGCTCATGGGTCTGCAAAACAGTTAAATACAGGACCTCTTCGTAGACAGCAACATATTCATAACCATTCCGAGGAAGATCGGAGATGGGTTCAGATCAATTGAAGTGCATTTGGTTTACCGTTATCTGGTTTTCAATTTTTTCATCTCTTTCCGCTTCCACTATCATTTCTGGTTCGTGGGTGTCGTTTCCAAGTTAATCTTCATAGTTGATCTCTTTTGTTCTTTGGTAGATAAGTTGGTTGATCCTTTGCTGAATCCTGCAGATGATGCATTTGGGTCTTCGAATTTTGGCCAGAGGAAGCTTCTTCAAGCTGTAACGCGTATGTCTGAGATTTTTGCATTTTTAGTTCTCTATTTGCTGAGATCTAGGCAAGGGTTTAGAATATATCAAGATGGTGGACTATGAATAGGTTAGGGATTGCTTATTTGCCATAATATGGTGGTGTAATGACTAAGATAGCTTGCCTTGATTGATTTTCTACCATCCTAAGGCCCCTTTTTTGTTCAAAAAGAGGAGAGCCTTTTGCTTGCACAGCAAACCATTCTTGAAATTCTGCATAACAAAAGCTGATGCCTTACGGATCATGGAGAAAGAACTCCTGTACTTCAGACGTGCACCAGTTGATTATTATCTTGTTTCAATAGCATGCCTATCGTTGAGAAAATGCCATCTTGAGTCTTCCCAAATGTTCTGATTCATTCCTGCTGATGCTTATCAGAAAGAGGACACAGTCCCTGAACTAACCCCTCCCCATGTATTTCCTCATGTTTGCAGCATGCCCTGTGAACTTCGAGTCCCAGAACTACACCATAATCACCAGCCAATGCAGAGGGCCAGACTACAGCCCCAGCCTGTGCTGTGCGGCTCTGGTGCAGTTTGCCTGTCCACATGCCGAGTATCTGAACGACTTATCAAACAACTGTGCTTCCACCATGTTCAGCTACATTACCCTCAACGGGCGGTATCCTCCGGGTCTGTTTTCAAGACTGTGCCGAGAAGGGCAGTGGGGGCTCTCCTGCCCTCCTGCATCAGGTGCTAGTAGCATTTTACAGGTCTCACCGCATGTGTTGCTGCTGGCTTCACTTGTGATGATGCTGCTGCAAGTTATGTAGGTGGACATGGAATCACGTATGGTTTGTGACATTGGTGGATATTATTCTTTTGTGAGATGTTATGAAAATTAAAAATATGACTTAGTTGTGAAAAAGAGAAAAAGGTTTAGAAAGATTAAGCAACTAATTTTTTTTTTTGTACTGTAAAAAAATGGAAAGAAAAAAGTTCGGGAGGTTTGAACCCGACGTGAATCGAACACGCAACCTTCTGATCTGGAGTCAGACGCGCTACCATTGCGCCACGGATCCGGTTGTCAGAGATTTGCTTACATCAAGAATATAACATAATAAATAAACTCTCAGTTGAATTCGGTAAGATGCACCAAGCTCAACTACAACTTCCCTTGCAATTACAGCAATCTTCTCCCTCACGTTTCGATGATAAGAACCCCTCCTAACCGCATTTTCTGCAAGCATTTCATGCTCACAGATTGCAGGGGTGAAGAAGGACAAAGATGGTGGAATCAGAGGCATCCATATGCAAAAACTGCGGTGAAAGTATCGGATTTGATTCGAATGATCAACTGTCTGTGGCTTGCAGAGAGTGCAACTACCCTGTTTGTCTGCGTTGCGTGGAGCACGAGATCAAAGAAAACAAGGCTTGCTTACATTGTGGCGCTTCATATCTTTCGGGTGGTAAGGTTCGGTTTTCTTGTTCTTCATGTCTTGGAGTTTACTGAACATACACCCACGGTGGCAGCTGAGGGTGGAGATGGAGCTGGAGAAACAAGAGATCACGTCCCAGTCTCAGTGCAATCCAATGCCTCTGAGGTATGAAAAGAATGCATTCACATCAGCAGCTGCATGAGTGACATGATTCATAGATAAATGGCATTCCATCATTCACAGGATTTCGGAGCTCATGCTCGAAATTTGAGTACAGTTTCTACAATAGAAAGTGGTAAGTAAACTGATCCCAGAGGAGCTAGCTAGCTATTTATTTTGATTGCTGATAGAACAAATCCCTCATGACGCACTCTTTCTGTGTTGACAAGATTATATCAATGAATCTGGAAATCCAATATGGAAGAACAGGGTCGAAAGTTGGAAGGAAAAGAAGAACAAGAAGAAGAAGGCCACAAAAGAAAGCACCAACGAACCAGAGTGAGAACATGAGTTTAGAGGTGAATAAGATTAATATTTGAGCATAGACAAACCTAACTGATACCGGTGCAGATCGAGTGTGGATGCAGGCCCACTTTCAAGAGTTTTTCCGATAGCAAAAACTCAGCTGACATCTTACAGACTAGTGATCATTCTTCGGCTGATCATTCTGGCTCTTTTCTTGTATTATCGTGTGACTCACCCAGTTGACGGTGCCATCGGCCTTTGGCTGACTTCTGTCATTTGTGAGATCTGGTTTGCATTTTCTTGGGTTCTTGATCAGTTCCCAAAGTGGTCACCTGTACACAGGGAAACATTCATCGACAAACTATCTGCAAGGTAGGTGCTTTTCCATGATCTTGTGCACTGAAGTAGTTATCTAACTTTGTGAACACTTCCTTAATTCTTCAGGTTTGAGCCATCCGATCTTGCAGCCGTGGACTTTTTCGTCAGCACAGTTGATCCGATGAAAGAGCCTCCTCTGATAACAGCAAACACAGTTCTTTCAATCCTTGCTGTGGACTACCCTGTTGACAAAGTTTCCTGCTACGTATCTGATGATGGTGCAGCCATGCTTACATTCGAGTCTCTCGTTGAAACTGCAGAATTTGCCAAGAAATGGGTGCCTTTCTGCAAAAAGTTCTCTATCGAGCCTCGTGCTCCGGAGTTCTACTTCTCACAGAAGATCGATTACCTGAGAGACAAGATTCAGCCTTCATTTGTCAAGGAACGCAGAGCAATGAAAGTATGATTATAATAAACTTGCATTCTTGTACAGTAGTATGCTGATCTGATACTCCCTCCTGCTTTGAGTCACAGAGGGACTACGAAGAATATAAGGTGCGTATCAACATACTCGTTGCAAAAGCACAGAAAACACCAGAAGATGGTTGGACTATGGCAGATGGCTCACCTTGGCCTGGAAACAATACAAGGGATCATCCTGGCATGATTCAGGTTACAGGGTATCTTCCAACTTTTCTTCGTTATGATTCAACATTGTCTCAAGACAATGGCCTTCTCTTTCATTTGCAGGTTTTTCTAGGAAACAGTGGTGCCCATGATGTGGAGGGGAATGAACTTCCGAGGCTTGTCTACGTCTCCCGAGAGAAGAGACCTGGTTATCAGCACCACAAGAAGGCTGGTGCAGAAAATGCTCTGGTATGCTAGTTCTGTCAGCAATGAATCTTCATGTTCAGCCTCCCTGTTTCTTTTGATACATCTCTAGAGATTGTTTATCCATGGATGATGACTGCTGCATTTCAGATAAGAGTGTCTGGCGTCCTTACAAATGCACCATATATACTCAATCTCGACTGCGATCACTATGTTAACAACAGCAAGGCCATACGTGAGGCAATGTGTTTCCTGATGGATCCGCAAGTAGGCAGAGATGTGTGCTACGTGCAGTTCCCTCAGAGATTCGATGGCATAGATAAGAGTGATCGCTATGCCAACCGGAACACTGTCTTCTTCGATGTAAGATTCTGCAATTATCTGAGTTCACTACAATTTGAGCTGACTCCAAAGGTGATCACAGGTTAACATGAAAGGATTAGATGGGATTCAAGGACCTGTTTATGTAGGAACAGGCTGTGTCTTCTACAGACAAGCTCTGTATGGATATGGGCCACCTTCTCTTCCTCCACGGAAGCCATCCTCATCGAGTTCGTGGTGCTGTGGCTTCTGTCCCTGGAAAAAGCATACAAAGAAAACAGATGTTTCACAGTTTCACCGTGAAGCCAAAAGAGAAGACCTCAATTCTGCCATATTCAACCTCAGAGAAATCGAATGTAAGTTCCCTTTTTGATCCCATTCCGGAATAACTCACTTAGGATCAAAATCTGTACTTGAGCGCTGCCTGGTGCAGGCTATGACGAGCAAGAAAGATCCTTGCTCCTCTCTCAAGTAAGCTTCGAGAAAACTTTTGGTTTATCCCCTGTATTCATTGAGTCTACATTGATGGAGAATGGAGGAATCGCCGAGTCCGCAAATCCTTCAACGCTGATAAGAGAAGCAATCCATGTTATCAGTTGTGGGTACGAGGAAAAAACAGCATGGGGAAAAGAGGTAATAGAGAAAACAGGAGATGGTCTTACAATCACACGCTGTAATGAAACCTGATCTTCTTGATCTGCATTCGCTGACTACAATTTGCAGATTGGTTGGATATATGGATCGGTGACGGAGGACATCTTGACTGGGTTCAAGATGCATTGCCGGGGATGGAGATCGATCTACTGTATGCCGTTGAGGGCCGCGTTCAAAGGGTCCGCGCCGATCAATCTTTCGGATAGGCTGCACCAAGTTCTCCGATGGGCCTTGGGATCCATCGAGATCTTCCTTAGTCGCCACTGCCCTCTTTGGTACGGATTCGGCGGTGGCCGGCTGAAGTGGTTGCAGAGGATGGCGTACATCAACACTATCGTCTATCCGTTCACTTCTATTCCCCTCGTCGCCTACTGTACCCTTCCGGCGATTTGCCTCCTGACGGGAAAGTTCATCATTCCAACGGTAATATAATCCGCATGTGACTCCAAATTCTGACGAAAATCAGTGTAACGTTTGGAAATTTCTTTCACTTCTCAGCTCTCGAATCTGGCGAGCGTTCTGTTTCTAGGGCTGTTCATCTCCATCATCGCGACGAGCGCGCTGGAACTCCGGTGGAGCGGAGTGAGCATCGAGGCGTTGTGGCGCAACGAGCAGTTCTGGGTCATCGGCGGCGTCTCCGCTCACCTCTTCGCTGTCTTCCAAGGGTTCCTCAAAATGCTAGCCGGATTCGACACCAACTTCACGGTCACCTCTAAAGCCGCCGACGACGCCGAATTCGGCGAACTGTACATCATCAAATGGACCACCGTGCTCATCCCTCCGACCACCCTTCTTATTGTAAACATGGTGGGCGTCGTCGCCGGATTCTCAGACGCCCTCAACGGCGGATACGAGGCCTGGGGACCCCTATTTGGTAAGGTTTTCTTCGCCTTCTGGGTGATCGTGCACCTATACCCCTTCCTCAAAGGCCTCATGGGTAGACAAAATCGGACACCCACCATTGTCGTGCTCTGGTCAATTCTTCTTGCTTCGGTTTTCTCTCTGGTTTGGGTGAGAATCGATCCCTTTATCGGGCCAAATTCTCCCACCGTTTCTCAGAGCTGTATCGCCATCGATTGCTAAGATCCCGGCGCCGGAAGAAGATTCCCCATACCCGAAAATCATTAAGTTGTAAGTCTACTATATTTTAGTATGGATGATTTTGAGTGTGTTCTAATGAGTTTTATTTAATTAAAATGCTAATTCATATTCCTAAAATCCGTTTGCCACCCCGACGGCGATGCGGTGGCGCGTACGCTATTCCATCTTTCCCGGCGAGGGTCCAGTTTGAATTTCCCACGTGGCGGTGCTCCAATCCTCCACGTTGTGTCCTCCGGTGACATGATTAATATTAAATAGATGATTATTTTTATCACGACACTCTTCTCCAAATGATGTCATGACTCATGAACAGCTCTCCATATGCCCGCCCCCATTTCAACACTTGCTTAGGCATCTTGACACGTATAAAGTCACGTGACATCTCGACTTTGACGCACGTGATGAATTCCGACGGCGCCGTCTTCTTTGTCCGTGTAAACTGCTGGCGCATGGACACAAGACCAGCATGGATGGATTCTGATTTTCCACATTTTATAATATTTAATATTATATACTTTTATTACTGATAAAAAAAATGTTGTATACTTTTATTCCATATTTAGATGGATTCTTTTACAGAAATGTACCTCTTGAATTTATGGAAATAAACCTAGTTTTTTACTTTTTTTAGGGTGGTCCAAAGTGATCGACTCATGATGGAATTAAAATAATATTATTAATTGTCGAAATTTAAAAAACGAGTTTCAATTCACAATCCACGGCGCCTTCATAGCCTCTTCAAGTTCGATACGGCTTCCTCACGAACAAACATTCATCTCTTGGCGTCGGAGATTCTTCAGTCGGATGTCGGTGAAACACGTTGCTGTGCAGGGGAGGAGTTGCCGCTCTCCATTAGCGGCACCGGAATCGCGGAAAGTTTATGATCGGAGGCTTTTGAAGTCTCTCTTGGACCATTCCGAGGCGGTGGCGTCGATGGAACCGGCGAGTGTGCTGCTGAGGAAGACCTTGGCGTCTGTGATAAGAAAAGCTATGCTGATTTCGGTTGTGGTAGAGGAGCTTGTTCGAGATCCTCCGGTAAATCCGTTTTCTCCTTGTGCGATTTTGTGTTTTGAGGAATTATGCGTGGTTTTGCAAAGAATTAGGGCACTTGTTGAAGACTTCGCCGCCGGTAGTATAATGTGGCGTTTGATGCGAATTCCTTTGATTTTGGAGTCTTTTCATCGATTAGTTGGGGAATTGGCGCTGCTTCTGGATATTTTTCCGGTGCATGAGATTGAATTGAATGAAGATTTGAGGGAAATGGTGAATTTGGTTCGGAAACAATGCTGTAAGAAGCCTGTAACCTGTCTGGATTCAGATGATGTGAATCTGAGAAGCGAGGTTCGGAGAATGCTGGAGAATATCGAAAGAGAGATTGCTCCTGATCACAGTAATCTCTCTGAGATATTCACGAGATTGAAACTGGCAGATTCCACAAGCTGCGGCAATGAAATTCAAAATCTAGAATCCGAGGTGAGAAGTCAAGGAGATGAATTCAACGCCGAAGAAGGCATCGCTCTGATCGGGCTCGTCCGCTACTCAAAGTGCGTCCTCTACGATGCGTCCACGCCGAGAATCTGCCCGCAGCGGCAGAAATCGGCGTCGGAGCTCCACATTCCGGCGGATTTCCGCTGCCCTGTCACCCTCGATCTGATGATGGATCCCGTCACCGTATCGACGGGGCAAACTTACGACCGCAGGTCGATCACTCTGTGGATAGATTCCGGACACGCTACTTGTCCCAAAACAGGGCAGCCCATGGTCCACACACATCTGATCCCCAATTTGGCGTTGAAAAATCAGATCGCCTTGTGGTGCCGCGCTCAAGGGATTCCGTTAGATTCAAACGGGGCTAACTTCAAACGTAACGGTCACTCCAACAAGGGGTCTTTAGAAGCCACCAAGATGACCGCGTTATTTCTCATCGGGAAATTGACGGCGGCGTCGCAGACGCCGGAGGAAAGGGATCATGTTGTGTACGAGCTGCGTGTTTTGGCGAAGATGGATCCCGATAGCCGAGACTGCATCGGCGAAGCTGGAGCCTTCCCAGTGCTTGCCGAATTCCTAAGCTCGGAGCTTCCAAGCCTGCAAATCAACGCCGTTACCACCATCCTCAACCTCTCAATACTGGAAGCTAACAAGACGAGGATCATGGAGGCCGACGGCGTCCTTAACGGCGTTGTCGAGGTTCTGAGGTCAGGCTCGACCTGGGAAGCGAAGGGGAATGCAGCAGCGACGATATTCAGCTTGTCCTGCCCACAGGCATGTCGGAAGAAGCTGGGGAAAACACGTATCATCAGGGCGTTAATCGATTTGGCAAAAGCGGGACCAACGAGTGTCAAAAGGGATGCTTTGACGGCGATTCCAAATTTGGCCGGGAGCAAGGAAGCGGTGGCGAAGTTCATCAAGGCTGGAATCGTGGATCTGGTCAATGATCTCACGGACGTCCTGCCGGAGGAAGCGATGGCGATTCTCGAAGCGGTGGTGAAACGGGGCGGATCGCCGGCCATTTCAGCTCTTCGCGAACGGAATATGGTGCGGAAGTTGATCAAGGTAATGAGAAACGGTACTGATAAAGCAAAGGAGAGAGCAGCCGCCACGCTGTTGGACCTTTGCCGTAAAGGCGCACCGGAGATGGTGGGCGAGGTGGCGGAGGTGACCGGAATCGAGAGCGTGGTCTGGGAAGTGATAGGGACGGGATCGGAGAGAGCGAGGAGGAAGGCCGCTTCCTTGTTGAGGATTCTGAGAAGATTCGCAGCGGAGAGCCTCAGCATCGCATTTGATGACGCCGCACCTTCGAGCAGCGTTTTGGCCACGACGAGGATCCCTCTTCCGGCATGAAATGACACTCATTTGTACAGCGAGCACATTGATGACATCCAACTCTACTTCTGGGGTAGTTGGGCCAGTTAACGGAAGCCCAATTTCAGCCCACTTTGAAAATGATCGTACAGAAGGCCCAAAAATGTTATATTTAATCGTTATCGAATGCATGCCCTTACTCCACATTAGTGGATTTATATTCTATATAAATGTAATTATAAAATTTTAATAAGATTTTCTATTAGACATATTTTTGAAAAATTATTTATTTTTTAATTAGTCTCATCTACATTTAATATCAAACAAATTAAAACGTCATACCAAATAACTTTTATAATATCAAAAAAGTATATATATATATATATATATATAATAAATGGATGGAAAGAGCCATGAGTGTGTGTTGTGTGTTGCTGTTGGTGTACTGGTGAGTCTGAAGGGGAATAGCAGCTGGATTGGCGAGGCATGTGCCCCTTCACCTGTTCCATTTCCAGATAACTAACAAACCGGGGCTTGTTTCCATTCCCATGCAACTGTAAAATCTGCAGCACCTTCACTCCAGGATTTCTTTACCACTTCTTTCCAAAAAAATCAAAATCAAAGAACCTCCCTCATTCACGCCACCACAAACATCACTTGTAAAGTTGATGTATTTAGTAACGATATTCCACATTGGTTAAATGTGAAACATTTCTTGCATAAGGTAAAAACGTAAACTGTGAGATTTAATTGTTCGAAATGGATAATATCAAACAAAGGTAGCGTGGTTGTGACATCACTCACTTTTAAGTGCCTTGGAATCTTATAAAAATGATATGAGTCTTAATATATATAATATGTGTGATAAGAAAATGAACTTTCATATTAATTTTTTATACTAAGATACTACTTTTCCAAGTGACAGAATTGAAAACTCGAGCATGCTAAGCATTTTAAAATATGATCCACTTTTAATATATAAACTATACTTGGGGTAACGCTGTAGTACAACC
Source organism: Utricularia gibba (assembly GCA_002189035.1). NCBI lineage: Eukaryota > Viridiplantae > Streptophyta > Magnoliopsida > Lamiales > Lentibulariaceae > Utricularia > Utricularia gibba. The sequence continues at coordinate 2,072,581 of NEEC01000013.1, read as the reverse complement.
ACAATGAAGTATATCCATAGCATAAGGGATATTGTTATACGATGTAGGTATGCTTAATACATTCGTTTACACTTCCAAAAACACGAAACTACGTTTTTTTTGTAAATCTGTTCTTCCATGTTTATGACTCCATTGCAATCCTTCAATTGGTATCACAGTTGATCTGTACAACTTTGAGTATGTGATAAAATAAAAATTTGATCGTAGTATATAAGAGAAAAAGATGCGATGATCATTTCTCTAAATGACTCTAATTATTAGAGTTGTTAAGCTATGCCTGGTTTCAACTCCTTTATCATACATTCTAAATACAAATAATTCAAATACGAAACGCGTCACGGTGCGCACCACACTCGCCACATGGGATGGAGGAGGGGGACAAAATTGTGTGTTTAGAGAAAGAATGAGGACCATTAATCCAAAGCGTTGGGTTCTATTCTGGATAATAGTTTATGTGCATAGGTGAATAGGGGTCGTAGAGTAGGGTTGCGATAACTCGTAGTGTTGTGTTATTTTCGGGGAGGAATAAAAGAAATTAGGGTGGGCTTTCCAGGAGACAAGTCCAGGTTGTTTGATTATGCTATTCACGTGCCCTTCCAGTGACAACAAGCTGCCAAAACACACCACTCCCTCAGTAACTTGCAGATCTTCTCTCCCACTCCTCCAATGACGTTGATGGCTTCTCCCTTCCATTTCACCCCACAGTCTCCACAGCAGACTGCTTCTGAGCTGATATGGAGGATGGGATTGGAGGTGGAAACTGTAATACATACTGCTGCTACTGCTAGGCCCTCTCCCCTTCTCTCTTCTCTATAAAAGCGTCATTCATTGTAGAGTGGCAGGCAACAATGAGGCGCTCCTCCTCGCTTGACCAGTGGTGGGTTGCTTGCTTCACGGCTTCGTCTTCTTCTTCTTCTTCTTCTGCTGCTGCTGCTGCTGCTGCTGCTACTGATCAGAAGCTCAGATTGGGACGGAGAGGCATTCCCTTCTCCTGGATCTTCAACCTGACCAAACCCAACAACCCTAAACCTAAGCATAAGGGTAAGAAGGAACCCGGCGGGAGCACCATCAACAGCAGCCCGTCCCCGTCGGTTTTCTCTTCATCCCTGGCCTCCTCTGCTTCATCTTCCATCTCCTCCTCCCACAGAAAATCCAACTACTTCACCCGGAACATCGACTCCTCCAAACAGCCGCCGCGGAAATCACAGCGGACGACGCGGCGGAGCACCTCCGTGTCCGACACTGTCCTCGCCTTCCAGAACTCCCTGCACCCCATCATCACCAAAGAAGAGGAGGAGTGCTCAGTGCCGAGGCGGCGAAGCAAATCCGTGGTCTCCCCCCGCAACGGCGTCAGGCTCCGGACCAACACCCCCGGGTCCGGGGGAGGAGCGACAGGCGGCGCGGCGTCGCGGTGGTGAAGTCCTCCAGAGATCCCCGGAGAGACTTCATGGAATCGATGGTGGAGATGATCGTGGAGAATGATCTGAGGGACAGCAGGGAGCTGGAGGAGCTCCTCGCTCGGTACCTGTCCCTGAACTCAGAGCAATACCACGATCTCATCATCACCGTCTTCAAGCAGCTCTGGTTTGACTTCGTTGCTCCCAGGCCAAGTGACGTCACCTAGTTTTAGTGTACATCGTGCTGTCCCAATATTAGGTATTGAAAATATATTATATGTAATACCATTCATACTCATCATTTTATTCTTTTTAATCCCATGTAAAAATTATGACGCATTAGCTTTAAAAAAAATTCTAAAAGAATGTTGTGATATATTTAGTTCTATTTTATATAATTTTTTGAAAAATTATAAATTTTCGAAAATTGATTTTGATAAAATAAAAAATGCGTTGTCAAAAGTAAAAAAAAAAAAAGAAGTTTTTAAAGTAAAAATCTCTCGTCATCCAAATGTTAGGAACTACAATCTTGTTATACTATATTTGCCGTTTTTAGGCATGTAATCTTCAAGAATTGATGTTATTGATTTTTGAGAAAAATATCCTGTACAAAATTAGTAATTTCTATATATTTAATAATATCTATTATACTGTCCATAATCAATATGAGATAGTGCTATCAAATACCCTATCTTATATTCGGTAAAAAAAAAAAAACTAATTTGGTTTCAAATAAAATATAAATTAATAAAAAAAACTATATTTGAAAATCATATATATTATGACAAACATTACTTTATTATGAAAAGACTATATTGTATGCTTTGTATGAAAAGACTATATATTGTATGCTTTTTTATATTTTATCATTTTGATAAAAATACTTCATATAATATTAAAAATGTCAATTTATTTAACCACATCTTATTCCTTGTGAGTAACCAATGTGGTATATCTTCACCAAACTACTTATATTACATTTTGGTAAAAAATAAAAATAATTCTGTTTCAAATAAAATCTAAATTTAATAACAAAACTTTTTTTGAAAATCATATCCAATGGGCGAACACTTGCTTTTTTTCATTTATGGGTTGCTTACGTGTGCAGTGTGGAGCAGAGGCGAGAGGTTGTCGGGGGTAATCGACGTGTACGGCTGGAATTTTTTTGCACGTGAAAGTGTGTTAGAATGAGATGACAAGCCGAAGCGAGACAAGGCAAGGGATTTTACTGCGACACCTCCCCACCCGTGACCATGTCCTCCCAATGCACCCACGAGCTTCCCATTTACGTCCATTAAGCTACAAGATGCACCAAGACCTTAGATCCTCATAAAAACGACGATCCATACTCGTATTGCACGATTTATTATCCGATTTGAATACTCAAACTTTACAATTTTACATTATTTTATTTCGAAAAAAAACTTCGTACAAAATTATGAGAATCAATTATTTAAATATATTCAATTTTTCATTACTATACTACTCTCCTTGCATTCCAATTCCAATTGATCTAGTTTAAAAAATTGGGCAATGCTAATTTAGTAACATTTTGTATTTGAAAATGGGGTAAATAATAAAGTACACAAAGGGCTTTTTTTTCCTACTTATTTATTACTGGAAACAAAAAAAGACATTCGGAATATTATATTATTAATCAGTGTCATCGCGTTCAGATAAGGCACATGGGGCGGGGACGGGGGTGGGCCGGCGCGCGTGCGGGCAAATTTATTGCGCTCCGCCAACGGGAATCAATCCAGTGGCAAATTTGGATGGACGCCGGTTGGTTACCGGTGAACCGGTCCGCTCGCCGGTTCTCTCCGTCGTGGAGATGAGATTCAGTCCTGAATTTCTAAACCCTGGGTGGTGACATTACATTGCAGACTGGGTATGCAATGTGAGTGGTTCAGACGGGTTGCAGACAGTAAAGGGGCTGTCTGATCGTGGGACAAGAGATCTTGATGTGGGATTTGTCTCCTCACCCCGCCGGTCAACTTCTGCGGCCAACCACCATCACGTTCGCCCCCTCCATCATTTAACGCTTCAAGGATCGGCCATGCGGGTGACCTGCACCCGGCCAACGCTGCTTAGGAATCCAAGTAAACTGTGAGGTAATAATACTACTCAAAACCGACAGATGCCATGTTCGGACAAATCAAACACAAGAAAACCGGTTGATTCGATCGGCCGACGGACACACCCGGGGGGCAGGTAGGGGCCTCGCCGCCCAAGTTGTTCATTTCCCTTTTTTTTTTTTTCACGTTGTTTTTTTCAGAAAAAAACTTTTTTTTACTTGACCACCCACCACCTTCAAATAAAATAACCAGAAGGCGTAAAAAAAATAACAAATTTAATGGTAAAGAAATGTCTTTTTATTGTATGAGAATTTTATCAAATATATTAGTTTTATGTATCTGTCCATTAATATTTCATAAAATTGTATATTGTTTACTAATTTCAATGTCGAATAGTAAAAATTTTAAGTTTTTTTTATATTTTTTCGACTTCAAATCGTACATAATGCAATATATGAAATAACTTTTATAGTCATTTTCAATTTCATAACATCCCTTGTATAATAAGATGTAGCTACATCTATGTCTCATGTTGATTCCATTATTGATGTGGATTGTCATCACATTGTACTTTCAAAATATTTTTTTAACTCCTTGCATTTGACTAAAGTAAGATGAATTACTTTCTAGCACCATTTACATTCCTTCTCACATATCATAAGTTATCATCTATCATTGATTTCAATTCCTTACCATAAACAGTACATTATTAACTAACTTCTCATCATATCTTAAAATTAATCTTCTATCAAGTTATAAAATTTTTTGACACAATCTTCCATCAAATTAACTAATAAAGAATACAATTTATTTATTTCAATATCAAAAAATATAATTCTTTTGACCCTTGATTTAGTATATATCTAGAGTTAATTATCCAAATATAACCCACCCACCCATTTAAAACTGTCGGTAACGGTAATGAGGTAACAAAACTGATTTATAGGAATAAAAAAAAAGCAAGGAAAAGGAAGTATCACAAGACAGACATTCATGGAATGTGACAACTACTCTCCAATTCAATTCTAGGTCTTCATCATTATTAAATTCCTGCTTATTTTATTAAACAAAAAATATCATCCCGTTCAAAGCAACCTTTTATTTTCAGAAATTTTGGAATTTTTTTTCCCGAAATTGGCACAATGTCTCAAATCATTGCACATTACAAATATATGAATGAATTTTTATTTAAAAGTAAAAATTCCATATTATTGTATAGTAAATTGGGGAATGCAAAAAGACAAAAATGGATGCACGTTTCGCACCGTTTCCAATGACCATTAAGTCACGGGGTGGGGCCCTCGAGGACAGAGGGACATGTGTGCTCTGTTGACTACTCTGCTGCAATAAGCCTTATCAGAATCATCAATTCATTGCAAAGAAAAATTTTTATACCCAAAATGTTTTTTTACAAAAAAATATTATTTGTCTCCTCGTAATTATCTCTAGTATATGAGCCTTGTGGATAACTGTGATTGAATTATGTTGAAATTAAAGATTTGATATATCTAATTAACACATAAAATTCAAATATATGATAATTATATATCATATTAAAAAATTAGATCTAATCGATTAATAGTAATCTATATTTTCTTATTTATATTTAATTATTTTAATTTAAATATTGACATGATATTATTTGTTATAATAACTTATAATTATCTTTACTCAAAATTTAGGAAATTCGAAAAATAGATGGACGGACTCGTGCCAACAACCATCAATCACTTAAACCTATTTAAATATTAATTTAATAAATGGTTGTTATGGATTCTCACTCCAGAAATATAAAAATTAAAAACATTAACGTCAGTGTGGAAAATAGGTCATTCATTATTGATATTTCATATTAATATATAGTTTTGAAACTTAATTAATTCACCATAAGTCATAACCGTCAACGTCAGGGGCTGGGGTACTAGGCCCGTTGGGCTGAAGGCATGTGGCCCAATAGGCCTACATGAACGGATATTGGACCATTCATAGTGGGCTACATGAATCTCTAGGCCATGCCTTACTACCGTGCTTTCCGTACGTGAATTCAATGCTTTAAATCCACAAAATTTTAAATGAAAATAATTTTGTTGATAATTAGTGACGTCATATTTAGAAGGCTGAAAAGGTTAATCCTTAATTCTTTTTTTAATAAGAAAAATAATTCAAGGCGACACGGACACCGCGTCGCAAAAATGTTTGTCCCCGTCATCAAGGCAGTTGTCCTCTCGATTGTCAAATCTAGAGAGTGTTTAAAAAAACCAGTTAACCATCGTTTTGGATTGAATTAATTTTAAATTAGATGTATTATAAGATATAAAATATCATGAAAAATTTCAAATCTACAATTATTAAGTTTCTTTATAAAAATAAGACGAAATCACGTAATTTTCGTGATTAGATATTTTATTTAATTTAATTTTAAAAGATATAACCGTCACAGAGGAACGATAGTAATAGTTGATCTACCTTTTTTGTCTTAATTCATGGTTAATTATTGTGGTGGACCCCACACGCAATTAATTAGCCCGGTAACCTCCCAACGCCGATCCATTTTCAAGAAACCAAATTTCAAAATATGTTCTGTAATATTAAAAAAATCACTTTTTCATAAATGAATAATTAAATATAAATATATTTAGCTAAAAGATATTTGGAAAAATAATAAAATAAAATCAGTCATGGGCCCGTACGTCATTTCAAGCATTCATGTGCTTCGCTTGCTACCTGTGCACCCTAGATTACATTATTTTATATTTATGAAAAGCATGTTATTATTATTTTATGCAAATACTAAATAACGTGTTATAATCTACGATCACTTGTCCAAAACTATGGTCTAATATTCGACTGTGACTGCATTTTATTTCTTCAGTTCTATATCATATGTTATATTGGGGATCAATATTGTAATGATTCATTTTTGTTTTGCACGATATTATACGTTTTGGATATTTAATTTTTATAATTTTATATTATTTATTAAAAATTATTCTACTTAATCACATCTTTTATCTCATTAGTAACCATTGTGGTATATCATCACAAGTCCCCTAAGGTTACAAATACCGATATTAATGTTTTTTTTATTGTGAGATCGTTATTTGTTACACAAATTTTAGAATTTATCAAATTTGAATTTTTTTATTTTTAAAAAAGTAAGAAAAAAGAAGACGATGTTGAGGGTATTGGGCACTGGCCTCTCTATATAAATCGGGTTGCGTGGGCTAAGAGGAGTCACCAACGTTTCAAGATAGTAGAGCACGAAGGGGCAGAAATCAGCCGATGGCCGCCGTTTTCAAGTTCTTTTTCATCGCCCTCGCCGCCGCCGCCATCGTCTCGGCACCGACGGCGTCGGCTGTGGTCACCTGCGGGCAGGTGGTTTCGAGTCTGGGGTCGTGCTTCGCCTACGCTCTAGGTTCATCTCCGGTTATCCCCCCAGCCTGCTGCAGCGGCGTGAGGAGCCTCAACGCACTCGCCGCGACGACGGCCGACCGGCGCTCCATTTGCAGCTGCTTGAAATCTCTGTCGGGATCCCGCGGCGGCAACCCTGCCTACCTTTACAAGGCCTCCCGTATTCCCAGCTTCTGCGGCGTCAGCGTTCGGTACTCGATTAGCCCCAACGTCAACTGCAACAGGTACAGGGAAATATCATCAGACTTCATTTTCATTTCTGCAAACCACTAATTGCTCCCTGTGTTTCTTTTTGTCTAGTATTTATTGAACCGGAGATGAGGTAGCACGGTGGGGCTTCGCCGGAATCTTCATCTGGTGGAAGGAAATGGTATCAGACTACAATAAAGGGAGCGGGAGCTCAGATTGAGATGCATCAGTTATCCGTGTGTCTGCTTTCTCATCATGTTTGTATTGTACTATGTTGGAGTTACGAATGTAATGTGTCCGGATTTATAGCACATGACATTCACCCCCTGCACACACATGTGAAGTCGTTTTACTCATTAGCCGCCTCCCTACACGACATGTCCTATGTATATGTGGGGGCAAACCTTCTCATTCACAAAGCCCACTCCCCACAAAGCCCAAGTGAATAGAAAGTGGGGTGAAGCTATCGGTTCGAAATCGAAACCGACGGTTTTGGTTCCAAGATGTGAACATCCATACGTTCGATTCCAGATTTCAGAATACAATTTCAAACCAAAAGAAAAATCATGGTCCACATCGAATCATGGTTCATGAATCGATGGTTCGGTTAAACCATGCAATTCCAAACCGAAACCGAAACCGTACGATTTGAAATGGATTGCACCTCTAACCATAACACAGTGTGTTAGTTATTTAAAAACGAAATTGAGAGAACTTTCGATTATCATTGATTTTAAAGTGCGGTTTCCCGATTTCAAATATCTCTAAACATTTCGAAAGAGTACAATTATTCATATTTCAGAATTGAATTGAAATCGAAACCGCAATTTCTACAACTTTACCTGTTTGATCATTTTTAGCCCCAACATGAGCAAACTAAGTGGTTACTGATCTGGATCAGCAAGCCCTTTTTCAAACTGGCTCTGAATGTGTGTTTAAGACAGAGTGATCAAAACGAGGTTGAAATTCGTCATCTGTTTTATGGGAAGTTGGAATAGTTTGCCGTAACGTAATTCTCGAGCATTTACGGCGGCTCCATCCTCCAACCGCCCGTAGCCGACACCTGTGCCTATCAATTGATTGCGCTGCACCACCGATGCGATTCTATATAAACACCTGTAGTGATGGAGTGGACTTCACTGAAAAAAAGAAAAGAGCTTCAATGGCCGCCCTGGTGAGGTCTCTCTTCTTCGCCCTCATCGCCACTGCTCTGATCTTCGCCCCGGTGGCGTCCGCCGTCACCTGCGGCGATGTGCTGAAAAACCTGTCTCCCTGCATCAGCTACGCTCTCGGTTCGGACTCCGCGATTCCGAAGCCATGCTGCAGCGGAGTCAGGACGTTGAACACACTCGCCGCCACCACCCCGGCCCGTCGTACCATTTGCGGGTGCCTGAAAAGCGCCTCCGCCGCGTACGGCAACAACCCCGGCGCCCTTGGCAAGGCCTCTCGGATTCCGGCTGCCTGCGGCGTCCGCGTCGGCTACGCCATCAACCCCAGAGTCAACTGCAACACGTACGATCCATTGCCCCACAAATCACACACACAGAATCACTCATTCCAAAGTCACCCGAAATATTATCATCACATCACATTGCCTGAATAGCATCCTTTGTTTTTTTTGCAGTGTTTCTTGAAAGAAGACCTGGGAGCTGGAATCAGCCGGCCATGGATGAAGCCAGTAGTATGACTGAGAGTCTTTCATAAAATAAAGGAACTGCACTGCATCTCCTCCCTCAGATGCAGCCATCCACTGTGTCGCCAGTTTGTATGCTTGATTTCCATAGTGTTACTGGAATAACATTTACCCATTTACCATACCTTCATAGATTTCCTTCTTGTCTACGACTTCTAAAGGAGTGAAAACAGACAGTAAAAAAAAACCAGGAGAAAACCTTACAAATTTCCGAGATTGCTGTCTGAAATATTAAAATAATGCTCCAAAAAGGATAGAAATGAAAAAGTAATTATTCTTTTTAAATAGTCGTTATCTTTCCATTTAATATCAAATGTAACAGTTAACAGTTGATTGTTATAAGACTCATCATTTACACATAAAAAATTGTTATTTAATTGAAAAAGAATTTACCGTGCAAATATAATTTACATGAATTAATTTATTTAAGATATAAATGCATAAAACCTATAGAAGCACTTATAATTGTGGGTAAATTAATAATTAAATGCAAAAAGTGCATATGTTGATTTTATTTTATTAAATAAGAATTGTTTTCGTCGATTTGTTGTTCGAAAATAATTTCTGAATTCAGGTCTTTTATTTTAATTTTCAGTTATAAATAAATTCCACCAAAAAAATAAATATTGTTTATTATTGGGTCACGTCAGGGTATACTTTTTTGATCTATAAATTTGATCCAATCCAAGGCAAAAAAAGATACAAGAACGAATCCATGGCATCCAGGCTGAGTATTATTCTCCTGATCGCCCTGATTTTAGCCCCAGGAACGATGGGCGCCATCGACTGCGGCACTGTGTTCGCTACCCTGGCTCCCTGCCTCTCCTACGTCACCGGGGGAGGACCCCTGCCACCCCTCCGCCGGCATGCTGCGCCGGAGTGAGAAAGCTCAACTCACGCGCCGCCACTCCACTTGATCGCCGGGCCGTCTGCAGCTGCTTGAAAGGTTTCCGGTACACCGCCGGGGCAGCTGCCAAGGCGTCCAACATTCCCCGTGCTTGTGGGGTTCCCCTCAACTATCCCATCATCCCCTCCATCGACTGCAACAGGTAATCAGGAGTTGGGATTTGCAGGCATATCCTTCCCGCAATCACACTAACCATTTCTCTTTTCTTGTTTTGCAAAATTCAAGAGTTCGTTAAGGCGACAAGGGGCGGGTGGCAGGCAGTCTGGGAGGCTCCAGGCGTTCTCTTTGGCGTCCTGGAGCCCTTATCTGATGAAAGGACCAGTGCTGTATTTCTACAATTGCTGTTCTGATCTTTTCTATTACCTCCATTGCTATCTTATTTTGTGTCAGTGTTGTATTTATACAATTGCTGTCCTTTTCTATTACCTCCTCCATTGCTATCTTATTTTGTGTCCCCGTTACAACACATAACCAAATCTAACATTCACCCCAAGTATAAATAATACTTAAACATATATATCTTAACTAATAATATATTTAAATTATTTATATATACATAATTTTGTATATATGATACTTCCATTGAATAAGAATAAGTTACTCGTGTCTTACAGAAACTGAAAATCAGGATCATGCAAAAATTGGAGTCTCGAATCACATCGTATCGAGCATAGACTAACGTGATCGAGGTATATTGTGGGTGGCATGAAACATAACAGTTTAAAAGATATCACATCGGAAATGAACAGTGTGTAAAACACCTTTTAGTTGTTATCAAAGTATTAAAACAAAAGAATTCTATATCAAAAAATAAAATAATATGATTAAATATATAAAAAGATTGTAAATCAATATTAATAAATTGAATTCAATCTTTTTGAATATGATTTATATTTATTATATACTTGAATTTTATTTTATCAAATCTTTAATTTCAACATAGAATATAGAAGTGTTGAACTCTTAACTTGAAATCACATTTTTTTAATACGATTCGATGTAAATGAATATTTGGATCATGTGTTCAATTTACAAACTATAGAAAAAAAATATCGATTGGTTTCTCAAACTCAACACTTAGAATTTGTGCTAAAAGTTTGATGTAATTAGTGAGATTAGGTGGGATTAACTGCTAACCTTCCAACGGTAGGTAATTAATCCTGTAGCAGTAAACGTCGTCGTCTTGATACGGGAGGGTGGGACCCCTATGATGACAAATTTGGGCTTGGGACCTAATTAATTAATGTCCACGCATTTAGTTCACTTCACCTGCCAACGCTTTTGGCTATTTTGGTTGATCCACGTGTCGCCATGCAATTGGAAATTTGGATTTATGTTCTCGACCCAGGCCCATTTAAATGTATGGGCCGGACGCTCCAAATGTTTGAATCGGCGCAGGCCCAGTAACATCATTCCCGCCAAGTCTGAAGCTAACTCAACGAATTTGGGCTTAAAAGTGAGCGATCACACGCAACGGGTTCCCTAATTTCATTGCCCTCTCTCTATCTTCTATGATTCAAATCTTCTCTCTCTTTCGCGGCATCGTGAGTTTGGGCTCCCAGGAGGAGGATTTCCGGCCGGCGGTTCCTTTCGATAAGAAATTTATTGGCGGCTGGGCGTCCGTTTGAAGTTTCTGCGTCTCTCGGTTTGAGGTAGAATGAGTGCGGTGTACATCACGAACGTCACGGTGCTGGACAATCCGGCGTCGTTTTTGACTCCTTTTCAGTTCGAGATTTCCTACGAATGCGTCACCCCTCTGGAAGACGGTAATCTGTTTCTTCACTTGCTTCGTCTTATTTGCTGGCACGTGCGTTGTATGTTTTGCTAGTGTGGGAAATTTGTGCTCCTTTTGTTCTTGCGGGGAAAAGCTAGGGTTCGATTCCCAAAGGGATTTAAGTTTGCGTTTGCGTTTTTTTCTTTTCTAACTGGTTATTCATGATATGGATACTGGAAATGCCAACTTTTTCGTGAATTGAAACGTTGTACTTTGCAAATGATAAGCAGCTAGGGTTGACTTAACCATTTTCGAAGAGGAGTTTTCAAAATAGGGAAACCTGAGCAGGAGGGACAATCTTATCTTAACAGTTGCCGTTTCCTTTTGCATGTGCTTCAACATGGGGAAAACATATGTATGCTTGGTTTTATGCTAGTGTGTATCGAATTTCTTTTGTCTCCAACTCATTTGAGCTGTTGGATTTGCGATAATGGTTGTGAGTTTCATTGCTTCACATGAATGCATTAGTTCACTGAATTTGTTTCACCGAGAACAATCTTGTGGGTTCCCCACTAACCGGCTGCATTGCAGATTTGGAGTGGAAACTGATTTATGTTGGATCTGCTGAGGATGAAACATATGACCAACTGCTAGAAAGTGTTCTCGTCGGCCCAGTCAATGTTGGTAATTACCGGTTTGTCTTGCAGGTGAATGGACTATGAATTTACATGTAAATCATTTTCATCTATCCGAATGCATTCATTTTCATGCTCTCCTCAAAATTGTCTCAGGCAGATCCACCAGATCCCTCCAAGATCCGGGAGGAAGATATCATAGGGGTGACAATACTTTTGTTAACATGCTCATACATGGGGCAAGAATTCGTTCGAGTGGGTTATTATGTCAACAATGACTATGAAGACGATCAGCTGCGAGAGGAACCTCCTCAGAAGGTCTTAATCGACAGGATTCAGAGAAACATACTAGCTGATAAACCCAGAGTGACCAAATTCCCCATCAACTTTCACCCCGAAAATACCGAAAGCGGGGAACAACTCCCTCCAAAAGATGCCTCCGAGGTAGTATACCCTCTTGAGGAACAGATTCAACCTTCCCCAAATCATGTATCCGAAGAAGAACACTTCGAGCAAGGCCCCCTTGTGATGATGATGAAGTCATCCCTGTGCAGTCTGCATCTCCTATGCAAGGCCAGTTGAAAGATGATCATAAGTCGTGAGAATGTGTTGGATGTTATGCTGATGGGGATGTTCAAGTAGTCTAATGCTGCCTGTTGTAGTTTGTTTGGTTCTTGCCCGTGGAATATATGCAGCCTTTATATTTGTGACTTGGAACAAGGTGCCTCCGATTCCTAACCTTCTCTATGGAGAATTCTGGCAGCATGTTGGGCTACAGAGGAGAAGATTTTAATATTATTTGTAATATAGTAAAATTCGAAAATATTTATAATAATAATAATTATAGAGTAATAGTAGAAATAACATTTGTTTATGATAATAGTAAAAACTTTATTCTCATTTTTGAACCCTAGGGTTCTCACTGTAGGCGAGCTTTTCCGGCGTTGGTTTTCCTGCTTCCGGTTGGTTCCTCGTCGGCTTCTCGGGCTGCGTCTAGTTTCCGGGTATTTCACTGTCCTTTTCTCATGTATTTGAAGTGATGAAGATTTAGTGAAAACTTTTGGTGTCTAGGTTTCTTTTTTCTTGTTTCTGGAAAGGTGTTCTGGCAAATTCTTGAGCAGAAGAAGAACAATTCTACTCATGGTTTTAAGGATCCTTTTTTTTTCTTGAATGGGCATTTTAACTGGGCTAGGTTTTCTTCACTTTTAAAGCTTCCTGATAGTTTGTGACGAGTTTTGGGTTGGGAAATTGAGCTATTTGGATTTTGAGATAAGCGCGAAGTTGGGAAAGGTGGACCTCTCCTGGAAACGCCCCGACAAAGAAACAGAATCTACTCGTAACGACGCTTGAGAAGCAACAAGGCAATCCGTCCTTTTAAATAGAGAACTTCATACGCACGTCAATTTTGAGCCATGCTTTTGAGAAATGGAACTAGGGGCGCCTAAGTTTTGCGATTCTGTTGGATTGATCAGTAGGCTGATCTAATTATTGTTTTTCAAGTATGGATATTTGTGTAATGCTCAGGAATTGTTTGATTTGAAACAGGAAAAATAATGGTCTTGTCAAATAAGAAGCTGAAGCAAAAGATGAGAGCGGCTAAAGCTCAAATTTTGATAGAGACTCAGAATGGTGTAGCCTCTGAGAATCCAAAAACAGTGGAATCTCTAAAAATTTTGCAGGATTTGGAGGCTCAAAAACATAAGTTGTCCAAGAGACAGAAACATCGACAGAAAGCAAAACTTGATAATCTAGACCCTAATGATCAGCGACAAGTAGATAGCAATGTGGATGAAAGACTGGTTGCAGAAGTGAATTCGGCGCAGGTGAACCTTAAGAAGGCAAAAGGGAAAAGAGGCTTGCCTAGTGCTTCAGAGAGTGGAAACGTGGAAGAGCCAGAAGTTCCAAACAAGAGGCCTAAGAAAAAGGGGGAGACTATGAATAAGACTGAAAATAAACAAATTAAGGAGGAAACGGATAAAGGAATGAGTGCCATTGATTCAGAACAGCTTATTTTAAATTCACTGGTGGGAGATGATAGGTAAGTTGACTGACAAGTTTGATTCTGGTTTTAGTTATATGTTCCACCTTACCTTTGATGCTTGTTACTTTAGGAAAGAGCAAGAGCCTTCTACAAAAGTATATGTTGGAGGGATTCCATACTACTCAACGGAGGACGATATTAGGAGTTATTTTTCAAGCTGTGGCTCCATTACTCATGTTGATTGTTTGAGATTCCCAGATAGTGGGAAGTTCAGAGGCATCGCCATTATCACATTCAAGGTAAGCTTTCTTACAGAATCATTGAGGCATAAGCTGAGATCTATAGTTGATCACACTAAAAGATGTCTTCGTTTGCAGACAGAAGCAGCAGCTAGAAGGGCATTAGCGTTTGATGGTTCAGACATGTAAGTCATTTTGATGTCACACATCTACTTAATTCTCCATTTTCGTTTTCTGAATATCATTATTTTTTCCAGGGGAGGATTATTCCTGAATGTCCAGCCTTACAAGTCGACCAAAAGAAACAAAGACTCCAACTTTTCACCAGCCGCTGTGCAAGGCTATTATAGGATCTACGTGGGAAACTTGGCTTGGAACATAACAGAAGACGACCTGCGGAAGACTTTCTCAGATTGCAAGATCACTTCTATCCGTCTTGGCCAGGACAAAGAGACAGGAGATTTCAAGGGGTATGCACATATCGACTTCGCAGATGATCTTTCTTTCAGCATGGCTCTGAAGCTGGACCAAACCTCCGTTTGTGGGAGACCTATTAAAATAAGCTGTGCTGTGCCAAAAAAGGGTGCCGCTACAAAGCCAAAGGACAATCAAGCTGATGGTAATATAGGTTTTCATGCTCAGCAGCATCAAACAAACAATAGAGATGCAGGGGACGTTTTGCAGCAGAAGGATAATCAAGTTAATGGGAATAAGGTGGATGATGTTCGCAAAGATCAGGTGAGTACAGTTACCAAAGATGAAGAAACCAGCAAGGAAGCAAGTACTGTTAGTTCTTCAAAGATACGAAGACGTACATGCTATGAATGTGGACAGAAAGGTCACCTTTCTTCTTCATGTCCTAATAAGCAAGCTGCAAGCGTTGCTGCGACATAATTCTTGTAAGATTGGGAAGTGACAAAGGCTGTATACCTCATGTGTCTTGAAATTGAGTGACTAAGGATGTCCAAATTTTTTCCTCAGTGTTCTTATTGGAATTAAAATTAAACAAATACAACGTTTGTTTCCCATGTTAAGGAAATGCATAAAGAAGGATGATTTCTGCCTCGAAAACAATTGATTCTTGGTGGTAAGCACTTCTTTCCTGGATCGATGTTTATAAATGATTCAGATGTTGAGGTGCATAAACTTCGCAGACATGAACCACAATGGAGCTCTGAGTATCGGTCAGCCCCTAGTTCTTCTGTAACTGTTCCTCAGTTCAATTAGGGGGCCTAAACTTGCTTCCTGCATAAATACGTACCACTGAAAATTTCAAATTGTGCATATGATACGTGTTTCTTGCCTACTAACCGAGCAAGAAATTCAGTTTTGCAGAATCTAACAACTATTACTTACAAGCTCTTTGGTTTCTTGTTCCAATACATCTGAGGTGCGCTGAAAGAGGGATTTCCATTGATGCATCAAGTGCTTTTCCATCTCCAAGGTCATCAGATCACCTCTCCTCACTGCAGCCTCCTTGTTACTGAACTTTATAGCTAGTACGCTTGCTTCTCTCTGGCTGTTTTTGATTGCTGGCATGTTCAAAATATGATACAGGTAAATAAGAACTCATTGGTTTCAATAACTCAACATACTGACCTGAGGCTCGAACCTTGATATCATGTTGCTGTATATCCAACCACATCATTGCAGCTGCATCACAAAAAGATGCCTTCATTCATCAGATCTAGTCACAGATAAAAAAGCAGAATTCATCTTTTCTAACTTCTTGACAGAAAAGATGTACCTTTTGAGCAGAAGGAACAAGAGCAAGACTTGATATCTGCTGGGATGGCTTCATGTACCTTCTTGTGCCTTGCATAAGGCACGTCTGAAGCAATCACTCTGGATTCCTGAGAGTCATGTAAAATGGTGCATTCTACGGATCCAGACTGACTCAAGACCTTAATATCAGTATCATGGTTTTCAATCTCAACAGCATGACAATGGTTCATAAAGACTTCACAATCACCCTCCGTCTCATCTTGCTGAAATTTACTTGGGCAATTCTCATTCACCACTTCCACGCTTATCATCCCATCCTCCTTCAATGAATCTAACTTACTGCAACCAACAGTTTCTGTGGAGATTTTCATAAAGCAATCACCACCAGGATCCCTTTTATCAGTACTTGGATCGGCAAAATTGTTCATCTTGTGGATATTCAAGGATGAAGCACCAGTTTCATCCAAAGGGATGTTTGGGTCCCTGTTTTCACTAAATCTTCCTCCCTTCATCGCCGGTGAAATGCGAGGACGTTTGTAGCCATTCACACCAATCAAAAAAACCCCAGAGGATTTTTTAATCTCATTTCGCTCAGACTGACATTCACCGATCTGATTCGTGAGATCACCCAAAACAAACCTATGCCTACTAGTCTCTCTAGCCCAATCCCCTTCAGCCATAACCAAAACACAAAAACAACTTCTTGAATCGGAAGAAAACAAACAACTAGATCTCAAAAAATTGGAGAAACGTGGTGAATCTGAACCTAAAAAATTCCCCAGTTTTAAACAAGGATTTCAAGCCCCTGCTAACGGTAAATGGGAAAAATAGGGGACGAATCGCAACCTAAACAAGGAATCAAAGATACTGCCACTCTAACCTCAAGCGGGACATGAGATTCGCAAAATAACCTTTTATTGAACCAGAATGACTGAAGTTTCAGCGCATAATTTCTTCAAATGCTTGGAGGGTCATGGAAAGCTGAAACTGTCTCGGCGGGAAATCAGATGGAGCCGCCGGAGACCGCCATGTGAAGTTCTCACAAATTTGAATCCCCAACCCTCGGCGCCTCATAATCAACCGCGAGCCCATAGATTTACCTTTATGTCCCTCAAGTCTTACAGTCATTCCATATTTTAACAAACTACAGAAAAGACAATCGTACCCCTCCTAATTTCTAATATTTTAAAAATATTCGATTATTTAAAAACGTTTGATTAATCATTTTTAATTTGAGTGAAATTATTTAAAATAAATAATTTTAAAAATACGATATTTTTTTAATCTAAAAATGGTTATTTTATCATGTAGATGATAAAAAAAATTTTAAAAATAAAAATTAATAATATATTTTTATCGTCATATTATTAATTACATATTTAATATATAAACTTATGTTACTAAATTCATAATATTAAATATCATTTTCACCAAGTATATAATTAATATATATATATATATCTAATACTTTAATATAAAATACTTTTTCTTATAATATGAAACTAGATCTAACAGGTATCATGATGTTTGACATGAGGAAATTTACCCCACCTATAAATTAAAAAAATAATAATAAATATTTTAATTATAAATTATTAATTGGCCCTAAAAAAATGGTGATACTATAAATAGAAATGCGGGGTTCCGGATTGGACGTCTTGAATGGCCACTTCAGCATCTCAATCATTCCTTTATTATGCCGTCAAGACCTTGGCACTCATCTCTATTCTTTTCCTCCGGCTGGTAGCCTTCATTCGCGGCGGGGCCAAAAACCACCACCGGCGACGGAGGTCGACAGTCGCCGCCGAGCTGCTCAGCATCATCGACCGGAGGGCTCCTTCCGGAACTTACGAGGGGGAGGAATCGCGGGAGTGCGGGGTTTGCTTGTCTTGGTTTGAAAGAGGCGATGAGTTGAGGAAAACGGAGTGCGGCCACACGTTCCACAAATCGTGTCTGGAAACGTGGCTTCTCATGGAAGCGTGTACGTGTCCTCTCTGCCGGCGGAGTATGGTGCCGGAGGAGGTGGAGGTTTACGGCGTTGGAGATGGAGATTCCGACGATGAGGAGGAGGAGCTTTGTTTAATGTGGTACAGTTTTCTGGGTAATCCTTGTGTCTAGTCTAGGCTTCTCTTCTGTTGATTCAATGTAGCTCGTCGTCACCAAATTCACTCAATAAACGCCACCAAACTCCGCCACAAAAACCAGGCTATCTGAATACCCAGAGAAGGAACAAGTCAGCGCACTTCCATGGAGGAAGAGAACAGATCGCATCACCGTAGCTTAAAGGGGTAGAAGATAAGATAAAAAAAAACGCCAACTCCCCTACAACGGCAACCGCTTCCTCGCGTCGCCGGTTTTTGACCTTTTCCTGCTCAATTAATTCTAAGTCGCAAAGGCGGCTTCCTTGTGGTAGGTGAGTACAACTTAAATGTAGGAGGAGGCTTTCATGAACACCACCGGACATGCGGGCGATCTCATCCAGACGATGACATGGCTGCCAGTCCAGTAATGCCCTACTCCATCCTGGCAGAGATTCAGTCTGGTTTTGCCCCTTCGGGAACGAGTTCCGTAGCTTCTCAGCATGCAAAGAGGCATTCGCTCAGTCTCGGGGGTGCGAAACCCAACACTGATTTGGTTTCAAGGAAATCGATCAGGAAACGTCTACAGTACATGGAATAAATGCGTTTTTTCAGGCAGGAGGTTGTCGCCGCCGTGACGGAGATCCGGGGACCTGGATGATTAATAAACAGAAAGCAGAAGTGCAGGAAACCTACCCATTCCGGTGTAAGCCAACCCCCACACGATCTACACCATCCCGAGTATTGGATGTGGACAAGTGAGGATTGTCGTGTCTCGTAAAAAGAAACTCAGAACATCTGAGAATCTGATAGATAATGGAAGGGCGGGTTGAATCAGGGAAGGGGACGACACACATTCAATGCTGACGCCGGAAGACCGAGAGCCACTCTTTGGACAGTAGATTGAATGTTATTACATGGTGTAATTGTCCTGTTCCAAAAATGTAAGAAAAATTAGAGATGGAATTAGTGCCTTAAAACGGATTAGTATTCGATTTACTTGTGGGTGAATCTTTTTTTCGTTGTCTGCGCGGATTTGAAAGCCAAAAAAAATCCACTTTAAAGGAGGGAATTAAAATCCGTTACTACCGGGACATTTTCGTCAATTGGTTGGGCCTTCTTCTTCGGGCTTCCCGAGATTGAATAGTTCATGGGCTTTCGCCAATTTATTGGGCCTGTGTTCGGGCTTCCGCAAGTGAATGACTAATCCGCCCAAATATCTGTACTATAAATTGCCTTCTGTTAGAAATGCAGAGCTTTGTATGTGGAGTCGGCGGCTGATCCTCCCCGTTGAGTCATCTCCGTTCCGCCGTGGGGTATGTTTGATTTTCTGTTTTCTTATGGTTTCGCTTGATTTTATGAGATAAATGTTGCTTGTTTGTGGTTTTCTCGGGAAATTACATCTTCGCGATCGAGTATTTGGAGATTTCGCCACAAAAGGGTGTTGAGTCGTTGTTTTTCTGGATCGATAGGCAGTAGCTTGTTGCTATCTCACCTTGAAATCCTTCGCCTGCTCGCCGGTCTTCTGAATGTTTGCTTTTTTTTTTTTTTGTATCTGCTTCTAGTATATTCAATGCCCTTTTTGTATCTTGGACTGGTTGTGTTTAGCGTGGTTGATTTCTGATTACAGTGAAACTCGTGGTATGGGAGCTGGGCACAGGCTCAAATCTCCATAGGAGACAAGGCCTACGCAGAAAATAAGAGGGATTACAAAAGCAACGCAGTTCGGTTGCCTTGCCAAGGAGAAAAGAATGCAAATCTATGTGAAAACCCTGAGGGAAAAAACAATTACCCTGGAAGTCGAAAGCTCGGATACGGTCGACAATGCGAAGCTGATGATTCAGGACAAAGAAGGAATTCCGACGGACCAACAGAGGCTGATCTTCGCTGGGAAGCAGCTGGAGCACGGGAGGACGTTGTCTGATTACAACATTCAGAAGGAATCGACTCTTCACCTTCTCCTCCGCCTCCGTGGTGGTGGCACGAGCTGGAGACTTCCTTTCGTGGCTAACCACTTGATCAAGAAAATCAAGGAACTCAAGTCTACTGGGAGGAAGGAATTGATCAAGACATGGTCGAGGGGTTCGACAATCATCCCTGATATGGTTGGGCTTCAAATCGCTGTCTATGATGGAAGAAAGCATGTTCCTTTTCGTATTATCGAGAATATGGTGGGACATAAGCTGGGAGAACTTAAGCCCCGTCGTACCCACAGGAAGGAGGTCCATGCGCGAAGCAAGCCTGGAAAGAGCCCGAAGAAGAAGTGATATTGCAGCCACTCTCTAGGCTTTGTTTCGTTCCGGCTGAATGACTGAATACTCTCGTGTTTGTTTTTCTAGCATTTGCCTTGCCTATGGTGGATGCTTGTTGAATGCATATTGCCGTAAACGAAATAAATCTGTATTCTATTAGCTTGTGCACCACAAACAGGAAGAAACAGGCTTTTGTCCCCAAATGCTTTATATTTTGACAGCACTCCTTTAATGGCTGCTTATCGGTGACATCCTTCATCATGAGAGAGCACATCAAGTCCTCTGCTTCAGAATGGAAGAGGAGCAGGAATATTTGGTTTAACTTTTCATATTTATAGTAAAATTATTAATCTTACAATTTATTGAAAGATTACAATACTCAATATTTGCATGGAACTGAAGCATTCTTCTCTGTATAGGAAACCATCATCGATCCAGATCTAATCATCAATGGCTGCGGCGATCTCACCATTGGCCAAGTACAAGCTTGTATTTCTCGGTGATCAATCTGTGGGGAAAACCAGCATCATCACACGTTTCATGTACGATAAATTTGACACCACCTATCAGGTAATCACTATCACAATTCAGGGGGAGGGGGTGATCTGTTTTTTCACTCTACATTTGGTTAATTTTCTATCTGTTCTTTGTTTGGTTTTTTTGTCGGGTGTGGATTGTTCGATCCTTCATTTTGCCAGGCAACCATTGGGATAGACTTCCTGTCGAAAACGATGTATTTGGAGGATCGAACTATTCGCTTACAGCTTTGGTTGATTTTCTTTTTTTTTCCTGCTTATATTCATATGAGGATCGAATTGAATGCTTGTTGATCATCACTTAGGGATACTGCTGGACAAGAGAGGTTCAGGAGTCTTATTCCAAGTTACATAAGAGATTCTTCTGTAGCTGTTGTGGTCTATGATGTTGCCAGTAAGTACTTTTGTTCTCTATGTAGAAATTCATTTTACGACTGTACGGCACTAATTATCCTCTGCAATCTATGTCACTTGATTCTTATGGTGATAATCCATTTTGTGTTGTTCCTTGATTGAATTAAATGCATTACTTCAGATAGGCAGTCCTTGAACACTTCTAAGTGGATTGAGGAAGTAAGGACAGAGCGTGGGAGTGATGTTATCATCGTTCTCGTGGGAAACAAAACTGATCTAGTGGAGAAAAGGTTAGAAACACTGAATGCAATTCATTTTCTTATTTTTCCTTCCAAGTTCAGTTATCTGCACTGGAGCTTGAAAATACAATCAATGAAGGCAAGTTTCCATTGAAGAAGGAGATTTCAAGGCTCGTGAATTTAAGGTCATGTTTATAGAAGCTAGTGCAAAGGCCGGCTTCAACATAAAGGTAACAACTTTACCATTGTTTTGCTCTAGAAAAAACAGTGTGATTTTGATTCTATGAAGATGTTCATTTCTTCTATCCATCATGCAGCCCCTGTTCCGAAAAATAGCAGCTGCATTGCCTGGAATGGAAACGCTTTCATCTGCGAAGCAGGAAGACATGGTCGACGTGAACTTGAAGCCGACCTCAGGTGCATACCAGCACGAGCAGCAAGGAGGAGGATGCGCCTGCTAAACGCAGCCAGGGAGAAAAGCAAAGCAACGAGGAGGAGGATAAGAAAATGGACACTTGTTTTGAAGTTTCCTTCTAACTTAAAAAATAGATCTTTGTTTTATGATGACATTGGTGCAGATGAAGTTCCCTTGTGACTGGTTTGAGTCGACAACAGATTGCAAAAACATTGAGGAAAAATATACAAAACCACGCCTCCAAGCAGTTACACAATATCAATCTTCCCTCTTTATTTGAAACCGAAGCAGCATCTTTCACTATACAATGTTTCTAAAGAACAGAGCTTGAATGCATCAAATCTCTCCACATACGCATTTAAAAGAAAGAACCACTTGAAAAGGTGCACTTGCAGTGGAGGAAAGAAAAAAAGAGTATAGTGATGGAGCAAGATTCCTCAAAATTAGGCTGACAATGGGGTGGCTAGGCTTCCTCCTCTCATGAGCTGGTACTGGCAACAAGCCTTTCGTAGAGCAAGATGTAGCCATGATCTGTGTTACTGGAGTACTCCTGGGATGACCCAAAGAATGTTTGAACGGCTGATTCGTCAATCATCTCAACGTTTTCGTCATCAAAAAATAACCAGTGGTTGTGGCTCTTTACAAGGCTGACGTAGTGACCATGGTTGGGTCCGCTTCCCACATGGACAACAACAGCAAACAAGGAGTACTCAGCATCCGCATCTTCAACTGTGTTACTGAGTTTTAGCTCCATAGGAAATACAACACGGTAGGAGAGTTTCTTATAGCGCCCCAGCTGTTCTATGTACTTGAATCGTTTCAAATGTATGACCAGGATTTGGGGTGGCCTTTTGATCTTCATTCTCTTTTGGGCCTCCTGCAAGCTGGGTTCAACAATAGTTCTCACTCTCTGTGAACTTGCAAGTGATTTCAGTCTAATAAAGACAAGATTGGCACAGCTTATATGACAAAATAACATCCTAATGCAACTGAAACAAGACTCACCTGCAGCATTTGTCACAGAAGAATTTGTCCTCAGCATTCAATGTTTCAGTGGAGCTGAAGTTTTTAAGACAACTGGTAATTGAACTATTTTGCTCAATATCGAGGCTCAAGTCAAGAAATGTTTCGTCTCGTGCTGTCACTGTTTCACAGCACAAGCATCTTGTTTCATTTGTCAATAATCCCTGCGCAACATGATAAATATGCAAGTGAAATGACAAAAACGACAGCCAATTTAAAAAATGCCAAGTAGAAATGCAAACTGGCTAACCCAACTCACCTGGAAACTCTTGTGCACCCAGGTAATAAGGGGCTCCTTATGATGGCCATTGGATATTCCATTTTTCGGCCCATTGGCAATATTTTGAGAAGTTTCTTGATCACTCTTGACAGCTCCAGCTTCTTTCTCCACTATGTCGACAAGCTCATTCAGTAAGTAATTCAAGAACTCGTGAGCATCCTGCAAATATCTCAACACATTACGCTTTTAAAAAGAAATAAAATCACTGGAGATCTACTAGCTAAAAACAGCACGGATGCCTCTTCCAGACAGATGCAAAGACAGAATTCACGAAGTGCGTTAAAATATGTTTCTTCAGTAGGATCAATGGCAAACCTGGTGCATGTAACTGCGAAAAATCTCATTTTGCTTCCTCAGGCGCTGTACAAAACGTTTTGGAGCAAGAACACCAGTTTTCTTCTTCTGTGTACTAATCTACAAAAAAATCAGGAATAAATACACCAATAACCAGGCAACGAATGTTCACAAACAGCCGTGGGTAAATACACAGGCTAGAGAATGCTCTCACTTCATAGGTTGGTACCTTAAAAAACGTATTATTCAACAAAAAAATACCTGCAAAAACAAGTCTGCTAAGCATGCTAACAGGTTTTCTTCTGCGTCACTAGGACCCTTGTTAGTTGAATAGTACTCCAGCAACTGTTCCCGAAATGGAACGCAGAAATATAGTGCCTTAAAAAGGTAGAAAATTTTAATGTTATTATCTCAATTTAACAGAGAAGTCTTTCATTGTTATTTTGGAAATAAGAAGATTAAAAGAGGAACAAGCATCAAGAGGAGGAACAATGTTGAATTCGATAAGAATACAATAATGAAAATAATTCGCATCCAAGGTACAAAAAAGTCGATGAATACAACTAATTTCAGGGAAGAATACAAACAGACCAGAACAATAAGGTGCCAGAAAACCACTATCTAGATATGACGAGCAGGGCTATCAGGTAACACATTTTACCAAAACCACTATCTAGCTACCCATATACTCATTAGCATTAATTTGTGAAACTATCATGTAACCGAGAATGACATTAACGGAACTTCATAAACTCCAAAATTCTGGAAAAAGACACCCTTTGGCGATCAGCTATTAAGCATGAATAAATAGCCATTACATATGGAAGCAAAATCCCTCTCGTGCTAGTCAAGATACGCCCAAGCAGATGGGAATTAAAGGAGCAAGATCGGTGCCAACAACATAATCCAAAATAACTCAACAATCAAGAAAACCTGAAGAACGCTGTTGCAGTAACACGTGTTTCCAAAATTCTCTAGTCCAAAGTAGCGCTCGCCCTCCGGAAATTGGTCGCCCAACGCTTTCTCCAGCTTCGAACCCGTCGCACCCATACTTAACCGTCACTTCATCCGATCACTCTCTCCCTCTCTCGCCACCGCGCTCCTGTCCGCATGTATATCAGATTCTCCAACAAAATCATTCGCCTGAGTGAACCCAATTTCCGATACCTAGGGTTTGATCCTTCGACACCAATTGAGCCGAAAATAAAATACAGAAGATGGTTTCCTTCCTTCCCATTCCACACCGAAAATAATTCTAATTTAAATAATAAAAAAGAAATTTAATAAAATTAGTCGCCATACGCAAATTGCAGTGTACGGAAAATCGTCTATTAAATTTCCATTTATTTCCTAAAAAAAAAATAGTATTTAATTTATCTGTTTATTCGCCAAAAATCTGGTTCAAGCTCCCAGTGCGATTCCCATACAGTTTGCTCAGGCAGATACGAGCCATTGAATAAGACGTGCCGGCGACGGCTTACTCAGCTTCCGGCCCATCGGGATTTCCATCTTCAGGCGCCTCCGCAATGGGTAAGTCTCTGTCGGCGGAGACGAGCAGAGACACCCGCTCCAAAAGTTCTTGACAATCTGTTGCATTCACCATCACGGACACACTATTTCTGCCCCTCCAACAGCCAACAGCAATGGGTGGTGGTGCGTCAGTGTCTTGGGAAGAATGTGAGGAGGTGCTGCTCTCTGCATTGATATGAGAACAAGCAGTCATTCTCTGGGTGGGTAGGAGACAAGTAGCATATGAGATAAGAGACATTTTCACACACCTTTGGTTAAAACCACCACACAGCATCCTAGCATTAGGTTGGTAGCTCCCTCCCGCAACTTGGGATCCACTAAATCTGGAAACTTGATGCTTTTATACTTCAAAAGATGTTTAAAATCTACGGCTTGAGCATATAGAATTTGTTTTGTCATGTGCGGAAGGATCAGTGGCAGTCCTTCAGAGGATATTCGGAACATGCAGGGTGTGGATGTTCCCTCTCGTGATGTTTGCCGTTCCTGTTGATAGACAATAACCTGGATATGAGAATATTCATTCAAACATCTTGAGAAAGGTTCTTGAGTGAGACTTACAAACATCTTGAGGCCAACTGAAGCAATCTTAAGCTGTTGGTTAGCCAGAAAGTTCAGTTCAAGAACATCTTTCACTGAACTTGATATGTAATAAATCCTCTTGACATGGTTTGAGTCATTGTTTCTAGTGATAAGGTGGCCCTTGAATGGAAAGGATTCCTGTATGCCGTAAAACTCAGAGATAGTGTTCACAACTTTTTCATCCTTGTAGAATATGACAGGGTCCACTCCTCTCCATCTTCCCTGAATCTGCAGTTTCCTCTTTCCTGCAACGGATTTGCCATCAGTCTTCACATCTAGTGAAGGTTCAGGCTCATCTCTTCCATTTTCTTCAAGTTCATTCTTCCCATTTTCTTCTAAGTCACTCTGTTCACCATCCAATGCATCTCCATTCATTTCAGCATCATTATCATCGTCTTGAAGATTTGATTCAACAACTTCAGAACTTGATTTCTCTATCACATTCTCCATTTGAGGATGAGTAGGTGCCTTCTGAGTAACAGCTGAATCTGAGAAATATGCATATTTAGCAACGAAAAGAATAGGCAATATATAGGCTACGAAGGGAACTATTTTATTAGAAAACAATGATGTTCCTGGAAAACTTAAAAGATGATGACTGAAAGTACCAGATACTGAGGAAACCTTCTGAAATACAGCAACAAAAAAGGCTCCAGAATTTTGATCATGGGGCACAATTCTCATGCAGCGCTCCAAGGGTAGATCTGATACTTCTGCGTCCAAATTTTTCTTTAAAGGAACATGGTCCTCGCCAGGAATCTCATCAGCTACGCCACAAGATTGCCTTGATTCAGTTTCAAGTTCATTGTTAATAGTCTCTTCGTATGCCTTGCCAGAGGGAAACATGCTAGGGGAAATTACAGATCTTCGATACTTTGGAACATCTTCACAAGATGCCAACCACAAACCTCTATCCCGAACCTAAAGTAAATCATATGACAAATGTTAATAACAAAGTTATAGACCCCTTGTATTTTTTTAACTAATACTGCTGTGCAATTCTAAAAAATAAAAAACATGACCGTGACATCCAATTACTAGCTTATTTAGTCAATGAAAAAAGAGTGACATAACCTTCCATGATTTAAGGCCTTGTCTCCTAGCAAGCTGAGGAAGCTTCTCAGAGACATCCAGCAACTCAATGGCACCTTTCCAACGCCTCATAATCTTTTGTGAATTTCAGAAAAGGCATTAGATACAGAAGAGGTTAAATAAGCATAAAGTGCAGGCTAAAACTTTAAAGATTAATGAACAAACAATACCTCTGCAACGACAGCCTCATTTTCCACAGGATTCATGGAGCAAGTGGAGTATACCATCCGACCACCAACTTTAAGCAAAGCTATGCCTGAAACAGTGTAGAAATGTAGTTTCATTATGGAAACTAGACAGAAGTGATGCGTTTAATTTTGATTGAATTTTTAGACAGAAAATGATACCTCGGCTAGCTATTTGAACTTGAAGAGCATGAATACCATTGCCCATCCCTGAGTTCCTGAAATCAAGGAAACATGAACGAAAAAGGAATGATGAAAGGATTCAGAAAATACATGATGAATAATTCTCCAGTGGACAAAGACTTACCATTTTTTCCAAATGTCAGGGGCCTTACGTAAGGTTCCATCACCACTACAGGGAACATCACATAGTATACGATCAAACTGAAGCTGACGAAAGGTATGCTCTCCAACATTTTGATTTTGGGAATCGATTAACTGATTCCTGTGTAAATGGCAACTTGGGAAGTGTTGTGCATTATGATTTGTGACAATTAAGTTGGCAGTGCACATTCTCTTTGTTTGATGAATAAGAAGATTACATCTTTGAACATCCAGATCATTAGCTATAACCTACGTAACAAAATGTGAACAATTACATCTAAGTTAGCAGGACGCATGAACTGAGAAAAATGTAATGAATACAAAATCGAAGATGGCTGCTTCAACAGCCAACAATATGAACAATCAGCTTTTAGAAAAAAAAAAGGAGATATCAGGTAATAGTACCATTCCAGAAGGTAAAGACCCTGGTTCAGTCAACTTGTATATCATCTCCAGCAACTGAAATGTTTTGGAACCTGGTGCAGCACACACTGCAGGAAATACAAGATGCCCGCTTTATGGTAAATCATAGAAAACGAAAAGCATGGAATCTTAATGTCATGATATAACTTACTATCAAGAACAAAATGATCCGGACGTACATCAAGGAACAATGGAGGAACCTGCATTACGAAAAAAATAAAAATATAAGGTGAGCAAAGGAGAAAGCATGGTATATCACAGTCAAGTTTTTAGAACAACGAAACAGGAAAAACATGCCATGAAAAATTTTGACAAACCATGCTAACAGCTTCTTGACGTGTAATGTTCCCTATCTCGTTTTCTAGCTTCAGAAACTCATGAAACCTGGGAAGAATGAAAATTGTGAAAACCACATGACACAGCATTAATTTTATTTTAGGAATGATGACGCCTATTTTCATGATTTCTGGAAAAAATCTGAAAAGCTCAATTCTACTTAGTTACTCGAGTGAACAGACACACACAAAAAAGTTTCAAGTCAGTCGTTCACTACATTCTATTCACCCATTCGTTTTTAAAAGATAACAGGACCTATAACATAAAAGATACTGTTTCACACCTATGGACTTCACAATCTTAAACAAAAAATACCGCTCAAGATTCTGATTCTTCCGCAATTGGTTCCTAGAGTAATTTGACTGCCAAGCTAGATTATCTGGATACCATAGCAATGGCTTTAGTGCCACTACGTCCGCTCCATCATCATCCTATAAATCAAAGACACAAGAATTAGACGTCATATATATTACCACATACTCAGGGGGCATTAGTGACTGAAAAACACAAACCATTGCACCTGTGATTGAAGAGATTTCATAAAGTCATTTTCCAGTTGAGATCTAATTTCCATGTGAAACTGGCTACTGCAAGAATTCATTAAGAGTTATCTCTCAGAGGTCTGCGAGTTCACGAGACAAATCAATAGACTGAGAATACAGAAGAGTTGCACGTTGAAGGGTGTAAGATATGCCAAAGCTTACATTGAAATGTAAACGCATGTACAAAGCACACAAATTTAATGCACACAAAAACAATGTGAACCTGGAATTAACCCTGAAAGCAGCAGGGAGTGGTTTTCTCAAAAAGTCGATGAAAGAATCCCATTCTTCAGGGGCCACAATTCCTTGCTCCTACATACTCGAAAAACAACATATCTGTATCACTCCAACTTAAACGTTACCGACACACAAATGGATAAAAAAAAGTATCCCCTTTTCAATTTTTAGTGACTCAAATCCCAGTTTCATATCAAAAGCCATTTGCCCAAAAATAGAAAACCTCTAACAGCAATGTTTCTCCAGCTTACTTTATAATATTCATCGAAAGCATCGTTCTTCGTAGCAAAAGGCTCCCAGATAGTATTTGCAGTGCTATTGCCATCCTCAACCCGAGGATCAGACGAATGATCAGATTTTGAGCGTTTCCAAGTGTTTTCCCTGCTCTGCTGGAAGTGCTTTCTCTGAGTACGCGACCTTCCTCTTCCTCTGCCACCCATTTTCCTTATTCAATCAAATCTTCCACTTGCCCCTGCAACAGCTTCTCACGAAAGACAGACAGGCAGGCAGGCTTAGCGAAGTTCCCGGGGTTGAATATGCTGTGCACGTTAGTTAGTGGCCCTTGACAGGGGCAAAGCGGTTGAACCCTAGATTGCCTTGGGCCGCATTTTCGGCTGACCTCAGTCACTTCCAATTTCCAAACACAGCGTGAAATTTTGAATCTACACCCCCAACTATCGAGTAAATAAAAAAAGACCCCCAAGATTTAATCTTTATTCCATTTCCACGGTGCATTGAGTTTCTTTCTTTCTCTTCTCCGTAATAGACATCGTGATGAATCTTGTCAGTCGCTTTTTTCTCTTTATTCCATGTCCCATAGTGCATTGAGTTTCTTTGTCAGTCATCGCTTTGGCGCTTTACATTTGGTGCTTTTATGCATATTTCACACAAAGGGCATCGACAATCCTCCACTTTCTCCACTTGCAGTACTTGTGATTTGGAGTCCATATCTCCATGTTTTTTTACCGGCGGTGAGTTCACTTACAGTTACAGTGGACAGTAGAACACCACCCAGACAGTGAGCAATGCGTACTTATAGCATCATCACGTGAACATTGAACAGTGACGGTGAAACCAGAGATGGTCACCACATGAAGACTGTATCAAAAAGATTCTGATCCTCAATCTTGATAAACTCTGGCTCATACCCAGAGTCAGAAAAATGGAAGCTTGTTTCTGTTA
Source organism: Utricularia gibba (assembly GCA_002189035.1). NCBI lineage: Eukaryota > Viridiplantae > Streptophyta > Magnoliopsida > Lamiales > Lentibulariaceae > Utricularia > Utricularia gibba. The sequence goes on along the minus strand of NEEC01000013.1, from coordinate 2,042,714 downwards.
AACAAGAGACTCCACCATCAGTTTCAGCCAACTTGTCAGCAGCATAAGAACGAGAGACAGCAGCAGCGCTTGACTCACTGCAATCACTGGATCCATGCTTCTTCACATCTGCAACATCTTTGCTATCAGAAGGAAGAATCATCGCTTCACTGCTCTCAGTTTCAACATTTGCCTCCACCTTGAGCTTCAGTTCTGCAATCTGTATCCCAATTCCACCAAACTACAATCATCAATTTTGCCTTGTTTTTAGCAAAAAACACGCAAGAAGCTACCTACCTCACTGAACAGAGACTGGTTCTCCTTCTTCAGTGCCTCCACGTTGGACTTAAGGGCGTCAAAATTGGCCTTGAGGAGCTTATAATCCGTCTCTAGTTGCTTCGTTTTCGACCTGGCCCGTCGGTTTTGAAACCATATGGACACCTGTCTTGGCTTCAAGTTCAGGTCTTTGGCAAGCTTAAGCTTCGTCTCTGGTTCAAGTTTACTCTCAAACTCAAACATATCCTCCAATGCCTTCACTTGATCACCTCGCAGCCTCCTTTTCTTCTCCAACCTCCGGTCAACACAATCACCCTTTACCATCCCCTGCAGCTGCTTTGCTGAGCAAATGGGCTTCGTCCCTGACAAAACACATCCTTAAAGAGTCAGAAATCAAGAGCTCAGCAAACAAAAGAGATGGTTTCTTTCTCCTCTGAATCAGTCTGAGGACCTGCGTGAGAAGAAGGGGTGACTGAGATTGTGCTCATTTTTGCAGTCTTGAGCAACAGTGGAACAGTGGGGAAACCATTTTCCATGGCGGCAGTCTGATCAAGGGACCGACCATGTGAGTGAGCCCGTGCTGTTTTCTGGAGCAGAGTAACAAGAATGGAATTTTCTTCCATTCCCATAGTGGAAGCAATCCAAGGCATCACAGTTTCTTTTTTTATACTGGATGTCGGTTTTGTATTATTATTATTATTATTTTAAAATAAAAGAATACTACAATAATAATAGTAATAATAATAATAATAATATTATTATTATTATTATTATTATTATTTCATTGGAAATTGCTCGGAGATAGTACCCATCTTCGGGCTGAGCCAAAATCCGCCGGAGGTCGTCGGCGGCGCATCCATGGCGTATGCGGCGGGGCGTCAATAGAGGCCGAGTATTTTCCACCACGCTGCTGCGATGAGTCCCCATAAGGAGAGGTTGATCAGCGCCATGGATATGCCCAACATGAACACATGATGGAGCGAAACGTACCCCGCTGCGCACGGCAAACAGTGGAAACAATCAGAGCTTTTAAAGAGTAGAACGGAGTTGGGTGGATCTCATCATACCGGCGTAATATAGAGCAGCTTGGCCGCTGCTGTAATGAGTTATGGCTCCGAACAGATTCGTGTTGTAAGCCAGAGCCAGGGCGGATAACAGCGGAGGGACTCCGGAAGCCAGGTGCATTCCGAGGAAGGCAGAGTACAGAGCTCCGACATGTGCGGTTTGGCTGGCGAACAGGTAATGGATGAAGAAATATGTGATTTGAAGGACGGCGAACGCACCGAACCGGCTGAGGGATAAGGATCGGAGGAAATGGGCGACGGAGTCGGATATCCAGGATACTACTCCGAGAGTGGTTAGCTGCGTCGCCATTCCGACGAGAATTGCGAACCAAACCAGAATATCCCATGCTCCTTTCTCATTTAAGCAGTCTTCCCATGTTAAAAGTCCCACTAGAAGTAGCAGAGACAGTCCGATCAGAGCAGCAACTGCAGTAGACATGCTCAGGGGATCTCTGTACAAAGAAGAAGAAACAATTCTCAAGCAACACAGAAAACTCGTATTCAACAAACAGTAGACGGCAACCCCAAGTGCATAAAACCCACAGAAAGAGAGGATTTCCATGTCCCATAAAACCCACAATAAACAAACTTCAAGCAGTTATCAAATGGAGCTTCATGAATCATATGAAGATGGCTGAAGATGGTTCAAACAGAAGTATATTTCAAGGGAGGTGAACCATCTTCATTACATTGCAGCACATAACGAGATCATCAATTAGTTATCATACCCCCTTCTTCATTTGCTGATATGCGCTGTTTGAAGTAGATAGGTTTGGAAAAGAAAAGGGCTTTGTAAAACAAAATGATCATAACTTTTGAACTCACCCTGCAACCCACAAACCAATAGTGAGAAGGATAGTTGCCAGCATTATCCACTCCTCCCTTTTAACCGGCCCCATCTCCTTCAACTTCTCTTTAGCCATTACTGGAGCATCCGGCGTTGACTTTATCTCAGGCGGATAAAGCTTATACATGATCGATGGGGTAACGAGAACAGAGACAAGAGCAGGAACACAGGACACTTTCACCCAAGTTATCCAACTGTTGGGAATTCTAACCCCAAGGCTCTCAGCTAATTTCAAACACAACATGTTCTGTGCAGCTCCCGTGAGGAAAAGGGCACTCGTGCTGTTGGTCGCCTGAATGAAATCACACAAATCAGGTAACGAGTTCGCAGCTCGACAAGCATTGGGATCATCACATAAGGAGTACCTGATTCTGACACTGCACGAGAAAAGCTCCGAGCTTCCTCGCAGATGGATCCTTGGGGATACTCTGAGCACTCGAAGCTAAGGACTTGATAATCGGCAAGAATATCCCACCAGCCCTCGCGGTGGAGCTCGGCATTCCGGGTGAAATAGCGAGTTCCCCTAAAACCAACCCGTACGCCAAACCCAGAGTACTCTTCCCAAGAACACGCACAAACAACATCGCGATTCTGTCCCCAATCCCGACTTCATAAATCCCCTGGAGAACAAAAAAGCTACCACAAGCAACCATGTAATCTCGTTGGTGAACGCAGAGAACGCATCCTTGAACGCCAACGTTTTCGACACCACGGTGACGGTGAGGCACACGAAAGCCCACGCAGCCACGGGCAGAGGGCGTACAATTAAACCGGCGACGGTGACTACGAAAATAGACAGAAGAGACCACGCTTTGTGGGTCACCGCGTGAGGCTTCGGAACCGCGAAACGGAGTATTAGCCCTAGAGCGACACAGAACAGGAGGGGAATTGGCTTGGCGCCGTTCCAATCGACTCTCCGCCACCACCGTTTCAGGTGATTACCGGTGGTGGTATGAACAGGGAGATGGGCTTCACGCGGAGGAGATACGGCGGTCGACATCATCGGTCAGGGTGCCGGAAAACCAAATCTTGATTCAGTTTAAGCTTGAGTCAACGCACCAACAGTGGGCAAACGAGGGATGAAAGGAGCATCCCGCTGGGCATGCGAGTATGAACGAAGGACCCAGAAAAAAATAATAATAAAAGCAAGACTAATGGATCCTTACCCAATAAACAAGTGGAGTGATCACTGAAACAAAGACCTACAAGCTACCAAAAAGGCAGTGTATTCCAGAGATGGATCCACCTTCCAATCAAATGACCATTAACAACAGCTCCGGCGCAGGGTCAAAAGATTACTTTTTTTCAGGTTTTGAACATGACAAACACGAAAATCCCAGTCGCTTCTGAAAAAAAAACAAGAATTGTTTCGAAAGAACACACATTACCAGCATTAGATCAGCGTAGCAATGTGAGCTCAGACACAATTGTGCTGACATCACTGGAAGTTTTTCTTCAAATGGTTTTTAAAAATATTGTCTTTAATAATTAATTTTCCACGAGGATGCCTTCTTCTTCCTTGATGGAACTGTGGGCAGGTTGGGCATGGCATTTATCTCAGCAAATGATGAGTGCCCATATTCCATAAATCACCGTCATCCTCCGACGTTACAGATTCCTCGACACGCGTCCCTCTAAATCAAGTCCTTAATGATGAAAGGTTAGGCGGCGTCGTCGTCGTCAGATAAACTGCTGAAAGCCATAGTTAAATTAATGAAAACCGAGATCAGTTGCTCTCTGGATGAATCAAAGAAAGCGTTCAAGACATGAATGGCGGTGGTTTTATGGTCAAATCGATGACAAACTTGGTGGACCCAAAGTTGTCGGAGAGGGCCGAATGATGGAGGCGGAGAAGCCCACGTGCTTTTACTCCGGTGAAATGAAATTCTTACTGTATTTTCCTTGTGATCAAGGCAACGCCTTTTGGTCCTTTTTGGGTTTAGGGGACAAGGGTATGATTCGATCGAGCTGCGGCTAATGTAGCGTAGATCAATAATGTGATAATCTAGCCTAGAAGTAGGAGATTCCTGGGCGGTAATACTAGCTCTTGTGTGAACTAATCATCGTGCTACGTTGCTCAATTATGATGACGACTAGGTGTCACAGCATATTAAAGATTGCATTTTTACTAGTTGTTAATTGTGTGGAATGGTGCGTTGTGCAGATCCCGCAAATGGGTTGTCTGTTGGGTTTTTGTTTTTACCGAGGAAAAGGCTGGTAACGGTTGGCTGATCGACGGACGACGAAAATGCTTTGTATTTATGGGGGGTGAACTGAGCTGGCGTTGGGTTCTGGCCTCTCATTCATTGCCAGTCTCTCTCACCTGCATCGAACTTTATACAGTTTTCAAAGGTTCTCTTCATATATTGAGCCCCACTATTCCAATCGACAAATCACTGCCGCGATCAAGGTACAAAAAATGAGAAGCAAGAGTTCTCATCATTTCGGCTACAGAGGAGGAGCCATGGCTGGTTCCTTTGTGCTCCTTTTGCCTTTGCTGTTTCCTGCTCTTTTTGCACCTCTTAGTCACGCTTCACCCTCTGCCTTGTCGGTGCGTTTGTTTTTCAGTTCCTATTTCATTTGATTGCTGAAGATTTATGTTGCAATCCTCCCAGATTTTTCGTTGCATCTGCTTATTCAGAAGATAAGCAGATCTGATTGCTGAGAAATGTTTGCTTCCGCAGGAATGGAAGGCCCTAAAACCAAGACATTCCCACTTGCTTAAAAGCGCCCTGGAGCGACAAACTGTGAATATCAATCCTTTCAGTTGTTGAGATTTCTCTGAGCTTCATCATGTACCTTGTTTCTGAGTCCTGTTTTTTGATGTAGAGCGATGAGCAGCAGGATGAACTGTGGATGCCTTTAGCTCACCAAGGATGGAAGCCTTGTGTTCGTCCTACCACTGCTTTGTGTAAGCAAAACACCCTTTTTCGTTTCCTGGAATCATTCAAAATGCTAATCTGCTACATTACTTGGGCAGCAAAGCCAGAGAAATCTTCAGGGTATCTTCAGGTTTTCCTTGATGGAGGATTGAATCAGCAAAGAATGGGAGTAAGTAATCGTTTTTGCAATCTGAAACCAACGAATGCCCCCATCTGATTCTGCTACTGATTCACATTTTTGGGTTACAATAGGTTTGTGATGCAGTTGTCATTGCTAAAATTCTCAATGCAACTCTCGTAATTCCTTATCTTGAAGTAAATCCTGTTTGGCAGGATTCAAGGTTCTTTACCTAATGAATCCATCATAATTTTACACTTGGTTTGTGTAGTTAAGTATCCAGTAACCTTCTGTGTTCTTCCCATACTGCAGCACATTCATGGATATTTTTGATGTCGACCATTTTATCAATGTGCTGAAAGATGAGATATCCATAGTGAGGGAACTTCCTGCAGAATACTTCTGGAGCACAAGGGAGTATTATGCATCTGCTATTCGAGCAACACGAGTTAAAACAGCCCCGGTTCATGCTTCAGCCAACTGGTATCTGGAGAATGTATTGCCGATTCTGGAGAGGTTGGTGTTTGCTGTAGATGTTTAAGGCTCGTTATATAGCTCCTCATGATGATACCCCATCTGTTAATTCCAGCTATGGAATTGCTGCAATTGCACCATTCTCGCATCGCCTGGCTTTTGACAATATGCCTGAGGAAATCCAACAACTACGTTGCAAAGTGAACTTTGAAGCTCTAGTCTTCGTACCTCATGTTCGGGATCTCGGAGATGCTCTTATTAGTCGTCTCAGAAGCTCCCCTGTACCCACTGATGATTCTGAATACAAGCAACGCAGTAGAAAATTTGTTGTTCTCCACCTTCGTTTTGACAAGGTACCTTCCTGTTGCTGGGACTCACTGTGGTTTCTTGGACTTCTAAAACTCCAGATGTTTTTTCAGGACATGGCAGCCCACTCAGCTTGTGACTTTGGTGGAGGGAAGGCTGAAAAACTGGCTCTAGCCAAGTACAGGCAAGTGATCTGGCAAGGAAGAGTACTGAACTCCAAGTTCACTGATGAAGAGCTGAGGAGTCAGGGACGGTGCCCATTAACACCAGAAGAAATTGGGTTGCTGCTAGCTGCAATGGGGTTTGACAACACAACTCGCTTGTATCTTGCTTCCCACAAGGTAAGCCAGCAACTGCTTTTTGTAGGCAACCATGATGATGCTGATAACTTGTTTCTCCAAATTGTCATAGGTATATGGCGGAGAAGCTCGGATATCTGCATTGCGAAATCTGTTTCCTATGATGGAAGACAAGAGAAGCCTTGCATCATCTGATGAACGACGAGAAATCACAGGAAAAGCCTCCTTGTTGGCTGCTGTTGACTACTATGTTGCCTTGCATAGCGATGTCTTCATTTCTGCTTCACCTGGGAATATGCACAATGCTATGGTCAGCTTTGTTGATTGCCGCGTTTTACAAACTTGGCTCCGAATTTTCTGTAGTCAGTCCTCATTCGTGTCTGGTTTTCTACTGTGAATGGCAGGTGGGGCATCGAACATACAAAAACAGGAAGACGATACGGCCAAACATGGCCCTTTTAGGCCAACTCTTCCTGAACAAAAGCTTGAGCTGGCCGGAGTTTAAAAGACATGTGGTTGAAGGGCATAAAAACAGGCAAGGTCTGCTCAAGCTACGGCAACCAAAGCAGTCTATATATACGTACCCTGCTCCTGATTGCATGTGCAGCGCCTGAATCCATCCAGTGTAACTAATAGATGCGAGTTGTGGCTGGTTCAGAATGTGTGCAGTTTCTCTGAAAAAAATGCTGCAAATATGAGAAAGAAGCATGTTCTTGGGTAAACTACAGGACAGGATGTATTCAGATTGAATTATAAGAAGGGATGAATAAAATCTTGCATGCATTCCTTGAATCGATGTTCAACAAGGCATGATATGAAACGATACACTTTTTTTATATTAAGCATGAAATATGAAGCTTGCCCCAGCAAAAACAAGGGGCGATTGGTAGGAGCAAAATGGTCCCAGTATTGATACCAATGATTTCCAACCTTCAGCTTCAAATTTTTGTACTGCACAAACTTCTGCCTTGTTGGTTCAACTGATTAGTAATCTCAATGGAAGAAGAGGGCCTAGGCTATTCAAGCTCCTTGTCAATTTTATCCCTTTCAGCTTGTACTGGGGAGTTACCACTGGATAATGGTGCCAGTTCCCTGAAATCTTCAAGGCCTGATGATGGAGTTGTTGCTTCCTCAATCGGCAGAGTTCTCTTCGATCCTTCCAAAGCAACACCAAGCACAATGTTCTCTTCCAGTGAAGATTTGGTGGACAGACCTGCCTCTTGTTTTGGGGAAGGATAAGAGGAATTGTTGTCGGATTTCCGGACTGCGATCTCTGATTGCAAGGATTTCAAGTTTGTTTCCGGGGTTGCCTTTTCATTACCTTTAGTATCCTTCGATACAGGTCTGCCACTGTCACTCACTTCGGATCCAGGTGAAGATTTTTCAGCATTAGTTTGATCATCCTTCGTCTCAGCATTTGGCATGTTCACCATCTCCAAACCAGATATGGCATCAGATGATTGTACCTCATGTGTCTTCTGCTCAGTTGGTGTAGATTTAGGGTCAGCGTTGCTCGAAGCTACTTCATCTCTATCCTTCATGGCAGTCTTACTGCTATCCTTGCTGGCTTGCGCTGATGGAGTTTGAGTTTTAGCCTTGTCTTGTTCATTGCTTTTATGGACAGGTTCAACCAGTAGGAATGGACCGTTGGACACTGCACCCCTTCTGAATGCTGATTCTGTAAGCGGTACACCGTCAAGGTCAGATTCAGGATACACTCTCTGAACCGAACGTATGGGTGTGGCTAATCGAGCACGATGATGCCTTATGACTCTAAGAAGATCAAGAAGAACAGCTTCCTGTTTTTCAGAACGAGAAAATGAGAATTTCACCATTTGTATGACAAAAATTCAAGATACTTGACCAGATATGTTTGCAGCATGAATCAACTTGATAAAAAGAATCTAGAATGAAATGGAGATCCATGTGTGAGTGGATTCTCACCTTGACGCACAAATATTCTTCAACATGTGAGGTCTTCACAAAGCAGGACACCAATATCTGCATTGATTCCAAATGGCAAACCCATGATTTGAGATCAGGTTTGAAGCAGGACATCTTTTTTGATATTCAAGCAGGAGATCATACACGTTAACATAAAAAAGTTTACATGCTTATGATACTGAATTTCCTTGAAAATTGATAGTAGTTAAGAACAAGTGTGCATATGTACAGAAAAGGTAAGCATAAGATAGCCGCGAGAGGTAACATCTTGAGCTTGTTCGTGGAAGAATTCTTACCATCAGTGCCTGATTTTCAGGGTCGATGTTTTCCAAGAATACTCTCCTATGCAGCTTCTGTTGCTCCACTTGAGGATTCTTTGACAGAACCTTGCGCATATCAGCTACAATATTCTGCACAAGGAAATGATGAAAAACACCTGAATCTTCTAGCAGCATTGAAACTTACCAACCAACTACAGGGTGGGATTATCCTCACGTTGATTTTGCTGACATCTAGGTGGCTAATGCAAAGATGGGTTTTAATACGCCAATGCTTTTTCTTACTGAGGTTTCTCACAACATTCACCGTAAATTTATGGTTTGGAATGTGAACAGCTTCACGGTCTTCACCTCTTACAATTGTTGGCCCCCACCATCCCACACGCTACGGTAAGCCAAAGAAAGATGCAAAGATGGTTAAAAGGGGAAAAAAACTAAGACCATGTTCCACAACCAGAAATATGTCTAGCAAAAAATGTATCTTCAGCTAGCATTTTGTGAAAGTAATTAAGATAAGGGTGGCAGACCTCGACGAATCCAGAAACATCATATCCCTCAATCTTTGTCTGAATCCACTCATTGACAACAAAAGGGCGGGTTGCATGAATCATTGCACTTGAGAGGAAATTAGTGAATATCTAGAAAAGCCATAAAAAAGCATTTTTCATTAGCAGCTGCTTTTTCATTTGAAATGAGTACTTCCCTGACAGATGCGAGCATGAGAAAACATATTCAAGCTAAGAAATTGCATTTAATTTATACCTCACGACCCGCAAGAGTGAGTAGGACTGTCCCAAGCCCCCGGCGGTAAGCCATTTCTGTGTAGAGAAACCCAACAGCTCCATGAATAATGCTGCAGCAGCTATCCAAACAGCAGCATATACAGCTCTACCAGCTAAATGGAAACCCATCTGTCAAGAAGCAATAAAAGATGCTCTCAGAAAGTTTTTATTATTAAATCACCAAAACTTGGAGATTATGCTGCATGGAACAGATAGTCATGACATACATTCGTGGTATCTGTCACGTCACTAGTCTCCATGAAGAATTTTTGGGCATGCTGAATTGTGCTGCACAAATCCAAAGAATTAGAGCTTCCAATTTCGGAAAAGCAAACTTGTATAGAGGATAAACCAATAAAAAAAGGAATGTTGATAAAAACCATTACACCACGAGCCACAGAAATATAAAGTAGATTGAGCAACGATCCTATCTCTTACATTCATCTATTACGATTATGAAAATCCAACCAGGCTTCATGAATGAAATTTTCAAATAAGATATGGATGTTTAACATAATGATGATAAGGCTATAAATTAATAGGTTAACCACGGATCATCCACATGGTGGACCTGCAGATTTTCAACAAAAGTTTTAACATAACAAGGCAAATTGTATGCCAGCCTAGTTCATGAAGCGACGCGTGGAACTCAATTCAGGCAGAGAGAAACAAATAATCTCTTGCAAAACACTTGGCGAACATGAGAAAAATAGATACTATAAAGGATCCAATTATGACACTGACCTGGTCAAACAATAGGCAAACGCCAGAACTGTTGACAATGAACTGGAAAAACTTAGTAATCTTTTCTTAACAAGCTGGGCAGCTTCAGTAGGAAGAATTACTGGATCCAACGATCTGTGACGTACTCATTTGCCGTTAGTATGTCATCAGCAACTTATACCTGCTTACAAACACCGCTAACCTGCAAATCAAAATTGCACCAGTCCACAGCAAAAGAGGTTGAATGCATGAGGTGGTCAGCTGATAAGTACCACTCGTTTTCCAGCTACCATCACTCTTCTGCATGACAATGCCAAGTAATTAAGTCCACCAAGTACTAAAAAGAAAACAAAATTCTTGATCGAAAACCATCTGAGAGTATATTAAACACCATTCTAAAAGTATTTGAAAATGTATCCATATACGTGTATATATTAGGAACTGAAGGATGCTGAAGAGTAGCTTTTATATAGAATAATACATGGAGTAGCATCTTCCTGGCAATTCGGGCTAGTGGAACAAGTCCCCAAATGGAAAACACAACAATTCCAACAGCAGAAGCTAGTTTGGTCTCAAGTGGCCTTGCTTGTAAACAATTATATGATGATCTGCAGAACCCCAACAATTTTACTGAGAAAATTTCCCAATAGTACTCCATAGAAAAATAAAGTTACCGAGTTACTACTGTTAAATAAAATATGTTCAGCATTGATCATAATAGCATCTTGATTGAATGTGGGTGCGGCCACGATGAAAAAAATTGGAAAGGATCAAAACCACTTAATCAATGCTTCCAGAAGTCAATGAATGTTCGTATAACAAACACCTTAGGAAATGATAACATATACTGACTTGTTTAAAATCTTGCTGCAGGGAATATCACTGTAAGCATTATGGAATATTATATTCAATATAATCCACCTGGGTAGGAAAAATTACCTGGCTAAAGTTAATCCTGCATTCTTTATGAAGTTGGCGTCAAATGATGTGCCTGGGTTTAAAAAGCAATGGCACCTTAGCTGATGATTTTGTTGGCGGAAACCGCTCATTTGTTTCCATTTTCTGTGTGTAAATTTTGAACTCCAACTGTAGTACAGTTGCTGAAATTTAATCGACAATGGGTCATGTAATTGAAAACAAACCCAAGCAAATACTCGAAAGCAGGGAAATTTGAGCAATATCCCAACCGAACGCTAAAACAGCCATACCCTTGAATTCAAAGGAAGATTACAACAGCCCAGCAGACGAGATTGTTCCCGTATTCCTAAGCTCTGCAGCGCGGCGGCTTGAGGCAGAGGTTGCTAGAGAACAAGTGAAGACCGAATTACACTCAAAAGGCAAGATTTTGTGACGATCTTAGTTGGGTTGTGGCAAAGTTGCAATATCCACGAAAAAGAAACGCGACCCAGAATGACGATGCTTTTACCTGATAAAGCTTGATGCAGATTCCGAGATCCAGAGAGGGCCGCATGGGCACAATCATGCTAATCGGCTTGAGAGCTTCCCCTCAACCTCTTCTGTCGGGTTTCGTTTGACGAAAAATCGAACTGAGAAACACGAAACCGTGGGAATATTCGTAAGTGGGTTTTCAAAAAGATATTACAGTTTCACCCTAGATCGATCTAGTCCCAGATCCCGGATTCACCCACCAGAAAAAAAAACTAGTCTATCTCCACAATTCTCATGTAGCAAACTCAAGCAGATTTTGGGCAAGTTGCCCCACTGATTCAACCAAGGCGGCAGCGAAAGTGTATCGAAATTGCAAGCAGACGTGAAAATCGTCACCAGCGTCAAACCCTTTAGTCAAAATATTGTGTGAAGCGCAGCCAGAATCCCATTCATCCTCCACGCCCCAGTCATTGTTACTGGTGATACGCCGCCCATTAGTTAACTTGTCCCTGTCACTGGGGGTTCTTACATTTGCCCGTTAAAATGAACAACCGGGGTTTGTGTTTTTGCCAAAAGGTTTCATCTTTCGTTGTCTTGTGAACACGGACATGGAAAATCATCTTTCACACGGTTATTCAGTGACTTGGACGCTGCTATTCCCCTTGGAATCTGCACTGTAAGTGCACAGTATTCGAAATCCCCATGCTACACAGGGTGGAGTACACAGCCAAATAGTTTTTCCAGTTTGTAGACACGGGTGAATGGAGTGCTGTTAAATGCGTGAACATGAGAGAGCTTGCATGCACAGGGAGCATGTCCCTTACTTTTCATTACACTGGTTTTCCATCTGGAATTCATCAAAATCTGTACATTTTTGCTGTGAGTATCTACCCTGAAATTCAGGAACAAAATCATATCGTCGTGAGGGGAAGAAGCAGACTCCCCAAGAATGACTAGCCACTACACCATGAAAAGGATTCACCATGCAGCAGCTGTTTGTATCTAACTATCTATCTCTTGTATTATGTTCTCACACTTGACTCTCCTGATCCAAAGTCCAGCTCGGTATTCCAGCTCCAATACGGCAACAATGACCGTGTCAACTCACACTCGGCCCAGTTTTTAGGTGGGGCAAGTGAGAAGCAACAGCCTTCACAAACAAACAGTCTCGGCACAGACTCAGAATCTTCAATTCCACAGCAACGTGTATGTTGCCAAGTTCCACATATGTCGCAAGCTACCATTCTTTCTCCATCATCATCTTTTGCCCCACACTTGCATTTCACTGTCCAGTCATCTTTCCCTCCTTCCCAGATCACTCCATTTCCTAACTCAAACCCTGCAGCCCTCACCATAATCTCTGTTCTCAAATCAGCTATCCCGATAACAACTTCATTTTCATGCTTCTCTTCCATTCCCACAATCTCTACGACCCAAATGTTCTCCATGCCGCAGTATGTTTCCCGCATTGCTTTCTGAACAGCTCCCTTCAGGTCACCTATGGTTGAATGTAGAGGAATAGCCACGTAATCCCACGGTGGGAGAGCAGAAATCATTTCAATTTCTAAACTTGGGCTTAGCCTGAAAATGAATCTCAGAAGATCATCATTCTCATCTTTGAAGGGCCATTCCCTTACGAAATGCTTGCTGTGCAAAAGCATCTGGGAGTGCATTATCACTTTATCACCACAAGGGTATTCCAGGAGAACGATGTGGTACAAGTAGGAGAGATCATTTGAAACATCTCTTTCTGAGTCTGTATGATCCTTTCTGCGACCAATTTCTTGAATGCTGTATTCCAAGACTTTTGTAGACCTGTTAACTTCACGGTGAACAATGAAGCTTCCGACGATCACATTGTTCATGGCCTTGAGAACATGATCGATTAAACCCGTATCACCAATGTGAAGACGGGCTGCATCTCGAACTTCTTGCCTCGTCATTCCATTGTTTCTGAAACAGTTATCAGCTCTCTTCCCTTTCAGTACTTCAACAATGACTTGAGCTACATTCTCCAGCCTTCTTACTGGCCATCTGCTACCCAAACTCGCTGCAAGAGTCGAGAATTTTCTTGGTTTTCCCTTGGAAACCTTCTTCGATACTGAATATTTGTATCTTGTAAGCTGGCGCGGAGGTTTGAGAGAAAGCATGAAACTGAACAAGTCCCTGAGTGTGATCAAATTGGTGTCACTCATTTCTCTGTAATGATGGATAATATGTCTGATTTGCTTCCCCTTATTCGTGAGAGAAAAGAAATCTCTGATAACTTGATCAAGATGAATGGAGCTGAGGGCGCTCATTGCAGTTTCATAATTGTGAACCTTCACACCAAAGCTTCCATTACAGAATCTATATCCCCATCTACTGAACCAGGAGGTTCCATAAGCAACACCATAAAGAAGCCTAAGATCCATATCCTTCTTCTTCGACAAATCCTCCACTGTAATTTTTCTACAACACCAACAGGAAAGATTGAAACCAATCAAGAATGGATGAGAATATAATGCATTCAGCATCCAGATATGAGTTTCCATACCTTGAATGAAGACAAGTACAAATCCGATCCCAGAAATCCATGATTTCTCTTCCAGAAATATACTTGGAACCACCTTCAATCCCATTGATACAGATCAAATGTCCAAACCCGTTGCAGTGAATCAAGCCGTGCAACAAATGCGTTTGCAAATCGAAGGCACCATCAGCAAGCGGCCGATTCCAATCGTCATCTCCAGGAATTATGAAGTGATAATTCCTTTTAGAAACAAAGCGATTGCTCCAACCTGAAGTAAAGACTACATCAAGTAAACCCACGAAAGAATCAAACGATGAAGTTGATTTTTGCAACTCACCAGCGAAACGGCAGTGATCGCAGATATGCGTGCTCTGCAGCACCTTCACGTTCTCTTCGATGGTGTAGAGTGGAAACACCAATCCCTTACTCTGGTAAACCAAAAACGTGGACCAAACCGACGCCCATCGGAATCAACGTCGGCGCGCTCGAGCTCAGCGCATTGGCAAAGAAACTGCCGAATATTATCGCGGAAAGCGCCGGAAAAGTAGACGGAGTCCGCGAATGTTTGAAACGAGTAAAATTTTGTGGGAGGCATGGATGACTCGGTAACAAGAAGAGGTGCGTCGTCAAGTTTTTCAGATCAATGAAGGCTCACTTACAGTTACGACGGAAGTTGCGGTGAAGGATTTCGAAATTCATCTGGATTTCTTTTCCCTCTCTCAACAGAGAACCGAAGCATGCAATGCAGCTTCAGGGGAAACTGCTGGCTACTTCATGCGATGCCGATGTGCGCTCCGCTCCTTGTTCGATTATGATTCGCCATAACTGATCTGAACTGAAACTGTAACTCCCATGAATGACAAATCGCCCATCAAAATCAAAATGGAGTTGGCGATGGCGCTACGCTGCACATTTTGCATATTTTTTCAAATTTTGTATTCTTTAAACTCAAAAATGTACCTCAATCCCTTCATCTGTTTCTAAGTACAAGGATTTGATGTCACAGGGAAAACAGTACATGGCTAGCTAATGGGGCTTTTGATTAGATTCAATGAGCAGGGCGTTCAGCATTATCTGAACTGCAGAGTCGTAGACAACTTCGTCGTAATGCATTCCGTCGTCTGTACAGCCGCGTCCGCAGAGGTCACTCAACCGGAGAATATCAAGCCTGAACAGTGGTCCACCATTCTCACTCAGAAGCTTGCTTCCCACAAGCTCATTCTCATACAAACTGCACATTTCGTTGGTCATTCTGCTCCTCTTCTCATCCGTGTTCAACGAAGCAGTTATCAGCTTCGGGATGCCAATCCAGAAAAGATGCAGCAAGCGGGTGTTTGCATCTGGATACAATGAGGATGGCAACAGAGCTGATACATTATCTCTCAAAACCTTCAAAGAAACACCATACTCTGTGGCATTGTTAACATGAAGCATATCCCACAGGCCTGCCCCATCACCATAACATCCGGGAAGCTCATGTTTTGCCTCATTTGGGATACATGCTGAGTCAAATTATCCACATATGGAGCCCATAGAAAGTCTAGTTTCATGCCAATCTCTTTCAAGGTGATTGAGTAATCGCTATGCCTTTTAAACAAATCACCCCGTATACTCTCCTGGCCCTCGGATCCCATAACCGAGGTTAACAATGAAAGAGCAGTTAACCTAGCTTGAGAATCTCCTGCAACAACAACCCATGATCCATTTAACAAATCAGAGACATCTGATTTCTTTAACTTCTGAAAATCACATTTTGAAACCTGGGTTGACTCCACCCAATCCCAAGACTTCCTACAACGAGATTCTTCCGAAAAAACCGCATCCTCACAATCTCCTACCCCGCTAAAAGTCACACTATGAAGAGAGCGAATGCAAGAATCAGAAGAAACAGAATATGGGTCATGAATTACCGCCGATGGTGAAAGAAAAGCTGTGATCGAGGGGAAATAGGGCATCAGATGGACACCTACAGCAAGCGAAATGAAAAGCGCACAGCTGAAAAAGAGTATCTTGTTGCGACTCAAATGCCAGCCCGCCATCGCCATGGGCACAAACAGAACTACACAAGCCGCCAGCAGTCCCCACTGGGCTGCCCCTATCATCTCCTGCACTCAGTTTCTGTGGATGACCGGATCTATCGACACTACCTTCACGTTTGAGAACACACATTCAACTGCCTCACAAAATCGCATTTTCTTCCGTTGTGAAACAAGGATCTGGCCGGTGAAAGCGATAGCACAACAAGATCACACAACACAGCTGCCGTTTTGGTTCAGATACCGTAGAAAGGCACAAGAAAGAAATAAACCATCAATCTCCCGTCGGTGAACCAGAAACGGTGACGGAGACTCCGGGATGCACCAGATTCCTTCCCTTTCCTCCCAAATATCACAACCCTACGGTCAATCGTTAATTTTCAAACTACTTTAAAAATGTTAGAAAATAATTATTCATATATAAATAATATTTATTTTTAAATATTACATTTAATATTATTAACACTCCCCCTAATTGTACGGACCATGACCAGCATCAGCAGCAAAGCACACTCCATTTTAAATGCCGAAACAGCTAACCAGATCCAACTTCCAAGAGGGATAACAACAAGCAAAGAAAGAAACCAGGAGAGGAAGGATCTTTATGCACTCAGCAGCAGCGGCATGACAAAAGATCAATGCATGTAAAAGGCCTGGACTTCTTCTCAAGTTCTGCAGCTGTGGGCAGCGGCTCCAATCTGTACAGGCCGCCAGTTTGGGATGCACAGCATAACAGATACAAATTTCGACAGATCCCTTGGCTGAATGGATAGACTCTCTCAGGAACAGACCTGCACAAGGAAATGTTGATTATGATCTTCTACATGTAATCAGCATGACTGTGATGGTGAAAAGATACACAATGCTGAAGAGCAGTCAACACTATGAGCCGGACCAGAGTAATATGGCTCATATTATAAAACAGGTGAGCCTAGTGAACAAGAGATATCCATTTACAGGAGGAAATCGAACAGACCTCAAATACCCAATTCTTGGCCGTCTGACAAGCTCGTATGTCGTTTGGTTAGTCAACACAAGGTAGCTGTTACATGAGAAATTTTGGTGATAGACAAAATGGGAAAAAAAAGGCTTAACTGAAGGAAATGAGGATGTGGTTGAACACGGTTTGCAATTAACTTTTGACAAATAAACTTTGAAGAAAATGATGGGGTGGCAACCAATGTACCTATGGAAAATGAGGAGTAGAAGTAGGAATATCAACGTAAGTGACAGACAAATCAAGAGCGCGCCTGTGATTATGGCCTCCCACCTACACAGAAGTAATTTCATGTTAGCACACTTCAAGTAAAAGTTCAAACAGAGTGGCGCATAAAGGGAGATACGCGTAGATACGTACCATGTCTTAGATGCATTATATGCCAGGAACTGGATATAAATAACTGTTGTCCAGATGCACAAGACTGTTTCCTCGCATGTATACCACCTGATGCAACATTTTAGGGTATTATTAATAAAGATCTTACCTTTTCTCATTCAAAATGATTAGTACAGGATAAATAATTAGCATGGCATCAACTCTAGACCAACATGAATAATGAAGAAACATAAAGAAAAATGTAGGTGGAAATACTGCAAGAAATTGCAGAATTTGAAACACGTACTCACCAAAACAGACAATGGTTGCCCTGGCCAACACATGCTCCTAGCCAAACACAGTGATGATCAAACTGAAGAACACACTTGTCGCAATCATGACAATGTCTTGCCCGTGGAGGCTGTAACGTAAATGTGAAATAATAAATCAAACAGGCACAAAAACCTTTGATAATGTGAAAAAAGATTCTCTACTATTTCCACTATGGAATTAGAATTTTGAAACAAAAAATTGTGAACAATCAACCATGGAAAATCTAACTTCCTAGGAATAAAAAAAGAAAATGTTACCTGCATAAGATTGCAATATGTGCACGTAAAACTTCTGAACAAATTGAGCAGAAAAAAATCAATCAGCAACAAGGGAAAACTAATAACAGGAGAAGAAAACAAAAATGTGGAAAAAATTCTGCACACTCATGATGTACGTATCTTTTGACTACTCAATGCAACCAGGAAACGCACACAAACACACAGACTCTATTCTTTAGCTCCAAAGAAGACTTGGGTGATACAGGCATTGACCCACGGACCTTCTAAAACGTTAACCACGTTAAATTTCTCTTACACTGAAGTTCCTAGTTGACAAATCATCACACAGTTTTCTAAATTAACATAACACGAAGCTACATTTAGTGTAACTCAGCATGTACATAGATGGTAATAATTGTTCAATGCAATTCTTTAGCTTTAGAATATTTACTTGCCTGATAGATGACTCTGGAGGGTACAAATCCATCATCATTTTCGTCCAAGCAGTGGCATTCCCACTTGAATGGATACTTGCGTCTATGGTGATGATGCTTCCATTCTCGCTCGAAGCTGATTGTCTTTGCTTAAACATTGTAACAACACAAACCCAATGGCATGAAATTAGTGAGCTAAGCCTAAAAGGTATTCTTATACTTTTTAGTCTGACTTTTCTTTACATCAAATAGATTGAAAATTTTCAGATAACATCAGGAAAGAGAAAACTTACTTTGCAGCCAATATTTTTCTTCTAGCTAATGCATCTTCTTCATTTACGGCATTCTGTGCATCTAGAACGTAGCTGCATTTCAAAGCAGGAATGATCCAAATGTTTCACGCATATCAAACACATGAAGCAAACTTGACTCCCGATACCAATTTCAAATGAACTCTGAATACGAAAAAGAAAATACCCAGGTGATGTCCCAGCAGTGACAAAATATTGAACCAAAGTAGCAACAAACAAAAATGCATATGAAGTCGTATACCTGCATTAAGGAAAAAACTGCGGGTGTTAGATAGCATCATCTGTTTATCGCCAGGCAAACAAAAAATCAAGAGGCACAAGAAGCTAGACAAATGATGAAAATTAATCAACTTCACTAGACCCGAAATACTTCGCATGATAACTAATGCTTGTTCTCCAGACAGTGTGACAAACAATTCCAAGCCATTAGGGATCATAAAAAGAAACTGAGCGTTGTTACCAGGGCTCCCGTTTGGTCTTTTCTATCAAATCGTTGTCGAAAACGAATATAACCCCGCAAACAGCAGGTGTAGCATCACCATAGCAATTTTCAACAATATCGCAGATCTTCGAGCTATCCACAGTGCAGGAACAAACTTCATCCATTCCGGAAAACACGGATAATAACTCACAACAAGAAAACAAAAAAAGGGAGTTACCCGGATCAGAAAGGGCTGCGAAGAGGCGGGTGTCTGCGAGACGAGCCCATGCCCGAGAAGGGCTGCAACATGATGCACCCATTACTTCGCCTTGCTTCTCTGCTTGGCTTGCAAGCTTAGAGGTTCATTATCACGCAAAGAGCGACCGCTCGTGCGCTTCAGATAGACCTCGGAATTTTAGGCCTCTCTTCTTCAAGTCCCCTCTTTTCACCGGCTACACAGCAGACGGTACTGCTGACATTTCCTTTTTCTATCCACTATTTATTTTTTTTAAATGTAAAAAAAAAAAGAAAAAAGAAAAAGAAAAAACCAATACAACAAAAAGTTCAGATTTTGTCCTCACACTTAATTCGTATGAAATTTTGGGAATCTCAGAATAATAATAATAATAACAGATTTTTTTAAAAAAAATAGCCTAAGAACTGTGTTTGTGCTCCTCGGCAGCAGCTTCGAATGTCTGTCCGGCTACGAGTTCGGGAACCTCATCCTCATCGACATCCTCTGCTGAAGCTGTGGCGCCAACGGCTCTACTGTTGCTGCCGGCAGCTGGGGACTGCTTCTGAAAGTGTTCAGCCAACCTCTTCAGATTCTCCAAGTTATCGGGTCCTGCAACAGTTTCAACACTTGCCACTGTTACATCGGGACATCAAGGACTTCAGGGGTGACAAATGAAGCTTACCCAATTGGTTTATGATTTGGGGAAGAATATCTTGCAGTTCTGGGAGAAAAAAAAAGGAGCAGGAAGCATTAATCAGAGGCAGGGGCAGGGGTCATTGCGTGATGGGAAGTAGATAAGGAAGCGTACTCTTGTTCTGTGGAGTGCCACTAACCACCCAAGTGTTGGCCGGAATGGAAGCTTGCACTGGTTAAAAGGGGGAGAATTTTAAGCACGGAAGCTATAGAGAAGTTATACCAACAACAATGGAAACCGGGTGATAGGAATATAATACCCTTTGGGTTGGTGAACTGGATAACCACATCGTCCTTGAAAATGTTGACCTCCTCAATGGCGGGTATGGCATTCACCCCAATTCTCTTTAACGTGCTTTGGAGCCTTTTGTCATCGGTTGTGGTCGTCTTGTGCACAGCCTTCTTCTTTCTGCACCACTCGAAAGTTAGTGTTCCCCTTACCAAGAACTTTCTGGGAGCAAACTGCACTTTTTTTGCATAACCAGGAGACAACAAAAATTGGAGAAAGAAGTTATTTCAAAACCTTCTCACGGTACCCTTTCCACCAGTTCGAACTGAACCAGCCATCTTCATTAGCTTTTCCACGTTCATCTGAACATCAGAACAACTGAGGCTTAACACTGAAAAACCCATACTGATGCATTCCAGATACATCCGAACTTCCACTTCCCAAGAAACACTTTAGCAGATTAAGAGACACAAGCCATGCAATACAATTTTTCACACCAGACTTCAATTCCATAAACGGACGTCCAACACAGTAATACGCAGATTCCAAACCCCAATATGAAGCACCTCCAAATCAGATGATGGGTACACAAAATAGAGCAAGAGGAAATGAAAAGAAGAACAAGCAAATTACCTTGTATGCAGCACAGAGAGCTCTCACTGGGCAAAACAAGAATTGAAGCGGGGGAAGAACCAGTGGCGATGAGAATTCAATCGAGAAACAAAAGCCCTAGCTGAAAGCGAAGATCCGGTAAGAGGGTATTTTCGGTATTCGCACTCCATCTAAACGGGCTACACCGACTGTAGCCAGTACAATGGGCCCATACTCGGCCCAACTATTTTCAGGAACAAAAACCGCACAAGCGGAATTCAGGCTTCTACAAGAAGCTTCACAAAAAATATGGGATGCAGAAACAGAGCATTGATTCAGTAAGGATTTCTATGGCCAATCCAGAAACTTGTGGCCCTGAATCGAAGGAGGAAGATAAGCTTGAAGCGCTGAATCAGGATTGCCTGGAGGATAGACGTACCCTTCGCCATAACCAAGATCCTTCATCATCTTCGTCGGTGCATTTCTCAGGTGCAACGGAACTCTCTCATTCTGTCCCACGGATTCCCTCACCATTTTCTGCGCACTTTCAATTGCTCTATACACAGCCACCGACTTCGGAGCCAACGCCAAATACGCGACGCATTGCGCCAGAATCGTATTGCACTCTGGCATTCCGATGAAATGGCAACCTTGGTAACAGGTAACAGCTTGTTGCAGGGCTTGGGGATCAGCCAAACCGATGTCTTCGCTTGCGAATCGGACGAGGCGGCGTGCGATGTAGAGTGGCTCTTCACCTCCTTCCAGCATTCTGGCGAGCCAATAGATGGATGCATCGGCATCGCTACCACGCATTGATTTGTGGAGGGCGCTGATCAGGTTGTAGTGTTCCTCCCCTGCCTTGTCGTAGGCTAGATGCTTGCATTGCAATGCTTGTTTAGCATCAGAGAGTGTCACGGTGGTGGCTGATTGTGTTTCTTGGGTTCTGGCGATGGCGGTGGTGGCTGCGGACTCGAGGGAGTTCAGTGCCACACGAGCATCTCCGTCGCATTGGGACGACAAGAAGTCGATAGCTTCATCGGTTACTTCCAGCTTGGCTGCTCCAGAGGTGTTTGATGATAGTCCTCTGAGAGAATCTGAGACAGCTCTTTTTAGGAGAGACACCAGATGGTGGGGCTTCAAGGGATGCAGAGTTAGGACCCTGCAGCGGGATAGCAACGGAGTGATGAGATGAAAAGATGGGTTTTCAGTAGTAGCGCCGATGAATACGATACTTCCATCTTCGATTATAGGAAGAAAGGAATCCTGCTGCGCTTTGTTGAATCTGTGGACTTCATCGAGAAACAGAACTGTTCTCTTGTGGTTCATCTGTTTTGCTCTTCTGGCCTGGTCTACGATGTCCCTGACATCCTTCACGCCGGCAGTGACGGCGGAGAGAGAAACAAACCGGTACATAGAAGAAGAAGAGGAGGAATGACAATCGCTTGCAATAGCCCTGGCGATAGAGGTTTTGCCGGTTCCCGGCGGGCCCCAGAAGATGATGGACGGGAGACGGCCGGAGCGAACGGCCGACCGGAGGAGAGAGTTTTCACCGAGAATGTGCTCCTGCCCGACCACTTCATCGAGATTCTGAGGCCGCATTCTCTCCGACAACGGGACCGACTCGGAGGTTTTTTGACGCTTTTGTTTCTGAAATCCATCTCCGTCCGCGGCAGCGTCTGCGCTGAATCGGTCGACATCCTTCTCAGAACCGAAGTTGAAGAAGGTATTGATTTTTGATTGAACAACCGGCGATCGGGACTTCGCTGCCGGAGAATGACGACTCCCGTTTTCGAGAATCCAATCTGCGGCATCGGCGACGTTGCCCTCCGCCGCGGCTAGGGCTTCCGCAGCCAGCTCGGCGGCGAACCCCATGTTCACGAGCTGCTCAATTCCTGCTTCCATATTCCAAATCCCCCAACACCTTTGAAATCCCCCGTTCTCTTCAGAATGTGTGCTTATATATATACAGAATTAAGAAGGCAAGATGATTCCTCTCTTCTTCACAAGAGACATGAAAATGGCTAAAGACACATTTAAAATTGAGACCTTTAAAATCCCTCGTACCAGCCATCGCACCAAATGGCGCAGATCAAAGCATAACCCGCCCCAAACCCGAAACCCGGTTGGGTAAACGGGGTGGAGTGGTTCCAAACTCCGAAGCACCAGAGGCTGTCAAAAATGAAAAATTGGAGTCAATTTACTGCAATAGGTGCTAGCACCAGAGGGCTGTTCCCGGCGTTGATCGCTGTGATCGGTAGTGAATCACCGTCTTCGGAAAATGGATAACCGAAACGTCGTCGTCTGTGACAATGGAACCGGCGTAAATCTCGAATTCCACTTGATTCTCTATCCTGCGCTGTTTCTTTGTTGGACTCAGCATTTGGATATTGCTTCTTAATTCGTTAATGAATTCTTCAATTTTCATCGATTCAGTACGTAAAGTGCGGTTTTGCTGGGGAGAATTTCCCCACTTCAGTGTTTCCTTGCGTCGTTGGGAGGCCAATGCTTCGGTATGAGGAATCTTTGATGGAACAAGAGATCATGGTTGTGTTTTTTTTTTCTTTTTTGTATTTTTTTGGTTTCATGCTTCATTTGTGAGTGGATTGATGATTTTCGAGTATGAAAAGCATTTTACTTATGCGCTCATACAGGATACTCTTGTGGGTGATGCTTGCTTGAAGTGGAGACATCAGTTGGATGTTACCTACCCTGTCAATAATGGCATCGTGCAGAACTGGGATGACATGGGCCATGTCTGGGATCATGCATTCTTTAGCGAATTGAAGGTGTATGCCTTTTCTTTGGTTTTTTATGCCATCTCTTCTCACTTGAAGTTTATGTTATCATTTTTTGAAGGTAGACCCTGCAGAATGTAAGATTTTGCTCACGGATCCTCCTCTAAACCCATTGGCAAACCGTGAAAAGATGGTCGGACATCGAATTAACATTGTTTTTGAATTTAACTGTGATGGATTTTTAATTTATCATACATTTGTATTAACTTTTCAGGTTGAAATCATGTTTGAGAAGTACAATTTTTCGGGTGTCTTCATCCAAATACAAGCGGTATTAACCTTGTATGCTCAAGGTGCTTATTCACAAATGAATGTGGCTTGATTGTTATTTCCAAATTCTTATAGTTTTACTTGGATGGACATGTACTGCTGTTCAACATATGATTTAAATGCCTTAGGGTTGCTCACTGGACTTGTTATTGACTCTGGCGATGGAGTGACTCATGTGGTATGTTTTAAACGCTGTTAATATGTATTTTTGTATTATAATTACTTATTTTTTTAACGCCCTATCTTCCAGGCTCCGGTGGTTGATGGATACTCATTTCCTCATCTTATAAAACGAATGAATGTAGCTGGGAGGCATATAACATCATATCTTGTTGATTTGCTTATGAGGGGGTAGGTGGTCCAGGAAATTAGGAACACGAATGATAATTGCAAAAAAGTGTTAATTTTTTTTATATTCATATCTGCAGGTATGCTATGAACAAAGTTACTGACTTTGAAACCGTGAGAAGTATCAAAGAAAAACTTTGCTACCTTAGGTAAGCTAACCTTGGCTGTTTTACTTGGCTGAGCATGTGTACATGCGCTAAAAGCTTTGTTGTCCCCTGAAGTTATGATTACAAAAGAGAGTATCAGTTGGGGCTTGAGACGACCATACTTGTTAAGAACTATACTGTAAGCTCGAAGTCTGCAAGCTTCTGTTTCACTGATGCTTGCGAGATGCTGTAGTTACTGATTACTCCTTGATGCTTAGCTTCCTGATGGAAGAGTAATCAAAGTTGGTACTGAGAGATTTCAAGCACCAGAGGCTCTTTTCACTCCAGTAAGTACTATCCTCCATGGATTCTGGAATGATGATTCTTGTTTTCTTCAGGGTTGGTTGATGCTGTTTTCTGTTCCTCCCTTATTTGCTTCAAGTTTATTCATTCTTATTTACGCACCAAATGTTGCATTCTCATTTTACCAGTTTAGTTATCTTGGAAAGTCTTTTCTTGGGGATGCAAAAGATAAATTAGTGAGGCATCGGTGTTTTGTGTGTTACGAACTTTTTTCTGTCATTTGTCACCACACCCTCTTTTCCTTGCAGGAACTCATTGATGTCGAAGGAGACGGAATGGCAGACATGGTATTTAGATGTATCCAGGAGATGGATATAGATAATAGGATGATGGTAAAAACACTTCTCTATTTCAAATAACTCTGTCCCAAGATTGTGAAGATCTAATGCAACTGCATGACTTAATTCTGCAGCTTTACCAGCATATTGTATTGAGTGGTGGGAGCACAATGTACCCTGGGCTGCCAAGTCGGTACTACACTATCTAGAAAGACTTTGTTTCTCAAACTAGTAGTAAAGATGGTAAAACCATTTCTAAGCTATTTTCTAGATTGTCACACCAAGTGATACCTTCACTGCTTTTTGGAGCACCCTGACTTAAAGCAGCATCATATGTTCATCATTTAAGCTATTGACAACCCGAAAAACCCATTCCGTCTCCTGTCACTCTGAGAAACCCTGATGCTGCATGATTCTTTAGACGCACTTTATTTGTTTGCCCCCCTTAAAAACTCAAGTTTTCCATTTTCTTGGAAGACATACTGGTTGTATTCCTTAGAGCATAAATTTTTCTATTCCTATTCAATTATTGTCTGTCGGCAGTGGGTCTTGCTCGTTTCTCTCAGAAGCAGTTTAATATCCATTTGTTGTTTCTCATGCCTGTAATAGACTGGAGAAAGAAATACTGGAGCGCTATCTGGACGTGGTTTTGAAGGGCAACGCGGATGGCCTGAAGGTTGATTGACCAGTCCTTTGTACTCATTTTCTCTCTTTCCTGGATCTCCGAGCAACATCCTTCTCTGCCTTTTCTTCCACAGAAACTACGACTCCGGATAGAGGACCCTCCACGCAGAAAACACATGGTGTATCTGGGAGGCGCAGTCCTCGCAGGAATCATGAAGGTACAAGACAATTCCCCCCCCCCCCCCCATCTCCTCCACACTTGATGCATGTGACTGCTACCCCATTGCAGGACGCCCCTGAGTTCTGGATCAGCAAGCAAGATTACCTGGAGGAGGGCGCCGCCTGCCTGAGCAAGTGCGGCCCCGCTTGAGCACTCGGCCCAGCCCAGCTCTCTGTATCCATTTGTTGGATTCACAAAACTTCGACCCGACCCATGAAAACTCCGACGACAAACAATGTCAACTGTTTTTGGTAGGGAATTATTTTTAAAAAATATCTACATGCATATTAAATTGATACGAGCTTATGGAAATATAATAATGAGTTGTTTATATTCCCGGTGGGGTCCACCATAAGCATATAATATTTCCCGTGTATTATTTTATTTTGAGATAAGATTTCGTCTTTTCTTCATTATAAAAAAAACATAGTAGACTTTTTTTTATTATTTTTAAAAAACTATGTATATTTTGAAAAAGTTTAAATGCCTCCTCCACAAAAAAATATATGTGTATATATTAAATGCAGTTGTCGTGTAGTCGGCACATTATTAATTCGTGGAATATTTTATTAAAAAAAATAAGCCAAGAAAAATCCGTCACAGTCAACATTCCCAACTAAGCATATGTCTAAATTATTATTATTATATTATAATATAATTGGGGAGGCGACGTGGCGCGACTCCTAGCCCATTATTTTATGTTTTTAAGGATTATAAATGGCGTAGGGCGACGTGGCGGCAGGCCCGCCGTGCTTACAGCAACCTCGTACGCCACACACGTCCCAATCACACCCATTAAAAAAGCATATATTATCATCCTTACTTAGGGATGATGCATTGCATTGCACTTCTTATATTATGTAGCAAATGCCTAAATTGAATGTCAAATGTTGTTGAGAATGTGTGACACCTCGTCGTATTTAACATTTGGGCATGTCCGTCACGCACGAAATTTTCGACATATGAAATAGCAATTCATTAGACATTCCTAGTGATGGATGAAATTATAGTGGAGGGAGGTGCCATGGCCATGGGAGGGGTTGGAATCTGGCAACATTATGTGTCAAAAAATTAATAATTCAAGTGGACCAAAGTGACAGACAGCTTCCCCTCCTTCAACACCACACCAGTCCTCACCCTTCAATTTCACTCATTTCTACATTATTTGTAATGTCCTATTTGGTAAGATATTTTAATTTACTCCACATTAAATATGAATATTGTGGATTTCATTTTTTTAAAAAAAATGACTACTTTATTTATTGTAGAATGAAGATAATGTGTGAAAAAGAAAAGAAAAGAAAAGAAAATTAAAGATATTTCAACATCAATTCAAAGGATAATATTGGGTAGGTTCTATAAACTAAATCTTTCTTATACATTATAATCTTATCTTATTATATGAGAAAATTAAAAATTCACAATATAAAAGTAATTTCATAAAAGTATTGAATTTCTATTTTAGTGATTTAATAATAAATTAATTAAAAAATTATATTTTTCGCTCTCGACAAATTTAAAAAATACATTTATATTATTAATTAAACTATATAATAAATTACTTTTTAAAATTTTTGAATACCTATTTTAGTATATTTAAATATGTAATATAATTTTATATTATATTACAAAACATTTTTTCAATCTAAAAATTGAATTTATTCATAAAATACTAAAATTAATTTTATTCTACATAATCTTAAACCTAAATTAACAAAACAAAACATGCCCATTGTCTTTTTAAATGGGTTACTTCTTTAATTTGTCATTTTTCCAGAAAACTATATAATGATTATTTTTAAAAATGAATCTTTTCATGATAATGAAATTAATGACATGTTTATTTAATTATTGAATAATTGAATTATTAAAATAGATTAAACTTTGTTTTAATCACACTTGTGATTATGTGTCATTTAATATAAAATAATAATTTATATCAATTCGCTCCCTATACTCTCTTTATTAGTTTCATATAAAAATCAATATTTTAAAAAAATGATTAAATCAGGAAATAAATTAAATATATTTTTAAAACACTAGGGAAAACATTATCCTACAAAAAATGAAAATGAAGTTTCAGAAGACATAAAAAATAGGCAACATAAAGGGTGTCAGTGTGTGTAATTGGGGGGGGGGGGGGGGAGAAAACGATAATAATTGAAATGTTAGGGACCTGGTTGCATTATTTTATTGGACCATATGAATTTTAATGTTTCATTTATTATTTGGACATGAATTTATTTACCGCCACCATACTAAACTAATTTATCCACGTGGGTGAAGTCAACTCGACGTGGACCTTATAACATTTAATTTAATTAAAAATAAATTACTGATTTTTCAGGACGCGTAATTGACGTCCAGGTTTTATTAATTAATATTAAGTTGACAAAAGAAAAACAAATTGGAAGACGCTAATGCAAGCTTGTACGTGGAGGTACAAGTCCCATGATTCATGATCTCATGCACCGCGTTGTTTTAATTAAATATTTTTTATTTTCGAGGAAAATGATGTCACGGTAAAGTTGTATTATAAACCTGGCCAGTGGCCAGCTTCAATATGAGAAAAATATATTTCATATATAAAAAAATTAATAAGATAAAAATAATATATCTATTTTTCTAAATTATCTGTCACCCGAAGTACTATTTTTTAATTGGTATTTGAGATTAGATCTCGGAAATAATTCAATATTTTATTAATTAATAAATAAAATAATATATACATTAATTGATGTGATCGATTTTAATTGGAATGGATGCCCCACGTGTTGGAGATTAGAAATAGATTTTAAATCACAATTGGAGTAGGCCATAGTTTGCTATAAATGGGATGGGTGGGTAATTTAGGTTCTATTTCCTTCCAAAATAAACATTAATTTTAATATTATATAAATTCAGTCTACATAATTTTTTTAAAAATAAAAATCTTCTAGTACAATCTCTCAGAATTATAAAGAAACTACTTTGTATTTTGAATCTGTGATTTAAATTATGTAAAATATGATTAATTTTCAAATTATGTAAATATAATTAGTTTAATATTATAAATTATTTTATATTATATTATAAAATTTAATAAAATGAATTATATAAAATCTATTTTTAAAATAAATATTATAATTTTTTAAAATAAATTTTTTATTTTAAATTAATCAAATAATTTATGAAAATAATTAAATAATTTGAATTTTTAATTTTAATATATAACAGTTTAACATTAGAATGTTTAAAAATTAAACCGAATCTATTCAATGAATTATTTTTACGTCCAAATTATTTCAATCTTAGAAAAACGATCAGGATTAAGAATTAATATTAACATACGCCTCACACAGCAACTGATTTTCAGATGCGTTGGAAGCGAGTGTCGGTTTGGGAGGAGGAGATGAAAAAGATGGGTTTTTTATGAGGTGGGGATGGGATGGTGCGCAGAGACAGGCAGGTGACAGTGGAAATGGATACGTGAGGAAGAGTGAGGGGAGTAAAAGGGATGGGCCAGGAATGGTAAACACAGACACATCCATAAATAGAAACGAGGGAGACATGGGAGATTCTTGATTGGAGTTTAGAGCAAGGCAAGAGTGGGCGGATTCCTCCTCCCCTCGCTTTCTCCTCAAGTTCTTGAGTTCTGGGTAATCAATGAGCCCTGTGGAGAATAAAATATTCTCCTGCTTTGAGCTTCAGGGTGGCCTCTGTGTGAATGAAGAGCGTAGATTAGCATAGCAGGGAGCTGGTTGATGCAGAATTCGACTTCGCGCTGCCTACCGGATGGAGAGGGCATCTAGATGTTTGTGATCTATCTCCAGGCCAGATCTTCTTCTGTTTCTTCTTCTGCAGCACAGTAGTTCTTGTGTTGGTGGAGCTTGCTTTGGCGAATAAGATGATTGCTCTGGTTTTTTAGCTGGGGAAAGGAGAACTGTTCTTTGGTTTTGTGTTTGTTTGTGGTTTGGGTGATCTGAGGGATAAAATGTGGGATCTCAACCATGAGCCCCTCGGCGAGAAGGGAAAAGGGGTTCTATCGGGTTCGGATTCGGGTTCGTCGGTGGTGGTTGTGGAAGATGAACAGCAAACGGTCGTCGACTGTAGCAGGATGAGCGCGAAGAAGAAGAGCGGCAGTGGCAGGAAGATTTTTGGGTTCTGCGTTGGTTCTGAATTCGAGGAAGAAATAGACCAATCTTCAAACTCCAAGTCGTTGCCGGTGACGCGGAATTTCTTTCCCGTCGGCGACGCGGATGAGGTCGTGGTTGTCGGCGGTGAGGCGGCGCCCAATTTCCCGAGAGCAGCCCACTGGGTGGGAATCGAGTTTTCCAACGGCGGCGGTGGTGGTAGCTCTTTTCTCGGTCGGCCGGCGGCGGTTGAAACGACGCGAATTAAGAAGAACCGCCGTGGCCCACGTTCCCGGAGCTCCCAGTATCGCGGCGTCACGTTTTACCGGCGAACCGGGCGCTGGGAATCCCACATATGGTACCTATTCTCATACAATCAAAACAAAACAGACAAACATTCCATCCCTCTTCCTTCACATGCCAACAATAATTCACCGTTAACTCTCAACAATTCCTTTCAGGGACTGCGGGAAACAAGTGTATCTGGGTTCGTTTTCCGACTGTTCGTTTACCCTCTTCTTCTTCTTCTTATTCACCTTTTTTTTTGCAGGCGGCTTCGACACCGCCCACGCGGCGGCGCGGTGAGTGAATCCTTCCATTTAATGGCCGGGAAACGAAAACCCACCTCTAATTTCTGTTGTTTCTTTCTTGTATCTGTAAAAGTAGAGCGTACGACAGAGCTGCTATAAAGTTCAGAGGAGAGGATGCTGACATAAATTTCTGCCTTGAGGATTACGCTGAAGACCTAGAAAAGGTACATCATAACTTCGATTCCACTCCTGAGATTGATTTCGATTCCCATTTTGATTCCGGCTTTTGCGATCCCCAGATGACCAACTTGAGCAAAGAAGAATTCGTCCAGGTTCTCCGGCGACAGAGCACTGGTTTTCCCAGAGGAAGCTCCAAATACAGAGGCGTAACATTGCACAAATGCGGCAGATGGGAAGCAAGAATGGGCCAGTTTCTGGGCAAAAAGTGAGCAACCTCCGTAGACTCCACCATAAATTCTTCCATCTGTAAACACAAGCGTTAGTTCTCACTTTTCTGGGCTTCAATTCAATGTTCTTAAACAGATACGTTTACCTGGGGCTGTTCGATACGGAAATCGAAGCTGCGAGGTGGGTAACGTAACATCAGTGATTCTGTCAGAGTCTCTGGATTGAAATGGGTAGCTCACTTTTCGCGAATTTCCATCTCCTTTTAGGGCGTATGATAAAGCCGCCATTAAATGCAATGGCAAAGAAGCAGTGACCAATTTCGACCCCAGCGTTTACCAGGAGGAGCTCAGAGCCGGAGGAGGTAATCATAATGATCTCAAATACTGCCTTCTTATGCACATATCTCACTGTGGATGGATGACACTGCATCAGAGTCTTCCTCCAACAATGAACCAGATCATACTCTCACTCTGAGCTTAGGGAATTCCATCCCCATCGGAGAATCCCCCTCGGTCTGTTGCTCCACCGAAGTGGATCCTCGCCGCAGGGCAGCTGTGCCTCAACCCGAGGCAAGTATCCAACCCTCTGTAGATAAACCAGCTGCTGTTTCTTCTTTCTATCCAATGTTTATTTCACTTTGAGATTGCAGCAGCTTAGCTTCGGGGCTCTCCAGCCGAGACACGGTGAGTCTCAGATGGCGTTTCAGCTTTCCCACGTCACCTGCCATGGACCAAAAGAAGCAGGGAGGGCAACTGAGGGACACCTGGTTCATGCGCCATTCACCCTCCAAGGCTACAACAACGTTCGTGTCTGAACTTTGAACAACTAACCATAGGCTCTGGCATTTTCATCTGGGCTGCATTTGTCACTGCAGATTCAGCACCAGCAGCAGGTGAGGAGCCTGGAGCATCATCACAATCCATGGTTCGCGTCTGCAGCATCATCAGGATTCCCGTTGCTGCCAAGGAGCGTTTTGCAGACCAAGGGATCCCACCATCCAGCTCTCAGGCCACCCTAGAGACATATCACGCAACCATTCTCCTCTTCATTATTCCAACACATTTTTTCCCCTTAACAACAACAAAAAAAAACCTCCCTTTAGACCCACAACACGATCTGGTTTGTGCTGTTAGTGTGAGGAAAAGCAGTGACGACAAAAAACCGACCGAGATGGTCGCTGTCTTTCATACAGGCACAATCAGCGGTAGCAATAATAGAACGAGTTAAATGCTTACAAAAACCTAGTTTAAATTGTAAATAAATTATGATTTATCACAAGAAAAAAAATTATATAATTAAAAAATTCATGTAATATAATACTTTTAATAAGATGTCTAAAAATAGTTATAAAACACAAATCAAGGCAGGGGCCTGAGCTGGTAATGGCTGGAGGCGGCATAAATAAATCATTCTTTTAGGAATATTCGGGTGCAATCATGGTAGGGGTAGAAAAGTCAAATCACATTGGTTCAATTGAGAAAATAAATTGTTATTTTTTTAAAATAGGATGGTTGAAGGTTGAAAATTAGAGGATAATATTAATAAAACAAATACAATTTGGGACTTTTGACATTATTCTTTTTATATAGAAGTGGCGTGTGTTGGTGTAGAAATGGTTTTGACTTTTTGGGGCTAAGAAACGGTCGGCAATGTGAAGGGGAATTAAGGCCCATTAAGTAAATAAAAACGAGGAGCAAAAATGGGGGTATTAAAGTCGAGCGTACCGCAGGAGAGGAAGGTGAATCGGAGAAGCAACTGAATCTTCAGCGCCGCCGCGGCTAGATGTCGCTTCCGCCGACCGATCAAGCGGCTGCACCGCCGAGGGCACCTTCGGGTATCTACAAGCATAAGTCATGGTCCCCTGACTTGTTCCGCGACGAAGCGTGGCAGCGGCGGCAGGACCGCCGACACCGCCGTAGCAAGAGCGTGACGGAGGACGATATGGAGGAGTTCAAGGCTTGCATAGAGCTTGGATTCGGATTCGACTCGCCGGAAATGGATCAACGCCTCTCTGATACGCTGCCGGCGTACGGCCTTTACTACGCGGTGAATCAGCAGTACAATAAAACCGTTTCTAAGCCGCCGTTGCCGATGTCGCCGTCCAGATCTGAATGCGAGACTCCATCGCCGCTCGGCAGCCCCCTCACCATCATCTCCCCGGTAAAGCAAATTCTCTTGACCTAGAATCTTCTTTCCGCACCGGATTCCCAAATTCGTGGTTGCAGTTATATTCACCATTGTGATCATCTCATGAAATCCGGTTCCAATTTCCTTATCCTTTTCGCAAAATCTAACTAACTCATTGCTTCTTCAAATCTGGTTTTGAAATATGTGCGATTTCCGGTCGGCAGGTGACACTCCGCAAACGGTGAAAACGCGGCTGAAGCAATGGGCGCAACTTGTAGGCTGCTCCGTTCGGCAAACTACGAAGTGATCATCCAATTTCCGATCGTCGTTTGCTCTCCATCAAGAACCGAACTCATTGATTGCTCCTGGCGCAAACCTAACGACTTCGCGGGCAAGTACTCGCCATCAATGGCTCCCAACTACCGCGTCACCGAATGCGTATCTGTAAATATCTTGTCACCGCAGTAAAACCAAGCCTATCTTTTACTTCACTGTCATTCGCTCTCTCCGAATTCTCTTTTTACTGCTTTTTATCAGACAATATTTTTGGTTAAATCGAATAATAATTCATAAAAATCAAGTTACAAAGGGCATACCCGAAACTGCCAATCAAATAATGCTACCAGGAACATCATTATTTTCTATTGCCACCAAAACTGTTCAGACTGTCAGCCTGCGCCTGTATGCAGCAGCAGCAGAAAAAAACAAAGAGGATGACTCCTAATTTAGAAGCTAATGATTTAGCAGAAACAACCTTCAAGGTGTGCCGAAGTTCTGAATCTCTTCGCCTTTTTGCAAAGACACACAGAAAGGTATATAAGCCGACGGCGAACTCCTCTGCTGTTCTTCGGTTCAGCGCCTTGGCTCCACAGGTATCGGAGCAGCCGAGGGTATTTACACGCACACCTGAAGCATATCGCGGCACAGTGAGTGCTTGCACCTGCATAAAGGACCTATGATTTTGGAATGAAGACATTAGAAAACTATCTGTAGAACCTGGACTATGTGCATCGAAGGATCTTTGAAGGAAAGAAATGGCTGTTTACAACACTGGAATCTTGAAGCTTGCAATTATATGTTGACAACTGAAGTTGTGGTTACCTTGAGAATAATAATATCTTCGATCATCTGCCCTGCACGAGTCTGTAATTCAGGATGAGATCTTCAGGCTTCTTCCATATGT
This sequence comes from Utricularia gibba, assembly GCA_002189035.1. NCBI lineage: Eukaryota > Viridiplantae > Streptophyta > Magnoliopsida > Lamiales > Lentibulariaceae > Utricularia > Utricularia gibba. The sequence continues at coordinate 2,008,681 of NEEC01000013.1, read as the reverse complement.
AGGCCCGCACTGTGGCTAGGCTCATGTCTGGGGATAGCGCCTGGAGAGTTCAAGGATTAAAACACAGATCTATCTACGTCAGGAATGCATAGAATTTAACTTATCGAGTGTTTTTGAACGTTTCACTAAACTTGCCTGGTTGTTGCAGAGTATCTCTACAGAGGGTTTTTGCTTCTGCCACGGCTTCACTGGTGATCGGAAAGAAGAATCTCCTCCACCAATCGTATTTTGGATCTGATTTCCGGGCATCCCTGTCGGAAAAGTGCCATCCGTGGTTATGCCCTCCGACGGCTTAACAAGAACCATCTTTTCAACAACGTAGTTGATAACCTGTTATAGATAACATATATAGAAACATCACTTACAAGCAACAGTAGAGAAGCTGAACAAAGCAGTCCCAAGAAACGACTTGGATTAATACACATACTGCAAGGTAAATAAGCTAGTACACCAACAAGTGCTACGGGAAAGCTAGCCATACAGAGAAAGCTCACTTTGTGTATTCTCAAAATGCGAGGAGCACTAAGTTTTCCTTGCGTAAGCATCTGCACGGTTGAACCTTCACATGGTTGTAAGTAGAAGCTACATCTGTGGAAGACAAAAAAAATGAATATCACGACTGTGACTAGAGTAACCATGAAATGACTGAAGAGCTTTTGATCCTTATGGTTTCACAAATATCAACTAATGATTAGTTCAACATATTACTTGGTGTGTTCCCTGGGGGGCAGCCGATTGTTCAAGACACAATCGAGAACCCACCATGGAAAATCTTTCTCATCTTCGCTTCCATCAAAGTCGGTAATCCTTTTCCTCCACAGACCACCTTGAGAACCTTCCATGACAATGGAAGGAGGAGAAGCAGCAGAAAAGGAAAATGGTGGGTACACCTTAGAATAGTCATCTTCAGAAGAATTATCACCATCAATTCGAGATGTTGTTGAAGTCCAAGGAGTATCTTTCACTGGTGGAAGTTCTCCATTTGACGAAACTTGTGGTGTAACCTTATGCTTTCTCTTTGCTAACCAATGCACCAGAAGCCCTTTGAGTGTTTCTCTAGCCAGATTAACCTGCATAATCATGTAAGTGGCGTAACTTCAAAAATATAAAATCCAAATTCAAGATACGGGAGAAGGATAAACACCTTATCATCTTCAGGCTTTCCTGAAATGCCTAGATCTACTGAGTACATCTCAGCAGAAAAGCACTGTGGGGTATCCAAATGCACAGACAGGCTTCCTAGCCGTGTATCGACGGTAAACCATGTAGGAACACTCACCTGGAGAAGCACATGAGGAGTCAAAAGAAGCAGAGTGAAAGCCCAGAAAAGGCTATACTAAAAGTGACGCATACCATTTCAAATAATTCTTCTTTCTTCTCCTCGAAAGAAATCTGAAATAAATCATGTAATGTTCATTAGTCTAAGTGTCAGAAGCTATTATGTGACGTGAAATACACTGGATTGCATATTATAGAACCGACCTCTCCATAGTTTTCAATTACTACGCCCCTTGTGATTTCCCATAACTTCACTACCCCCACAGTATCCTGTAGACAGTTGAGTTAAACAGTCAGATCACATGGGACCAGGCAGAAAAGATGTAAAAATAAGAATCCTAAAAATCAAATTACATCAGACCTTGGTCAGAACATGTCTCCTGTTGTTGAGGATCTCATGCTGCACTACCGCTGCTGTTCCATCAATGCTTAGAGATGGTTCTCTATAGACTGGAATCTGAAACACCATTGGGTAGTTAGGTGATATGGCTTGAAACTTATCTTACATACTGAATACAAAGATTGATTTTACTGCTTCGAAAACTTGATCTGAATGCAGGATCAAATGCTCAAGAGAAGTTTCTAATGCAAGCATCCCTATTTCAGGGTTAAAATCTAAATTTGGAAACGCATGGTGAAATAGAATCTGCTCAGTTAAGAAACCATGAATTCGCATGCTTGAAAGTAGAAGATAAACGAACAACCTAAAACATGGATACTGGGAAGCATTTCAATGAAGGGAATATTAAACTTACAGGAGCAGAACCTTCAATTGTCAGCCTTGATCTTGAAAATGATAAGTTACCGGCTAAAAATGAAAAACCTCCCTCAAAAAGCTTCATGGGGTTATGCACTTCGGCTGGCCATTTATGTATGGAGGAATCCGTGGTGGCAACCCATATGCTATCATTTTGCAGTGACAACTTCCTTATGGGATAGTCTTCATTGCAAAGAAGTATACTTTCTCTTGTGGCTAAGTCTGTTACATACAGCTACAAGCACCAAGAAAGGATTCACTTCGAGGAACATGCTATCAAAATTTTAAAAATGTGCGTACTGCCCTCACCGAATGATCTCTTCCACCACTGTATACATGACTAAAAGATGGGGTGCTGGCAAGTGCCCAGACAGAGTCTGTATGCACAGCATAGGAGTGCAGACATCTCTGCTGACCAAGATCCCAAAGTCTGGGAAGGATCAAGATTGAAAAAAAAATTAAAACAAGCATGAGGGAGATTTCAAAACATGACATATGCAACAAGAGAATGTGATGTATGAAAAGAGCAAGTGATTCATATCCCTAATGATAAGAACAAAAGCATACCTAATCATAGAATCAGAGGAACCAGATAAACAATATCTGCAGATTGTCAGAAGGATTCATTATCAAAAAAATGTGGAACCATAAGAGAAGTACAGTAAAATAGCATTTTTTTTCCAACACACAATAAAAATAATAAGGATGAGAGGCCATATTGTGCTGGACATACAAAATGTGAAACAGGTTGAAGGGCATAAAGATGAGCCACAACCTCTCATGCATAGTAAATTATAAGCTCTTACATGTTACACTGCCTGCTAACAACATAAGGAAAAAATGACAATGCTTGTATCCATCCTGTATACCTTCCAGTTGAATCCAATAACAATGCTCTGATGTTATCCGTATGACCTCTTAGCTTCATGGTTTTTGAACCTGTTCTTGTATCCCAAAGGCGTATGGTCTGGAAAAAACCATCATAAGAGATGAACCATAAAGCACTCGTTTGAACAACACAGGCAAATTACAAGCATTTTCCCAGGCACTAAGACGCATATCCTGCAAAAACAGGGCAGCAAATTATAACCGCAGCTCATGCATCTGAACCTACCTTCTCAGTTCCACCAGACACAAGAATTGTTCCATGATCATTCATAGCTAATGCATACACTGACTCCTTATGGCCTTTTGCAGAAACCGGAATGTATCCTTGATTCTGAGGGACATGCTGAGAGATGTTATTGCTTGAGCTTATAGGCCGAAGATTTGTATTTGATGATGAAGAACTCAAACTGCTGACAGTTGTAGAGAATTCATCTTCAGCTGCATCATTTGATTTGGATATGGGGGCAAGTGCAGCTTCAAGATCCCATATGAAAACCTCACCCCCAAGGCCACCAGACGACAATAAATTGCTCTATAATGCAGTGAAGAACAAAATTTAAAAAGAAAACTCTTAAGAAAGCATATGCACGTTACCAGAAACTTAATGCAGCTGGAAAATGTTCTGAAGGGCGCTTACTCTTTTCTCTGCTGCAGCAAGGCAGATTACATAATCAGAGTGTTGACTAAACGTTCGAACACATGTGCCATCAGACAATGAGTTCCACACCTAATATCATTTTTCAAGAAAAAAAATGTAAGGAATTCCTGGAAAGCAAGGGTCTTTAGACACCTTCGCATCAATTCAACGCATTCAGACCTTAACAGTGGCATCAGAGGAGCAGGATACTAATTTATTCCCACTTGTAAGAACAGCATCATTTACCTACAATGCCAGGGTAAATATTGAAATGGTAGAATACAGCAAACAAAGCAGTTCCAAATACAGCTACAATCCTGGTCCATTTAAGCAACTTTTGATATTTGAGCAGTCAAAACCCCTAGCAATAACAATTATTCTTCATGACACCAGAAAGTCATACAACAAAAAATCCATAAATACACATTCATAAATTAAACATAATGACCATAAAGTATTCTACATCTATATTGTTGAACTAGATGAAAAGCTATACCCAATCAACATGAGACTCAAAAGTAGCAGAGCAAATGGCACCATCTTCTGCCAATGCCCATCTTTTTAATGTGCTATCGCGACTACCAGTGAAAAGATAATCACATTCATCTGTTCCAGTTCCTTTTAGAACAGCAAGGCTGTTTACTCCCGCACAATGCTGCACAAGAAAAAAAAAAAAAAGCTAATAATTGTAGTTAGAATTGTTTAACGAATTTGACCAAGAAATAAGACAACTAGGAAAATATGGAAAATGCTACTTGGTGAAAACATAGACAAGCCATCACCCTTTTATCCTCTGAAACATTTACAACATAAGTAAGTCTTTTTTCCTTGCGCGTTCTGACAGAATTGTTTGCATTTCCTGAACTTGGAACACGGTGCATCATGAGAAGCCCTGTGGCATATTACGAAAAAAGCACCAAAGAATAATCAGCATTAACACTAAAAAACTTGATTACTGGGTAACGCCAGGGAAAATCTGATTTGTTCTTTGAACCAATACCAACCCGCAGAAGATTGAAAGAAGATTTTCATAATTCAGAAAACCCACATCACGTAGCAGAGGCTATTCAAAAATTGAGCCACTATAAGATACAAAGCATCCTTTGATTTCAAATTTCAACTGCTACCAATTTATCCATTTGTCGAATTTCATTTCATAGGTTAACAACTGAGAAAATTATCGAATTAAATGAGTGAATCTTCTCAATTCTATAGTAACGATTCTCAACTCAAAGTCAACAGGGAACAAAGGAGACCGTATTGATCACATTAACACCGAACCACCGGTGTATGAAATAAGAATCCAAATCAACACATCACGATCAACCGGAAAACACCGAAAAAGACAATCTCAAGTGACAAGGAGGCACCGCAGTCACTAAACAAATCCATACAGAAATTAAAAAAAAACACTAGATTGAATTAGGAAATTACCCTCTCCTAATGTTCCAACCGCAAGATTCCACGGCACATACGAATCAGGCCAGGCTTATACTCCCAAGGGAGAGCAGATGAAAGACATACACGACGGCATCGAGCGTGGGAAATAGTTATCCGTTTGATGGCGGAGAATAAGTTACAGTGATGCAGGGCGGCGGCGACGGTGTAGCGAACGGCGGATGATTGAGGCGGCCAGAGACGATGATGGGAACAGCAGATTTTGGTCCGATTTCTGCTAGCCTTCGTTTCAATTCGACAACTCAAAAACACACACACATCACAAAGTGAAAATGTCTTTTCGGGTTTTGTTTTCAGCGTTTAATTCAGGGTTTTAGAATCACAAATAATCGCAATTAGCCTTAATAATAGTGTTGAAAAATAATTGACACCCAAATTTATTAAAAGAATTTAATTAATTCTAGATCTTCGAACTCCTAAATTTAATTGTATTATGTGGCTTATATTACATTTTTCAACAAACAATTTTTAAAAAGTACTTTTCATCAAATAGGAATTAAAAGTCTATTATTTTTTTTAAAAATAAAAATATATATTTTTAAATTGTTCGTATTTCATAGGAAAATTAGTTGGATTTAGTTGAAGTTACGTTTGATTTGGATTTGAAAAGAAGTACGCAACAGACGCGAAAACATGCCTTTGGAACATGGCGCGGTGCCAAGTCCTGTTGTGGTCCGGTCCATTCCACAAATGGCAACGTGGAGCTTGGGACCAAATGAAGAAGACAAGACGAGCGAGCTATGGCAACGAGGTTCCCTCGGACGACTGCATCGATGCTCTTCTTTCTTTCTAATGTTTTCTCTCTTCAATCCATAGCTGAAAAAAATAATTATTTATAATATAAATTGTTTAACTCAATATGTAAAAAAATGTTTGAATGATTATTTTTATAAGGTTATAGTCTGTATTACTTATTTTGCAATTTATAATTTAAAATAAAAAGAAAAGTAATTATTTTATAAAATATCTTTATTTATTTTAAAAATTAACTTATAATTATATTTATTCGTAACTTATTTCAATTTTAACTATTTTTTCTATTTATTATATAAATTGAGAAAATGTAATTTATTCAATAAGTAAGATTTTTAATTTCAAATAGACAACTTATTTTACATTTACTTGTACAATAATTTCTATTTATGAATTAAGTAGAAATTATTGATTAAATCGCACAAATTACACTCTAAATGATCCGTACATTAGATAGTTTTCAGTAAGACAGACAAGGTGAGGTCATTAAGAGAGGGTTTAGGTGATGAGCATCGTACTTAGATGGTGTTAATCATGAGCCTGCCCTATGGGTTTAGGTAGCCGTTGGCGATGGAGAGGATCATGTGTGTGCATGATCAAGAAGTAGTACTGCGGGGAACTTGTGATCTACAAAAGCTGTGTTTTTAAGGAATAAGGACCACTTTTTGGTCCCCATTTTATTGCCATTGTAATAAGTGTAACAACGAAATCCCAGAAGTGCAAGTCGTGTTCAATTCAACTAACCACAATCATGAGCATTCACTCTTCGCTTCCATAACTAATAAATCCCTATTTTTCATATTCTCATCTTCCCCAAAATGATTAAACCGGTATAATATCGCATACTATGATAGTGGATACCCAATAATAGCCCTAGGCTTGATTTAAACTCGACGAATCACGATACAAAAATACAATTTGTTAAATCACGAGTGTAAGTATCTTAGGTTAATCTTATATCGATTACATATCGGGTTGAGGTATAATTTATATAGTGATATCTTATTTAATTTTGCATAAACTCTTTTTTTTTAAAATGAGAAACATAAAACTGTGATAATTTAATATACAAAATAAATAATATCATGTAAAACGAGAATAAATATCACAATAAGGTTTCATCTTTTAAGAAAGATGAAAGATACCAACTTAATAAAATATGTAAATTACTTAGATAAACAGTTTATATAGAAGAATCTTATCTAATTTTACAATCAATGTTTGTTATAATTTGTGAGGTAAAACAATGTCGCAATTCATGTAGTACCACATTTAGGCCAATAATAGAAATTCAGCATTTCGTAAAATATGGTCATCAATTTGGTCATTTTTAACTCAAAATGTCCGTTAGTTTTTTGAATGGTTATGCAATGTTAATTAGGCGGGTTTACACATGGGGTCCACTCCATTATTAACAACTTGATTAAAACACATTATGGATTGAAATACATGAGGAGGCTGCCTCTACTTTGATAATGGAACCATGATTGCTGGGTTTGATTTTTCTGGGAGATCTCCCTCTATCACAAATCAAGCTTGACTTTTTTATTTGCAGATGTTTTGTTTTGAAGGGAAGGTGATGAAAGACTATCGGTTTTCAACAGTAGCGGGTTTTGGGAGAAAGGTTTTGACTTGTTTTTAGTGATTAGCAAGAACTAAGGTGTGGTGGCCAGCATGCAGAATGAGGGGTTGGTTTGAAATTTCTTCACTTGTTCAATGTGCATTAATGGATCCTCCTTGCACGACATGGCTATGGGAACTGGGTGGGTGTCGTCGGGGGGGTAGCATTTTCTTATTAGTATTCCTTTTTTTCCCCCCTCTGTCCCTAGAATCACTTTCTGGGGTCAGAACCAGTTGTTTTCCTGCTGGTCTTTCATGGGTTTCTTCGTTTTTTTTTTCGTCACCTTGAAAACGAAAAAACCAGAGAATGAAGAATCTTGATTTGGGCTGATGTGAAGAATTAATGGTTTCAACTAACACCTTTAACAAGCATTTTTTTTGTCGTGAAGAATCATTCTTTTTGCTTTCACTTGTGTGAATTTTTCAACTTTTATATTCTTCCCGTGCTCTCTCGCCGCCTGCTTCTTGTTTTAGAATAAAGGGAACCGCTTAGTTGCCTTGTTTGTATTGGGACTCTTTGTCATTTTAGAGATAGACGGCATTTTGATTTGCTTATACTGGTTTGGCTTCCCTTGTGCAAGATGAATACGAGATTTGGGAATGATGCTAATTCTAGAAAACCAGATTTGCCTCCTCAAAATGTGGGAATGTGAAATGGAATAGCAATTGCTGACAAACTAGATGAACGATATGCTAAGCTTTTCCGTACTCTTGGTTTTTGCAGGGAATAAGATGGATTATCAAAGAAGCAAGCCACAGAGTGTTGAGACATCTAGGAGGGTATCTGTGAAGGAAAGAAAGCTGGCCTTATTACAAGATGTAATGGAACTGTTTTTTTGGTTCAGAAACATGAGTTGGGTGCAAGAAAAATCCCATTTTTTTGGTGGGTTTTCAGGTGGAGAGTCTAAAGAAGAAGCTGAGACAAGAGGAGAATATACATAGAGCTTTGGAGAGAGCTTTCACCAGACCCCTAGGTTCTCTACCTCGCCTTCCTCCTTATCTCCCTCAACATGTAAGTGATATGCAATGGTTTCTTCTTGATTTTCTCTTGGTAAATCTTTGAAAGTACTCATTGATGCCTTATTGGGATTCTGCTCATGAATTTGCACGGTGCATTTATTGTTTTGTAAATATGCAGACACTTGAGCTTCTGGCTGAAGTTGCAGTGTTGGAAGAAGAAGTCCTTCGGTTAGAAGAAAAGATCGTTCATTTTAGACAGGGGCTGTATCAAGAGTCTGTGCAACCATCACCTAGCACGATCGAGACGAATTTGAATTCAATACCGGCAAGGAGTGAATTTTCAACCAAGTTTTCTAAACAGAGGCACTCAAGATCTTCATCTCATAGCGAAATCAGCTTGGAATCACTACCTCTGACGCGAAGAGCTGCTTCTGCTAGAAAGATGCTACAAGATAACAGTGTGTGTGATGGCTACAGACATAGTTTCGAGAGCCCTTTGAGTGTCAGGCGATATCTTAAGGATAAGCTTGTGGTATTCGGAAACGGACGTCCAGGGAAATTTCACTGCAGTCAGGAATCCAACAAGGAAAAGATTCATCCTGGCAAGAAAAGCGTTTGAGATCCAGGTACCCTCTTGTTTCTCAAGCCCCAGCTTCTCGTGTTTTTAAGACACAATAATATTACTAGGCTGCAGCTCAGGGAGGCAGATGCTTGTTTATCAGCATGTAGTCCAAGTGTTCCAGAGCAGAGACAGCATGAAATTGAGATTTGGAAACAATTTTCCCTCTCTTTAGGAAGTTTTACCAGAAGAAGAAGCTCTTATCATACTCATGCTTGAAATAAAGTCTAATCTTCTTACACCCTTTTTCCTCTTGTAAAACTTCCAAAGGACATGGTGAAAATTGTCTCAAAATCTTGATCTATGACATGCTCACAGACCATGCATCTCAGCAAATGCAGCACTTCTAACCAAGTAAGTCTCTGCTTCGCGCCATTGTTACATGAAAAGGAAGCATGCAGTTTTTAATGTTACAGAAGTTCTTGTCTCTCTTGTGCACGATCAGAACACCGCAGCTGAGGAGCTGTACATGCCACTGATCTCAGATTCTTCTCCTCCATTGAAGACATCTCAGGAAGCATGGCACAGATAGAGCAATAGAACAACATGAACCGTAGGCATTTATTCTGAGAATGAAACTGGATGGAAGGATGCTACACTGCAATGCAGCTAACACAACTAGAATTCTGCTTTTTTTTTTCACAAATTGTGCAACTTTAGCTTGCAATTCGATCCACTGCCATTCTTTGAGATACTCACTTCTGATACGATGTTGTTTTGGATGGATGATGAATAAATGATTTTGTTATCAAATAATTTTTTTTATTTTAAAAAATATGTGAATAAAAATGAGTACTTGTGAAGATGAGATTGATATAAAAACCAGTATTTAATCATTTTAATAAACGTGTTTTTTAATAAACACATTAAAATTCTTAAATTTCATTGAATTTTTTTTATATTTATAAATATTTAAAATATTCTATCAAATGAACGTAAATTAATTAACGCAGTATGAAAGAGTGCTTTTCAATTTTTTTTAGCGGGTAGGGGAGAATGCCCAGATGTCGACCGTTGAGTTGCGGTTCCGTTGCATCCCAGCTCATTGATAAATGCACCGCCACGAGCTCTCTCCGTGAAGCTCGCAGAATCCACGCTCTTATTCTGACGTCTGCTGTTGCTTCTGTAGAATCGCCAGTGTTCGTATTCAATGTCATCCTCTCTATGTATGCTCGTTGTGGGTCGATGGTGGACTCTCACAAGGTGTTCGACAAAATGCCCCACCGAAACGTTGTATCTTACAGTTCACTGATGTCGGGGTATTCTCGCATCCCTCGTCAAGCCCATTTGGCATTATGTCTTTTTCATCAGCTGGAGCATGACGGCCTTTCACCAAGTGGGTTCACTTTGACGAGTCTTTTACAGGCTTCGGCTTATATGGGAGACGTCGTCATCGGTTCTTTTGTGCATGGAAAGTGTATAAAAACAGGATTTTTGGGTAACTTGAGAGTGCAAACATCTCTGATTGGCATGTACTCCAGTTGCTGGAATCCCGATCACGCCATGAATGTTTTTCTAGAGATGATGGATCCAGATGATTTAGCATGGAACTCAATGATTTCTGGGCAGGTAAAGAATGGGAAACTATTAGAATGCCTTGCACTTTTTAAGGAGATGATAAGGGATGGGATTCAGCCCACTGAGTTTACTTACTCTTTGGCATTGAATGCTTGTGCCAAGCTAGAGGACCTTGAAACTGGGATTTCAGTTCATGCCCTGGTGCTGGTTTCTGGGACGTGTATGGACCTGCCTTTACAGAATTCCCTACTTGATATGTATTGCAGCTGTAGTGATCTCAACGCAGCATTCGATGTCTTTGTGAGAATTGAGAATCCTGATTTAGTCTCCTGGAACTCAATCATCTGTGGGTCTTCTGAGAATGGTGATGGGAAAAGGCAATGTCTTTGTTTGTCCATCTAACAAGGCAGTCGTTCCTAAAGCCAGATGAATACACTTTGGCAGCTGTTGTCTCAGGCACCAGTGGATTTCCAGCTTCTAAGTACGGACAGCCTCTACATGCCCGTTCCATGAAAGCTGGACTAGCATGCAGTCTGTATGTAGCCACTATGCTTATATCGATGTACTTCAGAAACAATGATTCAAAATCTTCTAGGAAGATCTTCATATGTTTGGCCCTTAGAGATGGCATTCTTTGGACAGACATGATTGCTTGGCATGTCCGAATAGGTGAAAGTGAAGAAGCCATGATATTTTTCTATAAAATGTTCAAGGAAGGTTTTACCATAGATACCTTCACATTGAGTAGTGCTCTAAGTGCTTGTGCTGATCTAGCAGCTCTCCGACAAGGCGAGATGGTCCACTGTTTGGCCGTGAAGGCTGGAAGTGAAAGCGAAGTCTTTGTCAGAAGCAGTATGATTGATATGTACGCAAAAACCGGAGAAATCAAAGCGGCTACATACATCTTTTGCTGCTTGCCTAAGTGTGACATAATGTGCTGGAATTCGCTGCTTACAGGATATAGTCACCATGGAAAGGCCAAGGAGGCATTTCAAATATATTACCAAATGCTGAAGCATAGAGTAACACCAGATCACGTCACATTTCTCTCGCTTTTAGCAGCGTGTAGCCATTGCGGGTTGGTGGAGGAATCGAGATTCTTCTGGAATTGCATGAAGGAGCATGGTTTGAGACCAGGGCCAAACCACTATTCCTGCATCATATGTTGTATGAGTAGAGCAGGGAAATGGGAGGAAGCTGAGGAGATGATTCTTCATTCACCTTTTGTAGATGACTACATTGGTTCATGGAGGACAATGCTGAGCTCCTGCATCAAAGATGGGAATTTAGAAGTAGGAATCCAAGCAGCTCAACACATTTTGAATGCCAACACAGAGGACAATGCAGCTACACTGCTACTAACAAAACTGTACGTAGCTGCAGGTAGATGGGATGATGCATTAAAAATGAGGAGAAAAATGAGTGAGATCTTGCCGGAAAAATATCCTGGTTTAAGTTCCATACATATTCAAAACATGCAATAGAGTGTACAGTTAATCTGCTTCATCGGTGTTCCAACAGCATAATTCTGGACCGTCGTTACCTCACCAGTAACATTGAATGCCTTCTGGAAAGAGAAAAAAATAAACACAAAACACATTGTGGAAGCGCAGTGAGAGAGATCGAATCATCCAACATTTAGCAAGCGCACTCTGGTTCTGTCCCGTGGTGGAGGCAGAAAAGCTGAACAAGCTCATTGGCGGCAGGAAGATGAGTGGAACTGGAGGTTATGATGGGCAATGCAGCAGAATTTGATATCAATGGATGGCTCGGCAACGGCGAGTACGGGGATTTGATGAGAGAAACCGAAGGTACTTACTCTCTCAGGCGTGGCCGCAAGGGGGTGACGGAGGTGGCACGTTTGTTTTGGAAATTAAGAGAAAATTCTGACTGATAATGGAAATGAATACCTTTTACTTCTTTCTTCCTCTTATATGTTTTTATTGAAGAAAAAGACATAGTACAGCGTGAATAATCATTGCAGTAAAGAGGCAACCGATCATGCCAAGGAGGTGAGGCCTCGTCTGAAACTGTAAGTTGTTGAAAATTTGCTTGGAGTGAAGTCGAGACCAAGCATTTCCTTGTTAGTAGCCACAGCAGGTGCAACGAAATCCATGAGTTTTCCGACGAGATAAGCGCTATCTAGAACATGCTCCATGTCATTTGGTTGATCCCACAAGCGTTGAGCTAATTGTAGCCTTCTCTGTTTGGAGTTGAGACTGATTCCCCATTTCAGGAACAGAGTCACTCTTTCTTGTTCACAGAGCTTCTTCGACATTCTACGACATAGCATCTTTCTCTCCTCGTGAAGAGCCTTAGAACTGACAATGGCAAAGGCAAAAATGATTGCTATATCGAGAAGTTTGTTCCTGATGACTGGAAAAATTGCAAGGTTGTACCTTGAAGCCAGAGTTATAATCTTTCTGTTGAAGTAGATCTTTTCTCCAGCAGATAGTTTGTTCTTCAAGAACTTCATTCTCCTTCGCTCGACATCAAGATAGGCGGAATCTGAAGAATCACCTTGGAAAAGCAGGAAGAAATAAGTTCTGTGCGTCAAGGAGACTTTGCAATCATGCCAAAGCTTAATGATCTCTTGTTGGAGTGTCTTGAACTCCACATGCCAACTAGCAGCACATTGGACTTCTTCATCACCATGTTTAATGGGATCTATTGGTACATCATTCGTGTTCTTGTATGCTGGTTTGTCGCTCCTTGCCTCCAACTGAATCAGTAAGTGGAAAACCAGTTAACAGAACAAGGTAGTTGTAATTATAATTTATAGTGCTTACCTGTTGCTTTGTCAAAACTTCTGTTACTTCGTGTTTGCCACAAGTACTGCTGTTAACATCCTCCACAGCCACAGTTTCAGGTTTGGGCCATTGACCTGTGTTGGAATCTCTCTTTCCAGAGAGAACTGCGAATCTATTGTAGCTGAACTCTGGAAGTCGGAACTTGAGCTTAATGGAATTGGCTCCTTGGCAAAATGTTGATGTTCTCTTTCTGTGCCAAAAGATGAGGTGTTGCTATTGCCACTGACGTTCATCTTGAACAATGATGATGCTGAATCGAGAATGCTCGCTTGACAGCTCCTACTTCTACTGAGTTTCAGCCTGCTATGGATGGAAGAATCTCTATATATTTCATTTATCAGAGGATTTCCAGGAGGAGTCTCAAGAAGATAAGCAAACTTAGATTCAATCTCATACTCTGTATTCCTTCCACAAACACTTCTCGAGGTATTCTGCTCATGATCTTTTTCCAGAGTCAATGATGCTTCAGCAACTCCCTGATTCCCATTTATAAACTCTTGAGGATGTCCATGGATCCCCTTGGAGCACAAGCAGTATGATTCTTCATCATCTGCCGTTTCAATACAGTGGACTTTGCGCGTCTCCTCCAAAGATATCTCACTTTGTTTCTCCATTTCATCCCAACCATTAAACGAATAGCTCTCGCTAATGCTTGAACTGCTGGCTGACATTCTTTGTGAAATCACAAGGTTCTCATGCACATATGGAACGTTTGCTGTGTGTCTATCCATGATGGATGAGCATGGCTCTGTCCGACATGAAGTCTCTCTCTCCTCGATCCTGTTATCTATCGATCTCTCAACTCGAAAGCAAGGGTAGTGATTGAATCCCACCTGGGAAGGAATCAGGGAGACGTGATGGATACAGAAAGAGGAAAAATCATCAAGGAGAATGTTCAGCAAAAGGAATGCTTTTACCAGTTGGTTGCCGCTTTCAAGAATCTGAAGCATATCTCTAACTTTTGATTGAGCAATATCTCGTTGCAAAATAAGTTCCTGAATGTCTGCCTCAAGCTTCAACAACAAAGAAATACTTCAACGTGGTTTCACAGGTTCAAAAGAAAAGCCTTGATTTAATACCTTCTCAATCTGTAGATCTCTCTCTCTTATGAATGCCGCAAAATTTGCAGAAGCGTACTCCGACTTGGAGCTTCTCAGGTCATCTTCTAACTTCTCTACTTTCTTTTGCAAGCTCTTCACCAAGGCTTTGTCGGACATGACAACATTGACTTGAGCACTGGTAGTCACCTCTTTTGCACAGCTTGCAAAGAGAAGAGTGTTTCTTGATTGCTCAACAAAACTTCGAGCCGGGCTCATTGTGCAGATAATCGCTGTTCTTGCATTCCCTCCTAATGATGTTTGCAGAATTCGGGTTAACTTAGAGTCCCGGAAAGGAATGTGCCCGCCACGCCCTTTGCTGAAAAGGTCATTTAAAACACAGGCTCAACCGTTGCAGTCTCAGGTTTGCATCATTAAAATGCTGAACAGACCTCAGCTTGCGAATGACAGTTCCTAATGTAAGCAAGCTGCGGTTTATGTGGAGCCTTCTTTAAGCCGTGCACCTGCTGAAAAGGATTGCGAGGCACGTTCACTTCCCGCAAGATCGACAAAGTTCTGTATTACAATGAGATGTGATCCTCCATCAGAGACAATAACTACATGTTCAAAAGAGATGTTTTGTTCATGGTAAGATCTCTACCACTGAAGCCTCCAGGGTGCTTGTGCTGTCCCGAGAAGAGCTTTCAATTGTCTGCGAAAGCATTGTTATCAGAAGAAAAAAAAACGAAGATTTCAAAAGCATATTGTCTGCGAAGGCCATATGGATACAACTGGAACAAAAGCATTACTAGTCTGATTATCTGATGAGATCTGGAGCTCATTTCATTAAGAAGAGTCTCCCCAATTTGCCTCTGAGCTGCAACAATCACAGACAAATGAGAACGAAGAGATGAAGTCACCATCTAAAGAAAATTAGGAGTAGCTGCCTGCCTTTAGATACTGAAAGCAGATGAATCATATGGCTCCAGTTACTTATGGCCTCCTCAGTGAGTTTCTCAACTACAGTTCCTCTCTGGAAAAAAAATATATTTGTGGGAAAAGCAAACACCCAAGAAACTGCAGATCTAAAGCTTACCTCTGGATCATCTAGAAGCCTTAATGGAGTGCTATCCATACTAAGGAGATCCCTCACACACTCATTGTAGATCTCCATGGCTGAAAACTTCAATACAAAATCTCTTTCTGGGTTCTGAAACAGTTCCCAGGGTTCATATTACTGAAATTCATGGTGCAAATTTCAATATAGCAGTAGCATGTTTACCTTCCTGATGTACTCATATATATCAGCTAGTGCATATTCGGTTACTCCACTCATTGTGTATGTCTTCCCACTGCTCGTTTGCCCATAAGCAAAAACTGTTGCTGCAGAATGCAACACCATATCTGCTTAGGCATATGAAGCAAAAAAAAAGTGTACACAGGTTCAGAAAATTGAATGAACTCACAGTTCATTCCATGAAGAACAGATAGTGCAACATCCCTGGCTCCTTTCTCGTACACTTCCCTTGTTGTGGAGTCACTACTGAATACTCTGTCTATATAAAACAACAAGAGTTTACAGAGATTTCCTCACCCACAGGCTGCTGTGCAAAACTAGCAAAGTATGTTGGAAGAGAGGTTCCAGAAGATGGCCATAACAATTGAAACAAATCTGGAAAGGGATCTCATAGGTTTCAAAGCCCAAAACCATGAATAAAAACAGCTGAATGCATCTCATTAACCATGAAATGTCAAATTGCAATAATCCTCTAGATACAGAATCACAGAGGAGAAGCTTAAGAGAAATAAGGTGTTTTCCTTTTCTCACCAAAGGTGTAGTGAGTGGGATACATGCATCTCTCTGAGGCAGAGAGACATCCATTCTTGTAAACAATTGTGTCACCATTAACGCACTCCCAGTCTGAAACATCATTCCTGTACATCTCACTGGCATTCAAAGGCCTCACTCTCACGGACACAAAAATCTTCTCCTCATTTCTTCCAAAGCATTCCTCTCCGGAACTCCCCATTTCAACCACAGGAAAGAGAGCAAACTACAAAACATAAGCGGCCATAAAGACACCAAAATCACTTCTTTGAAGCACAATCAAAAACCCATGAAAATGGTTATCAAGAAACAGGGAGCATGGCATCTTTTACAGAGGGAAGTTAGTTAGTGAAGTGCAGATGCATTGACACAAATGTCACAGTATGACCACACCTGTCCAGTCGGTTGATCAGTCCGTTTGGCCTTTCTTTTTTTTCAGCAGAAGAGCCAATTTGGTCCACACGAAAACAGGCTGTCAAATGACGGGAATAGAAATAGACTAAAATAATTGTGGCATTAGATTCGATTCCACTTTCACCCCGTGGTTAACATCAGAAGCTACCCGGATTCAACTCTGTCTACCTTCTCCCCTTCTTCTTCCCCGCTCTGAAATGGGGACTGTAAAAACTTAGAAAAGGGTCTATCTTCAGGTAACTGATACTTTTCATTGTTCTTGCGTCTTGATACATTCGTCATTCAATGCGTCTGAGCGAGTTCAGCAACAAGTACTCGTTTCTATCATTTGAACAATTGAATGACTTTAAAGTGTGAAGAGGCAGGAAGTTCAAACCTTTTGCAATAATTGCTCCGAAGTGTGATGGGTCACCGACACATCCCAGGACTGGACTGGACTCGGATATGCTTCTTCTTCTTCTGCTTTTTAAGTTACAGGTGCGATGCAGCCATCAATGGTGTTCACCCAACAGCACCACACAGTTCATTAAAATATTAGTTTTTTTTTTTTATTCTCCAAAGGTATCTAGAAATTCAGAGCTAAGTTATGAGAAGGCGATGGATGAGGTTAGCATGGAGCCATCATCATTTCTTTGTCAAACGAAATTATGCAATCTTTGCGGGTCCATAAGAAGACGACGTATCAACAGAAATAATTACCCATTTCAAATAAACAAAATGATAAGATGACATTTAGCTTGATGAGCCGGCCGGCCGGCCGGCCGGAAAATGCTGACGTGTCAAATAAGTATAAGTAAAATCCGATTAATAAAATGTTTCTTTTACCTATCCCGTTGAAAATACACTTGGATTCAGAAGTAGAGAGCACAGGCCTTGGCAAAGCATGAAAAACCCCCTCCTGGCATCATGTCCTAACTAGCCAGCATCCTGCTATCCATCTGTATCTGGTGTTCATATCTGTGGGGATGACAACCGAGGCTTCCCTTTGCCGGAGTTCAGGTACTGGGAGACGAACAGAACCGCCATGACGACGATGAGACAGCCGACGAGTGTGCTGAAGAAGAGTGCACCAGGCTGCCTAGTCTGGACGAAGCCGTAAACCCCGGTGGATGTCACGAGTATGATATCCGCCAACCCATCGTTTGAGAAATCATCAATAACTAGAGCATGTGTGGGAGGAGCGGGAAGATCCAGGGTAGTTTTGATGCTTCCTCCAGGGGATATGATCACAGCTTCCTGATCTCCAGCCGCAAGGATCAGTTCTTGGCTATCATGCCTTTGCAACGGGAATGGCAACAGTGTTGGCACCACTTTTGATTCTGTGTACCCATTGGGAGAAGGAAGGTTAGACCATGTGGCACCGGTCAAGATTTGCCAGTTCCAGATCACATCGTGTCCATGCGTTCCTGGGGAGTATGAAGTCACCTATCCCAGAAAAAAAAGATCAGTTTCCTCTAGTTTGTAGAACAACGGATCTTGAATGAAAAAGCATACGGTTTACCTCCCCTCTGTTCGTCAGGAAAATGACATCGCCATGGCTACCCTTGCGATGCCGATGGCCGTCTGGCCTGGGATCAAAATGGGTGTAGCAACCTCTAGTGACCGTGCATTGACTTGCTGTCCAAATCCTCTTGAGAACTCTCCCCGTATTGGAAGACATTGAAGGGAGAGTGATGGCATATGGAAGCATTAAATAACTGCTCTCGAACTGGGACACCAGATGTTGCTACAGCCCAACAGGGGCGTAGAACTTCCATCGATCCACTGACAACAGTCTGTTCAGCACCATTTGCTCCCACAACCTTGAAAAGAGCAAGATGTTTTGATAGTACACACTCCATGTTCCAACGCAGACACAAGTTTCAGCGGCAAAAGACAAACCACAAGTCATAAATATTTGTCAACTGCATACCTGGACATGGTCTAGAACGCCATCACCATTAACATCAGCATGAAGGCCACCTTCTTGAAGATGTAGCTGGGTATATAATAATTTGGTATTAGAATCACGTCAATCGCAAGTATAAGTGACTTTGAATTGAAAATTATGTTGGTTGCAACGCTTCTGATCCCAACACCGCACCTTACATAGTGTGCGCCCAGATGCCAGATGAAAAGCCTCAATGCCTTCCTTTTCGTGAGCAACAACCACATTAGGTACCCACCAAAGCTGTGTATAATTTGTTATGGTAGGAATGTATGGCAGAGGCTGAAAAATATAAAGTAGATAATAGTTAGCAAGATTCACATAAATTACCCATTACCATTTAAACGAAACGGAAAATTATCAGCATAAGGCAGCAGAACAAAAACGAAGCATCTGTTTGAAAGAAAATTTTCTAGTGAGTGAAAATGAAGAAACTTGTCTACAGGAAGTGCAAAAAAACCTGCCAAACCACACCTTATTTTTCTTTCCAGATTTAGCTGCATTAACGGCTTTCTCAATAACACTCGAGACTTTTCCAGTGACATCTTTTCCAGGAGAATGCTTTTCTTCAGGTTTATGAAAGGGATAGTTGGTGGCCATTCCAGGAACTTTCTTAATCGTCTTCCTCTTATGATGCCTGAAATGAGCCAGCTTCAAAATAGTGTCTTCACGTCGTTCCTGATAGCATGAAACGCAACATTAATAATGGGCCAATGAAAACATGGAAACAATGATAACTGCAGAGCTCTATCTACCCAGCGATGTGGCATGACCCCAAGAATGGATTCTCTGAACTCCCTGCATTCAAGCTGCAAGAGAAAACACTCATCTATTCACCACATATCATTTGCTGATAAAAAAAAAAAATGCTACAAATCAAGCGATCAGATTATTAGCTATAACCACTAACTGAACAAAATCCAATATTGCAAATAAATTCGTTCAGATGAAAGCTTTAAAAATATTTCCTGAGCATCTAACTTAGATACCAATTGATACATTTTAGAATTTATTTAGGAAAACTAATTTATTCTATTCTAGCACATCTATCAATATCACCTTATTGAAGTCAGGGGCATGGATACATCACTCTACTAAAACATAAAATAAAATTAATTAAGTGAACGCGACTTCGCACACATAAATGATCTACTATGCTATACCTCTCCCGGGCGACGTGTGTTCAATGCATGAACATCTAACTTGTAATTGTGTTGGGGAACCACGAATGACTCATCGGATGATTGAGCTTCAATGCTCTGCAAGATCAAAAGTGTCAAGCTGCTATGTTAATACGAACATACCAGATGATTCAATCATGAAGTAAAGAGGACATAGTTTTTTTCAATGCAATCTCAAAAAGAATAACACAGTTAATGCACAGAAACTGAGACGACCTCCTTACTCCTTTTCCAGCGCAGCTCCCCAGTACGGCCAGAAAAGGCATATACAGCAAAATGCCTCAAATCAGATGCTCCTGAATTTTCAGAATCCTGCAAAGAGAAAAATGTAACAAGCAACAAACAGCATTGAAATCACCATCAAGCAACTTCAAACATGCAAGTAATAGAAATAACACAATTGCACCATTAACATCATTATAAAAACAACGGCAGTGGTGGTTACCTCCTTCTCCTTGGCACTTCTTCTATGCTCCTCAGCATTTTTCTCTGCAATTCCAATCTCCTCAAATGGATCATAATGCATCTGGGGATAAAAAATGAGAATGTATCAAAAGAATACAGCAAGTTCGCATTAAAGCATCCCAGACATATACTAGATAGGGTACTATAAAAATATGAAGTGCTAACTTAGTCAAGAGAGCATACATGAGGTTGCATCTCCATCCTTCCTCCGACAACCACCAAGCCTACATCTCCGTGCTTCAAGGTATAATTAGTAACTGAAATGGCTACTTCCATGTGGTGAGCGTTATGGGGAAAATCTTTCTGCCAAGATACTGACGGAATTAAGAAAACAATAAAGAATAACGACCCAAATATGAATTTAATCGAATAAAACAGTTATTTTTTCTGAGAAAAGAAAACTATAGAATGCATCATTGACCTGCAGGTTTACATCCCAAAGCTTGTTTAGATTGTGATCAAAACACATGACATGCCAGCCCGATGTTACAACAACAAGGACCTGCTTGATTGGCACCCTTTTATTGTAACTTTTATCAATCATCCCAGTAGCCATTGCAACTGCACGTCTCCCTGTAGCTATTCGGACCTTGTCAGGCAAAAGAGAGACTTCTGCTAGCAATCGCGCATCACTGAATCCTTCATCCACACGCATAATATGAGGCTCCAGCACCTGGAAACATGATCTCTCAATATTGACAGTGAGATTTATCAACGGAAAAGTGGAACCAGACTCCAATTTAATGCTTCAAAACGCGTCGCACGACGGCACCTGAATTTTGGCATCATGGGTAGCCACAAGAACCTCTTTTTTCCCATCTCCATTCAAGTCCACTACAATTGGCGGCGGGAGACGCTCCGCCTCATACTTAATCGGATATTCATCGGACAGATGCACCCATGCCTCTTTGAACGAGAAATCCCCCTCGCGCTACCATATTAAGAAACCAGGAAATCAGCCACCCACCAAGAAGAATAAGCGAGAAAGCACCGGATTCCTAACTATGTCCCCGAAAATTGCAGCCTTACCTGAAGAGAGAAGAAGATGGCAAATGCGGAGAGTATCAAAATGGCTAAATCCCGCTTCCTCATCGCTCACCGGCTCCTCCCTCCCCAACGTGACTGCTGTTCGCCCAACACAACAAGGAGGCCCAATTGATGAAATTTCGCGTCCGAAGAGGTAGAATTCAGCAGATCTCCACAGCACAGTGACTCACGGTTCAAGGAAGGAGTCCACACACAATGAAGCCCCTTCAATCTCAACTCATCGTCGTACAAAGCACAGAGCCAAATACCAAGGTACAAAGCCCCTTCAATCTCAACTTAAAATTACCATTCTACCCTTAACCGTCGTCTTCTACATTTTTATTTCATATCCCCCGATCCCTGCCGGCGACCAGGACAACACGCGGGGAAACTCACACACAGTCCTCAAACTTCACTCACTACACGGAAACACGCAGACAAGCAATCCCGAGCTTCGTTTCACTCCACGCCTTCGACGTCTGGTCCGTCCATGATCGCCTTCTCCTTCCCTTCAGAAAGCAAATCAGCTCGTCGATCGCGTAGTCCGGGTCATCGCTCTTGATCAGCTCCTCGGCAACCTCCGCCGGCGTGACATTGACACGCTTTATGAGCTCCTCGACGTGGGAGAAACGGGGGTGATCCGCAAGACTGCAGCCGTCGAGGTAGTTCTCGGCAAGGGTGATCATTCCGGCGACGGTGAGGTACGACATGTGGATGTGGACATCCATGCGCCCCGGCCGCAGCAACGCCGCGTCGAGTTTCCCCTTGTCGTTGGTAGTGAAGATGATGATCCTCTCCTGGCCGCAGCTCGACCACAACCCATCTATGAAGTTGAGTAGCCCTGAAAGTGTGAACTTTCGCCACCAAACAACACATGATCCACAAGTAAAATAATCAGAAGCAGAAACACATTTTTCCATTCAATAACTTTTATTAAAAAATTAAATAATTATTTTTATTATTTTTTAATAATAAAAATATAATTAAAAAACTGTTCATCTAATGACAAAATTAGGGTATGGCCAACCATCACACTTTATTCCTTTTACTTTGAACTCTTTTAAAAGGTAAGCAACATGTAATATGACAAACAATCATGCAATTAAAATAATAATAATAATAATAACAACCCCTCATCAAAAAGTGGAATTTATTTGATTAAAACACATGCAGTACAAATGCATGATATAATATTATTAAAATATTAATATCTGTATATTGGAGGACTTATTCAGAGTCATGTCTACTTTTATTAAAGTTATTAATTAAATATCATATAAAATTTAATTTTTTTAAATAATAATATTAATCGCTTTTTTGTTTTAATATTAAGATTTAGTTTCCTTAACAAGCAGGAAGTGTCACTGATAGGGTTGGGGTTAAATACGGAAATAGGCGGCTGACCTGGTTCTCGCGGCGGCGGGGAGCTCCAACATTCCGGTCGTCGAAGGGGCGAGGTTTCGCTCCGGCAAGTCGATAGAGCAGTCGATGTCTTCGATTACGAGAATGGACCGATTGGCGGTCCTTAGTAGCACCTTCCTCAGATCAGAGTCGCGCCTCACGCTCCCAAGCTCCAAGTCGTAGATGTCGAACTTGAGGTAGTTGGCGATCGCCGCGATCAAGCTCGACTTGCCGGTGCCCGGCGGGCCGTACAGCAAGTACCCCCGCTTCCAGGCCTTCCCCACTTTCTTATACAGCTCCTTCCTCCCAACAAATCTGCATATGCGCATTGTGAAAACACGAGCATGCAGACACAAAATTCAACTGCAGATGCTACAGATGCTTTAAAATGAAAAAAGTTGCAACACATATTTCCAGATATTGAACCCTGATCTGGCTATTCATGGCAGGGACATCAAACTTTCCAGAAAAAGGGATGAAGGAACCTGTCCAAATCGTCGATTATGAATTTCTTGAGAAAGGGATCCATGGCGAGGGTGGTGAAGGTGGATGGGTGGTCTAGATTGGTCGAATCCCAGGCACCGTTTGCGCCCATAGAGTAGGAGTAAGATAAAGTATGGATCTTGATGAGGCGCTTCCCTTCTGTGATCAGCTTCGCCCTCTCCATCACAAAAGGAATGTAGGAATCTATGATTTTCTGCTTGTGGGCTCTGTCGAACGAGAGCTCGAAGAAGTGATTGCACGAGTCAGGAGACGACCCATCTGCGTCCTCGTCCATGGATCTAGCGCCGCCTTTGGACTCTTCCTTGAAATACTCCCATTCAACGCTGACGCCCTCGAAGAAATCGCCCATCTTCTCCGATCTGGCGAACTTCACGGAGATTTCAGAGTCTGCGGAGCGCTTACTGACTTTGAGGCGCCCGACGTTGAGACGGTTTTTAGCGCAGAGGTAGATTTCCGCGGCATCGTACACTTCGTTCCTCGACATTCCATCCCATCTTTCGATGACGACGGCAGCGGTGCGGGACGTCGGAGAGAACCATCGGAGAATGAGGCTCCGGAGGTATTCTTGAAGCCAACTTGGAAAAAACTGGTTTATTATGGTTTGTAAGAGGAAGAAGAAGGCGGAGATGGAGGCGTAGGCCGAGAAAACAGACGACGGCGGCGGGATGCTCGGAATCGAAACTGCCATGGTTGTGGGAGCAGGCTGAGCTTCTTCAGGGGCACTCTGGTTTTGACCTTTCAGGACGAACCAAACGGCTCTCTTTCTTTCCTTTTATACTAAGTTAATGATTAATTATATATTAAAAAATAAAATAAAATAAAATATATATCCCCCAAGACATAAGCAACTCATTATATTACAATTTTCAATCAACATGGATACTAATTACTGATTCCATGGACTCATAAAACGTACAGTTTATCGTACAACATCCAAGTGGTATAGAAGTACAACTTTTATTGTACCAAATTTCATCTAAAAAGAATAGAATTTTAGTGATGCCCGATTTGGGACAATTCCCGTTTTCCAATTTCGAATAATATTATATTTATTAAATTTAATTTTTGCAAAAAAATATTATTATTTTAATTTTTAAATTTAAAGACAAAAATAAAATAGAAAAAGTTAAGAAAGGAATCGCCCCACGTGTCTTGTCTGTGTCCGTCAAAGAGGTAAAAGGCTGGTGGTGGCGGGCAACGCGAGGGTTCCCGCCGTTGGATCCGGAGAAAGAGCGGTCACCGGGCGACACGTGGAGGAGCACTGGTCCCCTGCCGTAGGATTTCCAACAACCTTTTTCCTTTTTAACTTTGTAAAAATGGTGAAAAGAATAGCGTTGTTTATTTTATTGGCAGAGACGCGTGAATGATTTTTAAATTGAGATTTAAATTATTTCATAATATATTCAACCGAATATTTTAAAAATTGGAATTTTAATTTTAATTAAATATATCCTTAAATATTAAAATTATATCATAAATACTTTAATTTAATTTTTATTATAAATAATTATCTATCGAATTTATAAAATTACTTATTTAATTCAACATGTTATTATAACTAACTGATTTTGATCTTTAAATCATTAAGTCAATGCATTATATGAGACGTGATATAGATATCACTTCACATGAGATATGAATACGATATAATTATCATCATTTTGAACCATATGATATAAAAACGTGATATAACTTTAACATGAATATCATTTAATTTATCAAATTTCATATGCATATACTAAAAATCCTAACATGATATTTTGTTGCATTTAAAATTAGAGTTGATTCAAGATGTTATGAACAGATTTAATTTTAAAAAATTTTGAAAATCGTTTAGATTTTCATTATGATTTTGATAATTTGTGATATCTTTTTTTTTTATAATTTTAAACTTTAAAAGTTGGCTTCTTTATACCGATTGAAACAGATATTGTTATTACAAGTTTATATTAAATTAAATCAAATCTAACTGAAACCAAAAGTCGATGGAAAATACATGGAAATAAAATTATAATAATAAAATTTCCAGCGATCATTTCGTGAAGGAGAATCAGACAGCGTCTGCTGCGTTAGGGTGGAGGAGCGTTTCCAGGGAGGGATGTGTCGATGTTGGAGGGACGAGCACATTGAAGCCGTCAGCAGCAGTTGACATGATCATACCAGGAATCTGCTTATGCCAGTGAAGTTCCTTCAAGTCCTTTTGCCCCTGCAGAAACAAGCGGAGTTGACAACATCGGAAGCGAAGAAACCAGGGCCAAAGGGCGCAATGTGTATCGTATCACCTGGTGGACAAAGAGGAGTTGTGGTGGTAAATCCTCTGGGGCGTTTGCCTGTCCTTTCACTGTGGCTTTGAATTCGGCTTCCTCTTCTTGATCTCTTTCTAGGGAAAAATCCCATATTCTGGGAACGGAGAAAAAGTGACAGGAAATTCAGACACATAAGGGGGAGAAGAAGAAGAAGGCAATGGTTATGGTGATGGAAACTGCAATGCACTATATTTCTTACGTTAGCTGGTTGTCTGCGGAGGATACGGCCAACATGGACTCGTTTGGATCCCACTCGATGGATGTAATGGGATGCTTGTGGTAATCAAAGCTTGCAACCACGGGATTTGCAGTCTGTGGAAGGGAAAAAGATGTGAGAATGTGGGCTTGAACCAGAGGGAGTTTGACCGAGGATGCAGTAAAGACATGATACCTTGAGCAACCGAAGGTCGTGAATTGAGAATGTTCCATCGTCACAGCCGGATGCTAGCATACAACTTGCCAGGCTAGAGGAAGTAATAAGCAGAAGCTGAGAAAACGCATGCACAAGGTTGCTGCTAAAAAGACATAGGCTTCTAGGTACCTGTTCCATGATATAACATTGACATCAGCTTTGTGAGCTTCCATGGAAAGCACGGGCGACTTCCCAACACGAATATCCCATATTGCAATAGTACCATCAACCGAGCACGACGCAAATACATCAGGTTCTGTGGGACTCCACTGCGAGTGACAATGGGAATATGCAGAAAGATTCGATTTTCAACTAGTGCAAATAAAACTCATATGCCTGAAACCGCAATACAAATGGAAAGTGCAGCACTGTACCTGTAAATCTTCCACACTTGCACGATGACCAACAAAAGGTTTAGCATCAATATTCCAGGTCGAGCCAGAAGATGGCTCCCAAAGATGAATATAGCTTTTGCAATCCCCTATAAAACGATAATCTAGTTGAAATCCGTGGATAATGATAACCACCAAGATACACCATTCAAATGGCTCAAAGAGATGTACCAGAAACAAACTTTCCAGCCACTAAAGGGCTCCAATCAAGCGCATAGCCTTCATCCTTGTGTCCGCCGAACTTAACTAATGGAGGCTGCTTGCCAGCAAGGTTTCCTCCATTTGCGGCCTCAGCATCATTTGCAAGCGAGTTTAACTGAGCACTGAGGTCCCAAACCTGCCAAGGATCAAGTTGGAAAGGCATAAGCTTGCCTTATCATTGAAAAAAGTGATGAAAGTGCATCCAGGTGGATAATATTGCATTTTTTCCGAGTGCTGGTGCAAGAAATTCTTACCTGAACATGGCCAGTGTCTGCCCAAGAAGCACAAATATGGGGGTTCTGTTGCATAGCACGTATCCGGTTAACACATCCTTGGTGAGAAACTCTTCGAATCTGTGATTCAATATAACTCAACAATTGACCACAACAGAAAAAACAAGTCAATGAACCTAAAGCTCCAGATGGAAACCTGCAAAACAGGGACACCAGATCCAGTACCATCCTCTTCGTCATCGTCATCACTGTCGCTACTCTCACTATCCGTGCCAGAGCCATCCGCATTCATCTTGTCAGGAACTAAACTGCGCTTCTTTCCGGAAATATTGAGCACCTTAAATACTGCAATGGAGTTCGAGGAAGCATTCTCCGCCTAAAATCATAGAAAAGAAAGTGCGATCACTTATCTTGAAACCAAAACGGGACCCAAAAAGGTCAGAAAAAGTGTCCGGTAGATCATGCTAGCAGATGCTACTTACTGACCTGGGTTCCAGCAACACAATACACAGTATGTGGGAAGTTGGTGCGCTTCAGGCCAAGTGAATCGCGCATTATATCAAAACTGCACCCCATGAAATAAACTGTCACGCACAAATCATACTCTACATCAACCAAACTCTCATTATCTCATAAGCGCCGTGGAGCTCCAAATTTCTTGATGAACGGCTTCTAGAAAATGAATGTATCCAGGAATAAGACACAAAAGGTAATTTTACCTCAAGCAAGGCCATCCAATATCAAAAGCATGGAGTGAATTGTATGCAGAAGGATCGCACTGCAGCTCCTCACCCTCCTCCAACCGGTCTACGTCCGGTCGCCATACCCTGGGCTCCAATTGCGGAGCAGGCACCGAAGAACCACCGGCCTTCTTCGCACCCTGGACTCAAAACCAATACTTTTCAAATAAATCAGTAGTTCATTCGCCATTTACTTGGCAGAACCCCGCGTAAGAGAAAAAAAAAACAACAACAACAACGCCAACTGCTTAACCTTTTTTTTCAGTTTCGCTTTTTTGGGCTTCACCTTCCTGCCCATCTTGAAACACCAGCCAAGTACTACCCAACCCTGGTTCTAACGAAAAAAAAAAAAAAAAAACTTCAGACTTTTCTGTTCTCACGACGTCCAGCGATCGATTGCTGTATGCATTAACACTTGGAAGAAGAAATTCCAAAAACTTGAATCTTCGATAACACAATAATCATCGAACCTCGGACTATGTGACAGATATGAAGACAAAATTGTAGCAACGATTGCCGCCGCAGTCGAAGGTCTCTCCGCCGCGCCTTGGGCCAGCATATGAAACTTAGCCCAATATATAATAAAGATGAAAGAAGATAAATTGATAATTAGGAAATTCACTTTAAATTTTTCATCGGCATATTTTTTTTAAAAAATGTTTTTCACCCGCAAAAAAAAAAAGAAAAGAAAAAAGATCAAACAAATCCCTTCACACTGACTATTGTGCACTAGGGCGGATCCTGATTAGGGTTCTTAACTCACTTGAGAATTTGTGAGCGGAGAAGATTCCTGGGAACGGCGACGGCGTCATCAAGAATGGAAATACAGAAGATGAGCATTGAGCAGCTAAGGGCATTGAAAGAGCAGGCAGATTTAGAGGTGAATTTGCTCCAGGAGAGTCTAAACAATATCCGCACCGCCACGGTCCGCCTTGAGCTTGCTTCCACCGCCCTCAGCGATCTCGCCCTCCGTCCCCAAGGTCTATTAATATTTTTATAGGGCTCACCTTGTTTCTATTTCACTCTTTTGCGGGCTCAGATTCGTCAGTTTTATCAGGGAAGAAAATGTTGGTTCCGTTGACGGCGTCGCTCTACGTACCGGGGACGCTGGATGATCCCGAGAAAGTGTTGATCGATGTAGGAACCGGCTATTTCATTGAGGTGGGCTAGCTTGTACTCCGTTAATCTCCAATTTGCTAAAATGGAATTCAGTTGTGTTATATTTGGATTCCGGGAGAACATGCTTTTTAGATGATTCGTGAGATGATGTGGTCTTCCTGCATAGGAATCGGGTTTGCTCCTCAGGGCATCGGTTACTTTGAAACAAATCTTTTAAATTTTATACTGGTGATGTATGTGCTACTAGAGGATATCATCAGGCCTTTCATAAGGCTATGTACTTCCTAGAATGTGGAAAAGCAGGTCGCATTCCCCTGATCCTTCTCCATATCTTACCAGAAAACAATGGAGGAGGGTAGAGACTACTGTTCGCGTAAGATCAGTCTGCTTAAATCGAATCACGATCAACTTCTCGAGGTGTCTTATCTGTTTACAAGTGGTGTTTTTGTCATGCCCCATAGCCATCCATCTCACTGACAACTACATGAAATGCAGATGGCTACTAAAAAGAAAGGCATTGCAGATGAGGCTGGTGCAGTTTTGCAGGGAAAGCTGAAGCACATAACCAGTTCAAGCTCACAGTAGATGATGACAGATTGAGGAGCTGTTGTGTGGGGAACTGCAGCTGTGTCTTTAATGGAATGTGCAGTAGCATTTGATAGATTTGTGCGTTTGTTTAGCTGTTAAGGTAAGCTTTTCTTTCAGCAAACATCGCTTTTTTATCCCTTATTGCCTGGCAAACAGCAAGAAAACTAGTTCATTTGATGCGGTTCATCAACCATTGCCACTGTTTCTTAATTTAAGAAAAACTTCCATGGTTCGAAAAACATGCTTCTTCCTCTGAAAGGGGAGACGAATGTCATTTTTCGGGTCGGGGCGGGTCGTCTACTATCTTTCGGAAGTGATTGGAAGCAGCCCAGCTAGCCCTATGCAGTGATAATCATCCTCCTTCGTTAAGTATAAATCAGAACCCAAGTCGGTGACCGGAGTCGGAATGTTCCTTTTCACGCGGTGATATTCGAATCCCCCTTCCCTCCTCTCAATCGTCGTTTCCTCTCTCTCTCCCTCTCTCTCTCTCTGTCTCCGCCTCCCTACAGATTCTGAGCATGGATAACCGCAATCCCGACGCCGACCTTGCGCCAGAACAAAACCCTACCGCTAATCAACCCGGTGAAAACGCTGACGCGGGTCGCGCCCGCGGGAGGACGCCTTTTACAGACCTCAGTCAAGTTGACGCCGATCTCGTCCTTGCCCGCACTCTTCAAGAGCAGGTTCCTGAAAATTTTCTTCATCGACTTTTGTTCTTCTTCGATGACTTCAATTGCTATTTCGTGGATTTTAGCTTGTTTGTTGCTATTCATGGTTTGACTTGAATGCCTTAATTGATTCGACTTGCGATCCTGGGGCTCCTTGTTAGTCTTGACAGTTTCAGTCTACTTTCTTTTGTTATGACTCATTTAATAACTTTTAAACGCGTGTTGAAAAAATGAATAATTCGTATGTTGAAAATTCAATTGTTTGTGATGATGGCATTTGTTTTGTTTCACTGTTTTTACTCGCTCCATCATGAAACCCGTGATTTGTGCTAGAGCATTGTAAAGGCCTTCCCTTTTCAATTTGGCCTGGTATGTATTCGGCTTGTCATGGAAAACACTGGTTTGATCTATATGTATGCCTTTCTCATGTAGGAGAGAGCGTATATGCTGCTGAGGATGGATGCTGGGGAGGACAGTGACTATGGGAGTTGGGATGCCGACAGTTATGCGCTTGAGTATGAGATTGATGTTAATGCTTATGATGATGCTAGTGAAGGAGATTACGATGGCTCGGACGTGGAGTTGGATGAAGAGGCGGAAGATGCATTTGATGTGAATGCTCATGCACAAGCAGTTGAAAACGAACACATTAGCGGTGATTTGGATCCTTCTGCTTACTCTAGTGATGAGGCCTATGCAAGAGCCTTGCAGGATGCGGAAGATCGGGAAATGGCAGCTAGGTTGCTGGCTATGGCTGGGATAAATGAAAATACGAGTTAGTCACTTTCGTTTTCTTGTTTTATTTTTTATTTTTATCCATGCCCACCACTTGTATCTCAAAAGTCAAAATGTTTTCTGATGGGATTCAATTAATCTATAGTAGTCATTGGGTTGGGTGAAGATGATGAAGAAGAGGAAGAGGCTGCAGATGAGGATGAAGATGAAGATGAGGATGAGGATCTGCTTGGTGGTACTTCTCAGGTAAGTATGATTGAGCTTTTTGGCCCTTTCTTTTCCGGAAGCATTTTTTAATAAAAACAACATTTTCCCATGCCTTGCTTATTTTCTGGTGAACTTGTGTAACATCAGGATACCTGGGAGGATATTGATCCTGACCAACTGTCATATGAGGCAAGTATTATGGAATCATAATTATATGTACTGTGGATCCCTTTAATTTAAATTCACGTTTTTAGGAGTTGCTTGCCCTTGGTGATGTTGTTGGAACTGAAAGTAGAGGCTTATCTTCTGATACAATTGCTTCATTGCCTTCTATCAAATATAAGTCAGAAGGCGCAGATGAGGGAGGCTGTGATTCGTGAGTGTCATTAGACGTGCTCTCTTACATGTTAATAATGTGCAACCTATTAGATTCCCTTGTCTGTTGTGTAATGCTAAGAAAATCCATTGTGGCGTTTCAGCTGTGTTATATGTAGGTTAGAGTATGAAGATGGCGACACCTTGACGTCTCTGTCATGCAAACATTTGTACCATCCAGAATGTATAAATAATTGGTTGAGGATAAACAAGGTATATTTTTGTTAAATAATGTTGAGTAGCATGTATATAAATGTTGAATATTATCTCTACTCAGTTACTGATAAAATAAAAAAACTATCAATACTCAACCGTTAGCATACATGAGCACATAAACTCGAATCTTGAAATTTCTTTGGCATTCCGTTGAGACAATGTTTGGTTGATTGTTTGTGTAGGTATGTCCTGTATGCAGCACTGAAGTTTCTACTTCTGAAAGGACCTAGTATGCTTACAAATATCAGGTCACTTGAGATCCTGTAGCTGTTGTTCTCAGCTGAAGACGAAACTTGTGTTGTTCTTTTCTAATTTATTTGGTAGGATCTCAGGTCACTGATTGTGCGTGCTTATGAATAATTCATCACAATCCAGGGCTTTACTCAGTTTTTTTTTGATTCAATGTGCAATAATTCCTTGTTCTGCGATAGCCTAATTACCAAATCATGTGAAAACACTTGGTTTAATAGATGGTAATAAGATCCATGCGTTCTTTGCATCTAGTAATTGTATATGATACTTGAAATCAGCAACCATGCAAGCCATCGTCTGTAACGTTGTTTCTCTAGGAATTGATGTATATTTCTAGCTGATTCAAAGTTCCTGTAGCTTACGCCAATCGGAACCAGCACCACAAGGCTGGTCATTTATCCGAGGTGAAGCCGTTGTTCTTCAGCTCCAGTAGTTTAGACCACCTTCTATGAATTGAAGCCGTATTTTTTGGTCCGAAATCTGAAACAACCCTCTTGAAACCTTTAGCGGCTTGGACATAAGGAGATTCTGTTGTTTGTTTACTATCACTTACACTGTAGGCGAGGCTCCGCCTTTTCACAGGACTCCGAGCAAGTCTCCTGCAACCCAGTGAAGAATGCATCATCAGCTCTGAATGATATGCAACAGCAGTCATATGCTCGTTTGCTTAAATACTTGAACACTCATGGCAAGCCGGGTGGTGTCCTGTATCACGGAGTCAAGGTCTGCATCGCATCCAGGTTTCACCAAAATCACCTGCAGTTTTATCATCAAATTTGTGATGGATTACATAGTTTGAATTGGCAGTGAAATGCTTTCTTACACAGGGATCATCTTCTCCTATTGTAGGGAGCTGTTGATGAGGGTCTTTTATCTGCCTAGTGGACGCCAGAATCCAAACCTTGAATGGGGCATCAATCTGATAGATATTCATCATACACTATCCTTGCATCAGTTCTATGTATCCAACCGTTGCAGAACATCTAAATCTGGTGATGTGCACACCTCTCTTACAAAAGGGGCACAACAGCTGCAACATGTCGTTGCGAAGCTCGTTCTTAGCCTTCCTTCTACTGAAAGCCCAAGACCAGTATGCTGAAAGGTGAAGACTATTTCACTCTTCACTGTTTATATGCATATCATAACATGGCAGAGTCTATGTTGTGGTAACTGCTATTGCTGCAGTGCAGCTCACCTTGTGGATACTGAGAGTAACATGAACTCGGGTGTTCCTATCAGCTCCATCTAGCAGGTCATCACTCAATCCAAGATCCCTGAGGGAGAACAAGTATTCAGTGTCCCATTTCCCGTTCCACCGGCCGTCGGATGTCGATATCGTGACCAGCCGTGGTTTAGGCCTGTTCTTGGCCACCTTGAATCAACAGATACATCATGAGTAAGCAATCCAACAGAAGAGTTCAGGTTAGTGTGTTACCATGGGAGGTGGAGATTCGTTTTTCTTTGAACAGGTAGCTGACATTCCATGGCTACTGAGTCTCAGGTCTTTGGTGCAGCGATAGACTGAAGATGGAAACCAGTGCCCAACTCCGGCGGCCATCTCGCCCGGAGACCTGCCTTATCCTGGTGGCCTTTCCCTGTGGCTGGCACCACTCCACAACTCACAAACAGAAGACGAATAAAACAAATATTTAATTAGAAAAGAAGTGATTTATTATTTATTATTTATTATTATTATTCTGATTTCTCTAAAATTTTGTAATGTATGCATGTTTTCTTCCCAAGCTGCCTCCGGTTGCCGGCAATGGCGGGTATTCTTGGTGGTCATACTCCGGCGCGACGCCGTGACCATCGAAATCCCTGCTTCAGGCATCGGATTCTCGGCGCGTTTCATCGGCCCTGCTCCCGACATTCTTCGCCGCTTTTTGTCGCAGAGAAACCAATTGAAGGCGATTTGAACCGATAGGGGATGTGAGTTGTATTTATATACATGATTCCTTCAATTCAATTCAGCCACTCTAATCCGTTTGTTCTTTAAACGGGTTAACAGCCACAACTTGAATATCCTTGCCATGAATGTTATGTGGAAGTGCAGGTAGCGGGTTAGCTGAAAGCTTGCACTTAGAGATCAACTGCTGCGTACGCAGGAATGAATAGTTTTCAGCTGGTTCTTAGTGAAAATGAGTATGATTTGGGATTGATGATGTGGCTGATGCTTTAATATGCTTGGGAGCTATGTCGCATGTGAGAAACACTCTCCAGAAGTTTAAAGAACATCCTCGTATAGGAAAGGTAGGTAGCTAAAAACAGCCAGCCAGTTTTCCTGAATCCGCAGGCAGTGAGCATTTTCATTGACATCTATGAAACGGGTGGATGTGCAGATGAGTGGATATTCAAGCAGCCTCACGCTTGCTGTTAGCAAGATCAAGTCTTTGGTGATCTCGTTGTGAGCCACGGTTTCTGAAATGAAGGTGAGATGACAAGCCGCCAATACTTGTTTTATTTGTAAGGCTAGATGAATGGGTTTGGCGACCCAGCGCTGGTTCATCAGCTTTGTTATACAGACCAATATCATCCTCTGTTCATTGAAGATCTACAAGGTTCTACAATCTCCTAGTCTCGGCTTCTTGAAGATCATTCTGCCAGTTCTATGTTGTAGTTTCAGAGCTCGGTTCAACATATACATGTTTGTATTTCTGAGCAACTGGACTAACAAGATGTATGGATGCTGAACACATTTACTGGAACCAAGGGGCTGCTAGCCTTTGTTCTTTAGGAAGGAAGGGACTGCGAACTCCACTACTCTCTGCTCCGTTCATTGAAGGCAACACCCTTTTTGACTGTGTTGCTTTGAATTTCGCACGTTTTTAAGAAATAGGATTTGATGTCCCCATGGTTGGAAAGATTCCATTTCACCTTGGAATTGGATGCCGATATCCCAAGCCATTTACGCCCATTACACAGTCCCAGATGCTCTTTGCAACTTGGAGAGAAGCAATTGTTGAAGCTTTCTCTCTCTACCTTCTCCCTTTTATTCCCTTTCTTGTTTCCTCCTCCCTCCATCACCACCTTCTTCTTATATATAGAGATCATAAGACTGTAACTCCTCCGTCTCAAGGCAAAGAATGAAGATGATGGTCAGATGGTATCCTGTAATTGTGATGATAGTTGTTGATATGGGTTTCGCTGTTAGTAACGTACTTGTGAAAGAGCTTGTTGATGAAGGATTTGATCGCCTGGTCTTCGTAACATACCGGCAACTTGTTGCCACTCTGTTTCTAGCTCCAGTGGCCTTCTTCCTCGAGGGGTTGCTACTTCTTCTTCTTATTCCTTGTGTATTTGATCTTAGATTAAATGTGGTGGCGGTGTCCTTGCAGGAAGAACCATCCTGGACTCACTTTCGGAATCATGTGTCAACTGTTCCTCAGTGCAATACTGGGGTGAGTTCACAATCCCAGTTCATGAACAGCATATTTTCTGTGTACATCGAAAACTGTTTGATCGATCTGCAGGGCAACGGTGTCCCAATATCTCTTCCTTATAGGGATAGAAAGCACATCTGCCACATTTGCATGCGCTTTCCTGAACATGGTGCCCGTCTTCACGTTCGTGATGGCTCTGCTCCTGGGGTAAGATGCACGCACCATTCTCCCCTTTCGTCCTTACAGTACCAAAACAGGTGTCTCACAAGAACCAAAGACCTTTGGTGTGTATGCATGCAGCCAAGAAGTGGTGAATGTGAGGGAGAAGAGTGGGATCGCAAAGCTTGTGGGTGCGCTGGTGTGCATTGCAGGCGTGATCCTCTTGACCTGCTCCAGACAAACACCATCGATTCACTTCACCAAGGAAGAGAGGGTCGATTCCAACTCAAGGAAATGGCTGTTTGGTTCAATGGCGCTGGTTGGAGGAACTTTGTGCTGGTCGTCGTGGTTCCTCCTGCAGACAAGATTAGGCAAAGCATATCCCTTCCCATACTCCAGCACGGCCTTCATGTCCTTGTTCAGTGCTCTGCAATCAGCCATTCTGTGTCTGTCTACAAACAGGGAGGCCTCCGTCTGGTTCATCAAAAGGCATTCCGACATACTCATCATTCTCTTCACGGTAAGAACTCTACCCAACTTGTTTCCAAGTACAACAACCCACTGAGTCGAGTGTACTGCTGGGGATACGATCACCACTTTCTGAAGTGGATGAGTGGTATTATGACAAGGAAGAACCTTGCAGGGAATCGTAGCATCAGGATTGTGCTTCGCGGGAATGTCGTGGTGCGTCAAAAAGCGCGGCGCAGTCTTCACAGCGGCGTTCAGTCCACTGGTACAGATCATGGCGGCTGCTTATGAGGTCCCAGTGTTTAGAGAGCAGCTGCATCTTGGAAGGTTGGTTACATGGATCCCTCGCTCTGTAACAATTCCCATGCTCCCACCTCTAGCTACCTAACTCTGCAGTTACCCTTTTTGTGCAGTGTACTGGGATCAGGCACCGTGATTGTGGGGCTGTACTTTTTGTTATGGGGAAAGACAGAGACATGAAGAAGAGTCAGGAAACGGATAACAACTCAGGTGAACAGATAAAAGAACGGCATCAAGGAGAAGAAGATAAGGAATCACAAATCATCAACATATGTATCGAACCACAAACTTCACTACGCCAACAGGCTTAGAATGTTACATCAAAAGTAACACTGACTAAAAGAGAAGGCATAGAAACCCCCCTTTTTGATGTAACCAACTTCCTACTTTTTAATATTCTCAACCATTGTAAATTGTAAAGCATATATGATATATGCATGTGCGTACCGTACATTTCAAACTTGAGGGCAGGGAGGGCCCCATCCTGTACAAATCTCAAGGCAGTAGCATCGACAAGAGGGATTTCTATGATTTTACCTCGGTCCAAAGTGTAGACACGGCGCATCTGCGTTCACGCTCGGAAGGAAAGGAGATTCTTCAAGAGAGAGAGAGAGAGCATTTGATTCCCCTTCTCCACTGGAAGTAATCTGTATTACCCAGCCTAGGGATGTTCAACCAAAAGATGATGCTTTACTGGGAGTTGAAGACACTAATGGGTAGCCTCGGAACCAGAAGAAGCCTCGCTCCTAACTGTTGATATTCCATCGTCATCATTGTCCTCGTCTTCATCCTCTTCCTCTTCTTCGCTGGATTCATCATCTTCAGTGGATTCCTTGGAGGATTCGCTCTCGTAATCACTTTCCATATCAGCCCTTCGCTGCCTTGTCATAATGCCACCTCTTTCCTGTGAAGCAAGGCCCCTTCGTTTCCTAGCTTGTCTTCTACCTTTGGGAACGTCTTCTTGGTGGGACTCCAGACTCTTGTTACTCCCTTCGCTCCTTGCAACTTTCACTCTAGTCTCTTCACTTTCCTCTAACTCCATACTAAAAGAATCTGCATCATTTTTCCGCTTCTTTCTTCCTGCATTAGTCTGGGATACGAGCACCCATGAAAAAAAAAAGTCCACATTAGAGACATATGTTTCACAAGTTTGCAACTGTAAAAAGCCCCAATCAGGGAAGAAAAATAAGCATCCCCTAGATCCCATGGGATGCCAATGGTAAGGCAAGTGCATGGAACATTTTTCGTGAATTTGTGTGGTGAGTCCACCAAGGAGTAACCCAGGACTATAGGTGAAACAAATTATCTGATAGGACCGATGATCTTAGCATCAGCCCTAATCTAGATAATAGCACAAGTTACAGTTTTATTACATCTAGTGAACAATCAAGTACCAGAAGATGGAATATCCATAACAATATCTTTGTTCATTGCTACGTGTTTTATAAGATCTAAGAGAAGGTATAACAGTGAACGGGGGTCACTGCATGCGTGCACAAATGTGTCTCAGGTGCAGGCAGGAGATAGCATTGAGATTGTACCTTGGGGCCCCGATCAACTAAACGAGCCCATTCACTACGGTTCCTTAGACAGTCAAGAACAGCTTGCGAGTGACTTGAGTATGCATAACTCTCCCCATTGTGCTTCCTTAGATGAGGCCAATGCTGCAAAATGCAAATTAAAACTTAACCCTAGGGGACGTATACCAGAAAATATCTCTCACGGAAGGTAAACACATATTTCCAGGCAAGAGTGAGAATACCGGAAGGACAGCATTGCAAAGATCTTCGTATGTCATACGGTTTCCCCCACTCATAATCTCAGCGATCAAACCTTTAAAGATTGCAAGTGAAGGGAAAATCACGAGAATGAACAGTTTTCGAACTTCTAGCTTTTCTGAGATACAAACCAGGTAAGGTTAGATGCGGCGTGACCATTTGTGAGCCATCTTCTGCAGTATTCCGGGCTGAGGGACAATTACGCAAGGACCCATTTCCGCAGGTATGAGAAGAAAGGCCGCCCACATACACTTTGTTCATAGACTGCACATGTTTAATTGAACCACAATCAGCTTCCTTTTGGGAATGCTGATCTATGCTGGAAGCAGAATCTTGCCTTGTATTGTCAGGGGAAGAAGGCTTTCTCTCGACTTTCTTAACTTCAACGTTTGACCTAAGGTAGCCATGTGAGGCTTCCCCCGACAAATCCTTGCTTTTCTTTCTGTAACTCTAAGAATTGTTGAAAACAAGATTTATCACATTACAAAAAAAATATTATGAGAAGATTCATCATTTAGGTGAAGAAAAAAAAACTGCTAGAAGCTTGAGTTAACCCAAGGGGGGTACCAGAATTTGCTCTTTTCCTCCACTTGAACTAGTTATCTGAGGTAAACTGCCAGCATTACGCATCCGTGAGACTCTGGGGACTCTTGGGGAACTATTAAGCTCTTGATGTAAGAGCAAAGCAAGCTGCCAGCACATAATTTCTAAAGGTAAAATGTGTTCTTAAAGCAAAACATGGACTTGAAATTATTTCATTGTACCTCTTCATCACTTAGTGCTGCAGGAACATTTGATGATGCAGACGCAGAAGCTATATTTCCTTTGGACAAGGTCTGACAGATAGACTGGCGAACTTTCTCTCCTTTGCTTGGAACAGATGCAGCTGATACTTTATCCTGGAGACCGGGTGACTGGTTGACACCATTATCCGAAAAACGAGTGCAAGAAACACTTCGCAAGTGAGGTACATTAGAGGATGAGAAGCTGAAATCCTTTGAATCAGAGCACGTTCCCCTGGAATTGGACGTGTGAGAAATTTTGGTTGAATCTGGAATTTTTGATACAAAACCTGATCCAGAAGATTCTTTAGCAATTTTCTTCGGCCTCCCACATTTTGGATTTTGCTCAAGCATATCAGCCGAAGCATGGCCTCTCATGTTCCCAACAATGCGCTCAGATAAATCTTTCAGCCCATTATGAGTGGAAAGACTTCTCGAATCCAGTGCCACATGATCACCTGTGGAACTATATGCCATACCGCCAGAATTTGAACTTGATTTCACTGAAGTAGCACCGACGAAGTGCATCTGGGAATCTCCATTCAACTTGAGTATCCCATCTGGAACCTCTGAAGAATTTCTAATGTTTAAAGACTTTTTTCTAGGTCCCAGATCGACTTCTGAAGTTTTAGATTCTATCTTTGCATCATACAAATCAGGAGACGAGTAATCAGGATTATCTGCTTTGCAATCATCAATATTTAGATTCTGGTTCTCCCCTGCATAGTGCAACTGAGAATCATTGGATTCAGGACCCATTGCCAACGTCTTTGGCAACTTAACTCCTTCAGCAAAAACATCGGAATATTCAATGGTGGCTTTTCCATTCTTCAAATTGATCTCACTATATTCATCAACTGACTCACGTTTTTGTTTCTTCATAGGTCGCTCATTAGCCATATCAGTCGCTAGTTTCTGATCATCCTCAGCCTTTTCAGCCTCTGAACCTCCAGTAATCGAATACTCTGCCACTGGATTATTGGCTAGAAACTCAGTTCCCGATCTTCCAGTACTTCCAGCCACAACATCAGTACTTTGAGAAGAAACATTGGGAACCTGTTTTTAATTTATTCTGAAGTCAAATGACATAATCACCTCATATGGAAAACTGGAGTAACAAGTGTCCTAAAATTGAGGAATCGAAGATAGAAGAGTTGCTCTTGTTTTAAGAAACTTGCTTGATATACACTATTTTGACGTAGGTCAAAAGTACATGAACGATTTTTAAATATGAACAGATATGCTCAAAGAAGTTGCATTGTGTTAACGCATAATCAGGAGATGAGAAAAAAACCTTTTCTTTCAGAGGCATATACCGACTTTCAGCAAATTTGGTTGATGATTTTACATCGCTGCACGTTTTGATGGAGCTTCCTGGTCTTCTTTCAGCTTCCTTATTCTCGACTATGGATGAGTCACCATGGTTAAGATTATGTCCCTTCAAAGCCAAGTTAGTAGCACATTCTCCTGGATGGTGGTTGGAAGCTTTGGAGCCTCTTTCTTGAGAAGAATCAAAGTGCTTCACATCACTTGAATCTAGTGGTATCCGAGGAGAGGTGTGAGTTATGTGCCCTGAACAATCACATTTCAAGCGCAGAAGATTTACATTTTGAATAGAAAACAGGCCAAAAACAACAAGAAATTCCATCAAAAAATGGAATAATAGAAAGATGACTCACCCTTACCTGCTTCGGAATCTCTAGAGACTTGATTGTCAAAGTCTCCATCTTTTTCCGCGGTCCTCAACTTCTTCACTTGTTGGTCATTAAGCATAATATTTTGTTTCACCTCACGCTTTGTGGAGTCTAGCACAACAGGCTCTGAGGTGGCCTCCTCGCATAAGCTTTGCCCAGTGCAGGGCATTTCAGGGTTTTCAACATCAGACTTCTTGTTCTGGGTGGGCGATAGTAGTTGACCAGAAACAGGAACATCAGAAGGGCAGTTTAGCACGGGGTTTCCATTTGAAGTGGGAAAGGGACTTTTGGCAACCCTTAAAAATGAAATGAGAGCCCCCGCACCATCATTCACTTGATCCCCATTTCCTTCACCACTTTCCTTGTCCATCTCATCCTCAGACTTTTCCTCAACCAAACATGGGAACTCGGTATACTGAAAAGTAAACTGCTTAGGAACATAGCCAGCACAATTCCACAATCGAGGACCAAAAATAGAGGACATTTTACTCCGCTCAAAAAACCCAGGTTCCCCCCAGGGACCCCTTGCACATGAACCCTTTTCTCCATGGGGATATCAGTCCAAAGCTTAAAAGTTTTACGCGAAGCGATGGAGGCAGGATTAGGCGCGTCCAGCATCGTTTTGGTAGGCAACTCAAGAAGAAACTCGGCTACCTCCGTTTCTTCACTATCATTCCTATTACCACCGACACCGTTCTTGCTCTTGCACTTGTCACAAGAAAAAGATTTCTCACTCTTGACATAGCGAGAACAACGAGT
Organism: Utricularia gibba; assembly: GCA_002189035.1. NCBI lineage: Eukaryota > Viridiplantae > Streptophyta > Magnoliopsida > Lamiales > Lentibulariaceae > Utricularia > Utricularia gibba. The sequence goes on along the minus strand of NEEC01000013.1, from coordinate 1,967,836 downwards.
GTGCACCCAGACCCCGCACTCATCACAGTCCACCATTTCCTCACCGTCATCGAAATTCACCCCGCAAATACAATCCACGGTCCAGGATCCATCGACCCAGTCGTCGTGGCGCGGTTCCAACATCGGAGGTCGGTGTGATCGGCTTTTCATTGTTTCGACTTAAAACCAAAAATCAAATACGTGTGTGACAACAACAAAAACCTAGCTCTCAAATTACAACCGACATCCTCTCGATCGAAAACGTAAACCACCGAGCCAGAAAGATACCAAACATACTCACTGCACCACGCCCCCGGAAGTGGCAATTGAAGCGGCGGCAGAGTTGATGAAGTGCGCGTGGCTGGAGACACGGAGACGAAGGAGATCCGGCTTCGGAAATCGGAAAGCATACAAAAACCAGAATTATTATTATATCCTGGGTATGACCGAGTTTCTGATATTGGGCCGTCCGAGTTGAGATCCATTTGACCCGGTATTAGAACGGGTCGCCCAAATCAATTAATGTCGGGATCATCTAATGCCCTAGCCCAAAGGCTCGTTGGTAGGAATTGTTCCAGATGTTTGTTCCCTGATGTTTTTTTCCCCAGATTTTATATGGAACTGGGATCTCATTTCTTGCTGGCACCCAACTCTGGGATGGGATGCTACTTGATTCTGCGATGGATTCTTGTCTTGTTATTGCATAATATGCCTGATAAGGATCCGAAGAGACGGTTTGAGTGGAGACCGAGGAATGATATCTGGTCGGAGATGTCGGAATGAAGCAGGCTGTTAGAAATCTTTGGCGTCTCCAAGGTGGTCATCTCCTGCAACAAAAAACAAACCCAAGTTGTGAACTAGTTTATTAGTTTTGAAATTAAAGATGCCATGGATAGGACCACCTCATTCTTTAAATACAAGTACACAATAAACTTAGATTATAATAGAAAAGATTAAATTTAATCAATTATTTGTGATCTATTTAACTATTTTATTTTTATGTTTCGTTGTGTAATTATGTATTCTAATACTTTGGATTCCAGAGATCTATAAAGCCCAGGCAAGTGAGATGTGTGAAGTCGGTAAGAGCTCCTGGAGGCAACATCCAGCAAGATGAAACACGTGCTTGAGACCACCTGGTGTAACATTTTAATCACTGTGTTCGCATGTGATCAAAAATAGCTAAGATGAAAGGAAGACCACCTATCGTGCAAAGCAACAAAAAAGCATATTTATCATCCCATAATTTAGAAATCTGATAATCTTTTGATATGTATATTTATGATGATTTGCCCAAAGGTGGTAATGATTCTAGTCAAATTCATTCACGTTAGTTATAGATGGAAGGAAATGATGAAATTGAATAAAATAATCATATAACTATTAAACTAAATATTTTTTCAAGCACGACAAAGAGTAATTAATAGTAATTTCAAAATTAAACATAATTAGCTTAGAATAATGTGAGGATGGATGATTTTTTGAGAAGACAAGCCAAAGATTGGAAAAATATCGAATCGTTAAATTTGAGTATCTAAAACGAATAATATTATACAAAATGAAATGATTTGTTAAAAAATTAAAAAAATAATCAATTTCAATATAATTTTTCGTTTTAATCTATAATAGAAAATCCCCATTATCATACATAGAAACCATCGTGTTAATCAAGGAATTATCTTTGTTTGATGACTCGCAATTATTTAGTTTATCGGATTTCTGTTTGATTTTGTTGTGACCAATACCACTTTTCATTTGGTTTAATTTATTGTGTTTAATCTCTTGATTGATAATTCACAAAACAACGGAATGTTTTTAACATATTTTTAGTTTTAAGTATTGGAATTAAATATAAAAAACGTAAAAGGCAATGGACAAAAAAATCCCAGCTTTTCAGTCATTTATTACTTCCTGTCAAAGAAAACCGACAACAACCACCAACAATTTCCGTTTCGTTCCATACCATCAAAACCAGTTATGAGTTTTGATAGCCGATCCAATAGAATGGAGGCCGTACATCTTTCATTTTTTTTGTTGAGAATTTTGAAATTTTCATTTTTTGAAATAAAAATCAATCATATTTAATAATAAAATCATATTCAATTGGATATTTTTTCTATATTTTTATATTATAACACACAAATTACATATTTTCCTCATCAGTCGCTTTCACCTTTTACTGTTTACACACCCTGCAACTGTCTCCTTCGTAGAACGCGCTCCGCGCCGAATGAATTTAACCCCATGGTATGCATTTTGGTTTAAAAAATATAATATTAAATTATTATAAAAATATTATAATTTTTCTAATTTTTTATGTAATTATTAAAATAAAAGTTGAAAAAAATTCAATAATTTTAAAAAATTATTAATACACACCAGACCTTAATTAATGGGCTAGAAGTGGTAATCTGGTCCGATAACCTTTCGCTACCAAAATGACTGCGGTGAAAGCATGGTAAAAAGAATGGGCGTGTGATTGAAACGGGTCGGAAACCCGGTTTCTGGAGTACCCCAGTGGCTCTCAAACTTCTGTTCATGGAGGACCACAAGGCATGAATGCCATCATCATACTGAGAGATGGGGAAATGCAATCCAGACAAGTATGCTTTGAAGCATCTCTGTGTACTTTGCTGCAACCCCATGGAATGGAAGAGATGCTTCTTCTTGACCGTTGTGTGCAATGAAGATGATTTTTTTGTAAAGTAGTTTTGAAAAAGGTTCAATGTAAAAAGTTGTGGGAAGAACTGCCGATGCTCTGTGAAGTTGTCAATGCATCTTCTGTCTCTTCACTTTCTAATCTTGTAGTGTTGCTCATGCAGTTGGGTGGGTCCGGGCCTGGACTGTGTGCGGGTTATGTTTCACCATTTCTTCAGAACCATAGAAACTCCTTCGGCTTCCCATGGTTTTGAATTATTCCCAGTTTTTAGATGTGAAGGAAAAGTGTGAAAAAATGGGGTATTGAAGAAGAAGAAGAAGGAGAAGTAGGGGAGGGGTACATTAATGGGGGATAAGCTACTCTACTCTATTCTATACCTTTTTCTTTGGTTGAGACATCCAAGTACAACTACAGATCAGTTGTCAATTATTCTGTTCCAATTTCGGAAATTAGCTTTTGGATTCTTTCTCCCAATTTGTGCATCTACCTGCTCCTGCTGCTGCCTCCTCCGCAGTCAAGTAATGCGACCCCAAAAGCTCACCTGAATTCCTTTGCCTTCTCCTTGAGAAAAAATGGCTAGGGAGCGACCCCTTCCTCCAGGTTCCCCCAACAGCACCAGGAGATGCTGTTCAAATCCGCAGCGCCGGGTGATTTTACCTCCGTTGGCGGTTACTACGGAAACCCAGTTGGGGGAGGACTAGGAATGATCGCTTCTTCTTCCTCACCATCCCTTCTTCTTCTTGACTCGACTGGGTTGAAGCATGACACCGGGCTCGCCGTTGAGTGGTCGGCTGATGAGCAGTACAAGTTGGAGGGCGGACTTTCGATGTTAGTTTTTTTATACTTGTTCGTTGTTTTCAGGAATGAGCTTTTCTTTTTCTGGGTTACTCGGTTCCACGGTGAAATGTAATGCTGCTGCTTCTTGTGTTCTAAAGGTCCCTCCTTTTTCCGACAACTCAGTTCCCATTATGTAAAACCAGAGATCTGAAGGCTCGCGTTGCCGTTTACTCCTGGTTTCTCATCCTTTGAACTTGAGAAGTAGTTTCTCACTTGTTGATTTTTTTCACCCACAGGTATGCAAATGAACCCAATATTATGCGTTATGTGAAGGTTGCAGCTTCTCTGAGAAACAAGTCTGTACGGGATGTTGCCCTTCGGTGTAAATGGATGGGGGTAAGGCCATTTCCCTTTCTAATACCTCTGGTGTGTTGAATCCACGTTTCACCTGATGGGCACGATTTCTTTTGTTAGAGAAAGAGGAGGAAACCAGGGGACCAAGACTTCGTGCAGAAAGTTTCAGACACCAAGGTATCATTTTTCTTTTGAATAAGTAGGATATTACACTATAGACTCAAGCATGGCATTCTGAGGATTGGACCAACTGGTTTCTTAGGAACATTTCGCCGGGTCATCATTCAAGGACAGCTTTTCTTCAGTGAACGCCTTCTCTTTAACTACAAATGACAAGGATCGGAGCCATTCCATGCTTTCTGAAGGTCTGTTTCACTGTTGAACTCATCCTCTGTTTCCCATTCTACTGTGCAAGTTGAATTCCTTGTTGGGAGTCTCCTTAATTTCTTGATCCCTTTTGTCTGCTGTTGCAGCCATCTTTGGAGCCTCCAGGCACCTTTTAGAAGAAAATAACCGGGCTTTCCATCTAATTTTTGTGAATCTTTCATCACTCAAGGTATAGTATCCTCCTTGCTACAAGTTACGGATCAGCACAGTTTACATTACTAAGTGTCCAGAAGTCATTGCTAATGAACCCAAAGTCCTCCAGCACTGCACCTATAATCTGTTTTCTCTATGCAGTTGCAGCAGAATATCGATCTCTTCTCTCAAACGAAGAGCAACTTAACTAAAATATTGAACAAGTGAGTTTCATCTTGCTAGCTTTGGAGTTGCATCTTCTTCAAAACATTCTCAAGTTCCTAAATGCAGCATGAGAACCGCACCTGGAATCATGAGCCAAATGCCTCCTCTCCCTATCGTCCTAAATGAGGAACTCGCCAGTCGCATTTTCCCACCCATGTCGCAGGTGCATGCCCTTCAACTTGTCCAAGAACTTAATCCTTTTTGTTAGCTTACTGGTCTCTAGTAATAATCGGCCATCGCTTTTCAGCTCTCCAACTCCGCTCACTGGAAATGGTGACGTCGCCTAAGCATGAGCCACGGATGGTGACTCGCCAGCCTCCTCCTTGAAAGCTGCATCGCCAGGCAGGGCTTCAATCCATCTCTTCAGAAAGAGAATGGCGTAGCCATTTTTGCAGCATGAGCTCACTGCTGAAGCAGATCAATAAAAATAGCATGCCCCTCTATCAGTTTTCATTTTCTACGGACGGCTGGTTGGCATCTAGATTAGCAGTATCCATGTAATAGTAGCTTGCCTTCTTGTGCCGCCCTGTCATCTTGTTGAGAACTTGGATCCACATTTTTACTCACCGGTGGAACGGGAATTAGTAATGTCGATGGAATGGCAAATCAGAATCGACCCTTCCCGCCTAGCGCACCGTTCATTCCCCTGGCTTCCCGTTGGCCGGCGGACCTCCGGCGGCGGAGTCTTGGAAACCATCACACCAATTTGGAAAAGACAAAAATTCGCCCTAATCTTTAGGAAATTGGAACTGATGGGAGATTTCGAAGAAATGAGGGGTTAAAATGAGAAATCACAAACTGTTGGGCCCTGCGACAAAATAATGAATGCAGAAATCCATCGAACTCAAAAGTTCAAACAGAAATTGACCCCAAACCTCAAAAATTCCTATTTAACAGAATCTTGGGTTTGCATCCTTGTGGCTGCAGAAAAAAATGTATATCAAACTTTGACTGCAACGCCTGTCAATTTTCGAAGTTGCGAAGTTGCAATCCAACGAAGTGTGAAGCTTGGATCTGGAAAGCGACATCTCGCCTCTTCTCTGTTCTGTGCTTTTCTTGCCGACGCTGGTTATTTTCTTGAAAGGAACCAAATTTCCCGGACAGCTCGCATGGTGTTGGGCTCTGCTGATTCTGATTCGTGAACCCAGGAGCACGTAAATGACAATGGGGAGTTTTTCAGGCATTTCTTCAAACTTGACGTGATCAATTGACGGTCCGAGGTACTTGAAGGAATGCGAACGCGGTTGGCGCCTATTTCTTGGGATCTGCGAGATTATTCTAATTTTTGTTTCTGGGCTACGGTTTGTGCTGGTTTTTTGGCAGGAATTTATCTGGGAGCGGTGAAATGACGGCCCCCACTAAACGTGCATATAAGCTCCGTATCCTTTCATAAATGCATTCTTTCCTTATCGTCCTATGAACTCAAGAATTTGGAATCTCGTTTTGGAGGTGAATAGAGAGCCGCCTGTCTGATGTTTATCTGATTTCTCTTTGATTGGAAAACGTGTTCTTTGGCATGGTAAGCATGTAGAATTATATCCCGAATCTTGTTTCTTTTAACTGTATACGCTTTCAGGTGCCAAAGATGTTGAGCATATGGATGAGTGTGGAAGATAACGAAAATTTGATCTTTTATTTTCTGTGGCATTTGCTGGATGCTTCTGTGATTTAAATCTCTTTTCGCATTCCGCACACCAAGCCGAAAATTTTACTGCATGATGCGCGCATGAGGATGAGCTCTGTTTAATAACAGAGAAATTAGTGCCGTAACTCGATTATTTCGCATTATATGTTCTTGACATGGTGTTTGCGATTCTTGCACACCTTAACGACCCTTCATTATAGAGGAATTTGTGGCCCATTCTTTAAGTGTGAACTGCTTGAAGATTGGAAGGAAATCTTCAAGGGTTCTTGTTACAGGAGGAGAAGATCACAAGGTCAATCTCTGGGCTATTGGCAAGCCTAATGCCATATTGGTATGTTATTGGTACTTTCTTGTTATTCTCTTTGCCCCCAGGCTCCATTGCTGTAAAGATTTCATTCTACATGTGTGCGATGCTTCCATTTCCTCTTGACAAACAACTTGTGAGCATTTGCATAAACCTCGAATTAAAGCTGATGTGTGGTCCACTCATGTTCAACTCATAGAGTTTGTCCGGCCACTCAAGTGGGATCGATTCAGTAAGCTTTGATTCTTCAGAGGTCTTGGTAGCTGCAGGAGCTGCAAGTGGTACTATTAAGCTATGGGATTTGGAGGAGGCTAAAGGTAATATTTTTTCATTGCATATTTATGAATACATGAGGAGCTACTGCACCCTTTTTCATATATTTTTTCCCTTCTACAGTCATTCGCACACTCACTGGCCATCGTTCCAACTGCATATCTTTGGACTTTCACCCTTTTGGGGAGTTTTTTGCTTCTGGTTCTCTGGACACCAACCTCAAAATATGGGACATTCGGCGGAAGGGATGTATACACACTTACAAAGGGCATACTCGGGGTGTTAATTCAATCAGATTTACTCCTGATGGGAGGTGGGTAGTGTCCGGTGGAGAGGATAACACTGTAAAGGTCTGGTATTCCTTTTTTTTAAATCACTTTTGATTCAGAACTGGTGTTATGACATTTTCTCATCCTAAGTTTCAAGAAAACCAACATGAATCACGAATCACTGTAATTCTTAGAATTCTCTCTTATTTTGGCAATTTCAAACTCATGCCGATGTTTTCAGTCAGATTTACAAATTTAAAATTTGCATGTGTAATTTAATTTTTTAAAAGGCTATATACATTCAGTTGTCTCTAACTCTATTTCTATCCCTGAAAATACAGCTATGGGATTTAACTGCAGGCAAGCTTTTGCATGATTTCAAATGTCATGAAGGCCAAATACAGTGCATTGATTTTCATCCTCATGAATTCTTGCTGGCAACAGGTGGAATTTCATGATGTGCTTACGTTGATTATAATCGTCTCTAGTGATTCCCTCAGTTCAATGGCTTCTCATCTATTCCTTGTTAGGCTCATCTGACCGAACTGTAAAATTCTGGGATCTTGAAACTTTTGAACTAATTGGTTCTGCTGGGCCCGAGGTTACTTGTTTTCACTTACGGTTCTCTTGTTGTTGAACCTGGGATTCATATCTTTATAATAATTTCTCGTTATCTCAAAATCAGTCCACAGGAGTTCGTTGTATGACCTTTAACCCTGATGGGAGAACCCTACTCTGTGGTCTGCATGAGAATTTGAAAGTATGTACGTTACTAATACAATGTCTTTCTTTTTTTTTTTTTTGGTTTTGTCTTTCAGGTAACACTGCTTGACCTCAATTTTTGCTTTCAGGTTTTCTCATGGGAACCAATCAGGAGTCATGATACAGTGGATGTGGGGTGGTCAAGATTATCAGATATGACCGTTCATGAAGGGAAGCTTCTAGGATGTTCTTATAATCAAAGCTGTGTTGGAGTTTGGGTTGTTGATATTTCGGTATGGATAGTTGTAGTGTTTTTTTTTAAATTTTTTCAGATAGAGAAATTGCAGTGTTTCAAAGGCATTGTTGCTCATGAACTTGCTTTTATTTTTTGGTAGCGTATTGAACCTTATGCAATGGGCAGTACCGTTCGACTTAATGGTGATTCTGAATCAAAATCAAGTTCATCTGTATTAACTGAACAAAACATGAAGGTGAATCCTGCCAAATTGTCTGTATCAAATAATTCTGATTCTCTGAAGGAAACAAGATCTTTTGCAAGGCTATCCGTCCAGAATCCAGATCCGAATAAGGTTTCTAAATCTCTGTCATGTGAGTGAGAATTTTCATGTTCCGTTTCTTGCAGTATCAGTTGTCTTATATCCTTTTACAGCTTAACCTTAAGGCTGCTTACATTTTTTTTTTTTTTATGTTGACTGAAGCTACTGCAAGCACTCCAAGTCCTCAAAGATCCAATTTCAACGTCATTGCAAAAACGACTGAGCCCAATGTGTCAAGTTTAGGTAGCGCTGCACACTTCAAGAGACCAGTTGGGAAGGTAATTAGTTCTGGGGGAGCTCCCACAGTAAACAGATGTGAAGTTATTCCAGTCATTGTTCCACGAAATAGTCCAATGATTGAACCAGTAGTTGATCAGAAGAAAGAGGTCCCGTTGAAGACTGCAATGCTACCTTTTCAGTCTAAATCAGATGATGTTTGCAAAAATACCAGTATTAATCCTGAATTGGATAGGTCAAATGCCTCTAATCTTCCTGGTGATGAGCTCTCTAAGGTCATGAACTTCAGTCTGTCTGATAGGACGGTTAAGAGTGTACTTTCTGCTCCTGAGACGAAACCCAAGGATGATAGCCTCATGTTTTCAAGAAAATCTGAAGTAAATGGGTCTGATTCCCTGAGGAGATATCAGCCAGAAAGATGTATGTGATTCTTGAATATGGTTATTTTTTCGATCTCGTGTTCACTTAATGGTCTTGCCTCCAAGATTTGTTAAACCTTCATGGAAAGAGTGCATGCTCTGAAATAATGGTTTTTGAGAGGAGGAAACAGATTGATACTCTTCCAAGTGTATTTTTTTAATACTGTTATCTGACATCCTGAAAAGTAAGTTGCTCATAACATACTACCATGGATATATTGATAAAACCAGAACATGAGTGTTGGATTTGGTTGGAATTCCATTTTTCTTTTCTAGAAGCTCTAACTTTGTGTTGAAGCTCATATTCAGTTTTCTGATTCCGTAAATTATTCTTACAGTCTGCAGCATTCTGTGTTTGAACATGAGGTTTTAAAAATGAGTTTTTCTTCTTTTTTTTTCCCCACTCCAGATGAATTTCCCAGAGTAATCAGACTCTGGACACGCCTTCTGTAGAAAATCAGAATGGAAGTATGCCCAACAGGCTAGCTAAACAGCTTCCATCTCATTGGAATCGAAAGAACAGAAGCAATTATCATGCAGGTTTTTCTTCAAGTATTGCCCCTAGGGAATCAGTAACTGTAAGCACCTCCTGCTAATTGATTTTGTAGAACGTTCTCTTGTTTGTCATCCATTTTAGTTCCTGTAGTATAACGTTGGCTGTGCAGCCGATACTCAAGTTGTTGTCATGCGCCATACATGTAGATCAGCTGTTCGAGCTTACTCTGACTCCCGTTTACATTGCATCTAGGAAAGGAATCTCCCTTTTCCTGGCGAGAGCGAGTCCACCTCTGCTTGTGATGAGGACATTATTGCTGACCTGATGGAACGGCATGATCAATTTGTTGGTTCATTAAAATCGCGTTTAGGCAAACTGCAGGTATATAACGCTGTTCTAATGTGATCATTTCCCTGAATTCGTTCAACATGTTCAAGTGAAGATTCATTATTATTCTCTGCTTCACATGTTCCAGTTAATCCATAATCTTCTCCGAGAGCAAAACCTGCTGATCCAATATTTCAAGAATTTTTAATTTCTAAGTTTTTGATTAGTTATGCAGGCTAAATAATGCTACGACTATGTATACTACTGTGATTGAGTTTTCTAGTTGGCAGCATGCATGTCTTAAATGGTTCATTTCTCTGTATCTGTTGAGCTTAAACTCTATGGGATATTCTGATTACTATATATTACAAACAATATGACCCCTGCTCACCTGCAGATCGCTCTTGATTACTGGCGGAGGCATGATATCAAGAGTGCACTCACCACCATTAGCAAAATGGGTGATTGCAATGTGAGCTCGTTTCTTTAAATTCTTATGAGGCAGAAGAGGCTTGCTAACTCTGTTCAGTTTTACCAATCTTTCAGGTGCTCGCTGATGTGATAACCGTTTTGGATGATAGGATTGATGCTGTTACACTCGATATTTGTGCATCTCTCATGCCATTGTTGACACAACTCATTGGAAGTGATACGGATAGGTATATGAACCCATTGTTGACAATCATGCTTCTTTTTAATGTTTCGTGTTCTTTCGATGGCTGTAACAACCACAACTATACCTTCTTAACTGGAATTTATTTTAGGCATCAAGATATTGCACTTTCTCTGCTTCTGAAGCTTGTGAGGGTCTTTGGCTCTATGATATACTCCTCATTATCCGCACCACCATCCGTTGGCGTTGACATTGAGGCAGAGCAAAGGTGTGGTTTCCTGTCATAAAAAAAACAGCTTACTTCTTTCTTTAGCACTCCTGCTACATTTTTGAACAATCTGACTGGAGGTTCTATAATTTTTTTCCACCACAAGGCTGGAACGATACAGTCTTTGCCACATGGAACTCGAAAAAGTGAAGAACTTCCTCCCCATCCTTTCAAGGTACGTCCTTTTACCAAGGGTAGTAGCAAGTAGGTCACCTTCCTCCGGGCACATAGCATGAACAACTGCCTGCTATTGCTTTTTTTACAGACGGGGCGGTTCTGTGGCAAAGTCTGCCAATGAACTGAATCTTGCCCTTCAGGGCATTTCGTGAAAAAACTAGCACTTGCCGAGATCATCCCGCAAAAGAAAGGCAACGAGTGTAAATTCTTGCCCAGCTGCTACATCTGCTAACCATTTCTTGATCTTAATTTACTTGCTGACGCATAACGTGATCTGCCGCTGCCACAAGTGTGGACTGGCCTGCTTGCGCAGAGCCATGGTGCCTTTGTTACCTTTTGCATGTTTATGCTGATGCTTGCAAACGCTGTAGTTTTCCAAAATTGTAACAACAGCCCATGCCAAATTTGGCTTCTTAGTTCAACAGTGTTCGTTCATTGCCCTGCTTTCCCCTCTGTGTCAGTGGCTTCTTGGGTGCCATTTTAAGTTGTTTGAATAGTAAAGTACTATTCTTTATGTTATTTCGTTTTCTGATAAGAATTCTTACAAACTTGATGTCACACAGTTACCGTGAAATTCTTCCAAAAAAAGCATGTGCACAAATTTCAAAGGCTATATATATAGTCTTGAATGGAGTTAGCAATAGCTGCTATATAACACACACAGATACTCCTATTTTGATGGGAATTTTCTGAGTTTCAGTCATGGAGCTGGCTTCCATGTAAGCGAACTTAGTTCTGAGGCTGAGCTGAGACGATCCATCGAGATTCTACTCCGGTGCTGCTCTCCCAAAATCTCCCCTACGCCCATGAAGTCGCGGGTGAGTTTCAGTCTCCCTTGCTCCATCTCCATATCCAATCCATGGCTTACGAATACGCCCTTGTCGCTGTTGATCGTCTCTAACGCGGGTTTCCCTACGAAGGGGCCGGGATCAAAAAGGGAGGACGATGAACCGCCGCCCCCGCCGGTGACGGAGTTCACCACGTCTTGGAGGTGGTTGTTGTTCCCCTCGAAAACCCCGAAAGATGGCGGCATTGGCTTGAACGGCGAGGTGGTGGCAGCGGAGCCGTAGATGGATGCCGATGAGGTATGGTCGGCGCCGGGGCTTTGCAGGGCCGTGCTGCCGCTGTAAAAGGAAGGGATAGTCATCATCATACTCGTGAGGTGGCGGTGCTGGTGGCCTGAGGAGACAAAAAGAAACATATATTTACTGTAAACTTCGCAAAAAAAAAAAAAAAAAGTAATTATTTTGGGCATCAGAAACTTACCAGATGAGAAGATGGCGGAGTGTTGTGGGGAGGAATTACTGTTTCCAGGGAAGAAGCTTAGGTTGACGAGACCTAGAGACGAACCGCCGCCGTTCTCCAGAGGAAGCTGCTGCTGTTGCATGAGACTATGAAAAGAGGGTTTGTTAAGCAACTGGCATTCCTCGTTACTGCTGTACGGCTGTTGCTGCAGAGACAAAGGCGGCGGGAAGAAGGGCGGCCCAGCGGGGGCGACGAGGCTGCTGAGCTGACAGACGCTTGGTCCAGACCCATATCGGAGTAATTCATGATTCGCGAAAAGTAGACCCACGTCGATCTGGTCATGCGCCGCCGCCGAGTTCCTCGGAAAACCTGTAAGAAGGTGGCCGCCCAACGGCGCGTGATTCAGTATACTCCCCCGTCTATTTCCTGCACCAGGGCGTCGCAGAACGCCCGGTGGGTGATGAAACTATCCCTTCTGCAAAACAATCAATACACATTAGAATGGCACTAACAGTATTAAGAAGTACAAGAGGAGTATCTGTCAGATGGAATATTTTTCTGGGTTCTGGAAGAATACGAAGAAAAAACCGAATCTTGTATGCAGAAACTGCAACTAAACAACACGAAACCAAGTTCACAAGAAAACAGCTTTCAGCTGGGTCTGAAACCTTGCTTCAACATTCCACAGTTGAGTGAAGGAGAAACATAATGGATTGGAAAAAAACCCAAGTCTCCGGCAACCAACAAAAAAAAATCACATCTTTGGTTGTGACACTTCACGTGTAGCCTTTATCTCTGCCTCTGCAGGCAAACTTCCAAAACACCCACATGATTTTCCATGCCCGTGATGGGAATCTGAATCTCTTATAATCTACTAAATACTAATCTCATCCAAACTGGAAAGTTATCAAGGTTGCCGGAGTTTAATGGAGTGTACCTAGAGAAGAGGGTGCCGCAATCGCATCGATATTCCCGAGTACCGCACGTTTTGGAGTGAGCCTTCCAATCGGAAACGACGGCGTACTTCTTCGAACACTTGTCGCATTTGTACTTCTTCTCGCCGTGCTTTCTGGAGAAGTGCTTCTTTATTCCGGTGAGGTCTCCGAGAGCCCGAGACGGGTCGTGGTGGGCGCATGTCGGGTCGGGGCACAAGTACACTTTCTTCCTGACCACATCCTTTGCGGTCTTCTGCTTCAACTTCCATGGAAGGTTGTGGCCTCTCCTGTGAAGCTGCAGATTTTGTTCTCTCTGAAACCCTTTACTGCAAACCTCGCAGATGAATCTGTTTGTGGCCATTAAGGTCTTGGGAGATAGAGCAATGACCTCTGCATCTGGATCTGATGAACAAACGAAAGAATTTAAGGTAAAGATTTCATTGTTATTTCATGTAGATTTCGAATAAAAAAGTTGAAACTTGCTTGGATTTCCAGGCTGGTTTCTTTTTCTCTTCATAGCAGATGATGATGATGAAGAAGCCGCCATGGATCCAATCTCAATTGTCCGTTTCGAGCTTCAGCTACACAGATCAAGAATCAATTCGCACATGCAGTCTATAACCATAAGAAACTAGAGAAACAAAAAAAAAAGGTACACACGCAGAAGAAGAGGTGCAGACAGGACACACACAATAAAGTATTTATCGTCACTGATGGGGGTGCTTTTTCTCCCTGTTCTTCTTCCTCTTCTTACTTTCAGTGAAATCAGCTATTTCGAAAAAGATGCTTTTCTTATGTTCCTGATGTCGTCCACAGAGAGGGAGCAGACGCATATCTCGAAACCCCACAAAAGAAAAAGAAACAAAACAAAAAGGCCCTCTTTTTTCATGTAGATGTTTTCACTTTTCGCTTGCATGGTAACTCCTTGTTTGTTACTGAAATGCGACAACCAAAAAAGTGCATGTCCATTCATATTGCCAATGCTCCAACCTTTCCTCATAACAGTCTAGCTAAGCTACTCACCCATTTCATAAGTTAGGGTTTTCAAAAGCTACTAGAATATTAGAACAAAAAATCTCACATCGAATATGAGAATGAAGTAGTCAAATATATAAGATATTTCAGAGCATTAGAAATTGATTGTAGCTAATATTTTTAATATAATTCATATTTCTTATATACTTAAACTTTACGTGTATTCGATCCATTTTGATAGTAATATCTTGCTGAAAAATGCGAAACACATCAGCTTCTTTTGATGCCCTCCAGCTTCATATAAGGAGGCTGACATGTGCGGATGAGATGAGACTGAGAGTCCGGTTCCCACAAAATAATAGACACAGAGCGCAGTAGGGTTGGAGAAGAAGGCCAGGAAATGGCCAGCCAGCATAAGCTGACCCGTACGGTGTCCGTTAGCGCCCCGCGTGGGACCCACTCGGATTGTGCCACCCGACCCACCCGAGGAGTCTCCAACGCGTTGCCGTTGTTATCTATCTATATATATATATATATATATATATATTGAATTTAATAAAAAAATAAATACATCTGATTTTTTAAACATTAATTAAGTAGATTTATGAAAATCCACCTTCTATATGAGTTTTGTATATCAAAACCTCATTATTCTTAGTTCATCATTTTCATAAAATTAATGAAGAAATAAAAAAAAATTATTAAGGTTTATAATATAGTTTTATTTTTAACAATTATCAATTAACCAAACATTAGTTAAGAGCTCATACGAGATCTTGTGCATTAGTGTTTGGTATAAATTTAATTTTAATTTTAATGGGGAAGATGTATCACAATTTCAAATAAATTAAAATAATACTTATGACTAATCCATCGAGATGCACTTCTAGAATGTGGACCCCACGGAATTTATCAAATCATATTAAATTAATAATGCAAACCCTAAGTTTCCAAGGCTTCGTCTTCCAAAAACGACCCCACGGAACTCAGAAGCCGTGTCCATCCATGGCGTAGTCAACGGAGCTGCTTCGGAGTTGAAAATACGTAGACACAGATACACAGACGGGTGTGTGTGTGTGGGAACAGTGACTTCATTTGAGTCATGGGGCGACGCGGTGCGTTTGGTGGGAAGCGAAAATGGAGCAAAACTGGTAGAAGGAAACAGGAGTGCATTTCCTTGCATCATATGAAATGGGCGAATGCTTCCACAGTTACGCAGTAAACGACATATGACCTGTGTAATGTTGAAATTCAGGATGAGATGAGTTGGGTGAACGCACATGTGAACCCCAAATACACAAGAAATATGGATTATAATATAAAAGATTAAACCTAATCGATTAATTGTGATCTATAATTTCTTATATATTTAACTATTTCACTTTCATTTTCCGATATGAGATTTTGTATTCTAACACACACCCTCAAGTTGAATTGGTATGCGATCCGGTGATGACTTGCTCCTTTTTTTTTATGATTGTAAGTAGTGTTCAAGTTATAGGTCGATTTATTTTTTTTTTGTCACCTAAATCCAATGCATCTTCTTGTTTTTTTTTTTTAACCGGATATCAGACTAATACGAAACCCATCTTGGCCACCCAAGACATGCCGCAAGACAAACGCTCTGATACTATGTTCAAATTCAGGATCCGACGGGTCGGACGAACACACACATGAAGCCCAAGTACACAAAAAATGTAAATCATAATAGAAAAAATTAGACACAACTGATTAATTATGATCTGTAATTTCTTATATACTTAATTATTTTATTTTCATTTTTCTATATGATATTTTGTATTCTAGCACGCAACCACTTCATTGCTATTATAGAAGCTTTCCCAGTTGCTATGTTTTCACATCTTACAAGGCACTCGTGTGCTGTGATACAGTTGCAGTAGAATCAAAGGGGAGGAAAGGGAGCAAGCTGCATCCTGTGAACCCTGTGCAGAGGTAGAAGGGCCTGCCTTCAATGGCGTAGTTTTTACATTGAGAGCATGGAGTGAGCTCCCTCAGGAGGACTTCTTGGGTCTGTAAACCTTGGCGCAGAAGATGTAGACCACCAAGTTGATCATGCTCAGCGCGGTAAGGAGCCAGAAGAAGTAGTCCAGATGCCCCTCGTTCAGGTTATCAGGTATCCATCCGGTTGCTCCTCCGCGGGTGGTGAAGTATGTAACCAGTGTGAGTATGAGGGAGCTCAAGTAGTTACCTAAAGCAGTTGTCAGCAGGGCGAATGCATTGCATAAGCTGCGCATGGCGTCCGGGGACTGATCGTAGAAGAACTCCAGTTGTCCGATGAATGTGAAAACTTCAGCAGCTCCCAGCAGGGCGTACTGTGGGATTTGCCAGAAAATGCTCATTGGGACAGCAGCTGGCGTGTCGACGAGGGCGAGCTCTTGTGCAAGGGAGAGGCGGCGGACTTCGATGACGGCGGCGGCGGACATGCAGAGGACGGAGAGGAAAAGGCCGATCCCCATCCTCTGCAGCTCTGAGAAGCCTCTCTCTTTGCCTGTTATTCTTCTGGCTACGGGGACGAGAAACTTGTCGTAGATGGGGACCCAAAAGATGACGCTTATGGTATCGAAAGTTGACAGAGAGGCTGCTGGGATCTTGAATGAGCCGATGGAAGTATCCATCACCGTGCCCTGCTCCACGAACATTGTTGACATTTGAGCATAAACAGCAGAGAAGACAATACCAGAAGCCCAGATGGGGAACATGCGGATCAAGATCTTCAGTTCCTCAATTTGTGTTACTGTGCACAGCCTCCACGGGCTTGAAAAATATCCGGTTTCCCTCTCATTGTCAGCAACTATGGCAGCTCTATCAAGGAACCTTCAGAGGAAACGTTGGAACACATCAGATGGGAAAACAGAAACTTCAGAAGAGCATACAAAAAGAAAATCTTTGCCTGAATTCATCAGTGTGCACCAGCTTTCGGCTTCCTTCAATCACAGAATTTTTATCCGGTGTTTCATACAGAAGGGCAGAATCTTCAGGGAGCACCAAATTCAACTTGCGGCATGATGCAACCACAACTTGGCAGATTCTGTTAATGGGGCTTCCTCCTGGTTTCTGAAATCTATATATTGTGGTGCCGGAAAAGAAGCTAACTATAGCAATTCCCATGAACAAAGCAGGGATGCCAAAGCCAAGGCCCCAGCCTGCATTATCTTGAATCCACACTATCAAACTACTAGATATCAAGGCACCAATATTGATGGAAAAGTAAAACCAGTTGAAGAAGGAGCCCTTCTTAATTCTCTCCACGGAGTCAGTATCATCAAACTGATCAGCTCCGAAGGCAGAAACACATGGTTTTATTCCTCCTGTTCCAAGGGCTATAAGATATAGTCCAATAAAGAATACAGCATACTGAGCTGGAGTAGCAGAAGGGCATACGGTATCCAGTCGAGTGACGATACATTCAGAGGGCTTAAGGGAAGGTATAGATGCAGACAGAGTCAAGGTGCACATTCCCTTAAAAAAGTTCATGACAGATGAATCAGATGACCAGAAACTGTATCATATAAGGATGATAGCATTACCAGAGTATGAGCATAAAAGCCACTAAATCATGTAAGCTATAACAAGTAAGTCCATGTGAAGAACCCCTAAACCAAACAAAATTCTCCTCATAAAAATCAACACTTCCAAAAGACAAAAAAAAAAAAAAAAAAAATAGTGAAGTGTCGACTCAGAAGAAAATTAATAGATGAAGTTAGGCACTTACAATGAAGTAAAGACTGGAAAAGGCAGCAATCGTCCAATATCTCCCAAAGTAAGAATCTGCCAGGATTGCCCCAATAAGGGGAGTAAGGTAACAGGTGCCTGACCAAGTAGTCACATTTCTTGCAGCCGGCACATTTCCTTGGTGTAGCTTTTTTATAAGATAGGTTACAAGATTAGTTGCAATCCCATAGTAAGCCAAACGCTCACAACATTCAGTTCCTGCATTACTTTACATGTTAGGGGGATGAGAAACTAGAGAATGAAAATTATCAGTAACTTCTCAGTACCCAGAATGAAGGGGCATGCTCGCCAAGTCCCAGTATTGCTCTTCAAAACAGGGTTCCCCTTAATATCAACAGAACCATCACCAGTAAAAAGAGCATCAATCCTATCCTGTTATCAAAGGAGAGGTAGTGTTAAGAGAACCAACTAAGAATAACTCACAGATGATACAGCATCTGTGCAGCTCACATAAAAACAATCCCAGATTATGAGATCTCTAACAAAAGAGTATGCATACCGAATTTTTTTAGTAATCAGGCAACTGAAATTCCCAATCCTAAACTACAACTTTTAATCTTGCTTGGCTCTTATGTTAGAGTAAACTCAAATCAAAAAGCTTTTATTCTAAAAAAATCAGCAATAACGCGAAAAGCAGATGAAAAAGGAGACGCGCCTCACGAACACCCTCTTCTAGAAGCAACCTCTCTTCCTCTTGGGTACCCATTAAAATCAAACCCCTCTTTGTGATTTGCGTCTGCAGCTCCTTAGGCCGTTCAGATCACAACGAAAATCCGTTCAACCGCTTCCCAGGCTCCTCGGAGAGTGCTGACAACTGAGAGAGTCCCTTCGATTTATAACATCCTCTTGGGATTAGCCCACAATACTGATGATTGGATTCCGGGCGAACGGAATCCTTGTCAACCCAATTTATTACAGATTCTGTGTATCGAGATGCTTGTGGCGTGTACTCCTTTTATTGCTGTATATAAAAAAATTCCCGAAAGTATCTTGATTTCATCATTGGTCTTTATAATTTTGGACTACCCTATCCCTGAAGCAGCATGGTTTGATGCTTCGATGAACGCAGAAACCAATTATTCAAATCGAAAGGGTCATGGAGGGGTGGGGATGGGTGGAATCATGGGGAGCTAAAGATGATAGCTTTGGACTGTGGGCGCTGTGAAAATTTATGTTGATCATATACTATTGACTTCCTGTCTACCTTCTAGTCTACATACACTTCTGAGTGCTCTTATTTAGCGTGGGATGGCGCAGGGAAGAAGCCTTGAGTCCCCTCAAGCACCTATCGCTTCGATAAACTCAGAAACCAGTTATTCAAATCGAAAGGGTCATGGAGGGGTGGGGATGGGTGGAATCATGGAGAGCTAAAGATGATAGCTTTGGAGTCCGGGCGCTGTGAAAATTTATGTTGGTCATATACTATTGATTTCCTGTCTACCTTCTAGTCTACATACACATGTGAGTGCTCTTATTTTGCGTGGGATGGGGCAGGGAAGAAGCCTCGAGTCCCCCGTCAAGCACCTATCTACGTGCAAAGAACGATGAGTACAGCAACTTGTTGCTGTTACGGGAAATGGCGGTAACTTCATGGGGCTTGGCGAAAGGAGAGTCTGCTGGGAGAATCTATCCGCACGACATGCCCATCTTCACCGCCTGAATCATCGCTCAAATCATCTTTGTTGGCATCAGTGGTTTCATTTGGTCGAGCAGACCCAGTTATTGCTACGACATTTGGCTCACTTCCACGCTTAAAGATTTTCCTGCGCAGGGTACTTGACCCTTCTGATTTGACAGACACCATGGGGCGCGGTTTCCCTTGAGCCCAGTTTTCTTCGGAGTACAATCGTGGCTTTACATTCCCACCTGGAGATAACCGCGCTGGGTGTTCTCCAATGTCCACCTGATGAATCAATGGAGTAAAGATTTTATTTTTAACATTCCCGTATGGCCATGAAAAAACTCATGCTTACCATACTCCCGTAGATGCTTAGCTGCATCGCTCTTGTGGACATATTATTTTCATGTTGATTCCCTGTTTCCAAGTCCTGTATTTTAGGCTTAGCGGCTTGTTCAGACCAGCTCATCAAGCTGCTGCGCTCTCGTCTAAGGAAAGATCCAGAAGGGCGATCTCCCATGTTGAAAATTATAGAAGATTGCCTTCTCTGAAGTGCTCGCCCAGTATCAAATCCAGCAAGATCAAATGTAATGATCCTTGATCTTGTCATAGCTTGATATGTTGATCCCTGATGGGATAAGCCTCCAAGCCTAGGACCTATGGATCACAAGAATCCCAGAACAACATTGCTTATATTTTGTCTTCCAGCAGATAGATCAGATCAATCAGTTGTATACCTGGTGTCCCTTGAACGCGGAAGCTTTGATCGGAGCGCGGCAACAGAGCAGCAGGAGCTGTAAGAACCTCCTCTTGGCCACCTTGATGTTTAATGAAACCTTCCAATAGGAAACCAATGGAATGCTGAGGTAACTCGTAAACCTCTCCTGTTATGTATATGTTCATCGTGGATCGCTCAGCAATGAGAGTTCTCAATTCTTGCATTGACATCTTCTCAAATATATGAGGCAATATGAGTCTAGAAGGAGCAATGACACTTTCCTGCAGAACACATAAAGTTAGGTTGCTCTGCTTGATGATGTAGTGTAGCATAATTTGGACTGCTGACAAAAAAAACTACCTGCCAAAAGAAATCCTCCACAGCAGGGTCAGATTTACATGCAGAATGTATTTTTTCAGTCTCCAGGAAGAAGCAGAGAACCACAGAGTCTGCAGTAACATCACAGATATACGACTTCCCAGCCATCACTTCATACAAACCAAGAGTGCTTCCATGGGTAAAAGTTGGGTGCAGGGACTGGTTATGCCTTATGCTCTTACTTGACCACTGCCAGCATACAGTTCAATGGAACATAAATACTGTTTTCAATTGCAATTTTGGGTTAAGACTTTAAAGCTGCATACCTTGACCACCCCACTAGAGATCAACCAGATTCCAGAAGGCTTTGATCCCTCTTTATACAATGTGGTTCCTGATAGTTTTATTATTTCTTTTGTAGATCCAACTAGGGATTTGCGCACATTGAGAGGAAGAGCTCCCAGAAAAGGATTCACAGCTATCAGATCTTGTACTTTTGGAGTTGTCACCATGGGGCGTTTCCTCAATAACATTTTCAAATCAGTCTGTGTATCAGAGGTAAAGTTTATTCAGTGGAAACAAGGCCATTGAGGAAGATATCAGATCAATTTTCTTTACCTGGACAGCATCATCAAGCTGGGTCATCTCCTTCTCCTCTAACAAACCAATCTTTTGCAGATTATGAACATATTCAATCAAATGATTCAGTACAGAGTATGTGACTTGTCTGGTTTTGACAACACGAAGAACCTGAAAAGGTTTGTCTAGTAATAAGCACTTCACCCTGAGCTCATGTTACAAGGTTTGTTATTTATGTATGTACCTGGGGAAATGTCATTCGAACATCTTCCAGAAATCTTCTTGGTTCCTCTGCTTCCAACTCACTTTCAATGATCACCATGTTGGCAACTTCACTGTCACCTGCAGTACCAGTGCGTGAGTTAAGAAGCTTGAAACAGAAGGTGCTTGTTCCAGTGAAAGAATGCTTACCAATGAAATCTCTTAGTTGCTCCCTGGCAATTCTATGGCCACGCAGGAAGGCAGCACAGATATAGCAAGCCGTGTCTAATCGCTCCACCGTAAGATAAGTTGCTATCTTCCGAGGGATGAATCTGTACTGAAGAAACTTGTAGTGATTTGGGATGCTGACATGAGATTTCAGACCTCTCCAATCACATAAAGGTTCATTGGATATCTGATCCATGGCTTCATCTATAGATTGCATCAAAAAGCTTGCTGTAGTTTGTGTGATCCTTCCCTCATCAAGCATCATCCAGTAAGCTGCCTGAACACCTGCAAATCCACTTCTTTCAGCAAAATACAGCCCTCTGTTTGCTTGCATCAGTGAATGAAACCACACTCACCATTCAAGAAACGGATTCTTGTATCCTCCAGATTCAAATGCTCGAAATCATTATCAGTCTCGGATGCTGAATGGGGATGCGTTCGATCGCCTTCTACATTATCCAAGCACTTGATGTACTGCTTCACTGTAGGCCAATCAACAGGCCCCAGCTCCTCGTCTTCCCCAAGATTCCCAAAAGCCTGCAATGCTTCGTTCAGCATTTCGTACTTGGTGTACTTCATTATTCGCTTCTGCAGAAAAATAAGCCATGGCATTAGCTTCTTGTGGTGGCTAGAAAAGACTACCGGGGCTGCTCTGGTGTAACCTTTGCAGATGTTAAGAGATCCAGCTTGAGAGCATGCAGCACAAACTGTGCTGTTGATCCATTCACGATGAGTGTCAGCAAGACAATCCCTCCAGTTAAAAACACGAACTGGAAAAGCAGCAGGAGACTGTGATGAAGAGAACAAGAAAGTGCAGAGTTTCAAATAAGAGATGGTGAATCCATACCAGATATCCGGTGTCCGGACTGATGAGCGGAGAAGTGTCGCTGGTACGCTGGAGGCGGCAGCGAGAACGGAAATGTAAGTTACTTGTTGCAGAACAATGGGAGATCTTGTAAGAATAAAATACCTTGACGGAGAGGGAGAGTGACAACGCCACGGCACCACGGAGACCTGACCAGATGAGAACAATGGCTTCTCGCCAGTCCATGCCGTACCCGAAGTACTGCAGGAGTGGAAACAGTGCAGCAACAACGATCACTCTGGAAAGCTGAACGAAAACGTAGAGCAGAAACAGCCAACCCCATGAATTCACTGCAGGATGGCGAACAGTTGATGGTAAGATTCACTGCAGAATGGCAATACAAGAAGAAGGTTTCAAGGTCTCATTTCACCATGGGTTTTGAATAGCTTGTCATCGCTGAATATGCTTTCGGCTATGACTACTCCACTGCAGCCATGAAAAGGTGCAGAGTTACTACAAGCAGAAGTATTTAAGTGGAAAAGAGCACTTGCAGAGTCTTTCTTTCTTACCTTAGGATGAAGATCAGAGTGTTTGCAATGTAAGCAACCATTTCCCTGTGAACTCACACAAGTTATTCCAACTATCCCCTCTTGAAGAAAACTGTATAACTTGAACAAAGACAAGTACCAGAAGTGATGCAAACTCCGTTGGCTTTCGCCCTTAAATGCTGTCCGAGCGAAGGCGGAATAGAACCTGTTTCAGGGAGCACCTTTCACTCAAACAGTCTGATCATCTTCTTCAAGAAAATAAGAGATGATGAAGCTTCTTACATTCCTAAGGTCATGACAGTCAGCACTCCAGAGATGCCTAGCGTTTCTTGAGACTATCATTCAAAAAAATGCGTGTTATTGATCCATTGAGAGTCATACTTAAGAAGCAGCAGAAGACGAAATACATGCATACCACAAAGAAGGCTACGTAGCTCACTGCAACTGTCAACGATATTTCAATAACTGTATCGTTGAAGATGAATCCCAGCCAGAATACAGATGCTATTCCGAGAGCAATTCCAAGACCAACGCTGTTACATGAAGAGTTAGGACAACTACAGTATCCAAACTCTGATTAGAAAGAGTGAATAACTTACGCCCCCAGAGAAACTTTGCACAAGAACTCGATCAAGCCTCCCAAATTAAAGCGCCAACCGAGGATCATGCGGTTGAAAAGCTGATAAACCACGATAGCAGTCCTGAAACCTCGAAGAATTGTCATGGTACAGTTACTGCATCCATAAGTATTGAGTAACTGCAGTATCTAATGTACCCGTCATTCATCAAGGACTCTCCTTCAATGATAGTGCTGAGTTTTTTGCTTGCTCCCAGCTCTTTCAGAAGGGCTATGACTGCAACAGGGTCAGTGGCACTGAGAAGCCCTCCAAGCAGCAAAGAAGTTGTCCAGTTCCAGTTATATGGGAAAACAAGCTGCACTTAAAGTTTAAGGTTTCGGAAAAGGAGTTCTTAGAGAAAACTATGTGGCATCTATCCACTAGACCTTCAAAACGGCTCCAAGACAGAAGGTCGAAATCGCCACTCCCGGACCAGCAAGTAAAAACATTTGCATGAGACACCTCTGCAACGAAAAAACAAGTAGCAGATTTAGCATCGCAACAGAGAAACCACTCTGGGGCACAGCAGGGAGATGTTACAACACCTTTATTTGATGTACTTCCATCAAAAATGAGCTCTCAAACAAGAGAGCAGGAAGAAAGACAGCCAACAGAAGATCAGGATCAATTTGAGACCCTGTAAAATAACAAGTACAGAAAATCAACTCTCTCTCTGTCCATCCAATTTTAAAAGCTCCCACAAACAGTGATGCACACTTACATATCCGAATTCCATTCCCAAACCTTCCTAAGCCTTCTCTTGTTCCATGTTCTACAAAAAAAAAAAAAAAAAGAAAAATCAAATCTTTACTCTAGAATCATGAGCCCAATTCATACAATCGATAAGATCATGTGTTACCTAAGGCCCCAAGGCCAATGCCAAGAAGAAGAAGAGCAACAGTATAAGGTACACGCGTCCCACTGAGCAAGTGCCGACTTGCAATCCCTAATACCATACTAACACCAAAAAATATCACTGCGTTTACTGAGTCCTCTCCCACAGCAGCAACCCCATCTTGCAGGATTCTGTGCATTCCCCACTCCATCCCACTCCTCAAAATTAGGCCAAGCGTTGTATTCTCATGCAAATAAAGCTTCTTAGGGAGAGAACTTTCAACCCAAGTGCTCGTACATACTAATGTATATATATATTATGTGTGTGGGGTGCGCAGAGTTATGGGTATCTTCCAGAATATTGACAACATGCACTGGTTTGACTTTTGTGCTCCTGTTTCCATGAATACACCTGAAGAAACAGTTTGCCCCTTGAAACCGTAGACCATTGAAACTTTTCATCTGTATTCACCCACTCTGACTTGAACACTCCGGGAACTAACCAGACAAGAGATGAGTATTCCACGTGAGAATTGTCTTCTCCGTGCAAATTACTTGGATGATCATGGTCGACATCTACATTCTGTATTTCTTTTTATTCTTATCATCAACTGCACAAAAAAAAATGCTAAAAATCACATTCATTATTTCGTTGACTTCACGTTTTATTTTTATTACAATGTAGTATTGCAACAGGAGACAACGAGGAAACAATGAAGAAAGCCGCCATGAAAAGACCAAACGCCCTCCCTGACCGCGACCCTTTTTGTCCTAGTAGGATACGCGACTCTAACCTTGTAATTTAAAAGGTGGCACTCGACTTTAGGGTAAGAGTAGAAGAGCTTAACACCAAGTTGGCGCTGTTGCATAGAATCCAGCCTGGTTTTTCAATACCACACTCGGGTCTAAGTTTCCATAATTCGATCATAGTACGGTAACCGCCGAGGCCTCCTCCTCCGCCTCCGACCTTCCGGCGACCACCGTGGCGATCGACGGATATGCGCGCGTAGTTGATAAGTTTCAAGGAAGCCAATGATGAGTGAAAAATTCTATGCTTAGGAACATACTCCTACATATGCCACCTCTGAGTCTTGTTCAAGCAACAAGTTTCTGAAACCTCCAGTTTTGAGCGCCAAAACTACAGAAGAAATTGTTATGTGCTCTATCTACAACAACAGGAATGAAATTCCAGAATAGGGGTGATTCAAACATATCATTAGTTTGGAAGTCTTGGTCTGCACTGGAAAAAGAGGAGCGGTGTAGGGGGCAGGTCTTGTGCGTGCAAGATTTCAACTGCCTTTGCAGGAAAATCCCACTTTAGACTTTTTTTTGTTTAGTCGCCAACTAATCATAATTATCTTACATAAACATGATCAAAAAAACCTTAATACTCGTGGAATACAAATACGACGCAATTATGTGTATAGGAATACGTATAAATTAGGTTCCACTTGTAACACCTTATCCTTCTAAAAAAATAGGTTTCAAAATCAATTTTATTACAAAATACAAACAAATTATACTTCAAAAACAACATAATTCTAAAAACACACTTTTTAAAAAGGGGTGGAGTTTGCTAGTGTCGCTCTAATTTACAATCAGTATAATAAGTTTAACCTCAAATTTCAAAATTAATTCATATAATTCTCAACTTATTTTTTTATAAAATTTGCTCTCGAATTTATAAAATTGCATATTTAACCTCTTATGTAATCAAAACTAATTGATTTTGATTTTAACATCGTTATAATAATGCATAATATGAGATACGATATAAATATTATCACTTTAAATTATATAAGATATGAATATAATATAAACATTATCACTTCAAATAATAGAATATATAAATACGATATAATTCTAATAGAGGTATACTTCGATTTGTTGAACTTCACACACAAATGTGAAAAGCTTTAGTATGAAATTTAGTTAGATTTAAAACCAAAACTGTCATAAATAGATTCAATTTTTAAAAATTTTGAAAATACTTTGGATTTTCATTGCATGATTTTGACAACTTGATATGTTTTTTTTTTTGTAATTTTGAAACTTGATGATTATGTTCTTTATATTGACTTAAATTTGAAATTTTGTTCTTGTAATTTTCTCTTTCAAAAAGATATAGAGATCCAATTTCTATTTTATTAAAATCACTTTTCGAAAACTATTTTTCAAGATACAGAATTCAAATTATGATAATTTATACTTTTGAACATGTGATCTAAAAATATTTTTGTTACAAAATACAAACGAATGCAAAGGCAATGTACATTAAACCCGAGGATGATTAGTGATGATAAGATTAGCGCATTAATCGGGGATCATGCAATTAGTATGTGCCCGCGGCATATCCCTCACATGGTGCATATAATATATGTACTAATACGACACGTGTGCATTGACTTTGGTGTGTACAATTAAAAAATCCACCAATACGTTGTCACGAGTGTTGACTTTGGTCGTTTAGTGGGAGGCCCCCGCAACATCACCCCCCAGGCATTATGGCGTTGACTTTCAGTTACCTTATCTCACTACACTTCCTCTTCTTCTTCTTTTGTTTTGTTTTTTGTTAGGGAGGAGGAGGAAGAAGTTGGATTTGTTTCTATTTGGAATTATTTTTTTATTTTTTTAAAAATAATTTTATTATTAAATACAAGTGATTTATGTTTTTAAAATATTTTTTAAAAAAAAGTTGCAAAAACTCATTTTATTAGAATCATTTTTCAAAAATAATTAGACAAAGACTACGATTTTGTCGTATCTTACTCAAGATTAGATTTACGTAAATGTAATGGATAAGATAATTTTATTTAAAAACATGTTGTAACTATCACAAAGAGGAGCATTGGTTTAATTTTACTCCCAAGGATAAACCCTAATTTTACTTGGATGATTTTACTGCAAGACATTTTATTCACTGCGGCCTCATCAAGATTTGAAGGATGCCTTGGCCAAGTATCGATTTCATGATCTGAATTACGAGCTTCTAACAATATCATACAAAGAGAGAGCGTGTAATCTACGCATAAAGAGTAGATCACCTTACCATTTCTTTCACGTTTCCATCAGGTAGACCATAACAAGGATCGAGCAGGAGGGATCTATTGAGTCCTTATTTTCAACATTAGGTGATTGAAAATCCAGACTCTTCCATGGGAGGAGTGTTGCGTCTCTGCATAGTGAAACATGTTGTTATGATCTAAAAGGCACACAGTCGACCAATAGAAGTATCGGCATCAAGTGGTTTTCAATATCTATTGCGGTAGTATATTTGCCAATTTTGAAATCTTTTCATTTGCTTTAAAGCCCTATGCAACTACACATGTTGCCTACTCTTTGATATTTACAATATTTACAAATATCTATGAAAAAAAAAGAAAAAGAGAAACTTTTTTTTTGTTTTTAATTCTGAGACTAGAAGACTACACATTCATTTGGAAATAATTGATGCATTGATGTGTAACATCCTGTTTATAGAGTTTATGTATTCCATATGATTGGTATCTGATTAAATAGAGTTACTATCTTAATCTTAGATAATTTTTTTTATCAAAAATAGAGAACATAGAACTATGAAAACTAGATATCCAAAACACATAATATTGTAAAATGAAAACATGATTCATGAAATGGATGTCATGTGAATCATGCAAGATGCTATTTATGTAATAGGATTAGGATTATTCAGAAAGACACAAAAACCCTAACCCCAAACCCTAAATTTTTCTCACAAGGAAATAGGGTTTTCCTTCAAATGCAAAAAATGACCATGCTTATTTTGTTTTTCTAGCAACGAGTAGGTGGAAAACACCTCCAAACATACTGTTTAGATTCTAGCATCTAGAGCATGGATGTAAGTAAGGTGTAGGTATGGATAGGTAACAAAAAAATGGAGGAGGATAGAAGGTATGTGTTCATTAAATTACTTGAAAAGGAAGTCATGCATGGTAAGAGAGCGCGATACTTTCGGACAAACACGATGATCTTGGAGCTGCTAATGCTCTTCTCATTATTCTGTGTTCCAGCAACATGTGTGTGAATTACCCTATTATAAGCAAAGCCATCTCCAAATTTAACTCTCTTTCTGTGTTGCAAACACCTTCTTCTAAGTTCCAAGGAAGGGAAACAAGCAATGCCCCATATGGAAGTGAATGGGTGCAGGAAGAGGAGAAGGGGCGAAAGGGTGTACAAATTCAAGCTCTTTGGGGAGAAGGGGTACCCTGTTGATTTCTGTGGTTCTTTTCAGGAAAACGTGAGAGCCCTTTTGGAGTTTGGCCAAGAGGATCGCAGTGGAACCATGCCAAGTTGGTCATTTCACCTGGAAGTTCATCGCCAACCGCTGCTGCATCTGCTTCTGTTTGTGGTGGAGGAGCCGGTGGAGGAGTTTTCGATGGAACTCCGGTGCAAGTACTGTCAATATATAGGTAATAGTAACATGGCACTTTGATTCTGTGTGTTGTGTTTTCTCTTCTTGGTGATGTTGAAATGTAGTTCAGGCTGGGGGCATCACTTGGTCTGCAACAAGAGGTACCATTTTCTGCTGCCATTGAGAGCAGACTCGGAGGAATACTGTGCACTGGTTGAGTTGCAGAGGGAGAAGCATAGCCTCCATGGTGTGTTCCATTCCAATGGCTATGGTCATTTGCTCTACATTGGAGGTTTAGAGACTGGCTCACTCTTGGCAGGCTACGAGATCATGGAGTTCTGGGATCGTCTCTGCGTCGGGCTCGGAGCGAGGTTCGAATATCATAAAACTTGAAATGAATCATCCTGAGTCCAGTGTTTTAATGCAATGAGAACTCCAGGAAGGTGAGCTTGAGAGACGTCTCTAGGAAGAGAGGCATGGAACTCAGGCTGCTTCATGGTGTAGCCTATGGCAAGCCATGGTTCTCGCAGTGGAGCTACACGCTCGGCCGGGGGAGCTACGGCGTGGATGAAGAGTCATATGGGAATGCAGTGAGAGCAATACAGAGCATTCCTATCAGCCTGATTGCACACACGAGCAGTCCAAATGAAATGACACAAGTGATACTGAAGAAACTCCAGCTTTTATCTGGGCATTCTCTGGTAACCATAGGCCAACTCTTCCTGTTCATGCTGGAACTCAAGTCCAGGATTCCAAAGGAGTCCAAAATCTCTTCTCCCTATCCAGGGATCATGTCTGATTCATCCTGCAGATGGTCTTCGAAGCGCGTCGAAATGGCGATTCATGTGATAGTTGAATCACTGAAAACAGCTGAAACACATTGGGTTTCTAGGCAGCATATACGAGACCAGGCACGGGCATACATTGGAGACACGGGTCTGCTCGACTTTGTGCTCAAGTCCTTGGGAAACCACTTGGTTGGCAAGTATTTCATCCGTAGATGTGTGAATCCTGTGACCAAAGTGCTGGAGTATTGTGTGGAAGATATCTCCCAAACACTGTCACTGGAAGAGCCATCCACGAACTATGAACCAGCACTGAGGCCTCATCAGCTGAAGGTCTCTTGGGCTCAGCTCATGAGGGACATTAACCATGTGTATACACACGTTTTCAGAGACACCAAAGCTGGAGCCTTAGCCACTCTCCCCCTGGCATCTAGGATCATCCTTGATTCGAAGCATCTGTATAAAGACTACGGTGGGGAGGAGGTACCTGGGAACAAATCTGACAAATGGAAGATGTATTGCTCCATTGTGGTGAAGAAGGATGATGGATCAGAGCAGGAGGAGGTTGCAACTCCATACCATTGCTTGATCCTGAGGAACTCCTCTGTTTTTGATGAGTTGAAAACTGAAGCAGAGAGGGTGTTCAGAGAGACTTACATGGGGCTGAAGGGCTTCAAGGCAGATTCACCGAGGAACATAAGGTGTAAAGGATCAGACTTGGTGTTCAAAGCACTGAAACCGGGAAGCAGAGTTGTGTTTGAGGTGAAAGCAACTGGGCAGCCTGTGTGCGAAGGCGAGCTCCTGATGACAGTGGACTGTGTTTGTGGAACTAGAGACAATGATGGGGAGAGAATGGTGTCGTGTGATATCTGCCAAGTTCAGCAGCACACAAGGTGTGTAAATATTCCTCAGACTGAAGAGATTCCAGCCATTTTTTTATGCAGTAGCTGCGAGAACAACATTTTGAGCTTCCCTCTGCCTTGAGATTTCCTTGTACAAATTCATATGGTACCATCATTTCGTAAATCTTTTCTGCTCCCATATGCCTCTCTGTGAATACTCACAGTTACACTGGGTGAAATGCGCCGTGCGAATCTGAATCCTGCAGAAGATGACCTAAACGACATGACGGATCCTTGCATTCATATGCTAGTTGAAAAATCCCTTTCTCCAATTACAAAACAATAGCACTAACAACACTAATGGAGACAAAGTTGAAAGCAGCATTCAGGCATAAAGACTCCAGTCCAAGAGACACTACACGGAGAGAGACAAACATCTTCATCCAATAAATTCAAGTGGCAGAAGATGAAACCAAGGAACATGAAAACGACGTTAACAATGAAGACCCGTACAACAATCCCAAACGAGTCATACCAAAAGCTACCAAGTTACCTATACATAGAGGGAATTTAATTGCTACCCACAGCAATACAAATCTACTGAATGAGCAGCTTGATTTCAGGGTAAAATAAACACACATGATGATTGATCGTTTCCACCGTATACTTTCATCCCACCAAAGAGATATTGGCATGGGCATGCCAGCAGACATACGGTGGATAATGAAACCTGGATTAGATGAAAAGGAACCCGGATACAAATGTTCTGTTATTGTGTGCTGCGGGTCATCCCACTTCTTGATAAGATCCTGCAGGGCAACATTGCATTACTGTGAACGCATGCTTGTGCGTAAGGAAAGGCCATACAGTTGTGCATCGATAAAATGTCAGCAATATATATATTTTTGTGTTGAGATGTATGAGAATAGGGAACCATACCTTGCAGAGAGAAACTGTGAACTGTTAGAGCTCCTCGAATGCACCAGTCTCTTGGCTTTGGTGTCATGCTCCTTCTCCACACGCATCGCTGCAACCTCCTTCTCCATGGCAGCTACCTCTCTTCTCATCTTCTTGGCTTCAGTTTCCATTGCCCGGGTCAAAGTGTCCACTTTTTTTGCTAATATCTGATCAAAGTAGTGGACAGGAAACACTTGACTCATGTTCAACAAAAAATTCGAGGGCATAATGATCTAACCTCAATTGCATCATCCTTGTCCTTGAGACTTTGATCCTTTTCCTGGCCAGCTTTTCTCAACGTAACCACCTCTTTCTGCAATAGATCATACAATACACCAGGCACTGTGTCCTCAGTAACAGCTTCAATTTGTATGTCGCTCGTGTTTTCTGCTGGAGCTTTTCCACATGTGGTACTAGTAGGCTCGTCAATTTGCTTAGCATCTTCAGATGACTGAACTTGCTTGAAACTTGGACCTAACCCATTCAAGAGAACTTTATTCCTGTCCACAGGTCGTGATCCACCATCAAAGGACTTCGATGCTCCCTTTGCATGTTTCAAAACTGAACTGCTTCCATAAGATTTACTCTGAAACGATGGGGGTCTTTTAGGCAGAATGAAACTGGAGGCTAATTTGGTGATATTTTCAGCTCCACCAAGTGACTGGCGGCGTGCTAAACCATTACTTGAGCTCCTAGGTTCCGAAGCACCACGGGGTGCCACATTTGGCGATCTCAACGTTTCCTCAAGAACCTTCAGACGTAACTGAAACTTTTCCTGAAAGATGAGAAATTGTAATGTGATCCCAATGACATGTTTCTAAAAAATTACCCAGAATCAATATGTTGAAGCCATTTACTTTTAACTGGGCTTCTGATTTAGCAGTTCTCTCTGCTACAGAAAGCTTATCCTTGAGTTGCTGCATTTCGCCCTGTGAAGTAGAAATAAAGATAAGCTGGGATTATCCAACTCGCCAATATTTAACAACTACAAATATTCATTGGCAAGTGAAAGGGATTCACTACACCTGCAAGAACCTTCTCTCTTCCAGCCACTGTTTCACGGGCATTACTTTGTCATTAGCATCTTTCCATTCATTAGCTACAACAGTTGCAACCCTATTTGCAGTCACCTTAGCTCGAGCCAGCTCCCTGTCAAGAGTTTTCCTTTCTTCCTGAAAACATAATGAGTGAAGGCAATCAACTTAAGATTAACATCAGAAGTTACGTGTGAAATCATTGGGTAATGTATTAATACGTTCATCTCCTGAACTTTTCTCTGATAGTCACGGACTGCATTCGCAGCTGCCCCACCAGCGAGCACGGCCTCTTCAAGTTCACGCACAGTTTGGGTAAGCTTTTCAATATCAGCCACCTTTTGTCTATGCATTTTATCCATTATCTTATTTTCTTCCTGATACAATAGGAAAACATCCAAATGGCAAAGAAAAAAATATTAACTGTGTTGAATAGTGTCACAAAAACTTGCAGCCACAGGTGTCCATTATACCTGGCAAATTTCAATCTGCTTCATTAATTCTTGGTTCTTGTTTTGCAGATCATCCACCATTGATGCTTTTGCCATTGCTATTTGTACAGTTCTCTCCGCATCAAGTAGAGCAGCTTCCTTTGATTTTGTCAACCGATCCAATGCTTTGTTGTCCTCTTGTAGCTTTGAAATCTAAGTGGAAAATACAGATAGGTTCAGTAACATTATCATAAATGAAGCGGATTAACATCAGAGCGAGTTGCTAAATGCACAAACCTCCTGTCGAGAGAGTTTAAGTTCGGCTTCCAATGGAGCCAGAATGGCTTCAATTGGGGCATATCATCATCCTTTTGGGCAGCATGAACGCGCCGAAGTGTAGCCTCGGCAGCAAACTGGGCTGCCATTGAGGCCTTCTTTTCATCATTAAGTTTTTTAATCTCAAGATTCTGAAAAAAAAAACAAAATTATAGGGCAAGTAGATCTACAGAATGTACAAAATAATGATACGGAGATCATAATGGAAAAAGAATACACAGTACCTTGCTCTGAAGAACAGACTCCGTTAATTTATGTTTCTCATCCACCTTCGACAACTCATCAGTCAACTAAAACAAAATGAAAGGTCTCAGGGCTCAGCGGCGTTTAAGATTATCTGAATGCACTAACACCAACGCAGATTTTGTAATAGATTCCGGCAATTCTTTCATCTGCTATGACAAACTTCTCCTGATACACTCATCATAAATATACTAAGTAATCTAAATAAGAACCTCTTCAACGGCTTTTTCTCGAAGCCTCTCAGAGAGCTTCAGCGCCTTGATCTGTGAATAAGCTTCTCCCAATTCCCGCTCCTTATCTACAGAGAAAACACTCAATTCATTCTCATTGTGCTGTGCGTTCGACGAAATACACAAGTTCAAGCCAAGAATCCGAACGGCGCCGTCTCAAATTCAAATCAGAAAACAAATCCCGTGGATCCAGAACCAGAGATACTCACCTCTTACTTCGTTCTCCAGTCGATTAAGCTCCAGCCTCACCGGATCCGAGCCATGGAGCGAGCTTAAAAACTCATCCGCATCAACGGTAGGTCGCGCTAACGACCTCCGCCGTGATGCGGAGCCCTTGAACGACGCCGACACCGTGAGCGTCGGTCCCAAACCCACTGCATTCCCGCCAGTGTCACGAGAAACAACCTCCGCTGGCGCATCAACGCTTCCGTCTCCGGAAGTCTCCGTCATCCCCGCCCGATCTGCTCAGTTGCCGTTATAACTCGCATAAAAATCCTCCCAAAACCGGCGCCATTGTAAGGAACAAGGAATCTGTATCAACGACTATCAGCACCAAGAATCAACGAAACTGAAGACGATTTTCAGAATCGGTGTTCTGCCAGAGAAGCTGTTTCCAGTTCAAAATTGATGGAACTTCTCTTTTTCTTCCTCTTTGGTTCCCTCTCTCTAAGCTCCACTCGTTGTCTCGTTGTGCGTGAAGCACCATCACCATGTGAATGATTTGTATTCTGACGTATTTTATAGTAAAATAATGCATATATCATCATTTTTAAAAAAAATTAAAAAAAGTAGTTCCGTAAAACCTACTTTTTTTTTCTAATAACACATGAGACAAGCGTTTCTTCTTCATTCTGTGTTATTTTATGCATCGTTTTTCTAAGTATTGAAATTAAGGAAACGATGAGTCGGATGGACATACATAAGTTAAACATAATTATACATCATATTCAAAAATATTGGTTTTAATCAATTATTAATAATTTATGATTTTTTATAATATTTTATTTTTATTTCCGCCAGCTACCACCCCTTCGGGTTTTCTGATACACGGAGAGGGACTTTTTGGGTCTGAGTTCCAAGAAGCCTGTTGAAGAGTCAATGAGGAGATCGTCGAAGGACCTTCTCAAGATTCTAGTAAGCTTTCGAAATGAAAGTTTGTCTTGACTTCACAATGTAATGAGGTTTCTTTTTCTCGTCTGGTTTCGATTCTGCTAACTTCAGCGATTTCTGTTGTGGGTTTTTTTTGTTGAACTTGAGAATTCATTTGTTCTGATTCTGTGTGTCTGGCTAAAGCCCAGTTGAGAAAAACCGATCTTGTGTGATGGGTAGTAGAGGAAATGGGGTTTTGTTGACAATTTTCTGTTTGCTCCGTTCGCAGCAGGATTTGGCCGGAGCTCCGCCTCTGTTTCAGAACAACCTTTGGCCCTCCGGTTTTCATCTGTGGAATCTGAGGAACAGAACAAGCGTGAAGTGTAAAAATAAAACTTTTCAAAGAGGATGAATCTGATTTCTTCCGATATGTTACTGCCTGAAGAAGAATAAGGGAACGAATATAAAGTAGATGTTTAATTAACCATATTCTACGGTGGAGCCATGACCGTTTACGATGAAATCACGCCGGATAAGTCAGATAGACAGATCTCTCTCCACCGTGAGCTTAATTTTTTCACAAGCATTCGTCTCTCTGTAGTTTTTCAAATTTCATGGAGTTTAAGTCACGCCCGATCATATGTAAGGCTTGGAAATGAAGCTCTAAAAGTCGTGCCGTGTCCGTGTTCCAAACTCCGGCCACCGAGCCCGTCTCCATTGATTCCACGAATGTTCCGCCAGCCGTTTCTCTCAGGGGCCGTGAAGCTTTCATGGCCCGATTCCTGGAGAAACGCAAGGAGAGCTACCATCCCTCGTCTGCTATGATCATTCAGGGATCATCTACTTGATTTTATAAACTGGTATTGAATCCAGGGTACTTACTGAGTGCTACGCCATATGATGATGGAGAAGAAGTCTGCTGCTGACTGGGACGGCCCGGAAGTCGCTGCGGCTACAGTCTAAGGTGCTGGAACCAGCTCCGGCAAGGAGAACACCGGCGACGTTTAGTCCATGATCAACGACCAGGATTGCCTGATGGTCTTCTACAAATACCAGATTTAAGATTATTTCAACGGCCTTGTTGGTAGTATTTCATGAACAGGCCTCATTTTTGGCCGGAGTTCCTGAACATATTGAACACAGAGTGACCCAATATCCAGGCAATGCTCGATTGAATACGATCCTTGTTCCGTGGCAATCTACGGTTTCCCAGCTCCTCTGTCTCTTCTAGAGCTTTTAGGCAATTGAACATGCAACAATGCTTTGACTGATCCACCATTGAAACCCAATGAACACAAATACCCTTCCATTTCCATGCTAAGTACTGACTGCACTACATGTCTATTTCGTGGCAGATGTTTCAGGCCAAACACACAGTGAGCTGACCAACGTATTGAATGATGCAGCAGCAGCGCCTTCCACCCACAGTTTCCCATTCAGATTTTTTCTTTACCCATTTTCAAGACGCTTCAGTATTCCCTGGCTCTTCACCTCAATTTCCTAAGCCAAAAACCACAGTGGTTCCTCTCAACGCCATAAATTCTTTCTCATGTCCATCATTTTCATGTCTCCCCCTGCAAAGGTGATGGCCCACGTTTCACGTGACAACATCATCGATGCTTAGATTTCCCTATTTGGAAAGGTGGTTTTCAGTGACCCCTCAATTCTCTTCTGCTAACACGCTCTACTGCTCTTACTTTTCTTACCCAATTTTTATGCTCACATATCTCTTTTCCACCAAATTCACTGATTTTGCTGCCGAGTCTGTAGATTTATCAAGGCCCTGCTTTTAACCCTGACTTCTTCAATGCTGCTGCTGCTGCATTCTCCCCGCCATGGAAATAATCTGACACTCTCATAAAATGCATGATCCACCATTTTACTCGCCACCCCTGGCTGGCTTTTCCCCTGTTAACCATTACGCCGAACAGCTCTTGTGCTCCACCAATGAATTATTTTGTAGATAAAAAGAAAGGCATAATTGCAATCATGATCCTCAATTTCCTCGTACGGCTGCATCTCTCTGAGGCATTACGTCGAACATATGCCGCGCATATATATATTTTATTAAAGCGGGAGGA
The DNA here is from genome assembly GCA_002189035.1 of Utricularia gibba. Taxonomy (NCBI): domain Eukaryota; kingdom Viridiplantae; phylum Streptophyta; class Magnoliopsida; order Lamiales; family Lentibulariaceae; genus Utricularia; species Utricularia gibba. The sequence goes on along the minus strand of NEEC01000013.1, from coordinate 1,931,265 downwards.
GATGACACCGCATCCATGATTTCATTAAAAGAAAAAGAAAAAGAAAATTGAACTTACGGGTTCTGTTCCATTTCCCCCCTTTTTTCATCTCTCTGGAATTACTGTTGAGCGAAAGGTAGGGTTTGGATGAACTGACGCATCCCTTTCTGAGTTGAGCCCCACTCTTCTCCTCCATCCGCTTTCTTCTCCTTCCTTATCCACCTCCACCACTGTATTGACTGGTCCCCATCCCAACTCCTCTTCCATCTCGCTCATCGATTTCATTACCCTGCTTTTGCTAATCCCATTTTTTTAAAATTTGATTTATTAAAAATTATCGGTAATCGATTATTTAAAAAATTTATTTATTAAAAAAAGTAAAAAATAATAGTTCATAAAAGAAAAAAAGGTTTTAATGATATAGTATATGTTTATAATGAATATTGGAAAAAAAAACTTCAAGAATAATTTTATTATCAAATATAATTAAATCATATTTTAAAAATAATTTTATCATTAAACATAAAAATAATTTTTTAAAAAATTTAATAATCTCCATAACTATAGTTTCTAATTTTTCATAAATAATTCTCAAAAATTAATTCTCCAAAGGGTAGTTTAAATGTTATACATTCAAATTCTGTTTTATTAAAATAACTTCTAGAAAAAAAAAAGAAATCAAAGTGAATCTTGAGATCATTAAATCATGTTTAGAGACTGTAGGAGATAATTGTGTGTCATTAATATACATCATTATCAACAAAAAAGTTGATATTACTCAAGTGGTCATGTCACCTGATAGGCTGATGGGACTCATGCTCAATTATAGTGGCTGATTAACACTAGATGAGACAATCATCCTTTGCCACTAATGTTTTTTTAAATTAAGTTACAGTTTAATCAAGATTCACATCAATGTCCATCGTGTGACAGTCTCGCACGAGACCACATTCGGTACACTAGAACATAGTCTACCCAACTTGACATGTAGCGGCCTTCATGTGGAGAACATAGCCTATCATGGTATAATATTTTTAAAAATAGTAAATATTATGGAGAAAAAATGGGTTTATTACAAAAAAGGGTCAAGAATTAATATCTATTGTATATATAAAAAATAGTCGTAAGCAGTGTTTTGGAAAATTTTTTAAACCTGTTTATACTTTTCAAAATTACTTTTGAAAAATAGAAATAAAAAGTAAAATTAATCAACTCCTTACTTTTTTAAAAATAACTTTTGTAGTTATAATTTTAAAAATATTTTTGATAGAATTATTTTTACAATTAAAAATATTTTAGAACAATATTAGTTTTACTTTTGAAAAGTAGAAATAGATTTTAAAAATTTTTCAGAACACTCCTATAGTATATTAGAGATAAATGCAGTTTGGTCATTTTTCTAAATAGGTTTAGGAAAGTCTTTATGGTGATTTTAGTTTTTTTCCCTTATTTTGATATTAAATAACATGAAATAAGTGGGATTTTTTGGAATAAATAAAATAATAAACTATTAAGATGAATTGAATATTCAGTATATGATAAATTATAATTTATGAGATATCAATGAATATGATTTATATAATTAATTAATATATTTAATAATTTAACTTAAGGATAATTTATTTATTTCTTATTTCTAATAAAAAAGGGTAGTCGTCACACTAACGGACGGGGAGTGCAACGGCGTTAACTGTTGGGCAGTATCAATAACGGAGGTAGCGGAGGGATGTTGACGGCGGTTGGCGGGGGTCCTTTGGTCAATTTGTCCCCTGTTGCTGGGGCAGTTCCGAAACTGAAATCTCGTTATCATCGATCTGTGCGCTTTGGCAAGTGTCCTCCCTCCACGCCCCATAAACTCTAAAATACCAAAAAACTCCTTATTCACCTTTATAAAACTGTTGATAGCGCAATTTATTATTAATTAATAATTTGTGTGAGATAATGGTATTTAAAATACCAAGAAGTACAATGATTTTATATTATTTTTCATGTTTATTTATTAAATAAATATATTGTGTTCTTGAATTTGGTGTGGATAATTTTCTTTGTATAGATTCGTACCACCATTAGTAATTATTACCTCTTTCCCCGCCCCGCCAACAGCACACTCTTCTCTGCGATGCCCACGCACTGACCCCTCGGTGCCCCATCTTCTCTCACTTTCTCAAACAGAGGAATCCCGGAGACGGAGGGTAACTTTGTGAATACCTAAGCACGTTAACCCAATGCTCTGATTCCATTTCATCCTGTTTTCGTTTTTTATTGGTTCCGAGGAGGGGCGATGAAGAGGGAGAATCTGGTTTCCGAGGATAATTTTTCTGGTTCTGGGAGTTCTTCTTTCATGGATGAAGGTAGGATGAGGCAGCGGGGGTTGGAGGAGGGAGGGATTGATGATGAGCTTTTCGGGGTGTTGGGGTATAAGGTCAGGGCATCGGACATGGCGGATGTGGCTCAGAAGATTCATCAGATTGAAGCGGCCATGGGGGACGCCGCGGCTGGTGGGTATTCGCAGCTCGGTTCTATGGATGATACTCTTCATTGTAATCCCTCGGATCTATCTTCCTGGCTTGAGTATATGCTTTCTGGGCTCGGCCCTTTGCCGGAACTCGACTTCGACTCCTCTCTGGATCTTTTTCTTGAATCTTCCGCCGCTGATAGCAACCGGGGGTTGGCAGCGGCTGACCTTGATTTTGGGTCGGATCTCATCGCTATACCCGGAAAAGCTGTTTTTGCTAATACCCAGTTTCACCAACCTTCGCCGGAGAGCAGGAATCAGCATCAGCCGCCGGCGAAGAAAGCGAAAACGTTGCGGGGTGAGCCCTCGCCGCCCCGGCGGTCGATCCTGATTGATTCTCAGGAAAATGGAATCAGGCTCGTCCATACTTTAATGGCGTGTGCAGAAGCTGTGCAGGAGGAGAATTTCAAATTAGCAGAAGCGTTGGTGAAGAACATCGCTTTCTTTGCCGTTTCTCAAACTGGAGCTATGCGAAAAGTGGCCACATATTTCGCAGAAGCTTTGGCTAGAAGAATTTACAGAATCTACCCCATGAACCATCAGCCTCAGGACTATCATTTCACCGATATGTTGCAGATGCACTTCTACGAAACTTGCCCATATCTCAAATTTGCTCATTTCACTGCGAATCAAGCAATTCTTGAAGCTTTTGCAGGCAAAAGCCATGTCCGTGTCATTGATTTCAGTATGAAGCAGGGGATGCAATGGCCAGCGCTTCTTCAAGCGCTAGCTTTCAGACAGGGCGGTCCCCCACTTTCCGTCTCACCGGAATCGGTCCTCCCTCGCCGGATGACAACGATTATTTGCACGAAGTTGGATTCAGATTAGCCCAGTTCGCCAAAACCATCAATGTTCAGTTCGAATACAGAGGTTTTGTAGCGAATTCATTAGCTGATCTGGATGCCCTTCTGTTGGATATCAGAGAAGATGAAACTGTAGCTGTAAACTCCATTTTCGAGTTGCATCAATTGCTTGCGAAGCCTGGAGCGATCGACAAGGTTCTGCGAGTCATCCGGGAAGTGAAGCCGGAGATTTTGACGGTTGTTGAGCAGGAGGCCAACCACAACAGTAGCTGTTTCTTGGACCGCTTCACCGAAGCTCTGCACTACTACTCCACCCTCTTCGATTCTCTTGAAACCTGCGACGGTGGCGGCGGCCCCGATGTGGCGCTCAGCCGTAAGAATAAGATGATGAGCGAGGCGTATTTAGGGCAGCAGATTTTCAATGTCGTCGCTTGTGAAGGCGCCGATCGAATTGAGAGACACGAGTCGTTGATACAATGGAGAAACCGCTTCAATTCCGCCGGATTCCAACCCGTTCATCTGGGCTCCAATGTCTACAAACAAGCGATTATGCTCCTCGCCGTCTTCGGCGGCGACGGATACAGTGTAGAGGAGAACAACGGGTGCTTGATGTTGGGTTGGCATTCTCGGCCACTGATCTCCACCACCGCCTGGGCAATGAGCGACGCCTCTTCCGCGAGGAACTGACCGAAATTTGCACAGCCCCGACGCGCGCCGGGCGCCGGAATCTGAAGGTCCTTGATACAGATTGGATCTGCGGTGAATTCCTGATAGGGGAGTGGGTGAAATTTCGAATTTCTATTTCTTTGTGGATGTGTTTTTTAATTTTACAGCAATAAGAGGCTCTCGTTTTTGCATACTTGAAAATGATTCACATTTGGGGTTCCACTGAGTAATTTATCATTAGTAGGGGACCATTTACCTAAACCTGCAAAACTGTGGGGGCCATATCCTAATTAGTCATATTCCAGATGCAGATCATGTTCAAGCTAGCAATTTCATCCCTCGTACCTTAAAAATTGATTAAATTAGGATATATTTGGTTTTATTCTTTTAAAAATATTTTTTTAGGATGAAAGAGAAATTCATTTTTTAAAATTTTTATTTTATAGTTTATTAACATTTTTTATCAAAAAAATACTTGAAAAAAAAATCATTTATTTTGATATATTTTATATCAGAATTAAACCCGAATTTATAATCAATGATGGGGCAAACCTCATAGAGGATGCATAATTTCCAAAGGGAGTGGAAAGACCAAACTAAAAATAAGTTTAAGGATTTTAGACGAATCTTATCAATTAAAAATGGGATAATTAAACAATTTATATAGAAATATATTCTTTAATTTTGTATGAGCAATTTTTTTTTTAGAGTAGGTCATTACATTTGGTAAATTATTTGAAATTTAAATAAATTATAACATAGAGCTTAATTTGTGATTGTGTGTTTAATAGGTAAATTATGATTATTTGATTTTATGAAATTTTTTTAATTGTGAGAAATATTCACATTGGAAAGGTTTACGGATTTGGAGAAAGCCCAATAAAGATATTTGGGTTACGGCTGGATTGGGCTATCCGAATCTGCAGTTTACGGCCCATGAACTGTTATTGTGTGGCCCATTAAGCATCAACTAGCGATCTTGATGTTTTCATCATCAGATCGCATTTGCTGATTCATCCTGATGCTGCTTTGTATTCAGATTCAGATGAGAAGGGTGACTGTTGGTGCAACTGTTGTTCCTTTTCTTGGCCTGTTCTTGCGATATTTGGACAATGCTGTCCTGATTCTGCAAGAAGAGCGACATGCTACTTGGAGCATGTAAGATTTTGGTGAGAGCGCAGGTTATTTTGCGCAGCGGGGTTACCTGAAGGTTAGTGTTTTGATGATGAAATGGGACAAAAATATCTTCGTGCAAATGGGGAACTTGGTTGCCACATGTGTTATATCTGTCTGATTTGCATGTAACAAGTTATGGATTCTCGTCCACTGATATCACCATCTTATCTACTTAATCGCTTGGCTGAAGAAGAGCGGAAGATGTTCAGAGACCATTCACAATTCCAATGGCTGCTGCTTCGTCTTCAACGGCAGCCCAGTTTCTGCAGTTTAAACCAAGAGTTTCATTTTTTGCGAACGCAAAGCCATCTCCTCACAATGCTGTATTCCTTCCATTTTCTTCAACTAAACTTGCAGTACGTTTGGTGTCTCATTCCACAACCGCCCGGCAAGATGAAGCTGTACTTGTGGAAGATGAGGAGATGGATAAGATCAGACGGCTGCAGAACGGATCCGACGTTCGTGGGGTGGCTCTGGAAGGGGAGAAAGGGCGGTCGGTGAACCTGACGCCACCTGCCGTGGAAGCCATCGCAGAGAGCTTCGGCGAGTGGGTGGGTTCAGGATTGGCGAAAGATGCCGTGCCGAGGGTGTCCTTCGGAAAGGATCCCAGGATTTCCGGTGCCGTGTTGAGCGCCGCGGTGTTCGCCGGACTCGGCCGCGCCGGCTGCCAAGTCTACGATATGGGACTGGCTACTACGCCGGCGTGCTTCATGAGCACCATTTTGTCGCCATTTGAGTACGATGCCTCGATCATGGTGAGTATAACAAAAGAAACAAACCAAAAGCATTTATAAGGTAGAGTACCAAGCACAGAACTTATAAAAACAGAGAACTTGGTGACAGATGACCGCATCACACCTGCCGTACACACGCAACGGTTTGAAATTCTTTACAAAGAAAGGCGGCCTGACATCGCCGGAGGTGGAGGAGATATGTAACAGAGCCGCACTGAAATATGCGAACCGTTTCGCGAGTGTGTCGACTGCTCTTCGGATTCCGCCATTGAAGGTCGACTTCATGAGCGCCTACAGTAGGCATCTCCGAGAAGTGATCAAGCAAGGAGTGAACCATCCCCAGCACTACGACACCCCTCTTCAGGGATTCCAGGTTCACTTTGCGAAAAACCAAGGAAAAGATCTCATTTTTTGTTGCTTTCATATGATATTTCAACTCAAAAACTGCAGATAATTGTGAATGCTGGGAATGGATCAGGGGGGTTCTTCACTTGGGACGTACTGGACAGGCTAGGAGCCGACACATTTGGATCACTCCATCTCAACCCGGATGGGATGTTTCCGAACCATATGCCGAATCCGGAGGACAAAACGGCGATGGCCGTTACCCGATCGGCTGTGCTTCAACACAACGCTAGTCTAGGCATTGTTTTCGACACGGATGTCGATCGGAGTGGTGTGGTGGATAAAGAGGGAAACCCCATTAATGGCGACAGACTGATAGCTCTAGTAGCAGCCATTGTTTTGAAGGAGCATCCAAATACCTGTGTAGTGACTGATGCTAGAACAAGTGTTGGGTTGACAAAGTTTATCACACAGAGAGGAGGAGCTCACTGCTTGTACAGAGTTGGATACAGGAATGTGATTGATAAAGGAGTGAGGCTAAATGAGCAAGGAATTGAGACACATCTCATGATGGAAACTTCTGGCCATGGTGCCTTGAAGGAGAATCACTTTCTCGATGATGGTAAATCTATAGAACACTGTATGTGCATCTGTAATCTCGTTACTGAAATGGGAGGAACTTGCAGGTGCATATACAGTGGTGAAGATCATCATTGAAATGGTAAGAATGAAGCTCCAAGGAATCGAGGAAGGTATTGGAAGCTTGATAAAAGACTTTGAGGAGCCTCTGGAGTCTACGGAACTGAGGATGAACATTGTCTGCGAGCCCCAGTTCAGCAAAACCAGGGCAGTGGAGATAATAGAAGGATTCAGGCTGTTCTTGGAGGTAAAAGCAATGATCACAGACATTTCATTGCAAATTCATCGTTATTCAGGCATTGCTGTCGGCAGGGAGGATCACTGAAAGGATGGGAAATGGACTCCTGCGGAGACTGTCGGGTGAGTGAAGGCTGCTTGGTGGACACCGGTGACTCCCCCGCCCCCATCGACGCCTACATGTACAGGTAAGCCATTCAAGTTGGGGTTTTGTGAAGAGGGTTTCATGGATTTTCAAGTTCACAGCGTATGCATTCCCATGTTTTGAAATTCAGGGCCAAGGTTTCAGATGCAGAGCATGGGGAGTACGGGTGGATCCATCTCCGGCAGAGCATCCACAACCCGAATATTGCTGTGAACATGCAGTCAACGATCCGAGGCGGCTGCCAAGCCATGGCTTCATCTCTCTTAGACAAGTATGATCGACTGAACTCCCGGCGTTGAATTCAGATTCGAACTCTTCGTCGCCTCAAATCAGAAGCTGTAAACTGTCGGTGTTTTCACAGGTTTCTGCTGGGCAGCGGTTTCGATGAATTCCTGGATTTCTCGGAGATCGAAGAGTGCGCTCGGAACGGGAAACTCTGAAAAAACAAGATCACCGGATTCAGAATCGTACGGAGACATGAATGAATCTGTCCAGCCTTTGCACAGTCAGACACTTTGAATACATGCAGAATGAAGAATAATGATGGGACTCGGTAACCGAAATGCTTCCAGTTTCCAGTCACAGCGACGGTGCACCCGTTCTTCGCTGGAGTTTACCGCACCAGATATCACCTCCAACATTGTAAAATATCATTGGATGATTTATAAATTTATCGATACTCAATTTATTTAAATATCAATACAGAAAATTAATATTAAAGATAATCAATTTTATTAAAATGTTATCAAATTTATGAATTCCCAACCATCAATGTATCAATTACTATTTTATTAAAATATTTTACCATTAAAAAACTACCACGTGGCGGAGCCCATCTAGCCCCACATTCCCCCACCTTTCACATTTGGGCCTTTATTGAGCCCATTGGATTGGACTTCGCCCACTCTAATACTACCAAACACTAATTTTTAATATTATTCGATTTGAACATAACAAAAATATCTTTACAATTTATACAATATTATTTGTTTTGAATATACAACCTTAATAATTTTACATTCTTTTTAACTTTGGAGTTCATGTTAAGAATTTTTACCATGTTGAAAAAAATATATCATGTAAGATTTGCGTAATCATTTTATTCAATTTTATATTTTTTATTCATCTGTAACCAACGTGAGATTCATACTTCTATCACAAACCTTTTCCATTGATGTCATTTTTTTTCAAATTTACAATTAATATATCTTATTTAAAACCATAGCCACCAACCCATGTACGGAGGGGAGAAGGAGACAATGACCATCCATGTTCCCCATATAAATATCCATGGGGCTGTCCCTTTACCTTCTCCAATCCTATTGAAGTACAAAAGCATTTGCAAACCAGCTATAAGTATTTATTTTTTTAATTCAAAATAATCCTACAAATGGATCCCTCTCAAAAAATACTTCAACCTCAGCCACTGTTTACGAGGTCGGGTCGGGTCGGGATGACCAACCACATGTACTCCAGTAGTCTCATATGCTATGTTTGTTGGGTCTTTTATTAAAGTATCTATTGTACTAGTATCTCTTATACATTAAAACTATTTTTTTAACATAAGATGAATACTTTTATCATATAGTTAAATTACAGTGGGTATTTTTCAAATTAACTCGTGTTTGTTGGGTGTGGTGAAAACTTAGAATTATTTCAAAAGATGACATTTTGTAATAAAAATGAATTTAATGTCTGAGATAGAAACAAAATACACATCCAATTTTTTTTGAATAAATGAGAGTAATAAGTAAGCAGGGCGGTTAGTTGTGTGTGTTTACCTAACTTAAGGTATGGACATCATAAAAGCGATAGGATGTGGACCGTACGAGCGGACACAGCATCTTTTGTTCATTGTGTAATAATGATGATGTGTCATTGCATGGTACGTGGGAATCACTGAATTCTCATTTTCTTTTTTTTTTTATCCTTGTAAAATTATTTATCAAACATTACAAACTTACTTCGCTATTAACCCAACCACATCAATTTCTACTATTTCATTATTTATCTTATTTACACATCTTATTTATCTCTCATTTTACTATACACCAAACATTTTACATACAATATATGCATATGTTTTAAATGCTATTCAGATTTTGATTATGATCGATTATTATATCGATTTATTCAATTCTATTAAAATCAATTTGTTTAACATGTTGAGCGTTTCTGATTTTTCCTTCGGATTTCCGAGTTACCAAAACTTTGTGTCCTTATAATTTGTATGTGTGTTGATCACACATCCGTAATATTGCAATGGATCGTCTCAAAAACTAAAATTTCACATCATAAAATGAAACACCTATGTTTTGTAAGTCAAAAATCACATTCTCATCGAATCAGTTATTTCGATTTGTATCGTCAAGAACATCCTGATCACTTTGTGGTATAGTTGAAGTCTAACATAAAACAATAATTTTAATTTTGACGTATCCTTAGACGAATAAGCTTTCAATATAAAAGATGATTTACTTAAAACAAGTTTTAAAACGGTATGCCATGTACAGAATGACTCATAACGATTTGCAAGATATCTATTATTTCGAGCCATGTACAACACCAGTGTGGGTTAGGTATGGTAAAGTACCAAGACTAAACATGTTGTATATTTGGATGAGGAGGAGGGTGTTGCAGGTTGTGGGGACGGGAGGTGGCAAAAAGTGCGGAGGTTGGTGCCACTGCGGCCAATGGGAGAAGAATCAAATCAAATGCTTGAGACCGAAAGAGTAGATGAAGAACAATAACTGCAGCATTAAGACACCAACAGTAAATGTTTTAACAGAACAGCAGCAGCAGCAGCAGCAGCGGAACCCGAACCGGACACACAAAAGAAAAACAAGAATCCACAACACATACTGCAAGGAAAGGGAAACAAGAAAGGGCAGCAGTGACGAGTATCATCTATATGGCCGTCTAGATACCATATACATAAAAAAAACTGCTCTTTTTCTGCATCCTTCTGACTCAGCCTTGCCATTTGATTTACCTTCTTCCCTCTAGCAATAATAATAAACCTATCATACATAAACACACACTGTCCAATGAAGAGTGTTGAAAGGAAGACACTTGGCTGGCTGTCTTTCGAACAGTTTTGTGGAGTTTGGTTTCAAGTACATCACATATGAAATAGTTTACGAAGTGAACCCTGGAAATATGATTTCATTACATGAATAAGAAAAGCAGCCAAAATGGGCAGTTTTCAAGGAGTGCATGCTTTAGAGCTGCCGAGGTGATCACTTTTATGTGGATGTAAGAGTGTGCTTTTCTGGGACATGGTTTGATAGGGAACAGAAGAAGCAATCAGGATTGATTGAACTGACTGAAGAGAATACAACCTAAAGAGTCGTCTTTGCTACAATTAATTCTAATGAAGAAAACGGCAAACAACATCAGTGAGGAAAAGAAGCAGCGCATCAGAATCCATGGTAGCAAAGTTCCATTATATGTATGTTTTTTCTGAATTTCAGCTTCAGTTGTGAAGGGGGTTTGGTCCGGTTTGCACCAGTCTCTCCTCCTCTTCAAAACCAGCATACATCCGATGAGCCTCCGTTTCATTACTCAAAGCTTTCGGATGAAAGAACCGCTCTTCCCTCGCCGGCGCCCACCGTGATCGGCTGGTTGCATCCACGGATGAGAGAATCAGGAGCAACCCAATTGAAAAAGTAACAACTTTAGAAACGGCTTCACATCGCTGTCTCTTCATCCTCAAAGAAACCGTCATTTTCTAGAGTTGCACGCTCGCGGAAAGCTGTTGGGAGGAAAAAGCGGCAAAAGAACCCAAGGAAGAGGGAACCCGGAGAAAGTGGAGAGGATCTGAAAAGGAAACAAAAAATGGAAGAAGAAGAAGAAGAAGAGTTCGAGAGAATGGGGAGAGAAAGTGAAAGACTGAGCTTTGTATGGTTACCGAGCAGCAGAAAGTGATGGCGACACTTGGGATGATTTCACAGACGCCGCTCGTTTAGAATCGATATAAATGACTGGTGTATCTCTCATCTTCTCTTCTGAAGGATCTTCGAACTCTGAGCATTTTGTTTGTGTTTTTTTAAGTGGAAACGAGGGGGGAGGGAGCTGGTGCTACAGATGGAACATGGCTGTCAAGCAGTCAAACAGGCAGAGAGAAAGAGGAGGAGCGCTTCTGCTTCTGCATTCAATGGCTTCTGAACTGAGGACTCCATTCGCAAGAGACTTGAATTCACGCACAGGCATCACAATACAACTTGCTCATATCTCCAAACTAAAATACAAAGCTAGAAGAAAAGATGCATACTATTGATAGCATTAATACATCTAAAATTTAAATTATATTACAAAGATTAAATAAAATAAATTAATATTGATCTATAATATTTTATATATTTTACTATTTAAATTTTATTTCTCGATATAAAATTACTTATTTTAATATATACCTCATAAATCAGAATAACACAATACGAAAGATTAGGAAATGCCAATGTGAATGTCTTACATGGTACTAAATTATTGCAAATCTAATTTTCTACCATTTTAATTTTTTTATAATTTAATATAGTTGGAAAATATAAAAATAAATAAATATTTGGAAAATTTATATATAATATAAAAAATATGCACATTAATTATATTTTTTCAAATAAATTGACAGCGTACTATACGCAAATTGCTTTACATCAATTATAACATTTATTTAATACACGTGGTCAATGCTAGTGTTGCCATTGAAAAAAAAACGTGTTCAATTTAAGTGGTTTTTTTATGCATTTAAATAAATAGGAAAATAAAAAAATTGATTATATTGTAAGAGGACCAATGGGATGATACGCGTAGATCTCCGGTCCTTGGGAAGATACCCTTTTGAATTCGCATCTTCCGTCAATACTTCACAACACCCGTGTCTTGCGCATATATATGGCTCCTGATCTCTCCAACTAGCCGCACGATTCTTCATCCGGTGAGTTTCTCTTCCAATTCTTCTCTGCGAATCCAGTTTTCTTTGGGGAAACTGGGTCTTGGGGTTGCATGCCGGTTTCTGGGAAATCGTGGGGGGTCGATGGGGGCGAGTCGGGTGATCGTGATGTTGTGATTGAATGCTTGAGTTTTTGGGTTCTGGGTGTTTTTTTGATCGGCATTATTATCAGTGTACATGCTTTTGAATGTTTAAATTCAATCGTGCAAACCGTAGGTTGCGATTTTGAAGCCTGGGAGCTCTGATCATGTCTCGAATTATGCATATGGTTCCATATGGGTCAGTTTAGCGCATAATAAATGAAAGATCTGGCAGCTAAGAGAGTCCGCAATCGAACTCAGGTTCCTGATTGCCCGAGTCGTTGTTGGTTAGGCGTAGTTTATAGAGATGACATTAATGGCTTCTTCATCCTGTATGTAGTGTTTGTGTAGCCTTCTTCTCGTGTATGATTGAGTCATTCTGATTATCTGCTTCTTTGTTCCTATCCAGTCTCAAACCTTGGAGCACTCATTTCCCTTTTGGCAATCAGTCTCTTTCTGCTGACTGATTGCCAAATCCAATATGAATCCCGAGGGCAATTTGAGTGTTTTAAATGGATTGCATGGAGTGCGGTTGGATCCTCACTCACCCTTTTCTTCCATAGAGGTGAATCAGAATGACGATTCTTCCTTCGTTTCGGGCTACGGAAGCGGCCAGCTGCTGACAGTGCAGTGAGTTCAGATTCACCTTGATCGTTCTAAGTCATCCTTTCACTGTTTATCGAGCTTAGAAAAATACCATCATCAGGAAAATGTGGCAGCAAAGACCGCCATGCTTAAGGCCAATCCGTTGCTGCGCAAGCGGTATTTCAGGCTTAGAATCTAGTGGACTGAATTCATGTTGAGTTTGAGCAAATATGTAACTGACTGTGTGCCTTTTGCAGGTGATAGGAATCTTGCTGAAAGAATTGCTAATGTGGTGACCTCTATTCCATTTATCCTTTTGGGTATCCAGGCTCCAAGGTGAACTTATATTCCTGAGCCCTGGCCTGTTTTTCAAACCCGAATTGCTGTTCCCAACGGTTGAGCTCCTTCAATGCAGGAACAATCTCAATTGCAAAATATATGGAAGTTCTCTGGTGGGAGTTGGAGTTGCTTCGAGCTTGTACCATTCTTCTAGTGGTGAGCTGCGGAAGTACCTTAGGTGGGCTGACTATACCATGATAGCTACAGCGTCAGTGGTGAGTATTGATCCTTCAACAAGGATCAGTATCAGAAGTTGTTCAATGCTAGAGCTGAAACATTGGCTTTCTGTTGCAGCTTCAACTTGATAGTTGCTTTGGATCACAATGTATTTCTTTTGCAGTGCCTGTCAAGAGCCCTTAGAAACGAAAACTCCAAACTTCTTATGGCTGCATCCGCAATGGCTCTCCCTGTACAACCACTTATGGTTTCTGCTGTTCACACCGGAATGATGGAGGCAAGTTCTCGGCAGATTCCTGTCCCTTTGTTAGTGACTCGATGTAGGATCTGGAATGAGTTTAGTAAGGCATGCACTAATGGGTTCTATGCCGAACTTAAACAGAATATCACTTGGAAACATCAAGTTTACAGAGCTGAGTGTTGCTTGCTTCATTTCAGGTGACATTTGCAAAGAGAGCAGTTAAAGATCCTGATCTTAGAACAGCACATACCTTGCACAAAATGTCATCGCTGTTAGGGGGAGCACTTTTCTTCGCGGACGATATTTTCCCGGAGACACCATTTCTCCATGCGGGGTGGCATCTAGCAGCGGCTTTTGGAGTTGCCACGTGCAACAAACTCCTGGTGTCGCTAATCAATTCGCCGAAATTACAAGATCTTAAGTAAGCCAAATTGTGTTGTAATTCTATTAGAACATGTCAAAGGTCACCCTGTAACGTACAAAAGGCAACCTTGGTTGCCTCTTGTACATACATTTCGGTGATATCATGTGTATAAGAGTACATCTCCGCACCCCATCTCAGTTGACCCATTCAGCAGTATTCTGTGAGTCATGTTGAACACTATTCTATTTTACCATTCAGACAGATGGTTTGTATGTATTCCATTCCATCAAACTTTTGAAAAGATGCTCAAGAATCATGAAGTCGCGTAACCCAATCAAGAAATCATAAGTACTCAATGCTCATCAACAGGAAATCAGTTCCACATAACCGGAGATAAAAACACAGAAACACAACTAGAACTGCGAATAGTCCTTGATTCATCAGTCATGCAAGATACCCAGCAGATCCTCGTCTCTAAACAATTGGTACCTGAAACACAGGAATTGCCTTTTAGAAAGCAAGGACACAGAAAAAAATTCCAATGTACAACCCACAGACTCACTCTTTTTCACCCAATTTGACTTGAGTTCCGCCGTACTCCGGCAAGAGAACGGTGTCGCCTTCTTTCACCGCAGGAGCGATATAATTCCCTTGCTCGTTACGCAGTCCTGGCCCAACAGCCACAACTTTTGCCGAATTGAGCTGCAGACAAAACCCAAATCGCGCTTGCGTTGAGCATCCACAAAACAGGAGTGAACTCGATACGATGAGACTTATACCTTGGAAGACTTTTCCGGGAGGAGAATGCCGGCAGCGGTCTGCGAAGGGGCAACAATTTTCTCCACAAGCACTCTGTTAAATGCCGGAATCAACCGCTTAGCCATCTCCGAAATCCCAAGTCTTCCGATTTTGTGAAGCAACTGAATATTTACACAGTGGCGAGCTCTTTAAACATAACCCTGGAAGGTTCCAGACATTAGGGTTTTACAAGGGTCTAAAGAAAATTCCGGTTCTACCCTTTCTATTACCCGTTTTGGTTGTCTACTTCCAAAATTGTCAATTTGGTCCTTCAAATTTTACTAAAACTTACTTTCGCCCCACTACTTGTTCTTCTTTTGGTTTTATGCCCCAACTGTACTGATACTACCAGATGGTTCATTCTGTTAGTTGTCATCTAGAAGAGCAGTCATGATTTACACAATGAATTCCTTGTATCAGTTTATGCATGTACAGGGCTACTATGCGATCCAACTAACCATCAATGGCTTTGAAATCTAAAGCCTCCCCTGTTTCCCGTGTTCAGAGCTCCAAAACTTTGGACTTCCACCAGATCACTGCCGCTTTCTCTGGTGAATCGAATATCCGATGAAAGCAGACATTAGAATTGTCCAAAGTACCTACACAGACAGCTCCAAGAATCAAGTGGGAAGGAAATGCATTGGGGAAGCAAGCAGGGGAGGAGGACTAGTGGGAATACAGTGTTGATCGTCTGCCAGGTTTCGAGGCGTTTTATTCTCACTTGCATGTCATCTATAACGCTCTCCAGTTGAGAAGAAGCATCCCTGCTCTGTGATGACTCCGAAGGAGAACTGACTCCCTGCATGACAGCGCTAGATCATTCATCTAACACATGACAGATTTGCAGTGCTTCCTGAGTGAAGGGTACCTGCGCTTGAATGTATTCGACAAGCTCTTGAAGTCTTGCACTTTGGTGGGAATGAATCCCACTGGAACTCCTCTCCAAAGCAGGTAAAGTTTCAAGAATGATTTGAAGGTAACTCTGTGAAGGAAAAACAGATAAACCAAGCGGAATAGAATTATGAACTGCATGGTGCATAAAAGCGATTCGCAGGAGACCTTTGTGGTGTAAGAACCATCCAGCTTAAGCGTTGATCCGGCTGCACTCACCAATGCTTTGTTTACACCCTTGATCTGAATGTACGGACTGGAAACATCTTGCAGATGATCCATCTCAATGAGAATCTGGACATGCAAACAGCGCGTTAAAAAAAAAGATATTGCAAGCAACCAGTTTTTATGAGAAATGAGCACCTTTCCATCTTGGTAAATATCTGCAGACGCTTCTATGTATGCGACAGCCTGATACCTGCAATGAAGCTACAGAAGATAAACTTGTGTCGATTTGGATGAGTAGCTTCGCGAAGCAATCACCATACCCAAGATTCAGTAGCCCTGCTACTGTACTGATGCTGATATCAAAATCAACTTTTGGCTGAATGATGAAGTTTCCTTCTCTGATAGGCTTCATTGAAAACAAGGAAAAGGGTGTAGAGGTAAGAGGGTAGTTCTTGTAAAATAAGCATCAAAAACATGGAAAGCGAATCTATGGAAATGTTTTGATTGAGTACAAAAGCACACCTCTCGGATAAGCAGAGCAAATCTGCCCTCACATATGCGAACCCTGATGCACTCACTCTCCATGAGCTGCCCATTAGCAGGTAGTCCTGAGAGTCTCAGATATATGTCAACAAAATTCTGAACCGAACTGCACACTTTAGTTGGTTCAAGAATTTTGAGAATGTCTTGGTATGATACCTGCCAAAAAATGAGTAGACCAACTAAAAAATAAATAAAGAAACGAATGAGAGAAGTTGTGATAACTTACTTGCTTGTTACTTTTCAAAATGAACAGTGAGCTCTCAGGTGAAAGAACTGGATCAAAATCATTTCTGATTTTCAGCTGAAACGAAGAGCAACAACTAACACCAATTTACAACCCCAAATAATGGAAAAGGAAGTCCATTCAGATTATAACTTGAGCAGAGAATCAAGAATAAACTAACATGAGCATCCACAAGATGTGGTTCGATATGTTGTTGAAACATGGGGAACACTGCCATCATGATTTCATTTTGCGACATAAAGCATGAGACCCGGCTTTTGTCTCTTTGAACCCGAGAAATGAGATGTGAATGGACACCTCCAACCTGTAAGAATGAAATGGAAGTAACTTAAATGAAGTGAATTTTATTTAAAATGGAGTCTCTAAAGTGAATTTGCTGAACTTACTACAGCAATCCATAAATCCAGAGGTTTCCTAATTTTTGGGTGCAACGCATAAATTCCCTCAAGTATGACCTGATCAAAGCAAATAATTTCATTAAAATACCACCCTTTCAAATTGGTTCTACTGCTCAAATTTCTGTTCTCATTTTATCCAAGTTTATAGTGCAGGTAGAGTGTACAAACAATATTGTATCCATCCAGCATTCACAAGAAAGCAGAATGTATTTTTACAGCATACCACACCGCAATCTTCTGATACTTGAAGCTCTTTAAAACCACTACGTGAACCAGTCTCAAGATCAAATACAGGTATCTTTGTTCTTCTGAGGTTTCTTATATCATTAATGTTCTGAAATAGAAAACATAAAAAAGGTGAGTTGACAAAAAATTAAATGAAATTTTCATAGTTGCAAATATGCCTTGAGCAATACTCAAATTTAATTATAGCCAAGAAGGTTATGTACACGAAATGTTGTTGCTCATAACAAAATCAGAAAGTAATAATATCCTTACCTTTGACAGCAAATCCAGATCAAGAGAGCTGAAGTCATCGTACTTGAGATCCTTCAATTGCTCAGGTTTATAGTAGCTTTCGAGAGAGACAACTTCACAGCCAATGATGTTGGCCATTTTATGAGCTAAACTTGTTTTCCCCGACCCGCTTGGACCTCCTACAAAAATATTCAACAGGAAAGAAGATCCAATAAAATATTGGTTTCAAGCAGTTGGATAGTCATTGCTACCATCAACTTAAAATTGCAACCTACAAGGCCACCATACAAATAATATACTAGACAAAGGGTGGCGTATCAGCTTTGTACTAATTTAGTATTTGTACTTCTATGCTTCCAACAAAATCAATCAAAATTGTTTCTAGTTCCACATTTTCCTTGAACGCATTATTTAATAAATTTCTCAATGCCAAAAAATGGACCTGATATGCTACTAAGAGAGAAACATATATCCTACCAATTCCAACCAACACAGGAAGTCCCTTATTCTCCAACAATGCCTACAATACACATAATGGATTTCAGACCTGTACGAGATTTGAGTACAAATAATGGATCTACAAGAAAATTATCACGCAAATGGCTTGGTACAGACAAAGTTACCTGAATTGCTTGCACCGCAAGAAGCAATCCTCTATCTAAATCATATGAATCCGGAATTGGCGCA
Organism: Utricularia gibba; assembly: GCA_002189035.1. Lineage (NCBI taxonomy): Eukaryota > Viridiplantae > Streptophyta > Magnoliopsida > Lamiales > Lentibulariaceae > Utricularia > Utricularia gibba. The sequence goes on along the minus strand of NEEC01000013.1, from coordinate 1,913,083 downwards.
AGCTTCAGTACATCCTTTGAGGAGCTTGTGCCTGAAAATGTTTAGCATTGAATATGACACAAAACATGTAAAACAGTCACAACTACTAATAGCCAAAAATCCAAACCAGTGTGATGACGATCTGCTGTGATAAAATGCCATGTTGGCAAGACAGGCTCCATTTGAGATTTTGTTGGTGAACGTGTCCATGGTTGTGACAAATCGTCAAATGGGGTTACAATATTTGACACTATACGTATGGCCTTTGGAGCTGCAAAAGACTTCTCTTGGGAAATGGACGAGGTGGCACTGGCCAAAGGTGGTGGTGTACTAAGACGTGGAACCCCTGAAACAAAGAAAAGTATTTTCAAAAAAGGTAGTGTCATATTGCCTCACCTACGAGATACCCAAAACATGAATTTTACAGACCTTGCCTCTCAAGGATCAACTCCAGATAAGATTTTGTAATCCATGGTCCAGTGACTCCTAACCTCGATGATTCAGCCCCAACGACCTGCATATTAGATTGAATGCATCACATTGAACTCAGCGGTTGTCTAGAATATCAACTTCGCTTCCATAGTATATTATTCAGGATAAAATTGCAACATTAGATAAAGAGGAGTGTGCAGTCATAAAATGTTGATTCTACAGTAAGGTAAATTGAGAACTCCAGCATAAAAATATAATAAACCATAATAGCGAAGTGTTGATTCTCCAAGGAATATGCTACAGTATCGAACAACTTTAGAATGTGCCGATCAAGATATCTTACTTGTCTACTTGTACCCCTGAGCACCAAATACGTCTCTCCAAGTCGGTCAATGGTTTCTAGCGACAGTTCAACATTGCCATTGATAACTGATTTAGATGTCCTCTTGTAACTGACCACAACGACATATTTAAGAGCAAGCAAACCACCGAGAGTCATCTTGCCAACCTGATACGCTTCATTAGTCAAGGGATATAATTCACTCCCTTTTTTCATGTGGTTCAAATACATGGAAAAATATGCATGGCCATGTTTCAAACATGAATTGGACATTTTACAGTTTTTCTCTTCAATAAACGTAACATATTTCAGTAATGATTTTCAAGAAAACACACGTTTCTTTGTTTGGGTATACTGCAAAAAACATCACATAATTATTTATATTACCTCAAATTCTGCTCTTGGCCGGATAATGTAATTCTTATCAAGAATTCTCTGATCACCAAGTGAAATGTAGTATTTGATTCCAGATTGCCGGACCTTAATCCAATCATTTATTCTTGCTTCTTCGCTTGCAGCAGGAGGTCTCAGATACATTTCGATAAAACTTGAAGAAAATGCATAAACTCCGACTTTACGTTTGTTGTAAGAAGTTAAAGCTGTAAGCATACAAATACTTGGTAACTTACTTGTTATCCAGCACCTTCTTTCCACGAAAAACAAGGGTGGCTTCCTTACTTTGAGACTGTTCAATATAGATACAACAGTTTATTCCAAAAGCCATACTTGAAAATATCATATCAAGAATTCCTTTAAAAGCTTGCTTTTGTGAGAACTCTAACAATCATTGCCATGGGATACCTCGCTTTTGCATTTTAGCTTGTAAATTGGCTCTCTAAACGATGAGATGAAACTGTTGTTAATTCTGATCTACAGAAAATGAATACACTCAATAAACATATATAAACGTTCCAAAAAGAGTTGGAAATATCAGCATACTGGAAATGGACTCCAACCTGCGCATGGTGCAGATCCGGTTCAATATGCTTTCTGAACATAGGGAAAATGCTGTCAATTAGGCTGTCCAGGGAGCAAGACTCTCCAATATCGTGCTGCACTTTGGACAGTAAACTAAAATGGACACCGCCAACCTGATTAAGAAGACAACGAATTAAATTATAGCCATAGAAATAATGGTAATGTCCAGTGCCGAAAATGCAAAGAACAATGCCTGCATTCATTTAAGAAAGAGATCATTACCACAGCAACACGTATATCTAGAAACGATCGGAGCTTTGCATTCAAAGCATAAGTACCATCAACAATAACCTGCAAACGTAAATAGAGAATCAAACGGAAGTTCTAAAAAGAGTTAAAATGTTCCATTCTTGACAGAATACATACCACCCCAGACGAACTGCTTTTTATGAAACTGGAGCCATTGCGTCTCCTTACTTGAAAATCAAACACAGGGGTCTCTGTATCTCGGCCATTTATAAGGTCCTGTTTCAATGATGCACTTGCTCATTAAGTGAATGCTATCCGGATAGCATAACTTGAAAATATCATAACTATTCTTCTGAAGGTATGCGCCCAATATTTAACACACGTTTTTAATTCAATGTTTCCAGAAAAATGCAGGGGCTCAACTAAACCAAAATAAAAGCTGCTTTCTGTCAAGTGAAAACACCCATATCAAAATACCGAAAGCAAAGAAATGCATAAAACCTCGAGATTCTGAACAAGAAGATCAAAATCAATTGAAGCCAGATCATGACCCTCTTCAACTCCTGTACGATAGTTCTCCATCGAGATAATGGTGCAACCAATTACAGAAGCCACCTTCTCGGCCAAGCTTCAAAAACAACATGATTCAAATCCATTTCATGGAGCATAAAAGACAGGCTTCATAATGACATATGCAGAGGAGAACAAAAAGTTCTCAAATTTCATAAATGGTAAGGGACCTTGTTTTCCCAGATCCACTTGGACCTCCAATCCCGACTGTGACAATACTGTCTTTCTTCCCTCTAAGTTCTTGAATAGCTTTGACCAACAAGAAGTATCCATTATCAAAATCCTGCAATTTTTCAAAATCACGATTCCTCGAACAATTCATGGAGATGCGAACAGAACAAAAATGAGCAGGGCAGAATATCAGAAATCAGTTAGTATCCTCTACTCCAGAGATCATGTGGGAGTTCAGATCCACGCAATGATCATGTCTCTCCCCACGTTCGCGCGTCATTACTAAATTCTGCATCGTGCCATAGCCCATTTTGAAATGGACAACTCACAATTTTTCGCATAAGTCGTTCAAACGCATCTCCAATCGAAAGAAGCAATCTAGCTTCAAAGCCTAAACTCAAAGGGGAAAAAAAAATCCTTACGACGTGCAACGGAAGAGACTGGAGAATAGACGACGAAGAAGACGAAGTTGAAGCCTGCTGTTGATACAAATCACGCCCGCCTTCTTGCAACAACCTCTGAACCAACTGATCATCCATCTGCTTCGGTCATCCACCAAAATCCCTGAATTTTTTCTCACCAGTAAGCCATCATCTCTCCGGCGAAACCTACAAATCTTCGAAAAGCATCCTTTTTGTGTGGGCTTGGCACAAACGTGACGAACTTGCACCCTCTTCCATTAAAAGAACTTTGAGTGCACGCATTGAAATTTGGGAAACTTGTATTTTCTGTCTTTTTTCGTTTTTTGAGGGGATTTCGATAAATACCTCTCATACCGTGTGTAAAAGCAGTTCCTGGAATTCAGCCATGGAATACCTTCGTGAAAGCCCTCAATCGCCTGTCGCAAAAAAAATTCTCAGTCATCGGCTCGATAATCTACCGTACACGGCGATCACCATTTTTTTCGCACATTGTCAGTGAGCTTTATCATACTTGAATTTCTGCTACATTTTCGTTTTTGAAATGGGGAACCATTTTTTTGGGCTTTTTATGTCAAAGCAAAATTTTTTATTGCCGGTTGTATTGATTCTTGTCTGGGTTCGTAGCTCCGAATGTGTTAATGCTTCTCCTTCCGTTTCAGCACTTTTATGCCATGCTCTACGGTATTGTATTGCAGCTATAGTATGCATAATAGTAGATGGTATTCGATCGGACTCGAATCAATGAAATGCAAGAAGTTCATTGAAGAACGGAACAATGCTAGCAAAAGAAAAAAGGAAAACTGTGTTCTACACAATGAAAGGCGAGAAGACAGGCTCAGATAGCGAGGTTTGTATCAGATGAGAAATTGTCTTCCACCACCTCTTGTCTAAAATTTCGAATGTTGATCGCCCAGCAAAACGAAGACACTCCTCACTCAAGCAGAAGATTGAGACCCTGAGGTGCTCTCTGGATGTGAATCAGTTATAACAAGAAATCATCCTCATGATTTGCGACTGAAAGCCTTGGAAGCTTGAGCTCCAGGAGCAACTGCTTGAGGGGCACTTATCCTTTCAGGGCATTCAAGTGACATTAGTACAAGTGGTTTAATCGAAGGTGATGTAAAATAGACCCGTACGCCGGTGGAATCAAGGTCCAACCCATGATGAGTTAACCTTGTATGGATCGTTAACCATCGGGTTGGATCCGTACCCGTAAGGATTGAACCCATGCCCACCACCCCATGTCACCAACCTCCTCGACTCTCCGGCGCTGGGCCGCCGTCAGCCCCCAGTCCCAGACATGGTCTGAGGAGGCACCCCCTCCCCCAGGTTAGTCGCCCACGCCTGGTTACATCCCCGTAGAGTTAGGCCTATGAAAGGAGTTATTTCAGCATGGGACTGAATCCCATTTTTGTAATGGCGGCAGCATCATGCACTCATGATCGTGGTCCTTCTGCGCTGTTTTTTCAAGACTTCTTCTTTGTTAGGTGTCCATAACTGGGCCATCCCCAAGTTCCCTTTTCTCCTGTATCTCATTACATGGATTGGAGTGGGGGTGGGTGGATCCTTCTTTTCCTTGTTCATCATCTTTCCCTTCTGTATTGCCCTTTTCTCCTTTACTACTTGCTGTTCTTGTCTTCCATTATTAAGGCAATCCCACTTGATGAATGACAAATTTGGTGAAGTTTGTGAACTCAGATATAGAATGTACAACAGAGTTCAATAGTTCATGCAACTTTAAGGATACCCACACAGAAGACGAAGAAAATGCACTCAATTCCTCTCTGAAAGTGGAATCTTCGGCCTTAAAAAATAAGGCCTGGTTGCCGCTGTGCTGCATCATTCCCTAGCATCCAACGAACCATGCAGGCCGTAGAAATCTTGAATCGGCTGTTGAAAGCTTTGCGGCATCTCCCAAGTTGAAGTTTCAAAACTCTGAGCCATTTCGCAGAACATGCTCTGCAGTTCATGGAGACTGTAACTCTCTTTCTCCTTCTTCGCCTGATTCACGAGAGACACCATTTCCTCAACGAAATCAGCGAATCCCTGAAACAGGAACTAGAGATAATCAGTTCTACGTTCTTGCAGACCATCCCACCACAATCGAATGAAAATCGCAGAGAATGGAATGCAGTTATACCTCATCCTCATCATCGTCCTGATCGTAGAGTCCTATGTCGTACAGCTTTTTTTTTCTCCTATCCGAAAGCACTGAATACGCTTCTTGAATTTGCTGAAACCTGTGTTTCGCTTCAACGAGACGACATGGGGCTCTGCTCCATTTATCCGGGTGCCATTGCTGCCACAAAGCATTCACCAACTCTTAGAATCATAATTCCCCAGAAGAAGCACGAATTATGCATGCAACCCAGATCAATGGATAATCACCTTGGCGAGATTCCGGTAAGCGCGACGGATTTGATGATCGGAAGCGTCGGGCTTCAGCCCAAGAACGCTGTAATAGCACGAGGGCGATCTCCCCATCACCCACATCAACGATTTGGTGACGCTATAGAAGGCTCTTTTTTCCTTCACTTCTACAGAAGAAACTTCCGCGACGATTCAACTACGGCCGCAGACAGATATTATATAAAACAGGTGGCGGCGATCTGGAAATTTCTCGCCTGAAATATTTTAACTCGGCGATGTTCTGGAGATATCCACTGCTAGGAAGTTACTTTTTCCTTACCTCTCCGTCGAAGATGGAATGCCTTGAAAAATATCTCTATCTTCTGGAAATATCTATTCTACTCCATTCAGGAAATATCTGGTCGAAATATCTCTTCTACTTCAAACTCCATAAATCCGCACAAAATAGAAATTTAAAATTTAATTCAATCCATTTTTCAATTTAATCATTTTTTTTAATTGAATCGTTTTTACAAAGGAATTGAATCCGATTTAATACATTATAAAAATAAAAATAATTATTTAAATTTCTTAATTTTTTTATAAAAATTATTGAATCAAATCCGAAAAAACTTCAATTACCATTTGGGCCGAGGATCACTTTGGTGGGCCTTATGTGCTTTTTCTTCAGTGCAGCCCAACACGTGCGCCTATTTTTTCCAACACAGACACGTTTTTCCGACACACAGAGATCTCCTCTGGATTCTTTCACGTGTCTAATTTCGGATAAGCGAGAATCCGCTGTCTTGATGAGGGAATCTGAGTAACTAGGGTTTCCAAATAACCATTTAATATTTGAGATTGACCACACACACACAAAAATCACCAAAAGATTCTAACACATCTCCACTTGTAATTCGTTTATATTACGACAAAAAGGGTTTAAGTAATTTATTTAAAATTTTCTGAATTATTTACAAATATAATCATCTTCCCTTTATTTCTCACACATCGAATCAAAGTTTTTTTTAATTAAGGATGATTAATTTTATGACACACTTTTTCTAATACATCCAAAATTCTCTACCAAATAACTTACTTTAGAGCTTAGATAAAGGTAATGTAATCATATTGGTGTTTTGTAAGTAAAACATCTAATATTAGGTAAATTAATGAAATATAGATTTATGTTGTGTTTGATAAAATGATGTGTAAATAGTTTTATTATTAAATACGAGTGGTTTTTATTTTAATAAATATTAGAAATATTCATCATTTTTTAGAAGCTACGTAATTCCAACTTCTATTTTTTTAAATTTTTTCTTTAAAATAATATATCTTATGTGATATTAAACAAAACTCTCATAATATCTATTTTTTTAAAAAAATTAAGAAGTAAATACGGTATAATTCATAACTTTATATTAAATTTTATTACGCTTATTAACCCAAAAAAGGGTACTATTTGGAATGGATGCAACAATGTACTGTCCATAAGGTCCCGATGTTGCGTACCCCGGGGTCCAATTCAACTACTTAGTTGTCCTAAACCTCCAAACCCTAGTGTCGTGGAACACTTTTAGGTCAATTGCCTAGGACGACACATTTATTATAATTAAAGGTATATTTATTGTCCTCTTAATTATAAAAAATATTTTTTTTAATAGAAGAGACCTTGCTCTACTCTTAAATTTATAGTAAAAATCACTTATAGCACGATGGTCACCCGTGAAGTTGAAATAGAAACCATTAGATCATATGAATATTTATAAGGATAATTTAATTAATGATATATGGAGTTTAGATAAATTTATATTATATGGTTATATTTAAAAGTATATTTGGTAGATACTTTTTAAATATATGCATTTAAAATGTTAGTATGTTTAATAACGTATTTAGAATAAACAAAAAAATTAAAATTCGTTTGATTGATAAAAATTACATAAGAGAATAATTTTGATAAATATAATTGGATAATTTATGTAATTATTTTACAAATTACGCTCGTATTGAAAAAACATATATGCTAAATAAACGTAATTTTTGTTTGGGATATGTGATGGGTTATAAATCGATTTTCACCCTTAACAATATGAATTTTATAGTAATTTTTATCAACCTCTATTATTATTAATAAAGTCGTAATTATAATATATTATATATTATATCAATTCTTTAAATCAAAGATATTCAAGAAAATGAAATCTTTTTTTATGTTTTTTATTTACTCTCCCATCGGTGGCATAGATTTCTTCTACTGTTGTTTTACATTTCGTGCAAGAATTTTGAATTCCCTTCCCCCGCACAAAATCTTTTGCTTTAGCAACGAACAATTTTGATGTTCTAGATGCCCGATTGTGGGTCTCTTTCGTGTATCTCTGGAATGATGCAAAAGCTTTGCTTTGCCTATTTTTCAATTCATCGAGGACCATTTTCGGATAAATATCGCTGTTGTCCATCTGGGTTTGACCTGTGATTTATCCGCATGCGTAAACAGAGATATTTCTCTCGAGTTCCGGAAAATGTCAGTTCTTCTAGTGGTGTATCGCGAGAAAGATTGTTTTTTTACCATATTCTAGACATGCGCTACCTGCATTCTTCCCAGGCAACGAAAATTTTCCACTTTCTTTTTGTTTTGTCTTATCGAGGTTTCTTATGTTCGATGAAAAGTCCTCCTCACTCTATTTGTATATTATTTTATTGTTAGGTGTGCAACTTCTGTATCGGAGGCTGCTAGAACATGGCCCTGTTGGCAGGTTTCTGTGCATTACATTGTTGATAGAACTGTCTTCATTATGTAGCTGTCAGTTCTGTTGAAGCAATTGTGTATCATCCCGTTTGATGGATATTGTGTTCTTTTCTTAGATTCTGCTCTCTGATGCTCTATAGCAAGAAGCTTTTGAAAGACTTTGGACTAAAAGATGGAGGATCATCTTGTTGTGCTGGTTGATCGGCTGCTCACTGGTTCCACCCTGGAGGCTGCAATGAGTAGCAGAAATTCAGTAAAGGAGGAAGCAGCAGCGGCCTTCGACGAATCAATGCTCGGACTTTCGTTGAAGGATGACCATGGAAACGATCCATCTTCCATAAAGATCGTGGAATGCAGGATATGCTTAGATGAGGATTCTGATTCAAGTATGGAAGCACCTTGCTCCTGCACTGGGAGCTTAAAGGTACCTCGCAAGCTCTCTCCTTGGATCTGATCCTGCCTAGATATTCAGAGAACGTTTTGTGTTTCTTTCTTTCACTATGCCTGTGTGGATTATACATAAATGGCTTAAGCCTAGCATTTTCATTATGAACTCAAATTTCCTTCTTTTGGGAAAATTGAGTTGATTCTGGATCATTTTTGGTCTCCCCAGTATGCTCACAGGAGATGTGTGCAGAAGTGGTGTAATGAGAAGGGTGACACGACTTGTGAGATATGCCATCAGGTAATCTGCTAGATTCATGTGTTGCAATGGAATTTTTTGGAATCAGTTTGCACTATGGACTATGCAGCAATTCAAGCCTGGATACACAGCACCAGCTCCGATGTTTCAACCTCCAATGAACTTGAGGTACCTCCATTTGCAACAAGAGGGGCAGCTAGAGCATTCATAGATTGTTTTCCTGTAATTGCATCTCCTGATTCGTATCAGGGGAAGCTGGCGTGTTGCTAGAAGAGATTTCGACAATCGTCGAGTTATCGCAATGGTTTCAACTGATCCCACTTTCCACGTTCCAGATTATAGTGAATTTGCTGCAGCCCCAACAGGGTCACAACGCAATGTAATGTGCCGTGCACTTGCCACAATGGTAAGTTTCTGCATCCTTAACTTCGTTCTTCTAGAGGAAGAGGCATCTCTTTGCACTTAATCAAGCATTGTTCTTCAGTTCACAGTCCTCCTAATCTTGGGGCATGTACTTCCGAACACCAGCAGATACGAGAACTACCCGCTCATGTCGATGGTGATACGATGCACACATAGCACTCATGAATGTAAGCAAAGGTGCAAAGTCTAAGAATTTTGCTATTCTGGAATGTAGATGTTGATGCTGAGAATTGCGGGGATCATTATGTCCGTTTGCATACTCCTGAAAGCTGCTAATTCTGTTCTACACCAACAGCAGCATCAACAGGTGATGGATCATGTCCAAGTGCGCCTGGTTTCAACTCATGGCATGAAAGAAACAATCACTGGCTTAACAAATCTCTTTCTGCTCAATGTACCAGGTGAGATGAGATGAAAAGGGAAGAACCTGCAAGACTGTAGCTAGATATTCACAGCCTAACATGAACTTTCATCCACAGAAGGATCCGGTTCCATCTGCATCGATCTACAGCAACAAGCTGAGCCTGTAACAGATGAGTTATATGGCTTGTCGCCCCTTCTGCTGTGCTTGCACACTGATGTCTGAGAATTGTGTGTCTAATCCTGTTATTTGTACAGATTTACTCTTCTAATTGCAAAAGAAACCCACAGATCATTGAAATAAACAATGCAAAACCACAATCTCTTCTTTCATTCCCATGAATTCACCATAGCTATCAATCAATTTCTCACCAACTGTTTCTAGCATTCATAGAATAGTCATTTCGCATTGATGTATGAAGAAAGCAGCGTGCGTTGAATGGATACAGTTGGCAAAATTGATGTAAAAGCTCACAATATTATTGATTTTTCTCATTTTGTCGACCTTACAAAGTTCAAATCTTTCATCATCTGTGAAAGATGGTCGCTGCATATCCTACGGCAAAACTAAGATTGCATTCGTCTTTACAATGAAGTCATCGACATTCGCGCCGATCAAAATGACAACTCAGATTCCAAGCTATATGTCAAGAAGTCTCAAAAGGCATTTTTGAGGAGATATTTTTCAACATCCTATGATCAAAAGGCATTCCTCAACTCCTTGTAAGAAAACGAATCCACCTTCACTTCGTTACCTACCTTTGTCTTAACGGTGATGCCATCGATACCGGCTATGATCACAGAACTAGCCAGGCCAATGAACATGCCATGCTCAACTATACCAGGAAGCCTTAAAATTGCGTCACTGGCTTCATTGAGGTCACCAATATCTCTCTCAAAGTACAGGTCAATTACGAAGTTTCCATTATCAGTCACATAGGGCTTGCCTGTTGCAGAAACTTTTCTCAACTCCCCAACGCAACCTGCATCAGAAAACAGGGATACAACCCTGTTCAAAGAATGTTTCCAACAAAATGGAATCACCTCCACAGGCATAGCCAATCCACTACCACCAATATGGTTAACCGATTTCGATTCATCCACAATGACAATAAACTTCCTGCTCACGGATTCCACCATTTTCTCCCTCAACAAAGAACCACCTCTCCCTTTAACCAAATTCAAATTGGGATCAACTTCATCAGCTCCATCAATGGCTAAATCAACTACAGGATGTGAATCAAGATCAGACAGCGGTATCCCCAGAGAAACCGCCTGTTCGTAGGTTTTCGTCGAAGTGGGTATGCCCACGATATCTTTAAGCTTCCCCTGCTTCAAAAGATAAGCAATGCGATCTACGGCATGTTTGGCCGTGGAACCCGTGCCTAACCCCACCACCATGCTGGATTCAACATGCTCCACCGCTTTATAGGCAGCGATTTTCTTCAAATCATCCTGCGTCAGCGGGATAGACAAAGGAGCGGCTGAAGGCAACATTATCTTTCCCGACTCAGCCGTGGCCTGGGTTTCCGAGTACGCTACCGCACCCATGGGTTCCAACTATATACAAAAAACTGTCCGACGTCGGCAGCAAAAAAATGGCTTTTGGATTCCTCCACTTCCACAGATAAGCATTGGATGACTAATGTCCAACCATATCGAGAGAATCAGATTCTAAAGCGACGGCAAGAGAGCCAGACACGCGAATACCTTTTCATGGCGCGATTGGCATGAAGAAACATTGCGCCGCGAAAACAGGATCAGGGTTTGGGAAATTGTAGAAGACAACTCCAGAATGCTTTCCTCTAACAACTGCTCCTTTCCAGAATGACGCAAGCACCTCATCTTGTTTTTATATATATATATATAATATTTTATTTATTTTAATATGTAGAAAAAAAACATTATTCAGAAATCATCACATGTTTCCAATTCTGAAGTACATACATAACATTGCACAAATATACGATACCTGCATCAGGTGGGAGGCAACCAGGCACTCTGTAAACCAACTAAACCAAAAGGAGAACAATGGAAAAGGCCATCATTGCCTATAGTAGCCGCCACTCTGGCTCGGGGGTGGTGGATAGGGGTGCTGAGCAGTGTACGGAGGGCGGGGCATGGATCCAGATTGCTGCTGAGGAGGAGGATTATAGTACTGAGGAGGCGGAGGGCCCTGCCAACCTGAATATGCCTGTTGCTGGTACTCTGGGTTCACCTGTGGTGGTTGATGTGGCAGAGGGGCGTAGGGGCCGGAGGCTGGCGGCGCGTGGTAGGGAGGCTGCGGGTGGGTGCTGTATGGAGGGCTTGGTGCATAAGAAGGCTGTGGCTGTGGCTGTGGCTGTTGCTGTTGCTGCGGGAACTGATAACTGGGGGTGTGGTCCGGCTGCTGTTGAGAATATGTTCTCTGGGGCTGGGTGGATGGGGGGAATGAGTAGCCGGAGCTGGTTTTGTTGTCATGGAAGCTGAGACCTGAGATTTTCCTCTGGACATCTTCGATCATCTCTCGGCATTGAATGTTTCTGGTCATTATGAAGTCACTGGACTGCTGCTTCACGATGGTGATGGCATCCTGTTGATACGGAAATGTTGATTTAGGAGACGTAACAGGACGAGAAACATGTCAGGTTTTTGGGACGGTAGCAGAACTAAACACTTCAGACATTTGTAGCAGAAGGTTCGTACCTGAAGGGTGACATAAAACTTGAGTCCTTCATTAATGTTTTCCTTGATTTCTCGGAATTTGGCTATGGCAGCTTCAATCTGTCTGTATGCCTTTTCGCGTGATGCTGCAAAATTGGAAGAAACGGAAATCTCAATCTAGATCACTCATGGAAATCATGATAATTTGGGTTGTTCTATGCGAAGATTCTCAGCCTGCAAACTTCTGTAAATATTTCAAGGAACATCGGAAATCCTGAGAAGCATACCATGATAATGTCCCCAAAGCTAGAACAGCTTTCGAAAAAAAAAAAAAACAGAAATCTTCATAGCAGGATGCAGCATAGCGTTGTTCTAAATATTAATCATACAGTGTGCTAGACGGGCATACCTTGATAGTCTTCTAGGTTAAAAATAGCTGAAAAATCATCATTCTGAGCCTGCAATAGGTACAAAAGGTGGGTTTAAAATGCACGTTTACTTCAACTCCCACGATAAAAGAGCATGCAATATCCGCATATGACAATGAGATTGATTAGAACCACCTTAAAACCATGTAGCGTAATATTAGTTAGGATCTTAGGTTGACATAGCAATGAGAGTCCAGAGGAATAAATACACCCCCAACCCCTCACCCTGACACCGCCCCAAAAGAATTCAGTTACCGAAAGAACTACTTGTTGGAATAACCAACACATCTCAAATCATAAAGGGAGACTGATAAAGAGGACTAAAGAAAACCTGGATATTCATTAATAATTGCTCTTGAGCATCGAGATTTTTGGCAATTTCACTACAAATCTGGTCATATTTTGATATCTCCTTCCTGAAAAGATCCTCATAGGAGCCAGTAGTGACCATCAACTTTGGCAGTATATCATCCTGAACCACATCAAATGAAAACAATAGAAAGAAAAAAATATATGAAAATTGCAGGAACTGAATGGAAGTCAAACGGATGGAAAACTGAAAAAAATCATTTCATTTGCTTTTACTTCTGCTACTCTAAGATTTCATATAAATTCCACATTTCCGTGAAGGATTGTATCAACAGCTACTCGAAGAGGCATGTTTTATGTGGTATAAATATCCCTGTAGCTCCAGAATGTTTCAGTTTATGCTCCTACCTATTGAACAAGCTTTGTAGTAGGCCATCTTACCTTCCTTTTCATTTCCTTAAGCATATCTTCGAGGCCAGCTCGCTGAGCACCAAGAGATTCCAATTGCCTCTGTATCAATCAACAATAGGTTGTTCAATTTTGGCATAAGCAATTTCTAGAATCAAATAACAGGAGGAATACAATGGAAATATGAAAATTAGATGACACTATCCAAATGCCACAATTGATGTCTAGTTACCAGGCTCTGTTTCAGTGCTCCAACTACAGCATCTTCATTTTGATCCAAAGACATCATGGGCCTAGCAAGAGTAGGCAGTGCGGATTCAATCTACAGCAAACCAAATACCAATATAAGAAAACCATTTTGATGCAGATGCAGCATGTTCGGCAATAAGGCCATGGCTACTGATAATTCACGTACTGGCTACCACAAGAGTGCATCTACACTAGGAACCCTGGTTACTGGCCCATGGCCTATTGCTGCGCTGAAAAGCAAGCTAGATGATAAAAAAAAACATCACACTACTTACTGGATGGCGGTCAAGGATTGACAGAAGTGCTGAATTTTCTCTGACAGATCTCTCTATTCGGGCATCACTTTCTCCAGCTTGTTTTAAATTTGCTGCAAACTTATTTAGCCTGTCCTGTAAATTTTTTGTTAAAGTACTGGACTGCGGCCTAGTCCATCGGGTTCCAAATTGGTTTCTAAACTGAAGATCTTCTGTTGACTCTTTCTGCAACTGCTCCTCTATCTGGATTAACATCTCATGGTTTACCCTCCTTAAGTCTTTCAGTTGTTGAAGTTCACCTTCAAGACCAGCAGGGCCTCCACATATTTTCACAGCTTCAACATCTTCTTTCAACGCAGCAGGGAGAACTAAATTTCCTTCCAGAGCAACAATTGAGTCAGGCAATTCCATTTCTTTAAGCCTCACTCTAGCTAATTCACTTCCTTGCTGCAGCTTTTCAGCCTGTGTCCTAATAACGTCATCTAGCATTTCAGTATACCGAGAGAGGGCTTTAGCACTGCTATCAGGCACAAGACTAGCAAACATTTTCTCCTTGCTGGCATCCAAAACCTCACTCATTTGCAATGGCTTGACCATGGAAAAACTGGGAAGTGGTTTTAAAGAGCTAGCCGGAGGAATCCTCATCAGATACACTCTGTCATTCTCCTTTATTGCCCTCTCCAGGTTAGCATTCATATTACTTTCTAATTTACTTATTGAATCAATGAGCTGCTGAGCTGCACCTCTGGGAGATGCCTTTTTGGCGTCAGATAATGCACTGAGACCAATTTTTAAACGTGCAATTTCCTCAGCGATCTCTTCTTTATCATGCAATTCTAAACTGTATCGATAACAGGCCTCCGCGTGAAACAAAGCTGCCTTCAGCTGTACATGAGCAATCCAAACTTTTTCGAAGTGCTGATTCAAAGGGGCAGCACTTAGAGCGGCCAAAGCTTCCTCATAGAACAGGCCAACCTAGAATGAAGGGCATTAAAATTGATCTTCACATAAACAGTAAAACAGGAGGGACTCACAACAAAGATGAGCAGAAATACAGTAACACCTGTCTCGAAATTTTAGCAGAGACTCCGTGGCTGCTTCCCTTGGCTATTGTATTCTCATATACGCATTCCTGCGCTTGAGCCAGCATCAGCCTCTCCAACATCCCCACACACTCCACGGAAAAATCAAGTGTGGTTGATGTTCCAACCGATGCCTTCATCGCAACATTATCTCTCAAATACGCAAATGCTCCAGCGGCTGCTATAAATGAATGTGATGCCTGTCTCCTTCCCTCAACAGAAGACCGATCAAAACTTAGTCCCATTTGACTGTGGACAGCTCCCAGATTAAACAAAATAGCAGCTTTTTCTACAAAAAACGAACAACAGCAATTTCTAATATCATATCACAATTCCCGACACAAAAAAAGAATGCGCATAAGAAGAAAAATCGCTTCTCAATGGTAGTCAATGACACAGTAATCGCGTGAAAACTGCTTTGCTGGCAAAACGAGGCCTCTGATACATCACAAGTAATAATCCATAGTTATCTAATCAGCACAAGACATTACCAAGATGAATATTCTGTTGAGCAGCCTTCTGTTTATTCTTAAAAGCATCAAACCAGGTAAAGGTGACAGTGTTGACATGATCCTTATCCGGCGAAATGGGAAACCTGGACTCCACCGCGGAGAGGGCTTTATAATAATTCTGAAGCAGATCGCGCCGCGCCGACAAAGATTCACCAGCGCCGCCGCGCTCGATGTCGGAACGGAGTTGCTTGAGTGTCTGGAGATCGTCCTCCAAATTCACGGCTTCTCGTTCAGAGTAATTGATCACGATGTAGTTACGAAGCGGGCGGTAGAGGTCGAGAGAATTGGTCTTCTTCTCGACAATAGCAAGCATTACGTTGACGCCCGGAGCCGACGGCGTCGCCATGTCCACGGTCGATCACGATCGGCAAAACTAGCAGAAGAAGTAAGCAAACGCGGCAATAGACATCTGTAGACGATCGAGAAACTGCCTGGCGACTAACCCGAAAATTACTTGCGAAGAAAGAGTCCGTTCGAGATTAGGGTGACTACTGCAATTTCAGCATTCATTGGGGCAGTTTTGATAGAACTCACAAATACCACCATGTATTATTTTGAAACCCCCATAAAAGCCGTTTTATCAAAAGTAACCCCCCGTCGTCATCTTGTTACAAAGACACGCAGACAGGCTTGGTTCTCAAGAAGAGAGTTGGGTCGTCCCAACGTATACAACCCTGAAGAAAAGGGTTTCTCAGGCAGCAGATTCCTTGGCGATCTTCTCCGCCTTGGCAATAACTTCATCAATCCCTCCGACCATGTAAAACGATTGCTCCGGTAGATCATCGTACTTTCCGTCCAGCACACCCTACGCGTAACGAAAGGGAAGAGAGAACGTTTAGCCTGGTAAAAGAAACGCTGGAGGGGAGATCTGAATGAGAGTGTGTGTAGCTTGGTGACTTGTACCTGGAAGCTGTTGATGCTTTCCTTCAGTTCGACGTACTTCCCCGGAGCACCGGTGAAGACCTCCGCCACATGGAAGGGTTGGCTCAGGAAACGTTGAATTTTGCGAGCACGGGCAACCGTCAATTTGTCATCTTCGCTCAGTTCGTCCATTCCAAGGATGGCGATGATATCCTGAAGATTCTTGTAGTTCTGGAGAACCTTCTGTACACCACGGGCGGTGTTGTAGTGGTCCGTTCCCAGAATGTGTGGAGAAAGCATTCGAGATGTTGAATCGAGGGGATCAACAGCGGGATAAATACCCAGCTCAGAGATCTGCATCACAAAAAAAAAAAGTTGCAGGATGGCTTGCGTATAGTTGTTCAAGAAAGAAACTTGGAGAGAATATACCCACCTGCCGGGATAACACAGTCGTGGCGTCCAAGTGGGCGAAGGTGGTGGCCGGAGCTGGATCAGTCAAGTCATCGGCGGGGACATAGATGGCTTGCACAGACGTGATGGAGCCTTTCTTGGTAGTTGTGATGCGCTCTTGAAGGCCTCCCAAATCGGTGGCCAGAGTGGGTTGATAACCAACGGCAGATGGGATACGACCAAGCAAAGCAGACACCTCTGAGTTGGCCTGCAACGCTCCACCAGTCAGGAAAAAGGTTGAAGGCCTTAACCAGAAACACTGGTTTATGGACAAACTCAGAAGCAACAGAAGCTTACTTGTGTGAAGCGGAAAATGTTGTCAATGAAGAGAAGCACGTCCTGACCTTCAGCGTCCCGGAAGTGTTCAGCCACTGTCAATCCAGTAAGCCCAACACGGGCACGAGCACCAGGGGGCTCGTTCATTTGACCGTATACAAGGGCGCACTTGCTATCAGCCTGAAAACAGGAACGAAGAAGTTGAGCTGGTGTCCGAAAATCATATGGAAAATTCGTTAAATAACATCACCTGCTTTTCACCTAGTTTTATGACACCACTTTCTATCATTTCTCTGTACAAGTCATTACCCTCACGAGTGCGTTCCCCAACACCAGCAAATACGGAGAAACCACCTGAAAATTGGAAACAATGAATTAGTAGGGAAGAAAAAAAACTAAGCAAAAAAGACTGAGTATGAAATAGTTCATGTTGGAGGAGCAAACCATGTGCCTTTGCAACATTATTGATGAGCTCCATGATAAGCACAGTCTTCCCTACACCTGCACCGCCGAACAGACCAATTTTTCCTCCCCTTTGATATGGTGCTAGGAGGTCCACAACCTATGATATTTTGCAAAAGAAGAAGTCAAGCAAGGGTGAATGCCATCAAAATGACAATACACATAATGAGCTCATCAAGCATCATTAAGAAACCTTGATTCCAGTAACAAGAATCTGCTGCTCGGTAGCTTGCTCCACAAATGCAGGTGCTTCACGGTGAATCGGTAAGAAGTGTTCAGTTTCTGCATGAAGTTCTCAAGTTAGGAACCAAAGCCCCTACAATCCTCACCCAGCTAGTAAATAATTTTCTAAAATTCTACAGGAACTTCACTCACTAATCTCTCCTTTCTCATCAATAGGCTCCCCAATGACATTGATAATGCGGCCCAATGTAGCTCTACCAACAGGTACCTATGGTTCATATTATCACGAAAGGGATTTGATTGATACAAATCACAAAATAGTCTAGAGAATTTCTCTATTACAAGCACTCCCATTGAAACGCTCTTGAATTTCATGTAATTCTGATATTTAAATAAGAATTGCGCAATTTCAATGAATCTGTCAAAGGGAACGGGAGCTAGGGGCAGTACATCGTAATTAACACCACATCTTAAAGCACTACCGAAAATGAAGAAACTACATCAAGCTGCTGCTGAAACTCGGGAGTCATAAAGAAACTACATACTGAAATGAAGAAACTGCATTCAACGTATCAAAGCTCATAAATAACTCATTGAATCCGACAATGTAACGCTGAATCACTTCAAAAGCAACCACTGCTGTCTGGATATGAAGGATGCAAATTTTATCTAAATCTCATCTAATTGTGTGAAAAAATTCTCCTTTTGGCGAGTAACAACGAAAAAGCAAAACAAATAAAAAGCCTAAATAGCAACCAATGAACGAGGAGTTCTTCGAACTCACAGTAATTGGTGATCCGGTGTTGAGAACTCGTTGACCTCTCACTAATCCTTCAGTCCCATCCATAGCAATGCACCTCACGGCATTCTCACCCAAATGCTGAGCGACCTCCAGAACGAGCCTGATTTGATGATCTAATACTTCCAAGGCAGTCAGAATCGGAGGCAAACCCTCGTCAAATCTCACATCAACGACGGCCCCAATCACCTGGCACACCTTCCCCACCGCGCCAGCGCCCGTGAACTCGTCCGTAATTTTCCCACCAGCGCCACCGCTGGGAGATTTAGATGGGGAGGGAGCAGCAGCGGCGGCGGACGTAGCGTACTGAGTGACAAAGCGGTGCAGGAAATGGCCTGCGGGAGAGGGACGCGAAGTGGGCTTTGTGAGTGATGAAAACGGCGACCTGGATCGCCGGGCGGCCGACGATCTGAGGAAAGAGGTCAACAGCCTCCGAGTAGCCATGATCGCAGTCGCCGGCGACTGAATTGGGTGGATTTCCGAAGCGACAACCGGAATTTGCTAGGGTTCTCACCCTAATTATGACAGTGAGCGTGATAAGGCAATGCCGATTTAGCTTTATACTGAGTGGTACAACCGTAGCTGCAAGGTTGTATCAGAACTGAATGGAAAGGTGCTTAGCTTCGGAACTTCACCGGCCGATCAACCTGAGATTACAGCGGGTGTAGACCATAACATGATCGGATTATCTTCTGAAAAGCCTTACTATTTAAAGCTGAAATCCCCGTCATTTGAAGAGGAACCAGGAACCGGAATCCCATACAAAAAATTGTTGAGAAAAAGCAGACAACACCGTCGTCTGCTTATTACAAAGAAGAGTCCTACGTCTCTCCAAATCTGTGATAATTTTCGCCAACAACAGCTACTGAATATAGATTGATGTTTCTCAGGAAGCGGATTCCTTTGCGATCTTCTCCGCCTTGGCCATGACTTCTTCAATTCCTCCGACCATGTAAAACGATTGCTCCGGGAGGTCGTCGTACTTGCCGTCCAGAACCCCCTGAGGGTGATAACAGCGAAGATGGAGACATTAGTTTTGAGTGAGTGGGAAGTGGGGAGTCTAAACAAGATCTAAATTGTACCTGGAAGCTGTTGATGCTCTCCTTCAGTTCGACGTACTTCCCTGGAGCGCCGGTGAAGACCTCCGCCACATGGAAGGGTTGGCTCAGGAAACGTTGGATTTTACGAGCACGAGCAACCGTCAATTTGTCATCTTCGCTCAGTTCGTCCATTCCAAGGATGGCGATGATATCCTGAAGATTCTTGTAGTTCTGGAGAACCTTCTGTACACCACGGGCGGTGTTGTAGTGGTCCGTTCCCAGAATGTGTGGAGAAAGCATTCGAGATGTTGAATCGAGGGGATCAACAGCGGGATAAATACCCAGCTCAGAGATCTGTATCACAAAAAAAAAAAAAAGTTGCAGGATGGCTTGCGTATAGTTGTTCAAGAAAGAAACTTGGAGAGAATATACCCACCTGCCGGGATAACACAGTCGTGGCGTCCAAGTGGGCGAAGGTGGTGGCCGGAGCTGGATCAGTCAAGTCATCGGCGGGGACATAGATGGCTTGCACAGACGTGATGGAGCCTTTCTTGGTAGTTGTGATGCGCTCTTGAAGGCCTCCCAAATCGGTGGCCAGAGTGGGTTGATAACCAACGGCAGATGGGATACGACCAAGCAAAGCAGACACCTCTGAGTTGGCCTGCAACGCTCCACCAGTCAGGAAAAAGGTTGAAGGCCTTAACCAGAACAATTAATGGAACAAAGCAGTACGAACAGAAATTTATCAATGAAAGCCATCTCCAGAACATTTAAACGATAAAAGCAGTATAACAGAAACTTTACTTGTGTAAACCGGAAAATATTGTCAATGAAGAGAAGCACGTCCTGTCCTTCAGCATCCCGGAAGTGTTCAGCCACTGTCAATCCAGTAAGCCCAACACGGGCACGAGCACCAGGGGGTTCATTCATTTGACCGTATACAAGGGCGCACTTGCTGTCAGCCTAGGAGTATGAACAAGCAAGCTATGACGGCATCCAAACATCATAGGGATAATTCGTGAAATAATTAAAAACATGACATTACCTGCTTGTCACCTAGCTTTATGACACCACTTTCTATCATTTCTCTGTACAAATCATTACCCTCACGAGTGCGTTCTCCAACACCAGCAAATACAGAGAAACCACCTGAAAGTTAAAAAACACATCGAGTACAATGCATTAGTGGAAAAAAACACGATAAAGATTCAGTGTGTAAATATGCATAAATCAGGAATAGACCATGAGCCTTTGCGACATTGTTGATGAGCTCCATGATGAGCACGGTTTTTCCCACACCTGCACCACCGAACAACCCAATTTTGCCTCCCCTTTGATATGGCGCCAGCAGATCCACAACCTACAATATTTGCAAAATAAAAAGTCATGAGGAGAAAGACCTTCAAAATCATGATAAACGTCATGCACTCATCAAAAATCAAAAGGAACCTTGATTCCAGTAACAAGAATTTGCTGTTCCGTAGCTTGCTCCACAAATGAAGGTGCTTCACGGTGAATTGGTAAGAAGTGTTCAGTTTCTGCATGAAGCTCTCACGTTAGAAAACAAAGCCCCGGCCATCCCCACCTAACTAGTGATAATGCTCTTAAAATTCTACTGTAACTTCACTCACTGATATCTCCTTTCTCGTCAATAGGCTCCCCAATAACGTTGATGATGCGGCCCAATGTAGCTCTACCAACAGGCACCTGTGCTTGAAATCAGAGAAATTATAATCAGGAAGCGCAAATTTCAGTGCATGCAATCAAAAATCTACAATTGTCCGCAAGCTCATGGAGCAGTAGCCAAAAAAGTACTTAAAAAGAAAAAAAAAACATCCTCAGATACTTGAGCTTGGAGCCACGATCAACATATCCATAAAAATGAAAAACTACATTCAATGCATCAAAACAGACATATAGAAACCGGTTGTGTAACTCTTAATAACGTCAACCGTACCACCTTGATGTAAATTTCAGAGGCGCAACTTTTACACAAATCATGTCATCAAACTCTGTACAGTATTCCCTTTTTATGGGAAAAAACGACAAGAAATATCAACGCCAATAAAACCTCGACAGCAATAAATAAGGAGCACTTCTTCGAACTCACCGTAATTGGTGATCCAGTGTTGAGCACGCGCTGGCCCCTCACTAATCCTTCAGTCCCATCCATAGCAATGCACCTCACGGCATTCTCACCCAAATGCTGAGCGACCTCCAGGACAAGCCTGATCTGATGATCTAATACCTCCAATGCAGTCAAGATCGGCGGCAAACCCTCGTCAAATCTCACATCAACGACGGCCCCAATGACCTGACATACTTTCCCGACTGCGCCAGCGCCTGTGAACTCATCCGTAATTTTTCCCCCGGCGCTGCCGCTAGGAGATTTAGGCGAAGAGGGAGCAGCAGCAGCCGCAGAGGTAGCGAACTGAGTGACAAAGCGGTGAAGGAAATGGCCTGCGGGAGAGGGACGCGAAACGGGGTTTGCGATCGATGAAAACGGCGATCTGGATCTCCGAGCCGCCGATGATCGCAGGAAAGAGGCTAGGAGCCTCCTTGTGGCCATAATCGCAGACGTCGACGACTGAATTGAGTGGATTCCTTGGAGGTGAGAAGCAGAAACTGCTAGGGCTCCGACCCTTAGATATGTACGGAAAAAGGCAGAGGTAATCTTTTTACCTTCGCCGCTGTACTTGTAACGAGAGTAGTTCAAAATTTTATACGTCGTCTTTGCGAGAAAAAATCTCGTCTTGTTTTCTTCTCAGATGGGATAGGGCCCATTTCACATTGGGTTCATTGCTGGGCCGGCCCCTATAATTGGACCCACACTTTATTTATTAATTTTCTCTTCAAATTTACCATTAGAATCTAAAAATTGATAATATCAAGAATTTTTATCTAATTTGGAGATGCCTCCGACATAGAGCTGGGTACGAGTCCGGGTCAACCCGTCCGACCCGCGGGTTGACTCGTAACGAGTCAATCCGTGACTCGTACCCGTCACTAAATGGGTACGGTGCGAGTTGAGATGGACGGGTAGTCAACCTGTACCAGTGTATCCACTCAGAATAGTGTATTAGTATTTTTTTAATATTTTTTTACAAAGATATTTATTAATACACAAAAAAAAACATATATAAACTTTATAATTGTAAATTCTTATGAATTAAATATACAAAAAAACGAATTAGTGATGTTTTAATTATTTAAATTATATTAATTGATTTAAATAAAAATTATAAATAAACACAATTTCATGTGTTAGGTCCATCGGCAACTCACACAGGCGTGGGTTACATAACCCACGTCCGTGTGTCCTCAGCATCACACACGGGCGTGGGTTACATAACCCACGTCCGTGTGTCCTCAGCATCACACACGGGCGTGCGTTATGTAACCCACGCGCGTGTGTCCTCAACATCATTTTATAATGACAAATGAAATGCATCGTTCAGCAGCCCCCCTAAAGCTTTCTCTTCCAGATTCTTCTCGCTTTCAAGTATAAAAGTTTTTGAATTCATGACCGTTACTTCTGTTAATCAACCCATCTTCTAAAAATATATTTAAAAAATATATAAATATAAATATTTAATTACCCGGGTACGAGTCGGGTCAAGCAATTTACCCGCACGAGTTTGACCCGCCGAGTCAGTCACTTAATTTTTGATCCGGCGGGTCGAACTCGTACCCGTACGAGTCCGACCCGTACCCAGCTCTACTCCGACATCTCGCGGTACTGCCAGTCGTCGGGAACGGCGCAGATTATCTAAACTCCCTAATCGCATCTATCCTACGCGGCCTCGGCTTCTTTCCAAATCAAGGCGAAGCAGCCGCTGCGACCATCTGAATGACGACAGGAGGTGCTCGTCCCCGCTTCGCGGTTTGCCGGAGCAGGATAGGCTGACCTGCAGCCACGTGTTCCACAAAGAATGCTTCGATACCTAGCTCCATATGTCCAGCAGCTCAATGTCAGCTGCCGGATTTGCCGCGCGGCGTTTCCTTCGGAATCAACCTCGCCGTGACGCGGCGGGGCCTGTCGGTCGTTCTCCGCGCCTCCTCCCCTGACGTGAATATCGATGCGACGTAATCTGGTGGCGCGTGGACGAAAACAGAAGCCCGCTTTTCACGTAAAGTGCGCGTGGTCATCTCGAATTAAACTTGCAACTGGGCCCACTCGCGACAAACTGATTCCCTTTACTTGGGCCCTTATCGGGCCGGATCCGTTTATGTGGGCCAAGAGCGATCAACCCTATTCATTCGCAACCGCTGCCTAAACCTTATTACAGAGATTGTGTGTGAAATAGTTCATGAAACCTCGTTCAAGGACAAGAGAACAAAAACAAGCATGAGGGGTGGTGATGTAAGAGGTGCATCACCGCAGCAGAGGCATATGAGAATGACAAACCAACCAGACAAACTGACGGCACAGACGCATCTGCCCTCGTATGCATCTCTTACATCTCCAATGCTAAAGCACACGCACACTCACACTCACACAAACCAAAGAAGAAATACGAGAAAATAAGTTATGGAAGCCCCATAGAAGACACTGCAAATCTCTTTTGATTCCTACTGTTCCGCTTCATAAACTCGAAACAGAAGAGCAGACTGTTATACAATGAAGTTCGGACCGGTACCCTTCATTCCCTCCCCACGCTCTTCTCTGAGAGCTAGAACCGCATCGGCATGGCACTGTGTTGGCTGCCGTCGCGTCGCCGTCCGCGGAGGACGCCGGGGGAGTTCCCGGCCATCAAGCGGAGTCTCTTTCGAGGGAGAAAGTGAGTTGAGCTGTGAAAGGGGGAATGCAGCATGGTTAGAATATAAAGAGGGTGGAGCTCCAGCTTTTTTGTATCGTATGTATTTGATTCTCCTGGTGCTCGGCTCAGTTTCCCAATGATATGAAAAGAATGGCTCCATTGTCTAAATTGTTAGAAATGCAACATTTCCCCTCATCAAACTCACCAACATAAAAGGGTTTGGTTATGCAAATAACTTTGATATCGAAAAATAAAATTAAAATAATTAAATATATAAAAAAATTATAAATTATTAATAATTAATTGTACTTAAATTCTGTTTGATACGGTTTTTCAGTAGAATCATTTCTAGAAGCAATTTTAAGATAAATCACATATTATTTCTGTTTCACATGAAGTTGAAATAATGAAGTATTTCGATTTTTTTAAAAGTTGAGGTATCACTACTTCAAAAAAAAAACTGAAATGCTTCTAAAATCAATTTTTTGAAATTATTTTTTGAAGACATACCAAACAAACCCCTAATCTTTTTTAATATAGTTCATATTTTTTGTTACTTTTTCAGACTCATGGGATACTCAGCGGTGTAGGTCATATTTCATATGTGTTGTGTGCTCAAGTAACAATAAAAAGAAGCCCACTCACGAATTTTGAAGTGAGATGGAGGAATATGCGTTTCGGCTTTACTTTTTCGCTTCACAAAAGGCTTCACTCATGCCCCAACTTTTCAGACTCCATGGCTGGCTTTCAGGGTAACCATGAAAAACCTCCACCAAAAACCCTAATCACGACTCCATTTCGCTCCGAAGCGCTACCGTCGAGCACCCTATTTAACTCTCACGATTTAGCTCATACTTTTGAGATGAACGATGCTTTCAGACTGGTTTTCTTCGTTGTCCAGTTAGGGTGGCGAATTAGGTAGTCAATCAACCGGCTGTCAAAGAGAACTGGTGGGACCCGCTCTGAACTACTTGTCGGGGGTTCTGGGGGCAGTGCAACCCGAGTTCGAAAGCTTGGAGGTTAGACAAGGCACAGAAGTGGGCCCTACTTCGGTAATAAAGTTGACCAGTCAACATGCGTGGGCCTGAGGTAAAAGGATTTCATTAGTGGGCCGATAAACCTATTGGAGCGGGAGCAGCCCGGCCCACTAGCTTTGTGATCGTACAACTTTACAGGCGGGGATTTGGTTTTCCGTTTTTCACCGGAATCTCGGATGGTGAGCATCTGCCTCAGGGTTTATGGAGCAGACGGCGGCGCCGACTACGCTGAAGCTGTCAAGAGGGAGAATACTCGGTTAGATTTTCGGCTGAACCTCGAAAATTCTAACAGAGTGATCAGCTCCGCAAGAAGCGAGGTGCTTGACGGTGCTCTCCTTGCCCTTCTCCTCGTTCCTCCATCGAAGTCGCTGCACGGTGGAGGCATGGCACATGAGAGGGTCGAATCGAACAACTAGAGATGCGCTTGGTGCAGTATTTTCGGCTTCGGGATGGCGAAAGCCCCAAAGTTCTATCAGCCCTGTCTCCATCCCGACTGCGATAAGCCCTCGCTCGTGTGGCATCCAGGCTAATGCAGTCACACTGCTACGGAATACTGGCAAGGTTGTGAGCAACTTGACAGAGGAGCCGCCATTCTCCAACGTCCATATCTTCACGGTCTTGTCCCTTGAGCCGGTAGTGAACTCATAGCCAAGGGGGTTCCAAGAGCATGCCCAAATGATCCTTTTGTGAGCTTCGTGCCTGGCGACAAGCCTGTGGCTTGTCTCTCCGTTTTCTGAGGAAAAAAACAGCTCAAAAAGGTGTTATCAGCGGAAGCATTGAGCAAGGAAGGATGAAGACAAAGAACAGGCATTGGCAGCACTAAAAATTTGATACCTGACTGGAGAATATGAAAAATGGAGAAATGCCGATCCCTTGACACTGAAAGAAGAAAGCGGTTGTCATGAGAAAACTCTAGCTGTGTCACAGTTAGCATGTGTGACTGCAAGCGATCCACAGCCTTCCATGAGCCAACCTCCCACAACCATATTTCTGCAACCGATGAAGTTTGAGCCTGCAAAGGTTTGCCCTTTGTTACTCTTGGATGATGTGCCAGTGCTGAAAGCATCATCAATAAAAATGAAAACAAGGGTACAAGAATTACCTTGCATGATGTGGCGATAAGTTTCCCGGCATGGTCGCAACAGATGGAAAATATTTCGTTTCCATGACCGTAAAGCTTATGAGTCTCCGGCCACAGTGTATGCCACGCCAACTGCTCCTCAATAGGTGGCTCCGTGAACGCAACTGGGACTGCTGCCGGAACAGTTTCGAGGCTATTGATGCCTTCATGATCTCTTCCATTTGGTTCACCTTGAACATATATAGGTTTCTGTGAGAGACCAAGAGCAGACATATTTGCTCCAAGCGCCTGTATATCTGTTGGAAGATCAGCAGCATCATCAAATTTCTGAGATCTAGCAGACTTTATTGTCTTCAGAAAGGAGAATGGGGCTTCAAACACTCTGGTAACTTTCTCCTCTGCTCCACTTACAAAATGGTGGTTCCCCGGTCCTGATATCACGGCCACACAGTTGATATCATGCCCATGAACTTGCGGTCGAGCAATTTCATACCAAGCTTCTTTGCCATCCGTTGAAAAGTGATTAAACCATGGGGAGAATATTCTCGATGTCTACAGAAGAAGTTGAAGATACAAATAAAGCATAATGTTAACAAGCTCAGCTCATAAACTGCGGTTTCCGAAAAGAAAGGTATGACACTAACAGAATTTATAAGTTTCTTACTTGATCATGACTAACAGATAGCAGGTATTCTCCATCTTTTGCCCAAGAAATGTCTGATACAGGTGCAAAGTGTCCAGAAGGTACTTTCTGCGGTTTCCATTCATCTCCAACATTTCTCCACATATGGAATGAGCCACCATATCCATGGGCTAAAATTGAGTCACCAGTAGGACTCCAATGGCCACCATAAAAACCCAATGCGCAATGACTTAACTCGCCAACAGTAACCATATTCATCCATATACCAGTATTCTTTTCAGGCTTCCATATCATCATTGTCTTGTCCATGGATGCTGACAAAATGCACTGAGGTTGGTAACATTCGGTCTCAATGGTGGGTGAGCTTACAGGAGGGTGCCATTCAACGGAGTAGACCCAGTCCTCATGTCCAATCAGAAGAGATTCCAACAGGATCTGATACGAGGAGGAGCCAACAGAAAATATTGGACCTTTTATGTATGAAGACAAGCTTGTTTCATGTCTAGCATTATGTCCAAGGGATTCTTGTAATGCCAACTTCCATATTCTTATACCTTTGTCTTGAGAAGAACTCACAAGAAGTGATGCTGTTTCGCCATTTACGCTTACTGGTAATGAGAAATCAAGACTACGAATCCAGTCCGTATGCCCTCTAAGTTCACAGGCACGGCTAAGCTGCAAGTGCACAAATACTTGGGTTACAATCAGAAAAAAAAAAGAAAAAGTGGCCACAAAAAAGAAAGTTCAGCTACACACTTTTCCAGTTCTCTCACCACCGTAAATATAAATTTTGTTGTCCAGACCTCCCATTGCTAATGCTATGTAATCACTACTTCCGGGCAATACAATGAGCGAAAGAGCAACCATGGGTCTTTTAACAATGATTGTCTCTAATAACGTCAGTTCGAGTTCACCTAGGACATTTCATGAGAATTTGTATGGTCAAACTCACAGTTAAGCCAACATAAAAAATGAAACAGAAAGACAAAAGAAACTGTAATTGAGTTCCTCACTGTTAGCATCGGAGTATTTCACTCTCCACAAATACGCTGCACCCTCTGAAGAGGAGGATGCGAATATAGCATCTTTAAGAGACACCATAACAGAAGTTATGCAAGTGACGCCCTTTTTATGTTTTTCTGGTAGTTGCTGAACGTTCCTCCACTGCAGGAAATGCATATTAGCATTTTAAAAATAGACATATAGGAAGAGTTAAAAAAAAAAAGAACCTTCTTGTCTGCAGGCAAGAATTCCCACAGAAATATAGCTCCATCTGCATCTCCAGACAGCAGGAGATACTTCTCCAAATTATTAGCTGAGAAAAAACCATTAGAGTTTGCATTATTTGTCAGAAAAGAAGATGATAGAGATAGCGCACCCGAATTCTAGAAATACATTCAAGGAAACGATCACGTTCTTTGAGTAAATAAAATAAAAGCCAAAATATACACTGGATGAATCGAATAATATGCATGTTATCGCACACATGTAAAGCGCATGCACAGGTGGGCAATTTGTCTGAATTGTTTAACAGGAAAAATGCAAACTTCCATATACTCTAACATCAAATGCTGCGTAGAACGAAGAAAATTTGTGAATTGGTTGAACAGAAATTGTGCATTTAAATTAATCCAGACTCTTCCGCTACACAAATCCATATTCGCAAACCAAGTAAAAGTAGGTGCAAAAATCAAACCTTTGAATCCGTACTTGCTGCTGGGCAGCCAATGAGTACAATTTACAGTGGCGTTGTGCCCGGGAAGCGTCGTCACTATCTGGGCAGTCTATCCAACAAAAAAGGTAAAAGAACTTAAATACGATTCAAAAACACAAGAATTTCAATGCTACAGTCAAAACCTTGGGACAGAAAATGACGACAGCGTTTTGCGCCCCAAAAGCAACCAACCCACACGCGCCCCAGGAGACATTGTTCACTATTCTGTTGCATCCAGCTCCTACGAAAACTCTATGCACCTCCAATTCTATTTCCCTACGATCGACACCCATCACCCTCTACGCACAAACAACGTCAGCCTGAGTCTTCACGGCGTTTCAGACGATCGGCATTCGGCGGTGAGGTTTACGCTGAGGCTGAGATACATTAATGGGCTGGGTCATAAGTAAAGCCATTCTTAATGGGCTTTCAGCTTGGGGTTGGCCCACTCCAAATTTCACAGAAGTACGTTCTTTTTTTAATGGCACGCAGAAGTATACTTGGTTACTTCTTTCATCTCTTGCCCCGGCTTGGCCTCGACTTTGTTTTTTTATTCAAACTCCGGCGATTCAAGCCGCCGCGGCCGCCTTACGCCGCCTCAGACTTTCACAACCATTCTCCGGTAGGCGTTCGAATTTTCAGCTCTTCCAACTTCGTGTAATGACGAAACCGAAAATCTAATTTAAAATTCGATGCTTCCTCCATGTTCTCTTATTTTACCTTCAGACTGTGGGTTTCTTCAACCGAGTGTGCAACTTTTCAGTTTCTACTCCTCCAAAAAAAATCACACACACACTCACTCACAGTCACACATACACGGACACGCGCGCCTGCGCCGAAGAAAAATTTCGGCACGTGTGACGTTTTTACATGTAATTCGGTCTGAGAAATGAGGCTTGCTGCAGTTGGGGATAGGGAAAGCGGGTCCCTAATCCCTTTTCTGCCACCAAGCAGGTCATTTTGTGTGATCCTCAGCACTATTTCGGCGCTTCGATATTCGAGTTTACGTCAGGGTATAGCTTTGTAATCCTTGAGGCGTACTCGGATTTTTTGAACTGTTATGATGATGCTGTGATTCGTATGCACGACTTGTTTGAGTGGGCTGCTATGGTTGTTTTGTTTTGTTTTTTTTGTTTTTTTTTTTTAAGGGGTGGTGTGATCGCCGAGGTCAGGGGAGTAGCATCTTGGGATGATGAAAGAAAATTGACTCTTTTGTAATTTAGGGAACCAAACGGCTGTAGCTTTTGTATCATGTGAAGTATGAAGAACTTAGGAGAACTGTTATTCTTTTGCCAATTCGCGTTGTTGTTTACATTGTGGGTTTATTGTTATCTGTTGCCAATTATGTTAGTTTATGTTGTTGTGGATAGGCGCCCCCAGATCGAGTTGAAATGCCATACCTAGTACGCGAGCATTTGTTCATTGGAAACATCACCGATGCTGCAGAGGTTTTACAGAATGGGAGTGATGAGATCACACATATGCTATCGCTTCTGAGCTCAGAATCCATTTCCTTCTTCTCGGAGTGGCGTGCAGGGCTCTCAATACCAAGCAAAGAAATCCGTAAAGTATATGCTGGGGAATCTAGAAGTGTGGATGTTTATGGTGATGGGTCTAAGATGGCCTTGCAGCCAGATAAGCTCCTGTACTCTCTGGAGTATGCAGGAAAAGACTTGAAATTTTTAAGGATGGCTGTGCCTCTGAGAGATATGGAATCTGAAGATTTGCTGGACTACTTGGAAGTCTGTTTGGACTTCATTGAAAATAGCAGAAAGGAGGGATCGATATTGGTTCACTGTTTTGCTGGTGTCTCGAGGAGGCATGTTCTAAATAGTTCCTTCAGTGTTTCTGCTTTATTATCGCCCATGCTTTCAGGATTGATAGCTTATTACTTATGATTCACTGGAGCATCATCTGGCACTTGTTTGTTTTGCTTTTTACAGTGCCTCAATTGTTACAGCATACCTGATGAGAAGTGAACAGCTATCTCAAGAAGGTAGACCTTTGGATCACTGGTTTTTGCTTTTTTTCATCTCTACGTCTATGCACCTTTTGCTCTAATATGTATTGGTAGATGCCATTGAGTCTTTGAGGCAGAGTTGTGAGACTGTTTGCCCGAATGATGGTTTCCTTGAACAGGTAATGTGCCTTGGTCCACTTACACAGGCTTACATACACCATAACTGTGATCTCTGGGATTATGTTCTGATATATTGAACTTATTTTTCAGCTGAAAATGTTTGAGAAAATGGGGTTTAAAGTTGACAATGCAAGCCCCATATACAAGCGCTTCTACTTGAAATCTCTTGGTAAGATTATAGTATCATTTGCTACAAAGTATCCGTATGAATTCTGTGACATTTGGCATAGAGTAGTCCATTGTTTACGTTTTACTCTTGCTCAAGACCGTTTACAATTATTTCTTTTACCCGCCTGCTCTAAAACGCAGGTGATTCATACAACCGTGGAGAAAAAATCGATCACTCAAAGTTTGGTGCTGACCCTGCTCTGCCTACTGCAACTGTGGCTTCAAATAATGAAGTATCTCCAACAAAAGCATACCGCTGCAAAAAATGTCGCAGGCTGGTTGCTTTGAAGCAAAATGTGTTGGATCATGTTCCCGGGAGGGCGAATCATGCTTTGAGTGGCACAAAAGGAGAAGCGGCAGTCGCTTCAGCAGATGGGATGATGATGATGAGTGCACATCCATATTTATTGAGCCCCTTATTTGGATGACAGCAGGTACGATGATTCTTCCTCATCATTTCTTTATCATGCGGTAATATAAACAACATTGCTGATGCAAAGTTATAATGATCTTTCTTTGGTCATCTTTCTGAACCTTAGTGAAGGAGGGTGCTCTGGAGGGAAAGCTCAACTGCCTCCACTGTGAAGGGCGCCTCGGCTACTTCAACTGGTCCGGGATCCAGTGCAGTTGTGGGAGTTGGGTTACACCAGCATTTCAGCTCCACAAGAGCCGTGTCGACACAAGCACCCTCTGATGTTTCTTCTTCCCTACCGGCCGAGCAACGCCGTGCGCCGCCGTGGATACATTGTTACTATGTTACAGCATCAGATGATTCAGATGGTGCATATCTCTTTGTGGGTTTGTTTGCAGAAAGTTTGATGACAGCAGACAGGACTCTTCTGTGAGCAAAAATGACATGCTATGGTGTATATAATGCCCAATAACTGGGATATTTGCTTGGTTCCTCTCCAGGCATTTGGACGACGCTCATGGGCCGACGCCTTAATGGGCCTTTCAGCCCTTTGTGACTTAATAACAAAGCAGCCCCTGTTTTGCCATCCCTCTCGTTCTCGTTCTCATTTTCATTTTCATGGTTCTTTTTTTGGTTTGATTCGGTTGCGAAATCGCGATTCTTTATCTAATCCCGGCGATTCACGGCGTCGCTTCCACTTTTTACCGCTGGAAAATCTCCTGCTGTTTGGAAATTTTCCGACCTGTCATGGTAAGCGTTCATGATGCAGAAAATGCAAGTCTCCTGTTTTTTGATCACGTGTTTTGATCCATATGGAGCCAATTATGAGTTTCGTCGTTATATTATCTTGATTGAAGTTCGTAGATGGATGGAGTGGGACACTACATTTGCCCGATTGGATTTATGTAGTAGCAACTCGAGAATTTATTACAGAATTTTCAGATTGAAGTGCGACAGCTAGCCAGATTTTCGCTGCATAGCCGCAGACTTGCATATGGGACATGAATTCTTCTTCAGGAGCCACTGCTTTATGCAATCGACATGGTGATGGTGCCCACATCCCAACACCCCTATCTCATTATTGCTTGCATATTTCTCCTGCGTGAGAAAAAAGATCTTAGATGTATAGTCATTCCGATTATATCTATAGGATTTCACCTGACAGATGCTGCATTTCCATTCTCCTTGAGCATCATTGGCAGCCAATGGAGCAGGAAGATCATCGTTGAAACGCCATTTAATCCTAAGGCATCCAGGTATCTCTTCTTCTTGCAATCCGGTGCCCACATATCCAATCCTGTCTCCCAAATTAAGCAGCTCCTGTTGCATTTGCCAATATAACTTCAAGTTAGTATTAAATTCAGGTCACTTATGAGATAGATCTCTTTCTTTCTTCTGGGAAACATCGAGGGAACCTCATAAGACATGTCGTCGACATCCAGTCTCCAGTCATGGTATGGATCAAGCTCCCGGAGACTGCTAGGGACCCTGATAATGACAATCAAGCAAGAACGACGAAGTTCAAGCAGTAAGGAACGGAATAGGAAGAAAGTAAATTAGAGGGTGAACCCTCGTAAAGGAATTGAGATTGGAGAGGTGCCTCCTCCCGAATGAGCGTTCAAAGCGAAGTCCAGTCTCATCATCTGGAGCCCATAATTGGTCATGGGAGATTCTCGTCCCTGTAAGCAGAGTTTGCTGGGACACCATCATCTGTAAGTGGATTTTCATGTAAAGTTTGTTTCTTTACAGATAAGAGAAGTAGAAGTCTATCGGGGCTAAAATTTAACCTCAATAATCTCATCTGCAAATTGATCCTCATCTTTTGGGCCATTCCCAGTTCTCGTAGCTGCTTCACCAGAGTGCTGAGGAATGCAAGAAAACCGAGTTAGTCTGTTCATTGAAACGTTTTTTTTCTTTTTTGCAGTATTCAGTGATGGACGACAAAGGGGAATCCAGAACCTTCACTCGATCGTTTCTAGGAAATGGGAGGTTCTTGATCCTCGTGGGGAAATGAGAAGAAAAGCCAATCCCGGGAGGAGCACAGCACACATCAGGAACATCAACTGCAACATTTACAGGATCTCTCATTCCTTTGTTCCTCCTCTGGCTCCCTGCCCTCTTGGAACCTCCTTTCCCTTCCCACTCAGCTGCAGATCGGATAATCCCCTGAGTGGATGGATGCATTGAGATGCTCCGGCATCCCATCCCTTTGAAACTCAGAAAAACAAATCCCTTCCTTCCTCCACAACTTTTCACATTCCCATTTCCGCCATCAGATTTAGGCACCCACCCTGGAGCCCTCTCCGGTTTCCTACTCCTCCTGTGCCCGCTCTCCGCGGCAGATTGAGACATGGTGGATGATACCACAGCTAAAGGGAGATTTTGAAAAGGGGATACAAGAGCAAGACTGGGATTGTGGGAGAATTAAACTCCCTTAAAAAGTCGAAGATGTCCCCATCTCCTCCTTCCTTTCCCCCTGTCCTTTCCCTATCTGCTTCCTTGGCCTACATGTCTCCCCGCTGCACCGGTCGTCACTCTCCCCATTCAATTCAATTCAATCCAGTACTATACTGTTCCTGTTACTTTCAGTTCAGTTCCCCTCTTCAACTTCTAGTGCATTGAAGCCAAACCCATCCCATCCCATGGCAGCAAGTCAGAGTTGCAGAAGTCTGTCTAATCATTGACGACGCCCAGGCGTCCACCCAACACACAAAGTCACGGTCCCCAGCTGCTGCTGCTGCTGCTGCTGCTGCGGAGGGGTTGCTGGAATCTAACGCCCCCCGTGAGCCCCTTTTTCTGGTACGCCTTTTGCTTTTGGAATCTCATTTCGGGGAGACATTGGCTTCGGTGGTTAAGCCTTTAAGCATCATCATCTTAGGTGTAGGGTCTATTTCAACCTCGTCAGCAACAGCAGTCGATAGCTTTGTTTTTTCTTTTTCTTACCAAGGTGTGGTCACTGTCGGTTTCTATTAAAAAAAATGGAAAAAGAAAATGTTTTATTTAATAATCAATAAATCCTGGTTTTTTTTTATGACAATTTGTTCGTAGACGAAAATGGAAAGGAATTGGATTAAAGAATACGGGCCTGATATGGGCCTGCAACGTCATCTTTTCCCGGCCCATTAGCATCACCAGGAGCTAACGTTTCGGGCCGGCGAATTCCGTGCAGCCGTGCCCTTCTTCTTCTCAATTTCCCGGTCAACCACCACAAGCCGCGGCGGCGCACGCGCTACCAACGTACGTTTCGTGGGACTCCGTTGTCGCCTTGGTCGGAGAGCTGGGGGCGCCATCAGCACAAAGGGACACGATCGCGGCGATCAGTAAAAGGGATCTGCAAGCAGCCCACACCAGTAACTCCGTCGGCATCGGCATCCCTCCGTCGTGTCTGGCCATAGTCAACAAGGGAGTGAAAATCGAAAACCGTATCGGATTCTCCTTCTCTTCCTTGTCGTTTTGTTTATGCGAGGATAAGGATGGTGGGGGAACGCAGATGCATACATATCTTGGCAGTGTGATGGGTGGGCCTTCAGGAAGAAGAATCAACGAACAGTAAAGGAAAGATTGGTGTTTTCAAAAAGAAAGCTCCATTCCATCTACACGGGAACTGCATCTGCTGCATCAGAAGCAGATTAGCAGAAATGTGGAGTGCAGGTGTCTGTCATCAAGTTTCGAATCCAACGCAGGGATATGACCAAGGAACGGATAGAAACACGCAGCAAAACTGGTAACCTTAGCACGAGAAGTTACTCTACAAATACAGATGTATATATAGTACAGCGCAGTGATGCACATCCACGAAGGAAAACATGATCCTAGACCTCATATGAGTAGCTACAGCTAATCTGCCAGGATGCTATCCCCTCAAATGCGATAATGAGCATTTCTCTTCCGCCAGGAGATGCTCGACAACCTCGCAGAGAGCTTAAGAAACGGGGAAGGAAGGAAGGTGGACTCAACTACCGGCGAGAGAAGAAAGCGAAATCAGGGTGATGGACCTGGAGCTGATTCAGCCAGTTCTCGGCAGCTTGGAAAAGGGTGTTTGCCTTCTCGTGTTTATGTCCTGAGCTTGGGGTCCAAAGGGATGCCTTGTACTTGTAGGCTGCAAGACCAAACACCGTAAGCGATATTCTTGGAACCCCACTGTGTAGACGAAGGGGAGTTGGAGAAGCCGCAGCTTCGCATCCTGTGTAGACGCAGAATATCACTTCGATGCAATGCACTCCACTGCAAAGATGAATCTCGGTAAACATACCTGATGTTGCCGGTGTGTGAAGAGAATGGAAAGTCAAGAAGCAAGCATCGAGATCCCTCAGAGTTGGCCCTGTGGGTATTCTATAAATCGGATACCTGAATTGTTGTATTACAAGTTAGTAATATGCTACCACTTTCCTGGCTCAACAGGAATCAAACCAAAAGAACACTGCTTTATTTCCAAAAACGAGCAAAGCATAAAGTTAAGAAACAACCAAGCTTGTGATTACCATGCAATGGAAATCCAACTCGAAGGGAGTACATCACAACTCCTTAGAGTTGTTAACTCTGGGAAACGTTTTGCAAGATCAGATATCTGTTCAGGGTTGAATTCTGTATCAGGGCATATTGAACCTTACGAAAAGATGCAGTGAATGTGAAACTATACCTTGTTCGCCAGAGGCTCTCGGCAATATGGAGGGTCTCGTTCAACATAACTGAATGACAAAGGCCCCGGTGAGCTTCCAGACTCGCCCTCGTCACTAGAAAAGCCTTCTTGAAAACCCGTATGCGGATCTCCCAGTTTCTTATCAGAGAAATTCAAGCCAACCCTCTCCAGTTCACTGTCACTGCTTCCATCGCTACTCGAGTCCCTATAGTCGCCATCGCTGTCATCACCAAGTCGCCTATCATCATACAACAACTGAGGATTATTATACAGCAAAACTCTGTCATCCCCGTCAATATTAAATTTTCAAGTCGAGAAACTTCAGCAGACACAGAGGAGAAGTTGAAACAAACAAAAGAATTTTAGAACTGAGAAGGATTGATGTGAACACAGAAGGTTCTACCCACGAACCCCACTCTGCTTTTGTTCGTAAAATTTTCCAAGAGAACTAAATGATGAAAGGGAAATAAGACCTTAATGCATCTCCATTCTTTGATGGGTCACTGTAAAACTGAATGGCGGAGAGGTAAGGAACGTAGTATTGAACAACACCATCACGATCGTTTAAAACCAAAGGCACTCCCACGCCATAAGCGCTCCATTCCTTGAATGATTCCCATAGATCACTCAGCATGAAATATGATTGTGCTTCCAGATCTCTTGCCTTCCAGTTCTTCAACGTCATCTGCATCAAAAGATATGGGTGAAAAGAACATCAGTAACTGAATTTTCTCGATAAATGATATATTCACTGAAAAGCTGCTTGAAAAACATATGAAGCTGCTGTGCTGTGAACCTTTGATAACTGTTGTGCCGGTACCGAAGGAGTGACTGACTCCAAAAACCTTTCAAGATTACAGGTGGACGGAGTTTCCGATGCAGGCGCTGTAGCACCAATTCCGTTTTTGCACTTTTCCGGTAAAGAATCAACAGAGCTACTCCGCGAACGGCTTGATGTCAGGTCACTCTTAGCTCGGCGCAAAGAATCTTGGCTCACCCTGGCCCTCGCCGCCCGGTAAAATCGTCCTTCTCCGTTTCTACTCCTATTAAACTGCAATCCTGCCCCCAACATCCTCTTGTAACAAAAACCCAAACCCTGATCTATAAAATTGATTTGTTCATCCACAAACACCCACAGTCAAACCTCAGAAAACCCTTTTTTTAAACACAGAGATTCGTTGCAAATTATAAAAAAATCCCACTCATTATCAATAGCAAACCCTGCCGATCAAAAACCCTTATACGAAATCGATGATCTCCAACAAATTTCTCAGCAACCCAAACCACGAACGAGGTAAAAAAATCCGCAGACCGGAGATTGCAACTGCAGATACACACAGGAGGAGGCAGGTGCACAGAAACGGGTGGGTGGGTATAAGAAGAAGAAGAAAACCAGAAATTCACATTTACTTAACTTTAATTACGATAATTAAATGCCTCTAATGCATTTAATTATTCAAGAGGCATCGTATTTCCACAGAATTAATGTACAAATAGACATTCTTATTGCGCACCCAATACCTATTTATTATAATAATATAATATTATAATTATCTTTTTTAATCAAGTATAAAATAATAAACAAGCTTTTCAATACTGATCAAAATAAATAAATAAATAAACAAGCTTTTCAAAGTGTGACAATTGACTATTCATTCAACATATGAGACATAGAGGAGTTGAATTTAGGGACACTGTGTCTGCATAAATCATGGTTAAGATCCAAGTAATCCGTATTATAAAACATCTACGATTCGATTACATGAATACTCTTTCTACGTATTAGATGTAGAAAATAGAAGTTTGGAACAACGAATTAGTATATACGTTATGTATGAATCATGGTTTTAATGCAAGTAATCCACCTTATAAAAAAACATGTGCAATTAGATTATATTATAAAGCTCATTTGACACTAAATAAAACGATATCACTTATATTATATTGTCTACTTTGTGTAATTAATTTTCATTATTATATATTATCATCTTCAATATAAAAAAAAATAAAAATTAGAATAATCATTATGTATAAATATTTTATCTCATTCACCTTCATAACCTATTGTGTGATTAGGAACAACGAATTCGTTTATGCATAAACATACATATGGATCGTAATTCAGATACGAGTAATTTGCATTACAAAAATATGTACGATTCGATTACTTGGGGGATGCTTGTTATTACAAATTTCAATCAAATTGATGTAATTTCTCATTTTTTTTTCCAATGAATGGGATTCAACTAATATTGCATCATAAGTTTGAAGCTATGGGTAGTGTGGCCACTTCATCCTCTTGTAGGAGACTAGGGCTTCCAAAGGGCGTTTAGGTCAGAGGGGAAATTTAAAAAAATTATAAAATAATCATAAATGCCCCTTTAATGACGATTCCATTGTCCATCTAATTGTTGCTTACCCTCACTAATACTTTCTTCCCCTAGTGTTTTGAATCACATTAGATACTAATGACTTCTGCGTCAAATGATCTTATCCTAATCCATACCACTTAGATATTATTTAATAGTATAGTATTAGTATATTTAGATACCAAATTATATATAACGTTTGATATTCTAGAAAATAAATATGATTAATCTTCCTTTCTATATTATTCATATACTCAACATATATATATATATATATTCTAGTTAATTAAATAACGATTTATATATAAATTTAGATATAAATCTTTTATATTATATTATCAAATATACTCTTACCAATTTCTGGGGATTATTTTGCCAAACCAATTCAAGATTAAAAACTTAGATATAGATACCATATGCTATGGTATGTTTGTGGCGGCGCATTTTAATTTTGAATAAAAATTAAAAATATTGGTTTAATGTGAGGGCATGGTTAGATATGGAGGTACAAGGTGGGGAACGAATTATTTGCTATAGTGAAATAATAGCCATTCCAGTGTCCATTATATTAAATATTATAATATTTTCTTGGTAATAAAGTCGTGTCGCCGGTGCAGCTTCAACGGATAAGATCGTCTGCTTTTTTTTTTTTTTTGGTGGGATTTGGACCAATCCGTTTCCGGTGGGCGTTCGATTCTGATTGGCTGCGCTGAAACCCGAGAGCGGGAAGTGGCTGTCTGAGTGATCCACCGGATGGCACCTCAGCTGTCCGAAGCGCCACGTTTTGGTGACGTGGCTAGATTCCTATTACCTTGTACAACAGCACATCAAAATTAAATCTATTTTTGAATTTAATCATCATTTTTAAAAAAATTCGGTAAATACTATTTATAATAATTATTGAATCAAAGACAAAAAATAAATGAATTTTATAGCTTTCGAGTTTTGGATTTTTTTTTTTGGAGTGCCACAACAACAGCTCCATGTACAAACTAGTAAATCAGTTGGCGCGTATAAATGGGCCGGTGACTAGGCCCATGACGCATGTCGGTGAGTGTCCCAGGACGGACCGGGAAAATGACCTTCATTCCATCACCCACTCATCCATTTCCATTTCACTTTTAATATTATATTTTAAATCTTCAATTTTCATCTTTTAAGCTTCTTTTGATTAAATTGAAAGTTAAATTTGAAAAATATAATTATCTAAATTTAATATAATTTATATTAATTTAGTGCATGATGATGATCTTCTACCTTCAACTTCTCCGAAACCCTAATTTGTTTGATAAAAGGAAAAGGACAGAGAAAGTTAAGGTAGCGACAGACGAGGAAACTCTTGGGGGCGCAGACATGTTTGAAAAGAGGGAGGAGTTGATTCATTCCACTTCGACGATTGCTGATGATGGAGGATTAGTTGAGGCTGACGTCATTACAGTTTTTCGTAGGGTCAAGTGGGGTTTCCCGACCGAGCCGCCCACGTAAGGGGAAGCTCAGAGCAGATGACACGAAAGTCGTCGACTTCATCGGAGACGCGACGTGTCGGAGTCCATCGTGTCCACGCCTGCGGACGGACGGAAGTACGGATGTCGGTACTGGTTACGGGGGTTTCCGAATTCGCAGGCTCTCGGGGGTCACGAAAACGCGCACAAGGAGGAAAGGGAAAAGGTGAAAGGAGCCCAGGTGGGTGCCGCCGTTGTTCGGAGGACTCCGCCGTCGGCGCTACCTGGAGCGGTTTTCTGTGACGTATGGCTACGGTTCCGCCCGGGGTGCAGGGAGCTTACTGTATGGTGGCAGTGCAGGGAAGTCCGTCGAACCATGTATTGGGCCGCTGCTGAAGACGAAAGCACTTCGAGTGGGCTTTCAGGGAATGGGGCCCATTGAGGATGAACACGGGCCTCATCTACACCTGAGATTAGCGACAGGCTGCCCATAATTTTTTTTATTTTTAATTTTAAATTTAAAAACTGGAAACTCCAAAGCACTCGATTTTTGACCGTTGCTCCGATCGATCGGAAAAGAGTATGCTGTATCATCATGCTCGTGTCACCTGAGAAACTGCGGTGGCCTTTTCTTTTTTCCGGTTTTCTGGTAGGTCCGAATGGCCGTCGTCAGCAGAAGGCTTGCTGGGCTATTGCCACGCGGGGCTGCAATTCGTTTCTTTCCCGACATCCATCAATGCGTTTGCTTTCGGAGCGAGATCCGCCCTGATCAGGTCAAATGAAGGTGCAGGTATCGGAAATGTTCCACGCAATTACTCCATCACAGCCACAAACCTCAGCCCAAATTTGGGAAATGAACAATCGAATCCATCAAACTGGTAACTTCAGAACCCATTACATCAAAACACGACCAAGCAAAAAATTCAAGAATAGAAACCTGTAGAGAACACCGAACATGACGGAGGCGCGCGAATGCCATAGGCTGTGACCCCGCCGCAGATATACATCCCCAAACTTTGCCCTCGACTCTGGGCAGAAACAGAAACACCTCTTTCTGCTTGTTATAGATATGAAACCTCAGCCCGGTCTTCGACATCTCTCAAACAATTAGAAACCAGAGAGCAGACAGCCTTCAGCTTGCAGCGGGAGTTGTACTTCTAGGCGCTCTTTTCTTGCACCTCGCCGTAGAGAAAACCGCTTCTCCGGCGCTGAACCCAAAAAATTCAAGAATAAACGAACGGGCTTACAGAAACACAGCCCACGTTAAATTCCTATTGGACCACGTGGCCTGAGATTGGCCCTACAATCTGCTTACTTTTTCATAAGGTGTAATTTCAATTTTCCTAAAAAAAATACTTTAATAATATATTTGGATTATTATATTTATATTAAATTATACAAAATATTATCAAAATTAAAAATTTTATAACATATTTATTCAACATAATCTTTAAAATAACATTATACTAATAAATATATTTAAAATACATATTTTTTCATAATTAATAATAAAACTATATCCCTGAATGTCGATATTTAATTCACCATTTTTTATACTTACTAAAAAATCATTTATTGTCAGTTTTCGTATAAATTAATGTATTCATATTCTTGTTTCTTAAATTAATTGCATTCAACAATAATTAGCATATTTACTAATTATAATAAATGATTAAATGATTTATTTATAGCATTATTAATCAACTACATGCCCGTATCCTATTTAACAGTCTTCGTTCACGATTTTTTTTTCCTTTAACCCTTGCTTTAGGAGAATCTTATCAAAAAATAACTAGTCATTTATTGTCAACTTTTTCTCATAAATTTAATGAATAATTATAATTTCCTTTTACTGTATTTTTTCCAAAATGAATTCAGTATTTTGACACGAAATTACTTCTCCTTAGGCTGGATTTGCCCTTGGTCTAATAACACAAACCACAACATCTCTCAAGGGTAAAAATGTCCAGATAAAGAGTATAAATACATGTAGTTCTAAGCACCTTTTATTTTTTATTAATTATAAAAATAATTATTTGTTGCTATAATAATTATCTTTTGTCCAGTTGTATATGTTTTTATTGTGTGCTTTTACCATCATTTAATAACATACAAATGAGTGAATAAAAGCAGTGAAGAATTTTTTTTTAGCCAAAAAGAATTAAAATTAATAAGTAATATTGAAATTGCTTTTTCATTTGAATTTTTTTAATCGAATGTGTTTTTTTTCCAAGTGCACTT
The DNA here is from genome assembly GCA_002189035.1 of Utricularia gibba. Lineage (NCBI taxonomy): Eukaryota > Viridiplantae > Streptophyta > Magnoliopsida > Lamiales > Lentibulariaceae > Utricularia > Utricularia gibba. Next base: position 1,870,873 of record NEEC01000013.1, on the reverse strand, counting down.
AAATTTGAAATATCTATTTATATAAATATAAAAAAAATTAAATATATTATTAATTTAATTATTATATGGACTGAAAATTGAGAAAATTAGGCGCGATCTTTTTCTGAGGCGCTAGCAGTTGGGCTAGTGCTACATGAATTATGCCTAGGTCAGGGCCGGTATCAACTACAAATGAGTAGTGATATATAATGGGAATATTAATTTAATGAAAATGGGCATTTTTAAATAAATGAATTTTTAATATTTGAGGCATGTAATTATGTATTAATGTGTTAAAATGATTAATTTTGGATTATAAAATAAGATCGTTGGAGGAGCATCAGGGCAGGTCAGGTTAGGGGAATCGGATTTCGACTGTAGTCCACGCAAAACGACGCCGTTAAGGGAAAGTGAGGTCACCTAGTGGAAATCGTGGTGACACGTTAGCAAAATGCGCCGTGGGCGCAGTATAGCGGAGGCGGGGGGGTATTGAAACAACGAAAAGGAAGGGTAGAGTGTGAAAAGACGGTAATGTCCTTCTCCTCCGTATATAGCGCGTCCCTTCCCGGCGATTCTAATGTCTGTTCTGTTCGGCTGGCCGGAGGAAGAAAAATCTCGCACATCGGGAGAAAAAGGAAGAAGTGAAATCTCCGTTTTCCGATTTGTGAATCGTGGATTGAAAATCTTGAATCGGGAGATTTTGAGGGGTGAAGCTTTTGGAGGCGGTGAATGACGAAGGGGAGAGATATGGCGATGGGGGGTGAAAGATCCAAGGCGCTGCACAATTTCACGATGCCATGTGATTTGCGGTGGGGGAACCAGAGACATCTCCGGTGTATGAGAGTCAACTCGGATGCGGAGAACTCTCCGATGCGCCGGAAAATTCAGGGGTCTTCTTCTTCTTCTTACCCTTATAATCACCCAATTCAGCAGCGGCGGATGGGGAGGGATAGCGAATTCGTCGGTGAGTTTCTGCATGGATCTCCGGCAGTGGGTCCCACTTCACGGCTGAAGAGAGGTGGAGGAGGAGGCGATGGCGATGAGGACGAGGACGAGATTGCGGCGATGAGAAAGAAAGTGATGTTCGATCTTCAGACGGCGGCGGAGAAAATGAAAGACGCGTTTTGGAGAGACGGCGGCTTAGACGATGAGCGCGACTATTTTACATCTCGACATCCGCCGCCGCCGCAGCCTCCCCAACCACCGCCTCCACCGCCGCCGTCCGACCGTCCTTGGAATCTACGAACGAGGCGAGCTGCTTGTAGGATGCCGATCGCCACCGCAAGAAACACCGGTTCCTCCGCCGCCACCGCCGGTATCTCCCTACATGGAACCTCCGGCAAGGCTCTCCGATTCGATACCCCGAGACCCAAATCCGACTCATCCCAGATTCACTCCACCTCCCCCGCAGCACCAGCCGCCACCACACCCAAACCGACGGTTCATCGGATCGACGGCGGCACCCCAAAAGAACGCCCCAAATTCTCTCTCCCCCTCCTCAAACGAGAGATCGAAGAAGATTTCTTCTCAATGGTCGGGCACCGGCCGCCCCGCCGCCCCAAAAAAAGGACAAGAACCGTTCAGAAAGATTTGGATGTAAGTACACCAAAACTCCGGTCACCGCCAATTTCCCATTGTTCCTCATTTCAAACTCCTCCCTTTTCTTGCAGACCTTGTTCCCCGGTGTGTGGCTCACAGAAATCACAGCAGATTTGTACAGAGTTGCAGACGCTGCTCCATGAAAAACAACTCCAATTCCCTCCTCCATCTCCCCTTTGCAGGTTCATATCCTAATCCCCAAGCTTTCTTCATCCCCTTTGAGGCCCACTAATTGTCATTTGTTTGTCTGCTAAACACAAATTTGTTCATGCCAATAAAGTTCAAATCTTGGTGACTCTGTCTCTCTTCATATTTTTCTAGGGTTAAAATTTAAAAATCTATTTTTTTTAAAAAATAATAATAAAATAGAAATTCGTGGGAGATCGATGTGCCTTAAAGTCTGGGGGTCCCTGAAAAGAATTGGCCAATGCCCATAATTTTGTTTCTTTTTTTATGTCATTTTATTTATTTATTTATTATTATTATTATTTTTGTCCCTCTTTTCTTTAGCCGCACGTGTTGTCCTCTCCTCTCCGTAAGTCTAGTGCGAATACAAAATAAGCAATTGATGAACCGGCCCGGCTCGAACCGGCTTATAATAATGAGGTTTTGGAACCGGAAGCAAAGATGCGGTTCAGAGTAGCAGCCAACCGAACCCCCGCCTGCGCCAGTCTAATGTTCACTACTCCTCTCCGGGAGAGGAAATAATCATCTGCACATTTGATCGAAGAAGTGATCGGGATTTGGAAACCCAATTTCGTTTTTTTTAAGTTGATTTTGGGAAGATGCAGTGTCCTACCTTCAAGAACTGAATCTTGCTGCACTCCCTTGTAAGCCCAGTCGCAGGCGGCTTTGATTCCTTCAGCTGCATACACGTCGGGGCACGCGGTGGTCTGACAGGCTTCCCATGCCTTGGCTTCACTTGCCCATGCAGTCTGCAGGATTCAAAATGGCCGGAGTAGGAGGGAGGGTTGAGGAACGGGTAGCAAAAGCAAAGCTGGTACCGTTATATTTTTGTCGAGAGCTTCAACGAGTTCGTCCATGCTCGAGTCGAAGAACCTTTCTTCTTCCGTCTCGATGATGCTGGTGTCCCACACCTGCGTTGCAGGAATTTGTGAGTAGTGTTGAAAACTAGAAGAGATCGGATTGAGAGAAGGATTGATGGGGCTTGCATGGTGAAGGAGCTGTTTCCTTGTGTACCAGTGGACGTCGATGGTGTTTCCTCCTCTATCTGTTGTGAATCCCACATGCAATGGCTGAAGAGAACAGAATGAGTTTTCAATTTGGGCATTTGCATATAAACCGCATCCAATCTGAAATCAAAGGTGCACTCACCTGATGAATATCACCCATGAAATGAGAAAGGAAGAGAAGAGCTTCAGTGAGATTATCTGCAGATTCCGGTAAGCCTCAATGGAGCCATAAAAGGGTCTTTTTGTTCCGATCAAGAGAAAGAGATATAGATATTACATTGAGAAGAATCTCGAGATCCGGTGTAGCTGAGGAGCTGCGATGTGTAATTGGCGATCGCACCAGCTACACATCTCTCCTGTAGCCCATCTTCATCCTTGCAGTCCCCTTTTTTTTTCCAAATTGTTTGCATTGTTTCAAGTTCCTGGATAATAAGAAAAAAAACTAGACAAAAGAGTTTACTCCGGTGCTGATAGGTGCAGAGTCCATTGGGAGTGTTGATGTAATGGAGCGCCCTCGACCAGTGGTACCGAAACTTGACTCCATCTGCCCACAAACACTCGCTGCTCAAATCCCTCACCGCCTCCGTCGGAAGTAGCTCCTCCACCGCCGCCGCGGCCGCCTCGCTCAGCCTCCGCTGCCAGATCCACCACTTCGCCTTACACACCCATGATTCCGACAATCTAGAGGGAGAAGGAAGAATAGGGGAACCTGGGCAAGCCGGCAGATGATTGTGTGACCATCCAGGCCCCATGGAAGAACAGGGGAAGCATGGACGGCCAGAATTGCGGCGACTAGGAGGATTCTGAACTTGCGAATTTCCATTGTTCCTCCGTCTTCCTCAGGCGCTTGAAGACAATGGGATTCCGTTACTTCAAGAATCTCTTACGAGGGCGAAGAGTGACGTGAAAGGAAACTAGGAGGTCACAACGGCTATGTAACCGGAATTAGTAACGGACATTCATTATAAGTTTATTCCTTTTTAATCATTTCATAAATGGAATTTCGCATTTTTAATAATGAAAAAATTTCATTGAAATTAATTAAAATATTTATTACGACATACTGGATAGTATAATATAGAAAACTATATTTAATTTACATATAAATCATTATTTGATTAAATAATATATATATATATATATATATATTAATCTTTAATGATTATAATACTTATATATTCATTTTTAAACATATACATCACATATATAAATTGAGTAAAAAAACTAATCATATATATGTATATATATATATATTAGAACTTTTATTCTTAAATATAAAACGTTATATGCAATTAATTATATTTTAATTAAATATATTAAATATACTATTATCATAAAACTAAACAAGAACTATTGACGTTAAATCATAAATAAAAATAATATTACGATAATGGAATCCTGGAATGAAGGAAAGTATATGCTTTCCGTTGATGACGAACTAAAGAGCTGTGATTAAGTATTAATCACGCGATAACTAATTCGACTTTAGAAAAAAGAGGATAATTATAGACTTTGGAGTTTACTGTATGTAGAATGCGTGCTTTTACACCTCGACACAGCACAACCTCTTCCTCCACGTCGGAAAACATTCTGACGTTCATCTTCTACAAACATTCGGTTACGAGTCTCAATGGAGCGGAGGAGAACCGGTGGTTGTCTGCGTGGACGACGAGGTCGATGGGGAGTCGCCATCTTCCGGCCAGCCACTGTTGTCGGAGTTTGATGACTTTAATGCTATTGGTGCACAGATGTCATTATCCGCCGCCGCAGCAGCACCAGAACCCACCTCTCCGGAAGTCGCCATCGTAGCGTATTCCTGTGGTAAGGCCCAAATTCCACTCACAACCACCGCCAGCTGGGGAGGTGGATTGGCCGTGCTCAGTTGGATCGTCGGAGATGGCCGTCTGGTGTGTAGCCGATATTTCTGCAACAGATCGACACGTTAGTTATGGATCATCTCCCATTATAAGACAAGGAAACTGACCTGCAAATGGCTTTTAACCTCATCATTGGTGAGGCCGTCGACTTTCATGAGCTCTCGGATTTGTTTCGGGGTAGCAACTGGGTAAAGGGACGAACCCAGAAACAAGATTTCAGTACACAAGGGGGAATATAAATTAGTAAAGGCAAGATATTTGTTTACCATGCGAGCCACCTAACTGCTCCAGAGCTGCCACAAATCTCCGGTGGAGTTCCGGCGACCAACACCTCCTCGATTTTCTGTGACTCTGACCATCTCTGTCTTCCTTGTTTCCGGTGGCCGGCGGAGGATTGGCCGGTATGTCATTTGGTGAAGTGGTTCCGCCGCCTTTGTTGGTTTGGTCCTTCTTAAAGGGATGAAATGCGCCAGTTCCCTTCACTTCAACAACTGCTACTTTTCTCGGAGAAGTCTATGAAGAACAAAATCAGGACCCGAAAAGAGTGAACATATGAATAATACGATTAAGATGGAGATACCTCTTTGGTAACTGGATCCGGCGTTTGATTATGCCAGAGCTGAACAGATCTAAGCCAATCAGATTTCTCCAGTTCATCCCCGTCGCCCAACTCATGTTCTTCGCATAAAGAAGACGTTTTTATCGGAATAAGCTCTTGGAAAACCGGTATTTCACCGGAGGTGTGATCGGAGTTGCATTCGGATTGACCGTTAAAATCGCACTCCGAAGTCGTCCCAGATAACTGCTGCTTACATGAATCAATCGCTGCAAACCCAAAAAAAAAAACACGCCATGAGGATCATAAATTCCAACAAACAGCATCTTCCCAGAAATCAAAATCCCCACCCTGCGTAACGAGCTCCAAGCAAAGAGGTAATTCCCGTTGAAAGACTTCGATTTTGCGCCTCTCTTCTTCCAACGCCTGCATATATTCCTCGCATCGACGGTTTTTTCCAGAGAAACCACAGTGGTTATGTCCGTTTAGGACCATTTCTTTCTCCCCAGAAATCGGACCCGAATCCCGTTAATCTCAAAACACCAAACTTCACAGAAAAACCACAAGAGTCCTCCAAATCAAGAACGAGGAGTTCCAGGAATCATCAGACGGGTATCCAAGAAGGGGAAAAAAGTAAGCTGAACTCTAGACAAATGGGTGCGTGAAGCAAGCAAGACAATGAATCGGGCCGTCGCGTAAAATCGAACCTTCCAATTCTGGGCGAAGAGAAAAAGAGACAGCGATGGGGGGGGGGGGGGGGTTGAATATTCGTTGGACGATTCTTACACGTAGACCCCCCTACACCTTCGGACACACTCCTACTTTCCAAATACACCCTTACTGTTTGACTCGTTTTCCCAATATACCCCTCATCGACTTCCACCTCATCAATAATGGGATGATGACTCATAAAACAACTACTTTCGTATGCAATTTTATACAAATTAATCAGTTTTTTATTTAATTTCTTGAAATTCCAATTTATTTTTTATAGAAATTGATCACCTTTTAATTCTATATTAATCTTAATTTTATTATATTTATTACCTCTTAATCACATAATTTCTAGTAGTTTACGAGAGAACTGAAAAAAGACGTGGCCTTTAGTTTGTTCCAAGGGACAGGGCAACTAGAAGAAGAAGGCAGATGTCCGACCGGCACACCCCCATTCGCGCCTGTAGCGCGTGTAATCCAGTTCCCCATTATTCCAGTTATAATTAATAATTATAAAATAACCGAATTTTTTTAAAAAATGGGCCCATCGACTGCGGCAGGCCCGGCCCGTAAACATCAATAGAAGCCTAGATGGGCCCACGTTCCAACAAAAGGTTCGATCCCACCAATGATATTGCAGAGAGCCAAAAAGAGGTAACAGTGTTAAGAGCTATGCGGTGTGTGTCTGTGTCTGTGTGTCGTCTTGTCCGAAGGAAACCACGTGATGGGCGCATCAATTCGAGGCTTGTTGTGGAAGAAGCCCCTTGGCATGTCGGCTCTCCATTTCAAGATCCATCAAGGACTTCTGGCGCTGGTACTTGTACCTCTTGGAAGCCAGCGCTGGCCACAAGGAATGGGAGGATGACAATGGCTGAACAGAGAAAAGCGTAGTAGTGTGTATTTATACTTACAGACGAGCTCATGGGGGAGACCGAAATCATAGTCCCTTCGTCTCTTCTTGATGCAGAGATAGTATGCAAGCGCAGCGGCGGCGGAAAGGATAATCACGGAGGAGATGGCGATCCCGATCTTCCCGGCTCCAGACACTCCGGTTTTACCCCAGAACAAGGGGCAATCCTGCAGCGGAGGCACACCGCACAGGGCTTTGTTGCCGGAGATGCTGTCGATATTGCAGAGTTAGAAAGGGGATATATCTATGGGGGAGGTTCTGTCTGTGGCTTACTCTATGGCTCCGCCGTGTAGTCCGATCGCGTAGAGTCCTTCCGGAACTCGACCTTCGAGCAAGTTACCATGCAATAACCTGACAAAGCATGACACAGAAGGTGTTGTTGGGTAGATGTTTATTGTCAAAACCAAGGGGGGGAAGTGATGGGGGCTGACAAGGAAGAAGATATGAAAAAGGGTCCGCACGTACACCAACTGCAAACTTGAAGAGGTGAGACTTTCAGGTATGGATCCCTGCAATCTGTTGTTCGACAGATCACTGTCACAAAGGATGAGAAATTAATACAAATTCAGGTTCTGCAACAAAGAAAGCTATGTGATAAAAACCCAACAGCAGATGACATGTTTTCCCATTGAGATATGAGAAACTTTCAATATGAATAGGAATCTTACAGCTTCACCAGAGACTTCTGTCCTAAACTTGGGGGATATCTCCTACTAAAGAATTGGAGCTCAAGTTCCTGCACTTGAACAACAGGGAGTCATGAACATTTTCATAGACTAACTCTTATCAAAGAAACCAGGGATTTAAAGCAGTAAAGTTCAGCAGAATTTGCATACTTACAGGCTTACCAAATTTGTCAGCAGCCCGATTTGGTCGCTAATATAACCCTTCAGCCCTTGGCTGCCAAGATCTCTGCCAAAAAAGACCATATATAATGCACTGCACTACAAAGACAGAAGAGTGTAATGGGAAAGTCTCGAATCCCAAGTAATTAGTAAAAAAACTAACATTTGAGATACCCCAAGAGCAGATTCATGTTCCCCTATGGGATGGCATGTAACCCCTTCCCATGCATCCCATGCCGATGGTGCACAGGGGTCTCCATTCCAACCCATTCTCTCGGGAATCCGAAGGGAGGCCTTCAATGACTTCATTGCAGCAACTGCAAAGCATCAGATAGAGCTATAAAGGTAGTGAATTTCTAGTACAACTGCATGCATTCACATTGGTGTAGAATATCATAGAAACAGAAACCAATGTACCCTGTTCAGGGACTGTCTTAAGATCAAGGGGACAATGGCGTAATTCTCAAGCCCGCATATGACCGGAGAGCCAACTACTGGCTCCAGTCGAACACTCAGCATCGAACTGCTCAAGTTCTTGACGACATAGGGAAGATCATAAGCTGAAAAACCTCCAACCTCTTTAAACACATCTACTCTAGTAACATTCTGCCCGTTAACAAGCACATCAAACACTCTCTGGCCTGCTTTGGTCACACTCACATCAATTTCTGCAAAGTGGAACCACAGCAAGTAATCAAGCTTTGCATCCACAGGCAGCTCATACTCCAACACCCCACCATTTAGCGCAGTAAGGGCTGTCTGGTAAAGCATTTCTGGGAAAAAGTTGGGGGCTCTTTCGATGTTGTCGACATTCTTCAACGCTGAAATTGCTTTGATTGTTACAGCAGCTGAGGATACACGGAAACCAGCATCAGCTTGCCAGGAGCGGCCGAAATTATCAGTGTCATTGGTGAAACCAGGACCCCATTCATTCGAACCAGAGGAAAATCTTCCATAATTGACCAAAATATAGCCGCTGGAGTTTCTGGAGTAGTCAAATGGGTAAGCATTAGGATCAACTTGTGTCAATTCTATTGAAGAGATTACTGGGGCATCTGTAGCGACACTGTAGAAGCAGAGATCGACAACAGAATCATCGTGGGAGAAGAAGAGATCGGAGTAAGCGCCGGAGCGAGAGGCTAATTCCGACCAAGGCGACCGCCACGAGAACACTACCGTGCTCTCAACAGAAACGTCAAACGACGGCGTGTGCGACTTGCCGTTGTAATTGTCGTAGACGACGAATGTCCGAAGAAAGAATCGACCCCGGCAGCAGGCGTAGGAATGCTGTAGCAATTCTTCTTACCGGATGAAATGGGAAAATACCGGAGCGTTTTCTCTTGCTGGTGCTGGAATCGGAGAGGCTCGGAAACAATGGAGGCAACGCCGCCGGAGTAGAATCGGTCGGAAATCCAGGTAGTGTGGAATGCATCGGTGGAGTCGACGTGGCCACCGCAATCGATGTGAATACTATAATCTGCAAAAAAAAGAAACAAACCCCAGTAAAGAAAAATGCATACCGGCCAACAAAACAACAAAATCCCCAAATCAACCGAAAATCGCCACTTACTGAAGGGAGCTGCTCCAGACAGAGAAGAGCGAAAACAGAAAAGAAACAGGAAGAGCAGCAAACCCCGGGACATCGGAACTCAAGTTTCGTCCTTCGGCATCGCTTCAGTCTGAAGAACAAGAAACAGCAAAAAGCAAGTAAAAACAGAGAATCCCAGGCCCCTGCATGCCAAAATCCAGCGGCGAGCCCGCCCGGAAAAAAAAAAAAAAACAAGCAAACAAAGAACCCCTAGAAACCAGTAAATCTAGGGAGCAGAAGCAGAAGAGGGGAAGATGGCATTCAGTCCAACCCGTGAACATACCAACGTGAGGTGTCTGTCGTCTCCGTTGCTCCCACAGCGAAAACGGTTGTCACATCCGACCCGTATCCGACCGAGTCACAGCTCCCGGGTCCAAACTGCAAGTAGAATGTCTATAGTAGAGATGGTGCGGGTAGGGAATCTCATCGCATTCCCATTAACAAAATTATTGAAAACATAATTACAATTATTTCCCTCCAAATAAATAATGAAATAAATTCCCACCTAATGGACACATCCCTCCCCCGACACGCCGGTCTCCCCGTGTCCCCTTTTAAATACATTTTTCTTTTACGATGTTTTTTTTATAGAAAAATAGAACTAAATAAAACACTAAGCTTTGGCTGATAAACCATACTAATCAGCAAGTGAAAGGTCCTATCCGAACGACATCGATATTTATCAAAACCTACACTTAGACTTATATTTTATATTCTTTTCTTTCGAAAAAAATATATTATACAAGATTAGAAGAATTCATCTATTTAAATATATTTATTCCCTCATCTGAAATATCATTATATGGCCTCTACCTTTACATTCTATTATTTTTAGACACTTATCATCCCACCATTGGCACTTGTTCAAGTTTAGCTCTAATACTAAATTGGTCACAAAAAAAGAAAGAGAATTGTTTAAATAGATAAACTTTTTTAATTTTATATAACTCATTTTCTTTAAAAGAAAAAATATAAAATCATGATAATTAGTTATTTACACTGAACATTATTATACAAGAGAAGCGTTGATTGTGACAATATATCACGTGCATCATAGATAAGGGTGAAGATTTGATTTAAATATAAAAATTATAAAATTGTGAAAATTGAATATTCAAAACGAACAATATAAAACGTGATATTTATTCAGAATGAATGATAATGAATGATTGGGAGGGGGGCATAAGATACAATGTTGTCTTATGTTCTTAGGGGTGGGCAACTCCTGCCTTGAATCAGATGGTCGAAGCAATTTAATTTTACAATAAAAAAAGCTAAAAGTATGCGCATGATTCGAGGGAGAAGTGAAAGAAAAGCATAGGTTTGGATGAAGAGATTTCAGGTGCAATCCAACGAACGAAGCACAAATGGAGAGATAATGCCCTTTGCATATTCTCATTCTGCTGAGTTATCACTTCCACCCTGTTAGCACTTAGCGGGTGGGGGCCCACTATAACTTGGTGCCAAGTTCCACTCTCAACCATCCTTTTCAACAGATTTATGGGGGGTGGAATTCTCTTGGACCTTATAAACCAATTAATCCATGGGCCAGCCTCCAGCCTGAAATTTTGGCGCACAGATAGTTTAATTAAATTTATTTATTTTTGTCGAAATCATCACGCAACAGTTGAGATGGCCGAGTTGGTCTAAGGCGCCAGATTAAGGTTCTGGTCCGAAAGGGCGTGGGTTCGAATCCCACTCTCAACAGTACGATTTTCTACTTTTTGGCATGTTTTGTTGTAAAAACATTTACTTAAATAATGCATTTTAAAAATATAAATTAATATTTCTATAATTAATTTAAACCTATTATTTATAATAAAACTTATTTTTTGCATCCATATTACCCATGACACCAACGGTATGGATGAGCAGAGTGTTGATTATCACCACCACATCTCATTTGCACCAGTTGACTTGTGCAACGGATACCCAAATGTCAACTATTATTACAAACAAACATTCCTATTACTCAGACAGACAAGCCCCCGTACACCCACGCCCCCTAACTGTACTAATCTCCTTATTCTTTTGCTGCTATGAAACATGAACCTAAGGAATGTGGAGGAAATCAGAGCTTGGACATGAGATTACCCAAAAAGCCGGCTTTCTTGCTCCCTTGCAGAACCCGGCTGGCTTGCGAAAGGCCACAACTTGGCAATCCCCAAATGCCCACAAGTTGAAAACTGGGGATTTCATAATGCACATTAATATATGATTATCTTCAGATGGTGGGCTAAGTACGGTGAGTAATTAATGTGATTGCTTGTACTTGAGGTTGAAGATGAACTAATAAATGCACGCACCTCCTCATCCATCCCCTGTTGTTGCCACAGATACATACCACCTCTGGGGCGAGTCGTCGAACACTTGGGGGGCATGGATCTGAAGATGAACAGCCCCATGACAATACGCCTCTACCTCCTGATCATTCTGGCCGTCTGTCTCTACATTTTGGGCGTTTTGACTTCACTCGCCGTGCTTCTGTGCGTGAAGCTCAGGGGAAATGCAATCAGAGCCTACGTCACTGCACCAAAGGCCACTCCAACGCGCACCAAAGGTGAATGAATTAGTGACCTCCCTCTTTTCCGTTTTCTCTTTACAAGCACGTTAAACTCCTGTGAATGTGCGGTGGGTGACGACAGATGATGAGGATAGGAGGCGGGAGGAGGACACAGCCTTGTGGCAGAAGTCCATTCTGCTGGGGGAGAAATGCGAGCCGCCGCGTTTCTCCGGTGCGGTGTATTACGACAACGCCGGGAACCAGGTGCCGGAGTTGCCGGGGTCGAAGAGATTTTCCTCCGTCATCTCCTTCTCCTCCGAGCTAAACAAGTAGAAGAACATGAAGCCACCCACAATGGCTACCTCTTTTGAAATAACCATGTTTTCGTTGCTTAGGATCGATGCTTCTGTTTCGTAACCACTCACGCACATTAGACACGTGTGAATAGGGTGGCGATATTTCGAGTGAAATTATCATGGATAAAACAGTAATTTTTCAAATATCAAAATTAAGGCAAATATACATAATAATTACACAATATGGATTTATGTTAATTAATGAGGTATTTTTTAATTTAAAAACACAGTACTATAAATTGTAATATATTTATTTGATCTATTTAAATAAATTGGAATTATTTTTTAACATCATATACATAGATTTATTTAAAATCACATATTTCTATTAATTTAATTAAAATCAATTAATTTTATTTTTAATCTAATAATTAAATGTTACTTAAAAAAAATTAAACCCAAATAAATTAAAATTATTTTATCACATTCCCATCCACAAAACAGTAACTAATTATTAGCGTATGAAGGGAACAGCTATTTTTTAATATTTTTTATTAAATATTATTATTTTATTCAAATATTTTCACACTAGTTACAAATTTTTTTAACAAAAAGAATAATCATATTCTATAATAGTAAAATGTCCTTTTCCAGCACTGCCAGTAATTTAGAAAGAAGATCACTGTGGATAGGTGTGCGGTAAAAAAAAAAAGGAAAAAAATCTACGCAAAAGGTGAAAAAGATAAATATTCATATTGGGCTCGTCGTCCTCTAACTCGGGCTCGACAAAAGGATGAAAACGAAACGCAGGGATGAAAACGGCGGAGCATTTCAAACTCTGAGCAAGTAGATGCTAAGTTCAGGGCCTCCGTTGTTGCTGCCGTCGGGATTCATCATGTAAAAGGCTTCGGAATCTTTGCTCCCGACGACTCTCTCGAACTTGGCCTTCATGTACATCATCTCCCCTTCTTCCTCCGCCTCCCCTGCGCCGGCCTGCGCTGCGGGGAGAACGCCGGCGCCCATTGAAATCGGCCCCAGCGCGCTCAAAACCTTCCAATCCTCCGGGCTGCACTTCCTACTTATCGCGTCACCGCATCGCTTCCCGTTGCAATACGCCCTCCAGATCGGTTCCTTAAGAAGCTTCACACCCTTTTTGTCACTCTTTTTCTTCTCGCACTCCAACGCGATTCTCACCGTCCCGGAAGCCATTTCCTTCACGAGCACACTCGTCGGAGTGGCAAGCTCGACAAGGAAACACGGCGCTGTTTTGAAACATTCCTGAAACGCGAGCTGGACACGGCCGCGGCGGTGCCCGAACAGAGTGCCCACGAGCTTACTCCCCTGACCTGGAGAGAAATGGATTTTCGCCGTACACAGAGCCGATCGGAGCTTCGAAATGCCGAAAATCGAGGAGTAAGAAGACTTCTTCTTCGCCCCCGGCAACGGCGGCGAACGCCCCGACAACGAATGCCTCAGCCCCACGGAGTTACACTTCTCCATCCCAACCCCCAAAATCCTCCCATCTCTTCCTCCTCCTCATCCAGAACAAACTTCCTCCCAAAAAACCTCCGTGAAAGCGAGAACCGCTCATGCGGATCTCTGGCCAAAATGGACTTCATATTCCGGTCGAAGAGCCGAAAACCGAAGTGGGGTTATTTGATTTAGACGAAGAAGGGAGAAGGTGGGCAGCTGCACCTAAGAGGACGAAAATTTTGGCACTTTGTAGTGAATGGAGGACAGGGGAAGAGATGACACGCGCAGGAAGACACAGTGGCGCCGGTGGGGAAAAGCGAGAGCAAACTCTGAAGACAAATTGAATGAAGGAACCTCTTTTATGTTGAATTTTACCCTGCGACGGCGACGCTATTAGCTTGGACACGTGGCCACGCCATTTCCGCCGCTCTGAAGCTACCCATCTGATCGCACAAGTCCAGTCTACTTCACTGCGGCCCTCAACTTTTGTCTCTTCTTTGAAAGCCGTGAGATGAGATGGTTGGTAGATTGGGCTATAATTATTATCATCATTATATTTTATTATAATTATTTTTAATTAAAAATCATAATTTTTTCTATTTTTTTTAAAGGAAAAGGATGAACAACTAAGAAGAAAATAGAGGGCTATTGTCGAAAAAGCAGTCAACGGATCAGCGAAAATCTTGACTTCCCCCAACAGCTTCGCTGACTGGAGGTCGCTTGAGGTGACACAGCGTTGCCTTTTTTACTAATAATTTAATTAATGGTATGTTTGAATTATTATTTTTTAATTAAACACATCTTATATTATACGATATAATAATTTTTTTTTAAAAATATGAATAAGAGGATTACATAGATATTTTATAACTCATGTGTATAATATTTCTAATCTTATATAATATTTTTTTAAAAAAAGAAATAAAATATAAAGTCGTATGAATTAGATGTCCAGAACATAAAATGAGAATCATGAGTCATGACATTTCGTGTCATCGATAATTTATCACAATATGGATAAAAGTATTAGGTATAAATTCGAATGATGGATTTGGATATTGATTTTAGATTAATGTGTACCAGGAATTCGAGGTTCTTATGCTGAAGAGAATTTCTTCCATCAGGATCTGATTCATTGAGGGTTGTTTGTTCCATTTTAATGGACAGCAGTTGCGAAACTTGTCCCTTTGGAATCACACTCATCTATAAGTATGCTTCACTGCAAACTGAAGGAAATCCAGAATAAGGAAGAGCTTAGCTTCGCTATAAAACAGGAGTATGGCTTCTTTGAAGGCTGAGAGGCCAGTTGCACCTCAAACAGCTGCTCCTGGGAAGAAGGTAGCCTCCAAAGGGCCAGCTCCCAAGAACAAGACCGAGCTCAAACCACGAGATTCGAAGAAGAAGGTACCTGGCATTCTACTGCTTTTCTGTGTTGCACATGGGAGATAAGATGTCTGAATGGTGGCCCCCTTTTTGTCGCAGGCTGCATCTGGCAAGTCCTCAGGCAAGAAATGAGCATCTGTAGAACAGCATATGCGTCTATGGCTGTAGTGTGACCTTGCTATCTGTAGTGGGGTGTGCTGGTTTGAATCATATCGCTGTTCAGTCTATGATTCGACAAAAATAAGAATGCTTTCTTACAGAGAACTACCATAATCAAACACCATCAGGATGACTATGTTCAGATGACTGGTGTTAGCTACAGAGTTTTCAGGTTTCCTAAAAGAATGGTTGAAGTAGTATACAATACATCGCGCTTGACTCATACTTACAGGCTAATACCAGCTAAAGGAATGAAGATCAGAAAGGACTAACAGCGCGAGCCAGTTTCAGCATGAATTCAGGGACTAGGCGCTTTCCTGGTGGAGCCTGGGCATCTCTGGCCAGAGCTACCGGGTCTCCTGCATGGATCCTTGAAACCAAATCTTCAAACATATCATCTCTTCCACCTCTCATTGGATCCTGAATTCCCAGAAAATAAGACCATGGTTGGAATCTATAACTGTCACATATGATTGGCCATTCTAAAATTATGCTTTCCATAGAAAAATTATACAATGACATTCATATAAATTCTACTTAAAAGGAACTAACTGTGCACATCCCAAGGCAGGACCAGATACCTGAAGAAAGATATCTGTGTGTGTTTTTCCTTCATACATAACTGCCTCAACTTGAACTCCCAAGTTCTGGAGGGTTTCAGCAAAACTTTTGCTGCATAGTACAGACGTAGAGTGATCATCGTCATTTGCAATATTGAATTAAGAGTCTAAAATTTAGCGTCAAATGGTTTCTAACATAGGATTCGCACCTGCCAACGCAAGGAAGTGAATAATCTGCAGTTCCATGATACAGTACCATAGGAGGAAGCAGAGGAACTGCAGTCCTATGTTCAGGATCCTGCACCATGACTTCCGGCGAATAACGTTCAAAAGATTCTTCCCCTTCCATAATTCTTCATGAAGATTTTGAAGATCAATTAAACACAGGTTGTGGATGGAGAAACAGACAATGTCATACCTAGAAATTAAACTGTGGTATAAACCTCGACTGCGAAGGTGGTCTACCATTTGAAAAAGATTGTACCTGCACAAGAATTCCACCAAAACCCGGGTTTGATGAAATACACACGTTTATTTATGGTGAAAACATTATCAGACATCAGAAAAACACACACACAAACACCAGCCAGACGGCTTACCCTCCAGACAAGCCAAAGTAAGATTTGATTTGTGATACGCTCCACGAAATCTTCTCTCCAGAAGCTTCTTTGATTGCCTGCTCTAGCAAAACACAGGCACCAATATGGGCACCAGCTGACTGCCCCATAAGATATATCCTATTAAACAAGTAACAAAATCAAATCATCAACATACTGACGTTGATAACTAAATAGCAAATGGTAGGAAACTACCTTTCAGGATCACCACCATACTCGGCAATGTGATTGCAAATGAAGGAGACACCTTGAGAAGCGTCCTGAATCATATCACTGATGGTTACCTGGGGGAAGTTTCTGCAAGGAAACTAGCAACCAAATGTAATTCACATCCTTCTCTAGGCAACAATGATCTTTTATCCAAAATGAAGTTTGCCAATGATTCCCACAACAATTAACATCTTGTCACCTGTAATCTATGCAAACTACTATAATATCTCTTTCCAGTAACCGCAATCCTAGAAGAGAACCCCACGCTTTGTATCTGCCAATGATAATTCTTCAAATTATGTCAAGTTACTGGTGCAATAGTCCACAGAAAATACACGCGAAACAGGAGTATACCCGATGATCCAGGCTCCACCAGTCACAAATGCAATAACTGGCTTTGATTTGGCGCTGTCTTTTGGCAAATAGATATCGAGTCTGGATACAAATACTACTCATTCAAAAACAGGCAAGTGAAGAAAGAAAGGAAAATAATAACACAAAAAAGGTGGAGGCTAACTTGTTTCTTGGTTGATCCCCGTAAACGATACCCCTACGTATCTGTTTTGAGAAGAAATATTGATATCCAACTGCAATGAAGTCATAAAACAACACACGGTCAAGCTATAAGAGCAACATTAGCCAGCTCTAACAATAATATTTCCTTGAATTCAGTGTAGGTTAGATAGAACAAATCCTAGATCTACAAAACTGCAGTGCCGAAGTTTAGATGAAGACCTTGAACAATGCCAGGTAAAATAAAGAGCGAGTAACAACCCAGAGCAAGAAAGCTGGATACCCATCTGTAGCCTACTCTGAAAAGGGGAAAACAAAAACTCAAAAAGCACAAGAGAAGCCCACATCTTGATAGGGGGAACTTTGAAAAAATCAAGAATCTCTTACCCTAAATACCGCAGCAATGTGAAACTAAGCCGCGCAATAAGATAAGTATCGGAAGCAGCCCTGCCCACATCTCCCTGGAAAGAACGGCCACCGTCGCCAGACTGTAAATCGCCCAGTGAATTTTCGCTGGCGGCACGCCGTCTCCGCTTCTGATGAAACGAACTCGCATCGGGCGATGTCGAGAATGGCTGCGTGTAACTAAAGGTCCTCTGAATAAAGGGTTTCGTTTCACTTCTGCTGATTTCCTCAGCAGAAGGAATCAAAATCCTCGTTGTCCCCATACCCACATCCTTTTCCGATCCGAATCGCATTGCTGGAGACGCTGCAAACGACCCAGATGCGGATTGCGATGTGGGTTGAGTACCTGGCTTGTAAACGGGAAGCAGATGGGGTCTCATTCTCAAATAGACAAGTCTATACACACAAACGGGAAAACGTTTTGTTGGGAGCATTTCAACTGAACAAACGTCCTTCGTCGGCTTAAAAGATGGTGGCAAAGATGACGATTAGCGGCGTCTCTCTTTCCAAGCAGCCTGTAAAGTGGGACCGGACACGGTGTCGCAACGTGTCCTCCTCGAGTCATCTTGAAGATATGTTATCATGGACTCTTCTTTTTTTAAATCTTTACTTTACTAGAATATAATTAATTTTAATATTTTATAATAGATTTAGTTTTAATATTATACAATTATTTTAATATAAAGTATATTATATAATTTAATATGATTATTAGTGCTTATTCTAAATTCGAAACTGTGTTTCATATTATATAGAATAAAATTAATTTTAATATTGTACAACTGTTTTATAATATAATATAAAATTAAATTGTAAATTACAATAATTTAACGATTTTCAACTGTTTTTTAACGGAGGAATGGTGAAATCTTGTTGTTTTCTGGGATGCAAGTTTCTATGTATGATCCTCAAACAGGGGATCTCAGGGATCCTCGTCGGAATCACAGAGCAGCCAGTCGTCTTTGAAGCTGAAGTTGGCGGTGAGAGTCTGGAGTCACCATGTGGTGAAGATGCAGATAACTCCGAGCTTGGAATCATGAAATACCTGGGTGCTTGACGCCATATTTGCGGAAAGAGGAGGGGACATCCACAATCCATACACAGAGGAAATTAAGGGGAGATGAGCATTTGTGAGGAGGAAGAAGATGACAACGGCAGCAGCAATCGGATGGAGGAGGTGCAAGTGAGAAGAAATGAACAAGTATGCATCTTGATTCCCTCCATTCAGATATCCACCAGATGCAACAAGCCAAAACTCACAGTTGGATTGGATCCGTCCTCACTGCATGGATCACATGATAGCATCCTGGTCCTGGTTCATGACAAGACAGAGAATTAAAGCTCCTTCATAAATAAGAAGACGAAGAATTGCACTGAACAAGGGGGAGGGGTGGGGGGCTTCTTTGAAATATCGTTGTTGTTGTTGCGCATTCCTTGCCATTTTGTAGAGTGGGCCTCATCTGCAATCTTCATTTATAAAGCAAAGCAGCTTTTGTATTTATGAAGATCCCAGAGGCGCAGGTGGAGATGTGGGGGAGAAGGGATGAGGGACTTTGGAAGTAAGTAGCATTTTGGCAAAAGCAAACAACATAGGAGTAGCATATCATGATTCTGAAGTTTGGCCTTTCAAAAAAAAGTAGAGAAATAAATGTTAGATATTACCAAAAAGTGAGGCAAATGTTGCAATAAAGAGCAAGAATGCACCAGTAAGTTAACTTCAGGAACTGAACTCCAGAATGAATTCAACACTACTATCTCACCTGAGTCACTACCTAATACAAAATGTTCTATGTTTGAGTAAAGCACCCCAACTAAAGGAAAAAAAAAAAAAAGACCAACATGTATAGCTAGCAAGTTCAGTCACCTGTATGCTGTACTGCATCATGTGTGCCCCCTGGTAATAAAAGCCAGAGAAATTTATTATCCAAAGACAGCTAAGCAAGTACTATTTTCTCTTTGAATAGTTTGTATTTCTTATGCAGAGTTTAAACTAGATAAAAGGGCATGAATCTACCTCTTCCTCCATTGTTTTCTGACCTTCCATTGCCAATGGACTCCGGTAAAAGACTCCTCCACCATGATCCTGCTGGGGAGTGCAGTAGCGGTGAATCCGGCTGGACAGCGTACATTGTGTCACCGGAGCAAGAATATGATCACTCTGTCTACGACAATTCAACCGGAAGCGTACATGATTCAAAGAAAATTTCTGAAGATGACCTTGTGGAAAGTGATGATTCAATGGCTTCTGATGCATCATCTGGTCCAAGCCACGTAGGGCAGGTATTCAGAAACAGAGTTGAAAAGAAGCATAATCAGCGGGAAGAAAAGAAAAGACATCTTCAGGCAGAAAAGATGAAGCCTTTTGGAAGACCCACCAAAATTTAACTATCATTTTCTGTGCAGCTATCAAGAATGAAGTTCCCATGAATGCACGCAGATGGGAGGTATAGTTTTTGTAGCCTTTCCCCCCCTTTTTTTTTCCTGCAATGTCTGCCAATTCACAACATAAAAAATCGGCATATATGCAACTTGTGCAAATTTTGCGGCCAGATGCACAAGTATAACTACAAATCTCTGTAGTTTTGTAATTGTGGCTTGCCTTCCACCATTTCCAATGTATTCAACTGTTCAGACACATTCAAGTTGTTTGAATATCTCAAGCCAGTCATCAGATATGACCTCCTTTTTCATGACTTCTTCCTACTTTTTCCCATTGAATTGCAAGTAAATGCAAGCTAAACACAGAGAAAATCTCCATAAGCATACAGATGAAAACGGAAGGTTTAGTGTGGAATAAAACATGGTAATCATAAATAGGCGTATAGAAAGAACTACGACTTCATGGATACTGGCCATGAATCATATTCAAATACAAGGAAAAGGATTAAATTAAGCTAATTCTCCAGAGGAACGAAAAAGACAGCAGCTTTTACATCCTACAACCACATGAATCCCTGGGATTTTTAGAATTGAGTCAAAAAAGCACAGGCTCATGTCCAATCCCCACAACACGACAGCGTTTCCCAGCTCTCAATGCAGGCGTCATTGTTTTGCTAAGAAATATGTAAGTAATAAATATTAAATGAATAAAATAAGTATCACATGCTGGAATAGCTCAGTTGGTTAGAGCGTGTGGCTGTTAACCACAAGGTCGGAGGTTCAAGCCCTCCTTCTAGCGTGTCATGTTTTTTGTCTTCTTGGTAATCGACAGACGTCGTTGTCTACCCTGCGGAGGAGCAGGAGGCTCAGGTCTCGCTTTGGGTTTTTTTGGTCACCATAGTACCCGTTTGTCGTCCGTCAGCCAATCTTAGTCGGACGTCGTCATGCTCCGACTCGCGGCCCCTCTTTTTCATGGGCCGAAATCAGCTGAAGAAATGTTGAAAGGATCACGAAGCTATTTGAAAGTGATCTCCTGCGGATTTCCGGCGTTTCTTCCCAAGGAAGTCGAGAATATCAAAGATCCATTTGCTCGAAAGTTGGCCTCCAGAATTGAGAGGGTGCCTGTTAACGTAAGGGTGTTTTTTTTTTTTTTTGCACACCATTCTTCATCATTGGAACTTTTAATAATCCAATGATCCCGACATTCTCAGAATGGTTTGCATTTACGAATTTTATGACGGGCGTGGGGTGTATGGCAAACGTCAACTGCGATGCCCATCCCAGCAAAACTGCGCTTCTTTTTTTTCTGGGAGACAAGGTGTTCTTTCAAAGTTCCCATTTTGAAGGATGATTCTTTTCGTTCACTTGTATGTAAATCGTTGTTTTATTGGCCTTTAGTTTCTTGCTTATTTATCTCATCTGTAATCTCAGAATGGTTTTTTTTCTTTATAGCTAAGTTTGTCAAACTGCTGTGTAAAGAGTAGCTGTGTGATACCAAGAAAGCAGTTAGATTCAAGTCCAGTAGTTCTTCTTCATGGATTTGATAGGTTCAGAAGTTTTTGGATTTTCGATTCTCTGCAGAAAGACATCTACTTTTGGATCCATACTTCATCCTCTATTGCCTTGCAGCTCATGCTTGGAATGGAGATATTTGTTCCCTATGCTTGAGGATGCAGAGTTAGAGCCATGGGCTGTTGATGTCCTTGGATGGGGCTTCTCTGATTTAGGCATGTTTCCTGAATCAGCTCCTTTGATGTTCATCGAGTTTCCATCAAACTGTATTCAATTCTTTTGGCGAGATATGCTCAGATTCATTTCATAGAGTAACAAAGCATCCCCGAGCTTAGTTCGTGGAGCTTTGTTGCATGTTCACTTTTTTCATGTTTTCAGTGTTTAACATGTTCGTTACTGAATTACTTTGATCTCACTCACCTTGAAATTCTCTGTGTCAATAGAGATGCGCCCGCGCCCCTCTTGTAGTGTAGAATCCAAACGTGATCATCTGTATCAGGTGTTTGCTCTCTCCATTTTTGAACTTCCTATACTGTAATAATCAAATTTTGCTATCATTTATCTATCCTGAACAAAAATTTGTCATACCATGATATAATGAGCCCCTTCAATCCTTAGTTCTGGAATTCCTACATCAAAAGGCCAATGATATTGGTAGGAGCAAGTCTCGGAGCAGCGATTGCCATAGATTTTGCAGTCAAGCATCCTGAAGCTGTAACTTCATTCATCCTTTTACTCATCATTTCTCACATGATCTTAGCAATGATGGATCCCCTTTTGCAGGTTGAAAAGCTGGTTTTGATCGATGCAAGTGTGTATGCAGAAGGAACAGGGAAACTTTCCACATTGCCCAAGTCAGTGGCATATGCTGGGGCAAGTTCCTGATGATCTTTTTCATTCTCCATTTTCTGATACAACTGAATCCACCTAAACTTGGTCCATAATATCGAATAGGTATCTCTTTTGGGGAGCCTACCGTTGCGCCTTTATGCGGTTTCATTGGGTTTCAATGGCTTAGAATGGGATACACTAGTGGACTGGACAAATGTGAGTGAAACTCTTGAATGGTGTTTTACTGTGATTTTCATCCTTTTGTTCATTCTCTGGCATTCATACCCTGTGATGAAGATGGTTAACATTTTTTTCATTATTGTGGTCTCAAAAACATTGTTGACACCAAAGATTGGTCGCCTGCATTGTCTTTTTTCTTGGTGGGCTGATGCAAATGTAGATTTCATGAGAAGTGGAGGCTACAATGTTGTTGCTGATATCAAACAGGTTCACTGAATCCTCTTTCTCCAGCAGTTCCATTCCAAGCTGAATTTGTGGCTCCTGTGCAGGTCACACAGGAGACACTCATCATATGGGGTGAAGACGATAAGATCATCGACTACAAGCTTGGAGTGGTAAGCTCTGTGTTCATTGAAACATATGCTGCAAATTTTGCACCACATGACAGTGGTGTATTCTTAACAGAGATTACACTGTGAATTGCCAAATGCAATTTTCCGGGCGATACCAAACTGTGGTCACCTTCCTCATGTGGAGAAGCCTGCTGCCGCCTGCAAGTTGATCGTGGAGTTTGCTCAGGATCAGAGGGGAATAGCCTCAAGAAGAAGCTCAGTTCCTCTTGAGGTTGTCCGAGATCTGTAACACGTCAGTGAAAAGTATGTTTGGGACTGGGAACACTTGGAGGGAATGATCATCATCCAGATTTCTCATTTAACAAGTATGATGCAGTGATAGTACAGATTTCGACGAATCCGAATGACAGAAAGATGATGCCTCTCCATTACAACATTCCCAACTACTTTTAAAAGCAGAATCAGATTCCCCCACCTTTCAGAAAGAAAACACCCCCAAAAAATGGATCTTCCCGTAGAGACAGACTAATTCATAACACTATACAGGGAGTGGGCAAAGCATGAAGTCACTGCAAGCATTAGGACATGGATTCTGCCAGAAGAGCCTGCGCTGGATGATGTTGACCCCGTAAAACCCGGTGGAGATATACCTGGAAATGAGCCGCCGGTGCCGGCTAAGCCCGGTGGGCTTAGTGTTGCTCCTGGCGGACTTAATGGTCCTGCCCCACCGGTTACACCTGGTGGGGTGGTTCCTGTTGGGGTGGTTGCAGCCGGTGGACCGGATACTGCACCAGTGCTGGACACATTTTTGAGGAGAAATCAAAGATATTTTTACATCAAAGATAAAACTCGGGTCTAATGCAACACAGAGACACCCACAAAAATTTATGTAAAGAAAGGTAGTTCAAACCTGGGACTAGATGGATACACACATCCAGGAGAAGCAGCTGCACATCAAAAAGAACAGAAACTCAAAACTCGGGGAGAAGTAAAAAGAACATATTCTGTCGAAGTTACTTACTGGGAGGAGTTTGAGTCACAGTAGCAGTTCCAGAGAAACCACAGCTTCCAGCAACTTGTCCCGATCTCTGGTAAAAGCTATTGACAGCATAATTGCAGTGATCTCTGACAGTATTTGGATTAAAACAGGCCCAGTTTGTAAAATTGCCGAGCAATCAGCATGGCTACAAGCATAATCTATGTTTGTCTGGAGAATGGCGTCACTCAATCCAGAATTACATACACAGTAAACTGCATCTGCAGATTTTGAGACACGAGAGGAAATAAAAAACAGAAAAATAAGTGATCACAATACTGGAGCAAAGGAGTAATACTGTATTCTACAAGATTTTGTGCTTACCAGAATAGCTAAACATGCCCAGAAAGAGCAAGAAACTAAGTGCAGCAGCAGCAGCAGCAGCAGCCATGGACAAGTGACTGTTTGGTTTTCCCGGAAGGAAAAAATGGGATCTTGAATGAGAAGCTTCAATGCTGAAAAAGAACTTTTAAACAGAACGAGTAAATAAACATTATATGGAAAAACAAGGCACGAGAAGGAAGAAAAGATCCCTCTCACACAGCACTCGCCCAAGACCGACACCTGTAATGTGAAAGGTGAGGACGGTGTGCGTTCACCTCCAGTGTAGACCCTCATTTAAACCTGTCGCAGGATCACACGTGTCCTGCTCCTGCGTAAAATAAACATTAAAAGGAATATTAACTTATTTTCAATTATTCTGATATGCACACCGCATCGAACACCGTGCTCTTTGCCAATTTGGAGCTTGCTTTGAAACAGGCGAGCGTATGATAAATAATTGAATATTAAAAATAATATAAACTTGCAAATAATTTATTTATTATTCAGCTTCAAAGTTCAAGAAAAAGAAAAAGACAACTCCAAATGTTTTTTCCCCAACGAGCCCCACGTCGATGCATTCTGTAGGGGCAACCACCGGCATTTTGGAAAAATAGTCCGAGAAAAATTGTAGACTTTTACTCAAGGATTTGAGCATACTGTTAAATTGAAAGTGGGTGTAAAAATTAAAGTAAACGGTAATTAACAGGAGGGAAACCTTGCCACGAATGTGTTAACTCTTGATTCTCAGTTTTGAAGATGCCATGGCAAACCAACTGAAGCTATTAATCTTACTTAGCACGAGCTATTAATCTTTCTGCAACTCGGGTGGTGGTTCCTCGCCTTTGTAGTTCTCGTCACCTGCACAAACGAGTGAGTGATCTTTCCCTGATACGCGAGTGGAAGTGTTTGGTAAAGAGTAAGTAGAGATTGTAGTACCTCTATCCTCCGGCAAGTCAGAGAGTAGAGAGTGAGGATCTCTCGTAGAAGCTGCATAATCAAAGTGCTGTCTTTGCATGGTCTTCACTCAAAATATCCAACTAAGCAATGGCTTCATCAGAAGCCTGCTTAGCCAGGTGGCAGGCCCTGTAAACTCTAGGATTCAATTCCATTGTCGTAGAATGAAGTAAAACCATGTAGTGTTCTAGAGGCATCATCACCTATCTGGGTAGTTCATGATCTCGTGGTAGAGCAGAACAAAAGCAAACGCAAAGGAAAGAGAGCTAAGACTATTAGAAACTGGAAGCTATCATTGCACATAAGCTTCCAGGTAAGAACCAAAAACATCTTGTAGTCATTATTTATTTACATGTAAAGACGACATGAAATGTTACAATTTTTGTAAATGTTCCAAAAAGGTTTACCTAAGGATCTACTTTATTCATCTTCATCTTTAAGAGTGAAACAAACTATGCTTCACAGTGCAACAAAGGCATCCATTACCAAGGACAACCCCTCCTCCTCAGGCGCCCTGCCCCACCTTCTCCATCATTTATCTTTAATCCTATTTCCTTCCACCCATGAGTATCACGTCACATTATTCTCCTACAATGCTGCGCATTCAACATATATAGTTCAGCAATTAAAACAACGCACAGATTCTCCATCAGACGCAAAACAACAGAAATTGAATCAAATTAAAATCAATCAACAAAAATCAAATGGTTTTGCTCACAGTACACTTCCGGCGCCGACATATCCTGTAATGACGCTTTCTCCAATGGTCTCTGACGTAGTATCAAACGATCGTTTAACCTAAGAAACCGTCGCCAGAACCTCACGGCTGACGCCACATCGCAACCGCTGTCTCCAGCAACAAATAAAATATTGAAGGGCATAAATGGGCCAAGTGGGCCTTATAACGCTGAATTTATGGACCAAACCCCATCACCCAATTTCAGAAAAGAATCCAATAATAATAATAATAATAATAATAATAATAATTTGAGAAATACAAAATTGATTTAAGAGTCCATTATTATACATATAATTTACCCTAAAAAATTTATTTTTTCTAATTATTACATGAGTTAGGTGGCACAGGAAAACTTTTATTTGGAAATATTATTAAAAATTTAAGAGGAAAATCTTGCTTTGGAAAACAAGCTACATAAATGACAAAATACAAACGTGCAATTTAAGAATATGAATGAGTACACGCACCCAAAAGATTATAGGTAACCATAAAACATGTCATTTATAATTTTATTGTATGATATTATTCGTTTCATATACCTAATTTTTAAACTTTTACATTCATCACTTTAAAAAAAAGATATAATGTAAAATTAATTTGGTCTTTTTATTTAAACACACTCTTTTTATCATTGGTATGCGATATGGAATATCGACACTTGGCGCAGACCTTATGCCAAAATTATCAATTTATGTTTTATTAATATCTAATACTATTGTTTTGATATGTTTGATCATATTTTTAAATTTTTGTTTGTCATTTTTTAAAAATAATGCAGTACAATATTAATTAAATTATACTACCAAGCACATCTTAAATTAAAATTATCAATTATTATTAAAAATATATAATATAAATTGTGATTTTCAAGCCATCATTCCCAGTGTGAAAAAGCAAAGCGCGTGGAATGCACCAACAGAGATTCATTCATCCGGCGCCCCTATTTAACCGCCCCCGCGGCGCCATTCCATTTCCGCCATCCCATCTGCAGAACCATCGCCGGAAATGGTTTCACGGGGTAAAGCGGCGGCTATCGTCATCATATACGCCGTCGTTTCGTCTCTGGGAGTGCGAACTTGTTCCGGACAGAACATCACGAGGAGTAGCTTCCCTCCCGAGTTTGTCTTCGGCGCCGCCTCTTCGGCTTTTCAGGTTTCCATCTTCCCGGCAGCTGATCACCGTCAGCTTGCCTCTGCCCTCATTCTCCGTTCCAAATTCATGCCGCAGATTCAACTAATGACTGCATACTGCATTAACTAGTGCACAGAAACCCTGAACTGAATTCCCATTCCTGATCTCATCTTCTCAGTACGAAGGAGCAGTGGAGGAGGATGGAAGAGGCGAAACCGTGTGGGACAACTTTGCCCACACTTTCGGTACACTTTAATAGAAAAAAAATAGTGAAATACATCTTTATTTTGTAAGATATTGTACGTTTCATGTATTTTACGTTTTTTACTTCATAAAAAAAACATCATGCAAAATTAGAAATGTTCATCTATTTAAACAAATACATTATCTCATTTGTAACCAATGTGTAATATAATCATTAGTATTTTATTCGTACATTCTTTCATTTATGTATATATATATATATATATATATGTATGCATAAAATCATGACAGCATTTTTTTTTTATTTTGGACGACAGGAAAAATACTTGACTTCAGTAATGCCGATGTTGCCACCGACCACTATCACCTCTACCCTGTGAGTCAACGCAAGTCTTCAAAAAGTCAAAGAGAAGATTATTATTGGGATTTTTTTATTTGGATAACATGTTTTAAGGGAATTTTTTATTTTTTGATAAAAAAAATATTGCATTCAATTCAGGAAATTATGTGTTTTTATTGAATTGATTTTTAAAAATTGGACAGACTGACGTGGAGCTGATGGCGGATGTGGGGATGGATGCCTACAGGTTTTCTATAGCATGGTCAAGAATTTACCCAAGTAAGAATTATTTATATTCATTATTTATTATAAATAATGAAATTTTGATTTATGGTACCATTTTTTTGATTATTTTTAAATAACAGAGGGAACAGGGGAAATAAACCCACTTGGGATCCAGCATTACAATGGCGTCATCAATGCTCTGCTGTCCCGAGGTAGCATCATTTGGGATCCTGGATTTAGGGTTCATAGATTCATTCGGAACTGATGATTCAACGTAGGAATCCAACCGTACGTGACGTTATTCCACTGGGATCTTCCTCTGGCTCTGGAGAATGCCTATGGCGGATGGTTAAGCCCTCAGAGCATGTAAGGAGACTGTTGGTTTATATGTAGTTTGAATTTTATTGTGAGCGGCGGAAATGGTGGTTGCGGCCGCAGTGAGGATTTCGCGGAGTACGCGGAGACGTGTTTTCGGGAATTCGGGGATCGGGTGAAGCACTGGATCACCTTTAATGAGCCGCACACGGTGGCGATTCAGGGCTACGACGTCGGCCTCCAGGCGCCGGGTCGCTGCTCGGGTCTTCTGGGTCCGTTTTGCCGGGTGGAAGGTCGGCCACGGAGCCATACGTCGTCGGCCGCCATATTCTTCGCTCGCACGCGGTTGTTGCTAATCTTTACAAGACGAAGTATCAGGTGGCAAAACTAATTCTGATTGCTTCGATAAAACCTAGCTTCCTTGGCGATATTGGGTTCTTTGTTGCAGGCGGCGCAAAAGGGATCCATCGGGATTTCGTTGGATTCGTTCTGGTATGAACCGGCGTCCAACTCCACAGATGACCTCGAAGCCACACAGAGAGCATTAGATTTCAATCTGGGTTGGTATGTTCTCGATTCCTAGCTTATTTTGAAGCTAGAAATTGTCTCAAATGAGCATAGCATGCTTTGAATTTGGAAGGTTCATAGAACCGCTGATTCTAGGGGACTATCCCAAGTCTATGAGGGACAGAGTAGGTGACCGGTTGCCCCGATTCACGGCGGCGGAGTCGAAGCAGATAAAGGGCTCATTCGATTTCATAGGGATCAATCACTACACAACATGGTATGCCCGCAAAAACCACACCAACATTATGGGGGTCGTGCTAAAGGACGCTCTGTCAGATTCCGGTGCTATCACCCTGCGTAAGCTCGGCAGCCCTTCAATGAAGTTTATCCGCTATACTTTCATTTCATAAGCCACTTACAGGTGATCCTTGCTTTTGGCAGCGTTTAAAGATTTGAAGGCAATATCATCTCAGAGGGTAAGTCCCTTTCTGTAAAAACAGAGAGACGATCTATCAGAGACCTGGGAGTTAGTTAATCTTCTCATCGTGGCGCAGGCGAATTCGATATGGCTGTACATAGTCCCTCACGGGATAAGAAGTCTGATGAACTTCATCAGGGAGAAGTATGGAAATCCCGTAGTGATCATCACTGAAAACGGTACGCAAACATCTGTTCTAGAAACACACTTGATTCAGTAAGAAATTCCTTGTGCTCGTCCAGGAATGGACGACGGAAACAACCCACTCGTGCCACTGAGAGAAAAGCTCAAAGACCATAAACGGATCAGCTACCACAACGACTATCTGAGAAACTTGCTAGCAGCCATCAGGTTACTCCCTTTTCTCCCCACAGCACACCGAGGGATCCGAGGTCTCATCCTGTGCATTTCTTTGTTTTCTGAAACAGAGAAGATGGGTGCAATGTTAAGGGATACTTCGTGTGGTCTCTGTTGGATAACTGGGAATGGTCAGCAGGATTCACTTGCAGATTTGGGCTGTACTATGTGGACTACAACAGCCGCCGGAGGTACGCAAAGGACTCCGTCGGCTGGTTCAAAAATTTCCTCGCTTCTTAGCTGCTACAAAAACCAAACACGTGGCGTATCAAATATCAAAATGCTAGGAAAATACTATATAATTATTGTTTAAATAAATAATTTTATTATCAAATATAAGCGAATTTTATTTTAAAAAAGAATAAAAATTTAAAAACGTTTTTTTATTTTTAATAAATTGAATATACACAATTTTTATTTTATTAAACATAGAAGTTTTTGATAAACAGAAACAAACATAGTCTTGAATATAATATTTCATCAATTTCATGGTTAAATTTCATTATTTAATATGCAATAATTTGACACCCGACGAAGGTTAATGTTGTATACTCCAAACAATATACTATATTATTATTCATAATGAAATGTAAGAATGACAATTAATTACATAAATTTAAAATGATAATATTAAAAAATGAACACTGTGTGAAAAAAATGATCATATTTTTTTTTGTCTAAATGACATTAATGTCACATGTGAAATGAGTAAATAGGGCAATTACAAACGTTGGATGATTGTGAGGAATTTGTTGTTGCAATTAAGAAGGTATAATTTTTTTTTTATTTTTAGTTATGTGGTCATATTTTACAGTTGGTGAAGCTGCAGATCTTGACCGTCCGATTCCGGTGCACCGATGTCTCGGCTCAGGAGTACACGTATGCGGCCCTCAGTTTCTGCTTCTCTCTCTTCAGACTTTGCGCTCCCATGCATGAAATTTCTTTCCTACTTACACACTCTGTGTGCCTAAGTGTCGCAGCACGGTGGTGATGGGAAGAAGAAGAGTTGATTGCTTTGAGGGTTGTGCTTGATTTGTTTTCCTTAATCGTGATTTGTCGAATTGAGGCGCAAGATGGGTTTCGTTTTTCTTTGTGTTCTGGCATTAATTTCTTCGAAATCTTGGAACTTTAATACTGGGACGAAGCCACATTTATGATTCGTACACCTTTTTTCTTTGTTGAGAAGGATTACATTGATTCGGGATTCAAGATTGCTCTACGTTTTTGTGATGGGTGTCGTTATTTATTTGGTTTCCACTTCCCGAGAACTCTCCCCGCTTCCGTCGCTTACTGATCGAGAGTATTGAGGTATACCGATTTTTGATTTTGAGCTTGTTTCAGTGCTTTTTGCTGAATTTTTTTCGATCTGGGGTTCGTTTTTTCTCTGATTTTGGGATGAGCTAATGATAGTTCGGTTGCTGCGGTAGGACTTCAGTTTTAGCTACTTGATCTTGGTTATTGTGTTGTGCATTTGCTGTTTTGTTGATTCAATTGTGGAATATTATGGAAGATGAGAGTCAAGAGTTGAAGTTTGTCTGCAAGATGTGTGACAAAAGGCATCCCTGTCGAAAGTCTCTGGGAGAGCATGTGAGGTCTCACATTGTGGTAAATTCAGCTGATTCTGATGAAAAAGCTGAGGTACACTGGAAAAAGATTGGATCTTTGCTGCTGAATGAGCCGAAAACCGAAGAATCCGTGAATGCCCATTCCAGTTATGTACTCAGAGAGCATCCCAGAAAATCATGGAGGGCTGTGGCCGCAGGCTTCACATTGCAACAAGAGAGAGTATGCAGGCAATGTGGTAAAAATTTCCAGTCTCTAAAAGCCTTGTGTGGGCATATGGCTTGCCACTCGGATCGGTATAGAGGGATCAAGGGCGATCAGTCATGGAACAGTGATACTCAGAAGCTAGAAATGGATAGTCATTCGGAGACGGAGGAGGTTTCAAAACGGATCATCAGAACAAGATCCTTTAAAAGCAGCAAATGTCTCTCCTTCTCCTTGGCTAACAATGGCTACTCGTCGTCTGTTTCTGAGATTGATGGTGATGAGCAAGAGGAGGTAGCTTTGTGTTTAATGATGTTGTCGAGGGATTCGACCTTCAGGGGTGTTTTGAACTCAGTTGAGTCTTCTGATAACAATTCAGTCATCCTAGAAAGCAGAAAGGTGAATGCTGTAGTTAAGAACAGCACATTAACGGAATGGGAATCAGAAACAGCTCAGACTAATGATTCTGATTCAGGGTACTTCTTGGATGAATGTGGCAAAGCCAACTACACTTTATCAATAACTTCCCAGCGCAAGAGTTCTGGATACAGCCACTTGACACGAAGCAGGGAAGGTTCTCAGAAGAGACGCCAGTATGAATGCTTCAACTGCAAGAAAGTTTTCAAGTCATACCAGGCGCTAGGAGGGCACAGACCGTGCCACCAGCGAAGCAATGAGTACTGCGAACACAGCAGCAAGAGCAGTCACCATATCTCGACTCAGCTCACAACCAATGCAAAACCAGGCGGGAAGACACTATATGAAGCGAAAAGCAAGGCAAAGAAGAGCAAGGGCCATGCTTGCCCTTTCTGTGACAGAGTTTTCAGGAATGGACAGGCGCTTGGCGGCCACAAGAGGTCTCATTTCCTCGCGGGCACCGGAACAGTGGCAATCGGAGTCCGGGAGCGAGGCCCAGTTGGCTTGATCTCAATCTTCCTACTCAGTGCTCCTGATGAAGCTGAAGAAAGACGGACTCCAGTTCACATCTAGCATATACATTGAATTTATTGGAAGACCCCTGCTTTAGTACAATTTTGTAATTTAGTGAAACCTTGGGACGAATGTGTAATTTTCGAACATTAGCAGTTTTGCTCCATTTGCAAATGGGCAAAAAAAAAAATAGATTTATTACATTTTAAATTGAATTAAATTCTAATTTTAAATGTTAAACGTCATTATTGTGTACCATTCCGCATGCGCATTTGTCTCACCCAGAAGCAAGGGATGTTCAATGGCGTTGACTTTTAGCCCAACCTTGTCTTTTTGCAAGTGCACCAGAGACGTGTCGAAACCCAAAATCGATCTTGTCGTGGACTTTTGCTTAAAAAAGCTTATTAAGTATGTCAACGAAATCTGCGGCTGTCGCTGCTTTGCTGCTTTCCTGAACCCCAAAAACCCTTCTCTATCTCTTTCATTCTTATTCTTAGATCATCCACAAGCTTTCAGTTGTCAAGAGAAGTAATCAGAATGGGTGAACAGAAGATGGCTGTGGCACCACTCAGCTCCCTTGTTCTTCTTCTCATGATTCTGAGCTTCAATCTGCTCCTCTCCGCTTCGAGTACACTTCCTGTTCTTCTTCTTTTTCTTTCCACTGTTTCTGAGTTACCTCTTGCGGGGTGAAGGAAGTACATGCACATCATGTTTCTGTTGTTTTCATTGTTGTAGGAGCTGAACATGTGGACTACAGATTTGCTGCTGGTTTTTCTTCGACACAAGGCAGAAAAGAGGTACGCTTGTGTGCTTTGATATACTGTTTTGTAGATTTTCTTTCCTCTGGAAAAGTAATGGGTAGGAATGGGTGTAGCCATAGTTGAAATACTCCAGTTGTAACAATTCGTGCACACCAATCAATCAATGTTTTGGATATTCAATTCTCACGATTTGATTTCCCACGGGGTCACCATCCTCACATTACCATTGACCAAGCACGCTTAACTCTGGAGTTATTGTGAAGTATACTCCATCATGATGGGGAAAAAGATTCGTACTAGATTTGCATGGTCACTCTTAAACTCATCCTCTCCCCCCGTACATGATTGATTGATGTGGAATTTGGTTAAGATCCTTCCTTCCGCCACTTCCGTGGGGTGGGATATCATAGACATAGATCCTATTGTGAAGCTTTAGCTAACCCGCTCAGACAGACATGTTAAATTTCGAGATGGGTTGTTTTGCGTTGGTTTTTTCCTAATCAAAATCATGGCTTTTCGTCTCCTGCATGTATTTGCTTCGGGGTTCGTCCATGGAAACCAGAGGGTGGAGCCTGCGAGGATTCAGAGGGAACCAACACGTGTGTCCCAAAGCGAGCTTCCTAGCCGTAGGGTAGAGATTGAGCTCAACGACTACCGGGGCTACGGGCCTAATGATCAACATACCCCGAATCCATGATCTAGACACCCTGCGGCCGAGCCGGTCTTCCGTACGCCGGAACTGCTTATTGCTGTCGGAGATGGAAGTTGTCTCTAAAACTGTCGTAATGACCCTCTAGTGTATTTGAATTAATAAAATACTCGCAGATTATTAGAAAGAATAATATACCCATTTTGGGTGCAAGTCGAATTTATTGTTCGAATTCGGACAACATTCTACCACGAAGATGAACAGGAGGGGAGCAACATGCAATTCGTGGAGTAAACGCTTGAAGGCAAATGGGAATCCATATAAGATGAAGTAGCAATGAATTCAGAGAAGGGAACATGGAAAACCGTAACAGAATCAACAAGAAAAGACATCCAGAGAACACTAGGAGC
This sequence comes from Utricularia gibba, assembly GCA_002189035.1. NCBI lineage: Eukaryota > Viridiplantae > Streptophyta > Magnoliopsida > Lamiales > Lentibulariaceae > Utricularia > Utricularia gibba. Next base: position 1,837,111 of record NEEC01000013.1, on the reverse strand, counting down.
AAAGAGGAAGGGGTGGATCATAGAACATACGAAGACATTAAGCAGCACCCTTGCCCTTCTTCTTCTGGATTTTCTTCATGTAGAACTCAAGTTCTTTGCCTTCCAGGATGTATCTGCAGCATTTGGAACATAGATTAAGGGTTTGATTCATTACGATTATGGGGTGAAGGATGAAGAATACTACTTACCCATCAGCTCGTCCACACTGCCCGGGCCTAGAGGAAATGCAAGCCAACAGCCTACCGGAAGAGAACTGTTCCTCGACATGGGGATCGATTTTCCGATCCACCTGCCGGCTCTTCCTCTTCCTCTCGACATGATTACTAGCCTTAAGATCTGCTGCACTGACCTCTGCTTCCTGTTACGTTGGTCATATGGGATAAGCAGTTAGAGGCATGGACGATCAAAAATGTACTAAACGGATGCCATAAAGTGAAAGCAGTATTGAGAATGTGGTGTATGGAATAGTACCTCAGACTCATCTTTCTTGGACGCAGCCTTTTTCTTCTTACCAATTTCGACCCCGTAGTGGGTTAGATACCACTGTTTGAAAGGAGCAGCATCAACCTGGATAACAGCACTCTTAACCAGGGTCTGCGTTCTAACAAGTTCGTTGTTGGAGGCATTGTAAACAACATCCAAAATACGAGTCTTTCGAGACACAGCCTCGCTTCCCCATGAGAAATTCCCAGTGTTCAGTCTCAGGGCTCTCCACTTCACATTTCCACCTCGAACACGAATTCTCCTAACTGTCTTCTGGGTAGTATCCAGCTTGGTGTTTGCTGGCTGGCGCCCCAGCTCGTACCTTGAAGAGAAGAACAATCAATTCAAGCTCGTATTCAAAGAACCGATACAACAAGCAAAACATGGCGGGCAGATTCTCCTATCAGAACAGTATAAAAGAAAAAACACTACGATAAAGTGGATCCACATCTATAACAGTCAAATCAATACCATTTACAAACAAAATCTCGAGCAAACAGCACAGTACACAAACAAAACTACTCATAAACCAGCCATCCGCATACATCTCGGAAAATGAAACATGAAAAGGCAAATCTCCGTTAAAAACATAATAGATTCGGATTAAAACCCTAAAATGAAATAAAAAAACAAACTTTCGCTTCTTCCTCCAGGCCTTCTTCTTGCCACCAGTGGCCCGCCTCTTGTGCATGGAATCACGAGATATACCTGCAAATCCGCCATTGAAACATCAACAATGTAGATGCGAACATACATGTAGGCGACAATTAAACAAAAACTCACCCATGATTGATCACCCGGCGGCTGCCTAACAATCCTTCTCTGTTGTTGTGTGTTGTCTGAGTGCTGCCGCTGAAATGGGATGAATAGAAACCCTAAAACAATTATGGGCGGGGCTTCAAAAAGGATCAGGCCTTTCAAATTGGTTTGGGCTTCTTGTAGAAGCCAGAATTCCGCTTGCGCAGTTTTGTTGCTGAAAATAGTTGGGCCACATTTGGGCCTACTTGACTAGTTACTCTCGGCCTAGCCCATTGATGGAGTGCGAATACCCAAAATACCCTCTCATCATCGCTTCAGCTAGGGTTTTTGTTTCTCAATTGAATTCTCTTAAACCCCTTCTTCAATTCTTGTTTCGCGCATTCAGGGCTCTCTGCTGCTACAAGGTTGATTGGGATTTCTTCTCCATTTTTCATTTTCTCTTGCTCACTTTTGTGCACCTACCCATCATCAGATTTGGAGGCTGTTGGAGATTGGGTTTGGGAATCTGCGTATTACTCTGTTGGGGCCTCCGTTTATGGAATTGAACTCTGTTGTGAAAAATCTTGTTGTGTGATTTGTATCTCTTCATCTGCAAAAGTTTGCACTGGGAAGTAGAAGCTCGGATGCAACTGGAATTAGTATGTTGATGCTCACCATCAGTATAGGTTTCTCAGTGGAGCCTCAGTTGCTGGTGTTCAGATGAACGTGGTTTTTAAATAATCTCTTTCTGCAATATTTGTTGACTGTGGATTATGGAAAAAAAGGTGCAGTTTGCTCCCAAAAAGTTCTCGGTAAATGGAATGATAACTTTCGAGTGGGAAGAGGGTTGTGCACAACCGATGACGAAAGGCGCCAAAGCACCTTAAAGAGAATGGGGTGAAAGCCACATCAGCCATTGAGGAGGTGAACATTTCCAAAGTCACCAGCGAAATTTCTCCTCAAATGCATCGGCCCAAAATTTTGACAACAGCAGCCAAAACCCGAGTACAACTCCACTTCCGAAACTCCACCGCCGCAGCCGGAAAAGTTAATGGCGGCGATGCAGCTCCGGCACCTGTTCCAGGGCCACAGGGTCCGGTGTCTGCTTCCAACCTCCTCAGAGTCTGGACAATTCTCTACCAACAGCAGCATTCTCCTGATGCCAAACTTCACTCCAACCTTGATAAAACAGAGTTCGACCTCACGCACGAGTTTTTCCTCCAAGTTTGCAACAAATTCTCATACTCTTGGCGACCCATTTACAGATTTCACTTGTTTTCGATCTCTCAGCGGAATTTTGCCCACAATTCGATCACATTCAACAAGATGCTTGATGCCGTGGGGAAGTCGAGAAATATTGATCTTTTCTGGGATCTGTGCAGGGACATGGGAGAACAACGTTTGGTCAACCTTAAGACATGTATAATTGCCTTGAGAACTCTAGCTTCTGCACGGGAGTTAAAGAAATGCGTCGAATTCTTTCATCTGATGAAAGGTTTTGGGTATGAGTGTAAAGCTGAGACCTTCAACAAGGTGATTGATTGTTTGTGCAGAAACAAGCTTGTGCTGGAGGCAAAGCATGTGGTTTTCAAATCAAGAGATTGGATTACTCCCGATAGAGAAACCTACAGGTGTTTGATAAATGGTTTCTGCGACGTGGGTGATCTGATTGAAGCCTCCAAGATGTGGAATTTGATGGTAGAAGAAGGATTTGATCCAGATGTTGGTGCTGTGGAGGCAATGCTGGAAACCCTGTTCAAGAACAATAAGATCGATGAAGGAATTCGTCTTTTCGAATCAATTAAAGAAGAAAACATGGCCTTCTCTACATATCAGCTGGTGATCAAGTGGCTATGCAAGAAAGGTAAAACGGTGGAAACTTACAGAGTTTTCCAGGAGCTGCAAATGAGGGGAATAAAACCTGATAATGCGATATGGGGCTCCATCATTTACATGCTTCTGACAAGAGGAAGGGTGAATGAGGCCTATAATGTTCTAAAACAAGTGGAAAATGCTGACATATCAGTATATCATGGGATGATCAAGGGGCTATTGAAGCTAAAGAAACCAAGTGAAGCCACAGAAGTTTTCAGGGAGATGATAAAACAAGGATGTGAACCGACAATGCATACTTACGTGATGCTCCTGCAGGGCCATCTGGGTAAGAGAGGGCGCCGAGGTGACGATCCGCTGGTAAACTTCGACACCATCTTCGTAGGAGGCCTGATCAAGGCCGGGAAGTTACTAGAGGCAACTAAGTATGTGGAGAGGGTGATGGACAGGGGTGTTGAAGTGCCGCGATTTGATTACAACAAGTTCCTGCATTGCTTTTCCAATGAAGAAAGCATTGCAATGTTTGATGCAATGGATGCAAAGTTGAGAGAAGTTGGGTTGTTTGATATGGCAGATATATTTGCTCGGTATGGCCAGAAAATGGCAACAAGAGCTCGAAGAAGAAACAGAGGAAACGAGCAACCAGAACAGTTACAAAACACATGATCATCAACCACCCGAATAACCCAACTGTGTATTTTGTTCATGGAAACTGGAAGCAATCCTTGTATATCAATATAAGCGTCCCAAAATTTCGTGGAAATTTTGTATTTTTTTTTTCCAAATTTGATCTTTTTTTAATTTTTATTTTTTAAATCAAATTCAAAATTCGAATATTGTTCTGTCCCCCACGCTCGTTTAATATAAGAAACTGAATCCATTTTTATTGTACATGGATAGGGACAGGGCCGCCGATAATGGGCCTTCATTTGGTCCAGTGGGCCCATTACTATACCGAATACTAATGGGCCCATTGGATCCGTGGGCCAGGGTTTGATCCACTCAAAGTCACGATTAATGTAATCCCATCTTGACTTCCATCTCAACCGTCGATTTCCGCCATCACCCGAAGCAGACCCCGCAACGATATTTGTCGGTGTGAATGAGATGTTGCATCCGTAAATGGATCGCGTCTTTGACCTGGAAACCAATGTTCTGACTTTTAATTTCCGATAATTTTATTATTTATTATTTAATTTTCAGTATATATATATATATATATATATGATTTAATTTGTAATAAATTAAATAATATTTCCAGCAAAACAACAGCGAAATGGTAACCGCTTTCCAGAGCGCGTTTTTATTTCCCTAGATGGGGCCCACAAGGGAGTGCACATCGTCATTTATTTAAATATAAAAGAATTTTTTTTCTTTTTTTTGGTTTTAAATACGATTACAAAAACTCACTCAGAAGACGGGAAGAATGGAGGAGTAATTTCACGGACTCTGAAAGCTCGATGGTTACACACTGCAATTCTCCGGCGAGGAGACGGATTTAGGATTCCTTCTTGGAGCTATAGAGTGTGTTTTCTGGCTTATTCCATTTTTGGAGATCGAACCTTCTTCTCATTTCTGTAACTGAGACGCTCGAGGAGAGTCCGCGTTGATGCTTCAGTTGATGTGACTGGTATGTTGATTCACCGTGTCATGTTTCTTGTAGAAGTTTCATCGGGGTCGCGGAAAGCTTCTTTTTTGTACTGTTTGTGGTTTTAGTTGGGATTGTTCTGTCTGGGCAAGTGTGATTCTTCGTCTTCTTATCGCTTTCCGTTCCGCAGATTTGTTGAGTTTCTGGATTTTTTTTATTATGAGATAAAAGACGACTTTTTTTTTATGCGATTGTTTTGCTGCGTCTACTTGTTTTGAGGCTGTACTATTTTGTTCTTCATGAAACTGATACCTAGTTGTGATGAATTGAAAATGCCATTTGCCTGGTGTTTTCCCAACTTTTACCTAATATATCCAATCTGAAGAATGTTTGTATTTCTACATTCGGGAAATTAACTTAGCTGAATATAACAGGTGTTGATTGCATATTTATTGCAAGATGTTCAACATTTTGCGCTTTTTAGTTTTAACATCATTCTTTACAGGCTGCAATGGCGAACAGGTTTCAGTCAGGTAACAGTAAGATCAGGAGTTCTTTATCGATTTTCATAGTGTCTGGTTTGTGCCTTTTCTTCTACATCATTGGAGCATGGCAAAAGAGTGGCATTGGGAGAGGAGACAGCATTGCATTGGCAGTAACTCAGACTGCCACAAAGTGTAACATTCTACCCAACCTTGATTTCGAAACCCATCATGTTGGTAAAGCTGAGGAATCCGATTCTAAAATAGTCATCTACAAGCCATGTCATTCACGGTACACAGATTACACGCCTTGCCATGATCAAGGCCGTGCAATGACCTTTCCAAGGGAAAACATGATCTACCGTGAGAGACACTGCCCACCTGAAGGTGAAAAGTTGCATTGCCTGATTCCTGCTCCTCAAGGGTATGTTACACCATTTCCATGGCCCAAGAGTCGTGATTATGTCCCCTTTGCCAATGCCCCTTACAAAAGCCTGACTGTGGAGAAGGCTATTCAAAATTGGGTTCAATATGAAGGCAATGTATTTCGGTTTCCTGGTGGGGGGACACAGTTCCCTCAAGGTGCCGATAAGTACATCGATAATCTTGCATCAGTTATACCAATTGCAGATGGAACTGTGAGGACTGCCCTCGATACTGGGTGTGGGGTATGTTTTTAATCACATCGTTTCTATCTTGCTTCTTGGTTCTTATTCTAACTGTGAGGACTGCCTTCGTAACTGTTCTTAATGCTGTGTTTTATGAATAATTACGCAAGGTTGCTAGCTGGGGTGCATATCTTTGGAAAAGAAATGTCATAGCAATGTCCTTTGCACCAAGAGACTCGCATGAAGCTCAGGTACAGTTTGCTCTTGAAAGGGGGGTACCTGCTGTCATTGGTGTTCTTGGAACAATAAAGATGCCGTATCCATCTGCGGCTTTTGACATGGCACATTGCTCCCGTTGTCTTATACCATGGGGTGCAAATGGTGGGAGTAATAGCTTTTGAAGTTTTCGATCCGAAGTTACTTTTTTTTGTCATTAATGGCTTCTGTTTGCAGATGGACTTTATATGAAGGAAGTCGATCGTGTACTCAGGCCTGGTGGTTATTGGGTTCTGTCTGGCCCTCCTATTAATTGGAAGACGAACTATGTTGCATGGAAACGACCAAAAGAAGAGCTTGAAGAAGAACAAAGGAAGATTGAGGAAATCGCTAAACTTCTCTGCTGGGAGAAGAAATTTGAGCATGGTGAAATCGCTGTGTGGCAGAAGTCCAAGAATGCCGATTCTTGTCGTGCAGCACAACAGAATGCTGGAGTAGAAGCCTGTCGACCAGAAGATGCTGATAATGTTTGGTAAGGATCTCTTGTTCCATTGATATCTGAAAAGATCTTATGCTTCAATCTTTGTTCAAATCTTCTTGGTGTAACCAGGTATAAGAAAATGGAGCAATGCATCACTGCTGCTACTGCGGGTGACACATCACAGGATTTAAAACCATTCCCTGAGAGGCTCTATGCTGTTCCACCAAGAATTGCTAGTGGCTCCAACTCTGGAGTATCAGCTGAGACCTACAAAGATGATAGCAAGCAATGGAAGAAACACGTTAATGCCTACAGAAACATCAACAAGCTGCTTGACACTGGACGCTACCGGAACATCCTTGATATGAATGCTGGCCTTGGAGGATTCGCTGCTGCCCTCCAATCCCCCAAATCGTGGGTCATGAATGTCGTACCTACAATCTCAGAAAAAAACACTCTTGGTGTAATCTACGAAAGAGGGTTGATTGGCATTTATCATGACTGGTATGTCTTCCTCATTGCAACAAGATTTTCCGCCTGTACTGCTTAAAGTTCTGCTGATTCTTTTTCACCTGATCAGGTGTGAAGCTTTTTCAACATACCCAAGGACGTATGATCTCATCCATGGTGATGGTGTCTTCAGGCTGTACAAGGACAAGTAAGTCACCATTGACATGAGAAAACAGCATATCTCGATTAGCATCCATTCTGCTAGCATCATGCTGAAGTTTAAGTTTCACAGGTGTGAGTTGGGAGACATTCTCTTGGAGATGGACCGGATTCTCCGGCCGGAAGGGGCCGTCCTACTCCGCGACGATGTGGACGTCCTCGTAAAGGTGAAGAAGATGTTAGGAGGCATGAGATGGGACTCCAAGATGGTTGATCACGAAGATGGCCCTCTTGTACCTCAGAAAATTCTGGTTGCTGTTAAGCAATACTGGGTTGCTGGTAACTCTACATCTGCTCACTGACGCAATGAAGCTTCTGACTAGCGGCCATGGATGAAAAAGAATCAGGAGAAACAAAGAATTCATTTGTAATGTTGTATCAGTTCATTATGTACTCCAAAGCTGTGTTTTTTTTACTGTGGAATCTCCACAATATGAATGGTGTCATAGAAGAAACTCCTTGTTAAACTAAATCCAATTTAGGGCTTCCTCTGACGTAACTGGGAGATTTCTATGAATCAATGCAAGCCCTCTCCGTCTCCAGGATATTCAAACTTCCGATTCTCCGCCTGCCGATGCCGATTTCATTTCCCATTAGATGTTCTTCCTGCTCCGGAATTCTTACAGGTTTCATTGATCCTTTGAATCCAATGCAGTGTACGATGTTTGAATGAATTTGTGACTAGGTGAAGAGCGAAAGCTGAGAAGGGGTATGATGGATTGCTGCTGGATGCGGGAGGAACATTGCTGCAATTAGCGAAGCCTGTTGAAGAAACTTACTTGAGGATCGGCCGGAAATACGGTGGGTAATTCATTCACCGCGGTTTCTTTGATATAGTATAGTTTCTGAACAATCTCTGATTGCAGGGGTAGAAGCTACCGCAGCTGATATCAAACAAGGTTTCAGAAAAGCTTTTTCCGCTCCATGGTCCGGGAAACTGCGTTATCAGGTTTTCTCCTTCTGAATTACAAAATCTTCAATCTTCATTTGTTGGATTCGAAACATAACCATGAAATTTGACCAAAGAATTATTTATACTGATCTGCTCTAATAGGGAGATGGTAAGCCATTCTGGAAGCTTGTGGTTTCTGAAGCCACTGGCAGTGAAAATCCCGATTACTTCGAAGAGGTCTATCAGGTGTTTGATTGTTGGTTTCTTTATCGGGCAGATCCTTTTTTTTTTTTTTTTTTTTTTTTAGTAATAACCCTGTTTCTACTATGCAATCTGTATCAGTACTATGCTCATGGAGATGCATGGCGTCTTCCTGAAGGGGCTTCTGATACTCTCCTGTGTCTTCACGACCATGGGGGTGAGTGAGCATCAACCATTTTTTGAAGAAATCAGCACCTCGATCATGAAGTTTGGCATCAGAAAGTGTGATTAGTTAAATGATTTTGCAGTAAAACTTGCGGTAGTATCCAACTTTGACTCCCGCCTGAGGAAGCTACTCGAGGACCTCAATGTATTACATCTGTGAGTTTCCATGGTCATTTCATTTCTAGCTGCTTATCTACAACAGTAGCTCTGGTGATCAGGGATTCTGAAAATTCCTTATTAAAGATTTGATGCAGTCATCATATCTTCAGAGGTTGGATACGAAAAGCCAGACAAGAAGATCTTTAAAGCAGCACTAGATGCGATTTCTGTGGAGGCAGAGAAAGCAGTTCATGTTGGAGATGATGTAACGGCTGACAAAGAGGGAGCTAATGCTGTGGGGATTCATTGCTGGTAAGCTTTTCCTTCATTTTATATTCAAATTTTTCTCTGGTTTACAGAAGAACTTCAAAGCAAAGTAGTTGAATTTGCACATACAGGTTATGGGGAACAGATGTGGGCAACTTCTCAGACATCAAGAATAGGATCCTTTTGTGATCAAGGCCAGGCTGATCGCTGTATCACTGCTTGAAGCAATTGTACCCTGAACTAATGGTAAAAATAAAGCACATAACCTGTGTTCGAACAACATAAGATCTCAAGGTTTATAATTTATGTGATGACCAAGTGTTTTCATTACAAAAACTATCTTCTTGTCAGAAATGAAGGAATACGAAGAATCCAAGCCAGCAGAACATCTCAAACCAATTCCAAAGCACAAGATCCCAGGTTCCATTCAAAGAATTCCTTTAATAAGAAAGGAAGATGTGGAAGTTCTGAGTGCACGTTTAACATATCCCATCCATGACCAGAATTTGAATGTGATTTCAGTACCTGCTTTCCTAAATAATTGAAGAAAGATTATATGACTTCTGTGCTCTATAACAAATGGTGCTGTAGATGGATCGATCATCAGCATCCCATCACAGCGCAGTTATACACGAAACTCCCGGACTGTTTGCTACCCAGCAATTCCCATTGTGGCAAAGAGGATTCCTGAGGAGTCCAGGAGTTGACTTCTATGTAACCTTCACTGGCATTGCGAGGGCCTCCGATGACAATCAGGCGATCTCCACATGCCCTGAAAGCCAGCCCCCAGCCATACATAGAATCAGCTCGCTCCGGTAGCTGCCCTACAGTTTGCCAGATTCTACTAACCTTATCATACTTCTTCACCTCCATTTCAGCATAATCTGCTGCATAGAGCTGGTTATCGACAACAGCAATCAAGGGTGGTGCTTCTGATGTCGCCGGGAGCTCGTTATCTCTTGCAGAACGGGTGCCGACCGGAGACATGTTGGGGATCTCAGTCCATGTTCTGGTCTCTAAATCATACTCCTCTCCGGATGTGAGGAGCTGAGAATTGGCACCTCCTATTCCTCCCACCACATAGAATTTACCGTCCATGAAAACACCTGAACACATCTTCCTTGGCTTCTTCATGCTTGGTATCGTGGTCCAGACCCCGGTTTCGGAGTTGTACATCTCCGCAGAGCTCAAAATGTGGCCACGAGAGTCGCAGCCGCCGGCCAGAATCGCAACCTCGCCGAGACTTGCTGACCCAAACAAGCATCTTGGTGAGTTCATGTTCTTCCCTGTTATCCATGTATTTGTTAACAAGCTGTAGCTGTAGATGACATGAGACGTGAGACCCCGGCCAAAGACCAGCAGCTCAGTGCCAACCGCCAAGGACTCCTTATCAGAGAACACGAAAAAGTCATTAGGATTCATCCTTGGCAGATGCATCCAGCGCCGCCGAGCCGGATCGAAAGCCTCCCATTCCAGCAACTGGCGTGAGAAGTAGACCCAATGCTCCACCACGCCGTTCAACCTTCTCAGCTTGTAGAGCTCCCCACTCCGGATAAGCGATCGGAAACTCCGGTTCAACGCAGAAATTGAACCATAATCAGCTCTTGAGCATTTGATCAAACAGCTGATGGAGTTATCCCTCCCAATGGCGGGTATCAAGGAACTCAAATGGGAGTTTTCGCCGCGATGGAACTGTGTGGCTGATTGAGACAAACAGAACGCACCAGGGATCTCAGAGTCTGGTTGCTTGCTTTCCCTTTCCACCAGATCCTCATTCATCCCCTCCTCCACTGGCCGCTTGCTCCATCGAGCGCCGGCTGCCTTCCCGAGGCTGTAGCTCCGGCATAGCCAGGTATGCTCACAGATCCTGGAAACCAGACAGCTCCTATCTTCCAGCATGTTAATGGATCCAAAGCTGATATGCATATTCCTCCTGCTTCACCAGCTGCACAAGGGAAACACAACAAATGAAGATGTGTGAATCGGATTCAGAACAAAGGAATCAGGAGCATAGAATTCTGGGATCAGAGAGGGGCGCTTTGGTAATCCAATTACATCCCAATTCTACTACTGCACATTCATTGAATTGCCGAAATACAGAGAAACAGGAGGAGGCAGTAACAGCACTGAAGAACCCAAATGCAGCTTATTATATTCCTGGAACACGAGATCCGGTAACTCTCCCAAAATGGTCAAAAAGTTAGATACAGATAAAGCAATTTGTAAGAGCAGCTTACTTGAAATTGAAACTGAAGAAGAAAAAAAAAAGAAAAGAAACCACATTGAGTTGCATACCAAAACTCCATAAAAATCAAAACTTTCGGAACAGAAAATCTCCAGAAATCAGATCGACACACACCCGGCTTCCAATACTCCTCGAAGATTCAAAAATAGGGAGCAAAAACCACAGCACCCATCTCGCATTGGCTCCCCAACGGGCCTAAATCGATAGATCTGGCTCATAGTGGGGCAAATAAGAGGAACTCTGACCAGGAAACCATCAACAACAAAGGAGTAACACACATCCAGTAAAAAACCAGTCGTGGGGTGGAGTTATATTACATTTTCGACATTTGAATTTTGGATAAACCAGAGCCCATCCACCCAGCAGCAGCAAAGTGATAAGATACAGAAGTGTCAGGATAAAGATGGAAAGCAGGGGGTTTGGATTAATACCCTCTGAAAAACTACAACTAATTCTTCCGTTATTTCTTTCCTTTAACGGGTTCCCAGAGATCCTTCGCTATACGCTTGCCATTTTGGCTTTGCGTGCGCGCAAACGAAAAGAAACCCCAGTGCAATAGCTTTCCAAATTCTCCTTGCTCTCTCCTAAACAACACCTTACCATTTTCTTTTTTTCTTACAAAAAAACATAAATGAAACTCAACCTGTTAAACCCAGTACACACTCTGCTTAATCTGCACCAATACAAATAAACGCAGCAGCAACGCAGGCGCTTGACCAAAGGGGAAGACGACGACGAGCTCTGGATTATGTCTCAATAATCAGCATGGTCATTAGTGATGTATTTAATTCTGTATCCGTACGGAAGCTCGAATTTATGGCCCCACATGACTGTTATCTACCACCCTGCTCCTACTCAAAGTAAAATCCATTCCAATAGACCCACCTAATAAAAATAATACTACTGGGGGAAATTCATTTTTTTTAATTATTAATATCCTGTTTTCTGCATTATTTATTTTATAATACAAAAACAATAAATATCACAGCTTGCAAAAAACAAACAAAAAAAGAATGTGTTTTTATTAAGGTGTAAAGGTTTTTTATGTCAGTGAACTGGGTTATTTTCTCTGGTAATCACCAACGGTAATTTTTTTTTACTGCTAGGCTTTATGGCGTACCTACCGGGCCTTCTTCACCCATCCCAAATTTTATTCCAAAATTAATAATAAATATTAATAATAATTGATAACTTCGTTAGCATTATTTAATAATAATTAATGTGGTTAGTGATGCATACCTAAGCTTCAAATTGGTAGGAGGGCTGAACAAATTTAGGTTAGTAATCGAAAAAACCAATTAACCGAACACATTGAACCGAACCTAAATCGAAAAATTCCGTTCGATTTTGGTTATTGGTTTGATTTGATTTAAGTTTAGTTTTAATTCGGTTAATCCTAATAATCACCTCTAATTGATAGTATGAACGGTTCCGGTATCGGGTCAAACCGGTGGGTCTTAACCATATTCTTGAGTTTTTTTTAATTAGATTCTATTTCTCAAAAAATAATTTTTGAAAAATGGTTACAATAAATCATAATTTGGGTTCTTAAAAATAATAAAAGGTTTAAAATTTATGGTTTTTTAAAATAATAATTCTTTGTGTTTGATAACAAAAATGCTTTTTTACAATATTTTTCCATAAGAATTTATTTCATAGGCTATAGAGTGTCTTGGACTCGGATACAAAACCGGGTCGGGATCCGGATATTTAGGTGAAAAAGCAAAACGAACAAAAAGGTGTGGATTTAAATAACCTAAATTATTTTAAAATAATAATTTGTACGAAAATCGTACCTAATTTAAAAAATTATTAAACATGGGGCTTTAATTCCTTTTTGCTCTTCCAGTCATATAATTTGGGCTCGGAGTGGGCCCCCTAGTGGCGTCCCGCAGCCCCCAACATGGGCCCCCACAATCCTGACAGTGAAAGCTGGCACGTAATTTAAAAACAAATAAATTCTCTCTAAATCTAAATCTAAACCTAAATCTATAATTTTATTTCGAAAAAAAACATTAAATATGTATAAAATAACATTTTTTTTTATTTCCTTACAAGGAACTCCTACGTGGGTGTCAGGGAATGGTCTCCAGTAACTTGCCTATTTCTTACTTGCCCTGGAGACAGAGCGCGCACGTGCCTAATCGTCCCCCGTGGAAAATAAAGTTACTATTTTTATTGAAAGAAAATGATTCGCGCTAGGGTTGGCAAGGGCAACGATTAGGCACGTGCGCACTCTGTGGGCAAGTCACCATCTGACACCCACGTAGGAGTTGAGTACCCACTACCCTGTAAGGAAATTGTTTTTTTAAAATAAAAAAATGTTGTAGCCGCAGCGGCCCAACAAGAAAAATGAGCCCAAACCCATATGTGGTGGTACCAGGGCAACTCCCAACCTAGCTGATGGGAGTTGGGCCGCCGCCGGGAGCCACGGCGGAGGCTACGTCGGAGGCAACACCTCCGTGTGGTTCCAAGAAGAAGCAGCTGGTGAAAGAGTACGAGCTTCTCAAGAGAAGGTTGGATGCACTGTTGGCTGAACTGGATGCCCTCAAAGGTCTGCACCAGAGACTCAGTGGCATGGTACTATGAATCTCATCTCAGTCATGCAAATTCTGCAGCCAGCGGGTGAAAGAATCCACCTTGCGGAAAGAAGGAAGATGAAAACTTGTGGAGCAGATTGGTACTATGAAACTCGAGCATTGTTTCAGCAGATGGCAGCAATGCTGCTCTAAATCCAGGGCACCAAATTGGATCATGTTGATGATGGAAGGAGGATTAAGCAGCCCCATGGTTTGATCAAGCCAATTAGCATTCAGGAAATGATCTATCCCTGTACTTGTAGCTAACATGCATCTCGTTATACAGGACATGGGTTAAACTTTTCCTTCGCACTTCATACACTGGCTACATGCACTAATCATAGTAAAGATCAACATGGAACATATGTCTCTCTCGTTAAACTTTTTCCTTCATACAATGTGTATAAACATCACTCATGGTTGACAGGTATCTTATTTGAAGCATGATGAAATCGAAAATCAACATGGTGGGCAGAAACTTATATCTGCAAAGAAAGGTTTCATTCATCTGGATCTGCATTTCTGGGAGCCTCTGCTTCTGCGTTCCTAGGTGCCTCAACTGCTCTCAACTTCTCCAATTCTGATAGACGTCCATCCAAGGATTCGTAAAGGCTATTCATCTGGATGACACCAAAAAAGTTACTCTTTTCAACAACAACAAGGCAATAATGAGAAACGCTGGTGCAAAGATAAGATAATGGCGATTATGGAGCATGCTCACTGGCACATGTTTCAGCTTCAAGATCTTAATGACTCGATTATTCTTCCTACTTATGAGTAAATCAACAACAGAAACTTAAGCTTCAAATGGCAACCCCGATATCAGAGATTACACAATTCCACCTTGTGTTTCCCAGCCAAAAAATGCATGATATCATACTAAATACTACACAATTCTCCCTTGTAAAAAAAAATGCATCACAACCTTTGCACACTTTTGTTTGTCAGAAATGAACAACGCTAGGAAAAGTGCGTGAGCTACAAGATTAGCTAACGGCTCAAGTTTACTCATTCTAAATCCGGATTTTAAATATGAAACAAAGAAAATGCCGGTATAATTGTAGGCCATTCGCTTACAAACTAATAGTGCATTGAATGACATTTGGAACAAGAGTTCTTCAAGCAAACTAACTCCTTTCTAGAATTCAAGGAGAAGTCCATAAAAACCTAACCGAAAGAAGTTCCGTTCATGGACTTATTCATATTTCATTCAAACACCAAACTGATCCAAGTGACAATAATTATGCCCCTGTAAAGGCTCAAAAACACAAGTTCCAGATGTAAATAAAAAAAAATCCCTGGCGTAACGTTGAATTCAAACGATTTATATCAATTTAGAGGAAGAGAAAAACCTGCTTAGAAAGGGCGTCGTGCGCAGCACTGTAATCTTTCTGCAGAAAATACAGGCCCGCTCCGGAAGCCACAGCTGCGCCGGTGAAGAAAGACGCAAATCGCACACGCAGCACGTAACTCATCTCTTTTCTTTCTCGATCCAGGAACCTGGATTTTCGAAAGCCGATTTTTCAATTTCTAACGGCCTATGCCTTCACACACGGCTAGGGTTTTATTTCCCCCCTTCTGTGTTTACACAAACGGCCGTCACAATTCACAGCCGTTCCGTTATCTCGTCAGCTTGCTATTTATTTTTTTATAGACGAACCTTCCGTTACATTTCACCGCCGTCACAATGTGCACTTCGGGACTCTTCGAATGCGACCGAGTATAGCTCGCCGGAAATGTGACCGGACTTTCAGGCGAAACAAAAGTCGGCTTCTTCTGAACGAGCGTCGATCAGATGGCGATACGCCACGGCCTGATCCAGCAAAGTCACGACGGAAGAAGCTCACCACCACCAATGGCGGCGACAACAGTTTCCTTTAAGAAAACTGAATCATTTACAGCATCCCTAACCTCGGATGATCCTAATGATGGAATGCTAGAAGATTTGATTGTCAAAACACTGGTTCGGAGTAAAAGGTCACGCTTCAACGAGGCTGCTCAGTACAGGCTCCTGAGGCATTCCATCAGCGCGTCCGTCTGCTCCGGCTTCCCTACAGAGACACGGACATAACCAGACAACTCCTTTTTGCTGTAATGGCGGATCATCACCCCATTCTCGGCAAGATATTCCTATGGAGGTTCCAAAGGTGTTACTACCAGACGAATGACTGACACAACAAAAGATGGTGGGCTTCCTTACCTTCACCTCCTTAGCATCCATTCCCGAAGTGACTTCACACAGAATGAAGTTCGAATGGCTGGGGAAGGGATGAAGGAAGGGAACTTCTTGCAGAAGATCGAAGAGCCGGTTGCGTTCTTGAACCAACGCCACTTTCACTTTCTGGGATACATCAAACAAATGATTCAATATGAACACACTCCTGAAAGTGGAATCTTCGAAAGAGGAAGCTGCGGTTCGCACCTCTAAGTATTCAGGATTCTGTAGTGCTGCGCATGCCGCAACTTCAGCAGCCACAGAAACGTTATACGGTTGCTTAGCCCTCCACATGTATTTGATGATGCTCAGAGGAAATGCTCCATATCCGACTCGAAGGCCGGCTAATGCTGTTACAACAAATGCAACCGGGCAGGATTTTGAAGAAGTCCCAGAACTGTATCATCCGGAATGCAATGAAATATGTAGTTCTTCTAGTGTAGATGGTAAGTACCTGCTCTTTTGCTGAATGTACGAAGAACTATCAGGTTCTCAAACCTTTTGACCCATTGCATCTTCGATTCAACTCCGGAGAATTCGATATACGCTTCATCCAGGATAACCAGGACAGGGGTTTTCAGTATTCTCAGAAGTGTTTCATCGTCGATGATGCTACAAGAAAAACAAAATTAAGACTCCCACGTACATTTTACAATAAAGGAAAACAGCGTACCTTCCATCTGGATTATTTGGAGATGTCAAGAATATGCACTTCGGCTTGTCTTGCTCAATAACTTCAAGAATCTTTTCCAAGTCCAAACTGAAGTCGACTTTGCGAGGAACTGGCATTGAAATTTCAAGGAGCCAACATTAAAGAAAACGATACCATCACAACAGACAGAGAAGGAGAACGAAAAGGAAGCAGATAGAAGAATGTACCCTTGATTACACCTGCAGCGTTAACTGCAGCATCAAATTCATACATTGTGAAAGTTGGTGGGCAGTCCAGAATTTTGTCACCAGGTTCTAACACACATCTGCAGGATCAAACACAGTGATGATATTGAAGAAAACGAACTCCAAAAAAATGCTGCCTTTTCCTGAAAACCTAATCAAATTCTGATGCTTGAAGTTCAAAATGAAACAGAAACTAGATTTGTTGAATGTTACACTTAAAAAGGTGGAATTGTTTGTGATAAAATTTCCCATTCATTCATCAAATACCATACCAATGATACTTAGGAAACAACCAAGAAGCAAATATAGTTGAGATCGCATACCGCATAATGAGATCAATGAGCTCATCCGCACCACAGCCAGCTAAAATATAGTCAGACTCAAGGCCAGAATCCAAAGCAAGTGCTGCTCTTAATGTGCGGCTTTCAGGATCGGGATAAATATAAGGGAATTTTAAATTTCCCAAAGCCTCAAAAACCTTAAAGATGTTTCCAGACAATGGAGATGATAACTCAAGCTAGTAATCGAAATTTCAATGGAACCCAGATAACACAATATGCTCACCTCTGGAGGAGGACCGTATGGATTTTCATTTGCATCTAACTTTACGATATCCTCTGGTTTTCGACCAAGCCGAGCAGATAACACCTAACATGTGCTACTAGTCTTAATACCAACAATCAAATAGAATGAAAATTTTCAAGTCACAAATGAGATCACTTGACAAAGGAAGATTTTGAACGACGCCCAAAAATCACAGAAGCGGCAAGCATGGAATACGACAAACATATAATCAACCCCAAAAAAGGCGTAATCAATAGGGAGGCAGATGAGAAATTCAAAAAATGGGCGCAAGAATCTCACTTCAAATGGGAAGATTGGCTGATAAGGAGACAGATTCCGTATATGCTGACGAATGAAAGAATCTCCGGTCAACAAACGCCCCCCATTTTCAAGTTGGCCGTCCTCCTTCACCGGAGCCGCCGCGGAGGCAGAGGCGGCAATCGGAAGGATAAATCCAATCCTATTTCGAGACAAATAAGGGGAATACCTCGGCCTATCTACGAAAGTGCACGAAGAGCCACTGGCGAAGCACTCTATGACACCCATTAGCAAGAATCGGCAGAAAACAAACCGCCGTCAGACAACGGAAGCCCTGAAGACCCCTATCGACTATTCGACTTTTTCCCTTAAAAAATCTTACCTTTTTTGTCTTTTCATACCAAAAAATCACCAATCATTTATGAAACTTCAATGAGAGTGGGTCGTTGTAGTGATTAGTAAGGGAGATTAACACGCAGTTGGACACGAAGTGTATGCGTTAATACAAAATTAAGGAACAGATATGAAAACCCTGTGCCACGCTTCCTCCTCTGAGACAAGGGTAGATAACTTACGTGGCCGGAATCACACCACCGCCGTTCAGTTCAAAGTGTGTGCCTTCAAGCAAGAATCCATCAGGGACCTCGTCTCGAGCTCCAACCGTAACATGCGGGAACCGTGTCACTTACTTGAATTCCAAGCTTCGGGGCTTCCATCTTCCGGTGTAGAAGGTAATTCCAGCACTGGAATACTGTCACTAACCGGTTTTGGAGGGACCCTAAACTTAAGTCAGGTTTCCCGATCAACTCCGGAGTGAAGCTGATTGATGTGGAGAGATGATGAGGGGAGAGAGCTACCGGAGAGGCTGGAATGTTGGATGGCTGTTCAGAAAGGATGTCTGAACATACCGGATTTGCAAACAGTAAGGCAAATCAAATGGTTGAATTGAAGATGAATTAACGATTTACCAGATCTCACTGGTATCAAACAAATGCAAACGAACGTAAGAATAAAAGTCAAATTCCGAAACCTCATCACACGATTATTGCTGTTATCTGGAGCAATCAAGAACGAATGTGCATCGAAACAATGAAAATCTGTCTCTAAAACCTTACGTCTTCTCCCGAAATAGCTTGATTTCGTTGCACTTGACTTTGATCCAGTTGACGCCGCCAAGCGCTCCGTCCTTTGGTAACCTACAATGGCGAAAACCTTTGCTTTCTCAACGCCGACGGCGGAAACCTCCTTATTCCGCTCGAGCGTCTCTTTCATTTCTTTGTCAGCTCCTTACCGCCGGAGCGATCATCCACCGCCGCCGTGGGATTGCTATCGGGAAACGTTGAATTTACGAGTACGAGTACATTCTCATCTCAATCACGAGTTTGACTGCAAAATATGGGCCATATTGGGCCGAAAAGTTGAAAACGGGCCACCAGTTTAACATGACGGGGGTGGGCCCATCAAACCCTTTGCCTCTGGTATTTGAGATATCCTTAAGGGCCTCAAGCCCATTTTCATATTTCATATATCATATGAAATTGCGGACGACAGAGAATTCCAATGACGTCACTTTCCGATCACACTAAACCGCGCCGCCTAGCGGCGCACTGGCGATTTGCTGTCTGCAAACTCGCTATTCCAGATTACATTTTCGAAACTCGAACTGGGTTTATGGACACACTTCACCTCCCCAAGTCGACAACTAATTATTTACATTGAAAATGCACAATCGAGAAACAAATCTCGATGGCATCGCGGAAACGGGAAGGGAAATTAGTCGGGTTTGTTAATTTGCTGTGTTGTGGTTGCTGTTCAGGATTCAAGCTCAGAGATGCTCTGTAAAGATGGGCGCCACGATTTGTGTCTTCTTCCCGACGAACCTAAACAGCATCTCGGCTGATTTCTCACAGACCTTGAAACCTATGGAACAAAAAAATGTTGAATCCGGTGAGTGAACGCAGTAGAGCATTTTAAAGAAATCCGATTGGTATACTGTACACTAGTGTTTTTCATCTGGGTTTCTAGTTTACGCAGATCTTCCTGATTCTTCTTCCTCGACTTCTCCAAATTCGCCGTCTTTTTAGCTGCGATGACTCTCAAAACCTCTGCAACAAAACCCCACAAAATTCCTTCACCAACAGTCAAGGAAAAGAACAAGGAAGGAGAATGAAAACAGACACAGAAAGAGAGAGCACCTTGGGTAGAAACGAGACGGTAATCCTGTCCGAGGTGGAGCGTTTCAGCGGGCCGGAGAAGCTTAACGCGCGTGAAATTCACGCGCCGCCTAGTATCATCACCTGGGCCATGATCTCCGGTGTGGACAATCGGGATTACGAGGGAAACATAGTGGCCGGGGTTCATCCTCATCACCTCTGCGGCGGAGATGGGCCAGTACACCCTCTGCTGCTTCCCATTGGGTGATGTATCACAAGCGCCGCAGCGTCCACGCCCTGACAGTTCCCCATCTGCGTTTCTTTTCTTTTTTTTAATCTCCTGAGCCCTCGAAGAAGAAGAGAAGTGCTCGTTCAGCTGCTTGTACAAATAGGCCTACTGCTCTAGCTCTGGAACAACGAAAATTTCCATAAATACCCTTTTTTACTTCCTCCACTCCCTCAGAACGCTATAAATAGGAGGAAGTGCAAAGGAAACCAGAAGCCCATTTCCTAATGTAATTATTATACACGTAAAAAACCGACATAATGTATTTATTATATTATATTTATTGTAATTATTACTCCAATATATCTATATACATTACATAATGCGAGCCCACGGTCCAAACTCGGGTTATTGCCCACGAGTTTCATTTTTTATTATATATATTATTTACGAAAAGTTAATATCATTTTATAATATTATTATTATTACCGAGAATGGAAAAATAAGGTTATATTTAATTATACTTCTCGAATAATGGTTTTTCATAATTCATTCTAATAAAATAAAACTCGAATCTCTTCGAGTTTTTAAAGTTAATTATTATTTCTGCATTTTTAATACGATAACAAAATTATTCATATCGTATTTATTAATAATACTAAAATTTATGTAATGAGAGCAAAAGGTCCAATTCAAAAACTCATAAAATTATAAGCTTTTGAAGGCTTTCTGATAACGTAAATCTCATTCACAATTAAGTTTTTTCTTGAATAATTTTGTAAAATTTTCGCTATATTGCATACGTTTGGAAAATCATAACTACGTTAAGCGAAAAATCTCTTCAAAATTGATTTTAGTAAAATTGAATTTGATAAAATGAAAATTGATATATGTGATAAATGGAATTTTCCTAATATCAATGCAAATAAAAATAGAAAATCTGTATCAAATAAATTTATAATCCATAATCTACACAAAATAAAAATTTAAAAAACTTGTATAGTGGAATCAGGGTCGATCACAAAGAACTTGTGCTTGCTAAGTGTTTTAGTACATGCATAATTTCGGATAACAGTAAGTCTTAGTCTAAGCTCGAATTAACAGTGGTAAATAAGTTCAGTAAACAAGAAAGTAAATAAAAATTGTCCTTCCGCCTGTTAGTTATTGTTCACAGCCCGGAACAGTAGCGCTTGACTAGGCTCCGGTGCTACTCTTGGTAGTGAAGGCCCTCCTTCTCCCTTCTGGTAGGTGTTTTTTGTGTTGGCGAAGAAGACCCCCCTTTTGCGTCCCCCATGCTATTCGCTTCCACTTTTCGCTCTCCTCTTTCTTTTTCGAATTAATTTCCTTTTCTTTTGCTTCACTCCATTGCACTATTTCTGTCTGCCAGTACTGTTCCTGACTGTCAGTACTGCTCCTGGCCTAAACTTGCAGACTGCGGTGGCAGCAGAACAATGCTCTTTTTCCTTCTCCGGATTTTGCGCCTTTTTTCGCTTGTTTTACACGCTTGCAAGTCTGATTTTCGGCATATCTCCCTGCTGAACTTACTGAGACATCAATAACATGAGTTGTGTACTAAATCAAAGGATTTAGTCCACTTTTCAACATAATCACATAGGATTAACATAAACACCACTAAAGCATGAAAAATCACATTTATCTAACTTAAACCATAATAAAATATAACCATTTTGTATTTTGAAATTTAGGAAAAATGTGTGTCATCAATATGTTTGAAAGTATTTTTTAAAATGATTATTAAAGAATAAATTAATGTTTGAAGTGTAAAAAATGAGAATTGATTTTAATAATCAAATGACATATTTATTAATTATATAATATTATATGATTTTTTGAATTATAATTTATGTAATACTTTTAATTTAAACATATTTATATTAAAATTTTAACTAAAAATTAACTAAATAAGTTATAATAATTATTATTATAAACTATCTATAAAAATGAGTATAATTATAATTTCAATATTATAATTAATTCTTATAGATAAGTTACTATGTCATGTTTTTCATAAATTTTAAATAATTCTCAAAAACTAGTTCTCGTAAAATATAATTTAATATATGATTGAAAGATATAAACACTTCTATCGAAATAGAATTAATTCTAGAAACTTCCATAGGTGGCTCATATATTACTGTAATAATAATTTTACTTATGTTTCTCAAAGAGAAATGGAAGAAAAATAGGGAGTTTTCATTTCATTTTCTTGTGGGCGTGGTTTTCGCATTTTAATAAATAAAACGGTGTGTGGTGAGGGGTGGGATACGCGTAGAATAGATTGATGGCTGAACATATTTACCATCATTTATGATGTTTGTGGGGTTTGTTGATACGACGTCGTCCTTCCACTTAACCCCCGGGCTTAACCACGTGGCGTGTTTGGTTATCTCAATGAACACTAATCACATGGATTATTATAATAATATTAGTTATTAGGGGATTAAAATAAATTTAATAAATTTGATAATGCAAAAACGCGTTCTTAAACTTATTTAAAAAAGGGATTTTGTTGATGTCCAAATTGCCCTCGCCAACATCCTCAACAGTGTTCAGGAAACAACTCCAGGCTCATACCTTCTGCTGCCCTTGGAATTATTTTATTTATCTTGTGTCACAGGCCATGTGGAGTATTTATGGGAGGTGGTTGATTTGATTACTAATTACATTATTTTGTTTTGGAAAAAGATAATTTAATGTACTGACGATATTTAAATAAATTGAACATATTTTTAAATCATATATTATATCTATCATTTTAAAATAATAATTTTAATATAATATTCTGAACCGTGGGCATATATTTCCCTGGGACAAAAAAGGTGGGTGAGCATCAGAAAGCGAGGGCCACCGGGGAGAGGCCACGTCATCGGTGAAAAAAATTACCGCTGTCACTTTCGAGGGAAACGCCCCAGTGATGTTACTGCCACTGCATATAACTCAGCTGCGGGTAAAAAATAAAATGGATACTCTGGCCCACAACGTTCTAATGCTATTGGGCCTCGCCGTGTAACCCGGTTTTACAAATGGGCTATCCATTTAGCCCGTAAAGCATACATGGGCCATGGGTTTTGGGCCGGAGCGCATCGTTCAGATCCGGTGCGACGTCGTTTACTTGGCTACCGGAGGAAAGTGCACATTTTTTCTTGTCGCGGCTCCCCGATTTCAACTCCGTCGCCGGAGGTTCCGATGCCGCCGCGTCATGTCTCTTTAATGAAAAGTATTTAAGTAAGGCGGACTACGCGAAAAATGTATGTAGTAAGGTTTATGGAGTTGAACAGCGTTTACTGCATTTTTAAATTAATTGTCCTCACGTGGGAACGGAGAGTGGGAGAAGAAAGAAAGAATCTTCGTCGTTGTTAACTCGGTCGGATTGTCTTGCAAGTTGCTGCCTGTTCCCAACTGCAAATTCCTTGACGCAGGTCAAATCTCATAAACCCTAGAGGAAGCAACGGATTTCTGATGTCTGAGAAACTGCAAGTCTTCGGTGTACTGGCTTGGCTACTAAAAACAAGTTGCTTGTAGCGGCGGAGGGATGAGCGCCTCTCCGATGTCCGTATCCTCCTACGATTCCGCCATTGGGGCCCCACAATCGGTGAGGAACCGAAACCCTGATTCTTCCTCGGTGTTGTGTTTTTTTCAGTGTTCTGGACTGTTTTGTGAAGGAATTGAGGGTTAATTTATGATGATAACTTCGGTGATCTATGTGCTCATTGGGTTAATATTGCAAAACTTGGTTGCTAGGAAATGATTGTCCATTGCCGTTGACTTGTAAGAAAAATCCATCTTTTTGGATACCTGTCCAGTTTTTAACATGGTACCTTTTTAATGTTTAAGGGGGTTGAAATTTGTGCAAGACTTCGGTTTGCGAAATTTGAATATTCATAACAAATGATTCTTTAGAAATTTAGGATGTGGGGCTTATGTGGCGTTTCTTATGAATCGCGATGCCATTCTGAATTGCAGAATGTTGTGGGGAGCCAATTGAATTCCCCGGGAGTAGATTCAACACTGCCAAGGCGCTGGCATGATGTGTTCTGGTTGCTTATGTTTTTGGTGCATTTGGTTGTCGTGGGATTTGCTCTGGGGGTGTTTGGACTGAACAGGTTTAGAATTCCAAATAGGCTAAACATTAGCAAGTATACCATGGGATTTATTCAAGATAAATCCGGTTTAACAGAAGAATACTGGCCTTTCTACTCCATTGCTTGTGGAGTTGGCGCACTAATGGGATGTGCGTGGCTCCTGTTGCTTGGTTCAAATGCAATTCAAATGATGAAGTTCTCAATACACCTACTGACTTCATATCTAGCAGTCATCAGTGTTCTATGTTTTTGGGCCAAGCAGTTTTTTTGGGGCGTTGCATTTGCAATTGGTGCAGCATTGCAGTTCTTGTATGTTCTAGCCGTTATTGACAGGTAAATTGTCTTCTTCTTTCGTATTATTTTTTAGTATCCCCAGTTGTGGGAAATTAGTTATTTTATTTGACAAATACAATGCTTTTTGGTTCTGGAACTTGAAATTCTGCTGGTTTATGATGAAGTTCTCTTCTTTTTTGGACATCAAATATAACGTTAACCAATTCGGTATATTCGAATTTAATTTTTTTGAATTGAAGATAAATTATTTCCTTACCTTGATTGTACTACTGCTATCTTTCAGGCTTCCATTTACCATGGTAGTTTTGCTAAGGGCAGTTAAAATGCTCTGGAAACTACCCAATCTCTTGAGAGCCGCATGCTTATTGATGCTTGTAATGCTCTTATGGCTTGCTCTCTGGACGTTCGGTGCAGCTGGAGTTATGGGTTTAGGCATCGGTAGTAGTGGTAGCTGGTGGCTCCTTTCGGTGAGGTGCCAAGTTTTTTTTTTTAGTACCATCATTTATTGATGGCATGCACATCAGTCACGACACCAATGCTTATCATGTTGCTTGCACTCCAGGTATTATCCGTGAGTTTGTTTTGGACTGGTGCAGTTTTATGTAATGTTATCCATGTTATGGTCTCTGGGGTGGTTTTCCTTGTCCTTACTCATGGTGATCAAGAAGAAAGTATGCCTCCGAAGGCAGTGCTCAGGTCATTGCGATATGCTTTGACCTCTTCTTTCGGTAGTATATGCTATGGATCACTTTTTACGGCTTTCATACGGACGCTTCGGTGGCAGGTGAGATTTTATTGGGGAAAAACGAACTCAGTCCCAAACAAGATGTATTCTAGTGTTTTATCGGATGCAACAATCACCACATAGCTTTTTCTTCTCACAGATCAGGGATTGAGGGCAAAAATCGGAAGCAATGAGTGTCTGTTATGTTGTGTCGACTTCTTGTTTCACATTGTAGAGTTCCTGGTTCGCTGGTTCAATAAGTACGCATATGTCAAGGTAGATATTGCCATGTGATTACATCCACAGAAATTCTTAGAATTCTTTCTTTGTCTAACATATATATCATTTCCTCTCCAAACCAGATTGCAGTCTATGGAAAGAGCTTCAATCGTTCCGCAAGAGATGCCTGGGAACTATTCCAGTCAACCGGCGTGGAAGCACTCATAGCATATGACTGTTCAGGCGCTGTTCTTTTCATGGGAACCATGCTATGCGGCCTCAGCGCTGGAACCTGTGCATCCATTTGGGCTAACTTCAAGCATCCTGAGAGAGCCGCCATGGTTGGTTCCACATCCATGCTGATCGGAATGATCTTGGTAAGATCCACATCCTACCACCTCCACGAAATGCCAAACACCTGACTCCCATCTCCATCTTGCCCTCCCATGTTTGCAGGTTGGTCTGGCAATGGTAGTCGTCGAAAGCGCTGTGACATCCATATACATCTGCTTTGCTGAAGACCCCTCGTTGATAAGAAGGTGGGACTCCACCTTCCACTCCCAGCTCTCAGATAAATTGCACCAGCGCCTGCAACACAGAAGCGCCCGCGCCATGGAAGGCAGGATAGATGCACAGATGCAGTCAGCAGTTGTTGCTTAAATCAGGCTTCCTGCATTTTCTCTCCACAAAAGATGGATCAGGGGACAACCCCATTGTCCAGGAGCTCAAGGAACAGCTCATAGGTACGCTTATCACTCAGTTTGCATTCATGATTTGCTGTTACTACAGGGGAAAGAAATCATAGTGTGCACTTTGATATTGGACTGAAATGGCATTTGAAATATAGGGGATCGATTCATTTTTTTTTTTTTTTTGGGTTTTTTGAATATGAAATAATGAGGAAAATGCAGAACCATGGAAAAAATATTGCATTAAATTAGATGCCACATTCATTCATGTGTTGATGACATTGGAACCGCTGGTAGATATGCGGATGGAATATTCTTTGTTTCTGGGTGGTGTTTTTTCTGAATTTTGAAAAAAATATAAATAGGGGGGAGGGGGGTCCTTTGTCTCGTTGTAAGAACATCTAGATCCTTCCAATTTGTAACCGAAGCTTGAAGTTGTATTTCTTTCTCTGCGTCTGGGTTGCTGTGTTCATGGACGATCTGAAGCTGAAATTCTACTCCGCGACGAGAATCAGAGTTTCGTATTCCGATCCCTACGCCACTGATTCATCTTCTGACGAATCTGAGACCAATTCGAAGAGGAAGGTCCACGAAATCGTGCTGCGACGGGCGCCGGCGAGAGTTGCTCGCAAAAAGGGGGAATCGGGTGATTTTAGGGATTTGAAGGATTTGCGTTGGCGTGAGGAGGGGAATCGGAGCTTCGTGGGGTGAGGCGCAGGAAGTGGGGGAAATTCGCGGCGGAAATTAGGGATCCTCTGCGCAAAGGCAAGCGTGTCTGGCTGGGAACATTCGCCACCGCGGAGGAGGCGGCGGAGGCCTACGTGGCGAAGAAGCTTGACATTGAGGAGAAATTGAGGGCTAAAAACTGCTCCGACATGAATCAGAAATCCCCTTCCTCTGTCTTCGAAACTGAATCCTGGGAATCTTCGCATGACTCCGGGTGTCGCAGTGACAAGGTTTCCGAGGACAAAGACGGCGATGTCGTCAACGGGAATGGGCTGTTCATGATGGGGGATTTCAGCCGTCTCAATGATCTCAGTATCATCGCTGCGGCGGAGTATGAGGCCATTTCCAACTCCCGCAGCCGTGAGTAGGCGGATCCCACCCTAATCTAACTCCTAGTCGTTGTGTTTCATCTCTGTGAACAGCTCTTCTTCTTCTTCTTCCTGCTAGCTTCCCGTCCTTGTAAATTTGCAATGTACATATGGATCGTGTCCCTCTCTGTTATCCCATTCTGTATCATAATGAAATTCTTCCCCAATTCCAACAACGCCTTCGCTCCCTTCTTCTGCTGTTTAATTATGAAATAACTCAAGATTAGAATCATAATGATGCGGAAACAGACGTTGGGGACGACGACACAATGCTTGGAAACACAGGATCTGCAGAGATCTGAACAACACTTGCTCGGCTTTATGCCGTTAAGTAGGCTTGGGCTTCTCAAAATCGGCCTGCATCGTATACATGGGCCTACGTTAAGCCCAATAAGTTTTCAGTATGGGCCTGTGATAAGCCCAGTAAGTTTTCAGTATGGGCCTTTCATAAAAACCCAATCACTGCAACCCCCCATCACAAACCCTACAACATAAGAAAAAAGCCCAATCAGTTTTCTCAGTCTTTATTGTGTTTCTAATTTTGCTTGAGAAAAAAAACACCAATGATTTATCTTAATTTAATCAATAATACAACTTATTAATGAGTGATATATTATCCGCTTTGAACACCCAATTTTTACGATTTTGCGTTCTTGAAAAAAAGACTTCATATTCACGAGAATAATTTTTCAAAATATTCTCACAAAAAAAAGAAAAATTTGAGTTTTCTAAATTTTTAAAATACCAAATATTTATAAATCTTTGAGAACTAGGATGATAGAAAACCACATAGTTAAAGTTGGGCAATTTGGTCAAATTATGACATAATTGACTAAAAGAAAAGGGGGGAGTAATTTGCAAGGATTTTTTCCATTTCGGGTAAAGTAATCACAGGAAGATGATTGGGTGTCCGGTGAGGTCACAAAACCACCTCCCAAAATGGTGTGCGGAGTCCAAAACCGTGTCCGGGCCACCAGCCCGTGTCTGTACGGCACTCCGACAAGAAAATATCAGCATCCTAAATATAACTAATACCACATGGAAATGGGGGCCATGCCATGCAAATCTTACCGTTCCTTGCTTACCAGTTCAAAAGGGTGACCAAACACACCCAATTCATTTAGTAATTGATAACATACATTTTGTTCGTATTTTTATATTTTAAAATTAATATTTAATAGTAAATTTATATTTTTATTTATGATTTTAAAATTATTTATATTTTATGGAAAAAAATCATGTGATGCATATTATATTTTCTAATGTCTCCTTAAATCTAGCAACATTTCTATTGGATAAATCAAATCTAATTTATAAATAAAAGACATGATTTATTTCAACCGCACATATCATAGGTTCCATCAAAAAATACCATAAAATACATGAAGGCAAAAATCTTTTAGTATACAAAGTTTTTCCCTTCACTTATTACTTTTTTCTGAATAAATTGATGATTATATTTAATATTTCATACAAATGCACTTCAAATGATGAGCATTTTGGCAATCTTCTATATTATGTAGCCTATTTTCATATTATAAAAAACATTATTTAATTATTACCATTTTAATAATGTTATATGTAAAATTCTCAATCAAATAAGAAGCTCTATGAAACATACTCAATTTTCTTCAAATGTGCAAAATAACCTCAATTTAATTTCATATCGAGCAAATTAAAAGGTAATTTATTATGCAAATAAATGTCATTCATATAAAAATTTGGGTCACTTACAAAAATGGCTATACTTATACTCGCTCTTACATACTAAATTGAAAATTTATATTATAATTGACCATTTTTCTAATACAATGTTTGATATATTATCAAATTTTTCAATTATTCAAAAAATTTGAGGGTATTTAGAAATCGGACCACCCACTTACTACTGCATGAGAAATATAATCATTCTTAGTGTATTTTTTTTAATGTAGTATGTATGAAAGAGTATTTAGATGGTCAGATTTTTAAATTATTCAAAAATTTGGGACCAACGTATATTAAAGAATTATTATTAGCGTCTGTGGCGTGTGCCCGACACATGGGGGCACATGCCACGGGATGACGTGGCAGAACACAGCTAAAACTAAATAATTAGCTTTTGTAAGTAAAGTATTGTTATGGAAAATTTTTGAAAACTGTTTTTAATTTTTAAAATTACTTTTGAAAAGTAAAAATAAAAATTAAAAGTAAGCAATTCATTACTTTTCAAAAAATAATTTTTGTAGTTATAATTTTAAAATTGTTTTTGATATAATTACTTTTATAATTAAAATTGTCCTAAAACAAAATTATTTTTACTTCTAAAAAGTAGAAATATATTTTAAAAATTTTATAGAAAACTGCTTAACATATGAATTATAGCCTATAGGAATGAACTTCATGCTCTTTAAGAGAATACAAAATAAAATGCATTTCATTTTAAATTTTCAGAAATATGTGAGAAGGATCATTCCAAATCACTGATTAATTAAGAGTTGATTCTTTGGATTATTTAGAATTAAATAAATATCAAACGTTTCAAACAAGTCGAATGCTCATTATCAAAGTTACAATATATGACGTACCAATGGCTACGCACAAGAGGTTCCACCATATGTAGTATTTTAAGTTGGTATGAATAATTAATTTATCCATTTAATATTTTAAGTAATTATATAGTATAGTTGTTATTTAAATCTTATACTTCAAATTAAATATATCTAGCATTCTTATCATCAAAAATAAAAAATAAAAAAAGAGCTGATTCTTTAGAGATTAATACTAGACTCCCACTTGGTAGAATGACGAATAAATTATATATTAATGTTCATATTTTTTATACGATATTATTTGTTTTAATATCCAATATTTACTGTGTTATTTTTTTTTCAAAATACATGATAATAGTATTATTAATATTAATATATTAATTTGAAGTTTGAACAGTTGGGACATGTTTGTTACTATGGAGACTGTAATGTAAGATAAGTTATTTTAATTTTGTCAGAAAGGAAGACCGCAGGTGGTGCGGATGGGGTGGTTTTGGGAACTGATTAGGTGCATCCCATGAGACACGTCGGATCCACTAATGATGATGATGCGCATTTTAGCCGCCTAATCACGACCACGCAATCCCTTTTTTCTAAAATTAGAATCCGGGACGTGGGCCCCACACGGTGCCGAACACGCAAGCCCACCCCCCTCAAATTAGGATAAGAGATGCGATACTTGTGAATTGAATCCCCTTCCGGATATGGACTTGCCGTCGAGGCCGAATCCGCACGTAACTCCCACACAAACAAACCCCAATCGGGAAACCATTACTATAAATAGAAGAAGAAACCAGGGGCTGACACGCCCTAATTTGGGTGTCGGAGTCCACTTAAATATCTTTCCACATCGGAATCTAATGTATGGATCATATTCATAGAACAAATGTATCATTAGGGCAGGATAATTTAATTTCGGAGTGGGTATGTCTTGTACAAGGTTGCACCAAAATGGGTGCGAGGTGCAAGATTTTGGGTGATATTATGATGGTTACAGTATTTCATATTGATTACGAATAGAAAATGAGACATATTTTAATAAAGATATATTTTTTATCTTGCATGATTCCTTTTTCTTAAAAAAAGAACATAAAATTGTTAAGATTTGACTCCTAAAATGAATAATATCATATAAGACGAAGATGAGTTTTCGTAGTGTGAGTGCGAGATTCGTTAATTTCAGATACAAATTAATACAATCACAAATAAAATAAAATTCATTTATCAAATAACTAAAAGTCAATACCATAAAAAATGAAATAACACACTAGAAATTTTAAATTTAAAAAAGTATGCAAGAATTGCATCTTGTATTCACCCGACGAATCAGACACTCTATACGTGATTTCATACAAATCGCAGGGAATCGTGCAACGTAGGTCCTGATCATGCAACGATAACTGAAGATGGAGGTCGCAGATATGATCCATTATAAGTGTAAAATGCTTGTACAGAAGCGATAGCGATGTGCTGGTCAAGTGCTCATGGGCTGATGCTTTCTTCCTCGTATGGACGACACCTGGGATGAAGCTTCTGACAGCGAAAACCTTGTCTCAAGTTGCAGAAAGGTTGCACGGTACATGGAATGGAATGGAATGGAGAATATTCACCTAAAACACACATAAAGACCAGACGGGACACCACACGTACATGGAATGAATATTCTTTCAACTGACGTTGAATCGGAAGACCCAAATGTTGTTTTGCTGTGGAAACTAATCGGAGGTTTCAGGAACAGTGTAGAAGGAGATGACTCGGGCCCAACGTCAACTCCAGTTCGATAGAACCGCCGCAGTGGGGGCTGACCTCCACGCCCGGCGGCGTCGTCTCCACCGGAAACGGTTTTGATCTATTCATCTCCTTGCAATCCCACCCAGTAAGAGTGAATTTCTCTTGGGGGACTGGGAGATTCACCACGGAGAGTAACTGGTGTAGCTCACTCTGGCTCATCGACGTGTCCTTTCTTGCGCGCTTCCGAGTCCGGATGTGGCGATCGACAATTGACTCCTTGGAGACGTGTCGGATTTCGCAGGCTTGGGTCGGGGACACCGCCAACTCTTTCTCCGTTTCTCCCTCCACGGTGATCACTTTCAGCAGGGGGTTCCGTTGAGAACCGATTCGACGGCGGAACGGCACCGCTGCCATTTGCCGTCGGCGAACAGTCCCACAGATCCATAGATCGGGCTAATAATCCGGCCACAAGCCTCGTACAGAAGCGACTGAGAGATTTCTGAGAACATCAAAATCCATAATCAGCGACGCGAAATCGGAAGAAGTTAGGGTTTGATATAAAACGTACGGCGACGGTCGGCGCGTGTCCCGGCGCCGGCGAGGAGGTTGATGAGACCGCTCCGGCCGTAGAACTTGGCAAGAAACCTGGTGGCGTTGGCCTGGGCTTCATCGGATTGGATCCATTTCAGGGAATCCCGTAAGGCGCAGCTTTGGGGACAGGCTTTCCGAAGAACTCTGCAACCATTGCAACTCATTGCAGCTTTTTCTTCTACAGAAGAGGAAATTATTTGAAGTGGGTGGGCGCGTGGAGTCATTTTTATAGTGGCATCCGCCCCACTTGATCGGGCTTGGATGAATCCAGTTGGCGTATCTCCTTACCTTAAATAGTCGAATAACTGTTTTCAAATATTAAAAAAAATCATTGTGATGTGAATAGTTTAATTTCAATTCAAATCCTGATTAAACTGTTAATTTTTTTTAAAAAGGAATATCTTTTTTTATATTATCCTTTTCAAAAAAATATCATATTATAATTGAATCGATTAAATTATTTATAATTTTGTATATTCAAATGATTTGAATTCAAATTTCTTAATGAATGATTAATAATCTAAAACAATTTAATGATGATTCAATTGGGATATTTTTAACAGGTCTCTTGATAGTATATTTAAGTATAGTATAATATAACTATATGAATACTCAATTGTATATATGTTTGATATTTGATAATAGAAGTCTGAGTATACGAATGATATAAATATAATTAGTCTGCTCTATTTGTGTATGCTAATTACATATTTAAAAATGAGTATATAAAGGGTATAATTATATAAGACCGACACATATATACTAGTTAATCAAATAGCAGTATATATATAAAATTGGATACAAGTTTTCTATATCATACTATCAAACATACTCTCATACTTATGATGTCATATTTGAAAATTATTTAATTTATTATGATTTAAAAGAAAAATTCAAATATTCAAGAATAAGAAACTTAAAAATTATGTATTGGGCTTGAACGTAAGAAGAATGGGAAGCCCATTACGAAAAACGGGCTGGATCGAAACTAAAATGGATTAGAGTTATGGCCCAATCCATGGAGTATGAACAAGGACAAGAGGAGCAATGTACTGTACGGTCTCCCTTTTTCAAGGAAGTCTCGTTACAAACTGAAGAAAAGCACCTATTTTCATTCTCATTGCAGTGAATTATGTACATTTTCCCAAAAAAATGGATAAAAAACGTCGACAATGATACAGGTGGATACCTCTCTAAGCCGGAGAAGTCATGGGAGAGTGCTGCTGATTTTACCGGGAGGAGGAGGAGGAGGATCGAACCCCTCGATCCTGACCGCAGGTTTCCAAGATTTAACCTCAAAGAAACGGGGATCTTGGATATGTGGATTGGAAACTCTCGCCGGCGGTGACCCGGATAACCCGAATGCCATTAGGTGTTGGCCGGATTCATCAGTCTCGGTGTCGGCACCGCCACCACTTCCCTGATCAGATATCAGATTATTGTTAAGAGTGAACACAACAGTGGAACTCAGAAATGGCCTTGTCGTCCTTTGTTTATGCAAAAACTTGCTAACCTGCAACAGAATTATCTCTGACAATCCATTTTCAGCTGCTTCAGATCCAAAACACTCTTGGTGATGACTGCTTTTTAACATCAAACAAGCAGAAGTTGAGATGCACTTTTCTCTGAAATTTCAAACAAGCAGAAGTGATTGATTACCTGGTGAACCATCTCATCGGCCTGAGAGTAACAACATCATTGAAGGAAGGAGAAGCAAGCCGTCGCCGCCTCGGCTTAGGGCAAACAACTTCATCCGACCAGCAAGACGCCGCAGCTAAACTCCGATTGCCCGGCCCCGCATAATGCCCCATTTTTCTCAATTCGACTACAAACACACCATTTTTCCCCCAACAAACTCAAGCATCACCAATCGATGAATTCAAACCCTCCAGATCCGCACTATTCCGGCAAATTGAAACCGCAAGGAACAACGATTTGCGTTTTACCTGAAACTCCAAAAGCCGATCGAAGCAGAAATCGATGGACGAGGCGCTGCTTCAGCGGAGATTGCGTTTATAAACAGGGCGATGCCCTGCCCGGCGGAGTCCTCGATGGGAATCTCTACACGTGACATGAGCTCCGATCGAGGATCTGGCTGTCGGCCGAATTAATTCTTCGCTGCTGAACCAAGTCGACAGGTACATACGGAGAACTACCTTTTCCAACATCTGCCCATAGAATCCACCTCGCAGCCCCCTCACTCGGTACTCGGTTACCGTTAACGTTACCTTGTTTAAATAATAATTTTATTTTTTAAAAGATATTTCAAAATATAATTAAAAATGTAAAATTGCACGAATATTCCTTATTTTAACTAAATGTCATAATTGATAATCATAAACATTATTTTAATATTGATCATCGCCGGCAGCACACCCCTGCCGGCGCCGCCGACCGTCGCAGGCATGCCGCCGCCCACCACCGGCGTGGGCGACCGTAGGTGATGGTCGGTCGGAGAATAGGGATTGATATTATCAAATTATAAAAAAAATAAACATCAAATATATTTAATTTTTCAATATTAGGGATCAATTATAACTAATATTCAAAACATGAGAACAAAAAATAATGGGAATGAATGGAGTCAAGTATCCTAATTAAAAATTATTAAGATAGTCAATTTATTATTAAAAGAATTCAATATAATTTTATTTTAAATTGAATAACGAATTCAATCTATTCATAAAATATTTGTTTAATCCATTTCAATTGTCATAAATAAAAAATTAAATGTGAATAGATTTAATTTTCATGCAAACAAAAGATTTATTAAGATTTTGTTTTCATATATGGTGTTATTTAAGTAATATTGAGTAATTTAATTTATATAAAAAATAATCCTAAATATACTATTTGCTAAACAAATCCAACAATTGAAGGTAAATCTTTTTTCACGATTATATATATTAATATATGCTATTCGCTTTCGAAAAACACGTGGATAAATATATTACTATATCAAGAACGGTGTCCATGTCGGAACCCACGTGTCAAAAATAAATTTCGTACATTTTCTAGCTTCTTTAATTCTTTCTGAAAATAGTTTTTCTAATATTGAATTGAAAAAAGGGGGCCTTGGCGCACCCAGGACGAATAAAAGGTATAGTCTAGTCTAGTTATTAATGATATTAATTAGGCAAAACCTCTGAATTAACACCATTTTTTTTAAAAAAAAAACAAAATTCATCAAATCCATCCTAAATCATGGTTATGTGAAATAATTGTGTATGTTTTAAAATTATTTACATATAAATATGAAATAATCCCTATAATTACAAATGTATAATCGTTCATTATAAATAAATATGAAAACTATTTAAGATTTTTTAGGATTTTAAAACACGTGTAATTTTTCGTTTTTTGAATTAAAAAAAAAGAAAATGTAACACTAGGTGGACCCCCCGGAATTTGGGTCTTTCTTCCTTTTTTTCCCCACGAGAAAAACATCGTCTATTCGTGTGAAGATGACCACGTGACACGGTGGAAATACTGGGCCATGTAAACAAACGCATCGCCACTGGTCCGAATTTATGAATAATAATTTAAAATAAATATTTTTTTAAAAAAAACATCCACATTAAAATTAATGAATATCATAAGGACATGAAGACAGATATGGTTTGTTAGAAAAATACTCCTCAAATCCCCATTCGCTTATAGAGAAAGTGAACCAGCTGTTACAGAAGAAGGGGAGGGAGTTTAAAGAAGATTCAGACTGAGAGGCATAGCAGAGGACAGAGTTTTGAACTTGAACAGAGAAGTTGATGAATGAATGAAGACATTAATCACAAGTTTTGCAGGTTGCCAATGGGAACAAGGAGCAGCTCTGCTCTTAACAAATCTGGGAAACAAAGAGAAAAAGAATAAATGCGCCTAGATTTCTAAGTCTCTCTGGTGTTTGAATGCAGAGAGACTCAAGGGGGCGCTACTGAAACCTTGTATTTGTCTGCTGTGATTTCTGTGAGCCACAGCCCTGGGAACAAATCCTGCAGATGTGAAAATGAGATCAAAGTTGTGAATTTGGGAAGGATTGAACAAAGGGTTGATTCAAAATGGTGATTTGTGGGGGCTTACATCTAGCGATCTCTGAATGATTCTTGTTCTCTTTTTGGGTCGGCGGGGGGGACGGCGACCGGCCATTGAGAAGAAATCCTCTTCGATCTGATGTTTCGTGAGGGGAATTGAGAATTTCGGTCGTTGATTTGGGTCAGCTCTGGCGGTCGAAGAAGACCGCATCTGGGTTGGGGCGGCGCGTCTGATTTCGCGAGGGATGGGCTGGCCTGTGCGATGACCGGCGGCTTGTGGAATACACTTGCTCTGGTTCTCAAATTCCAGGGGCGATGGGCTTCGGCGTCCACCGACGGCGGAGGCGGCGGACGGGAGGTTTTAATTGGAGCTTGGGTCGCAAACGCTTCTTTCATCTTGTCCGCCGCCGTCTGGAGGTCCAACATCGCTTTCTCCCTCACCGCTGCTACCGCATCCTCCGCCTCTGAGTTGTGAGTAACTGCAGGAGTTTCAGATCCATTCACAAACTCGGAAAGCATCAATTCCCCATCCCAATCCCTCGTCGTCCGCCGCCGTTGCTCTCGTTGACGATCGCTGGATCCCAGATTATTCTCTGTGAATCGCTGGAACGGCGGCATCCCCCCATCAGGATCGACCTTCATACACCGGAGAAATCGCTGATTTCCCCACCTCAAATCACACGGCATCGTGAAATTGTGCAACTGTTTCGATCTCTCTGTGCCCATCGCCATAATCCCTTCAAAATTCACATCCCCCCACCTGCTTCCACGGCGCCGATTGATGTGAAACCAACGCAACAAGAAAGCCGAAGAACAAGTTATTCGCTGTGTGCGCTCTCTGTTTTTCTTCCTCTGTTGCGTCGATAGGAAAAAAATGCCGGGAAGAGAAGCCCTGCTCCGTTATATATTCCGGCTGAGGGGTACCTACGTACTTTCCTAGTCTCACCAAATTGCTCCCTACTTTTTATAGAAAATAAACAAATATGTATATTTTTAAATATTTATTTTTGAACTTTCTTTATAGAATTTACTATTTATTTAGAAAAAAACGGTCCAATTTGTCGATGCATTGAATAACGCTGCATTTAATCCGCTTGTTGGTACATCTCAACAAATATATGTTTAGAACTATTCAATACGAAATACGTTTAATTTTGAAGTTTTTATCCAAGATTCTCTGTTTTACTCGAGAAAAAATTTTACACAAAATTTACGTGATTATTCTATTTCATTTTTTTTATTTTATTTCGTAAACCAATATAGGATTCATGTAAAATGATGCGATCACCCTTGCTTAAGGGAAATTTTATAACATTCTCTAATATATAGTAATTTATAAAATAACTAAACAATATTTTTAATTTTAATGCTATAATATATAGTAATTTTTAATATTTAAATAAATATATATTATATTTGAAAGTATATTCTAAATTTTAGATGTATTCATTCATTATTTACACGATATTGTTTGTTTTGAATATTTTTTACGTTTTACTTTTTCAAGAAAAACGTATCATGCAAGATTAATAAGATCATTTTATCAAAGCACGTTACATGTTACATTTATAATTAATATGAGATATCGTTAACAAGGGGTTTACGAAATAGAACAGTAGTCCCACCTTCCTCTACTTCGACTTGGGCTAAATGATGTGGTAAGAATGTACACGTTTGATTTCTTGGGCCATGGTGTCGTGGCCGGAGCGAACATTGGTCCACTTCTCACCGTTTCTTCGTCGTTTTCTGTCCCATCCCACCTTATCTTGGCGCCGGGTTCCTTCAATGGTAGTGTGTTCATTTATTGAACACAAGTCATCTCTGTGATCGGTTCATGTTGTAAAGAGAGCAAGTTGTGGCGGATGGGTTTTTGAGTTGTAATGTTCTTTGGTATGGCGCGAATTTTTCAGGCATCAGGAAAACCAGGTGCTTGGGTAGCCAAGGCTGCGCCTGCTGAGGATGAGGGACTTTGATCCACCTATTGTGTGGTGGTATCATCGTTCGGCTATGTTCTCATTTGTCTCTCATCAATACTTTGAAAATAGGGTGTGGGCACTTGCTGTTCAGAGGGAATCTGGAGATGATATTTATCCTCATAAGTTTGAGGCTGGATCGAGCATACCGGAGTATGTGAGTAGGTATGGAGGTTTAGGTATGTGATTACGTATCCTGTTTCAATGTATTGGAAAAAGTAAATGAGGCGAGCTCAGCATTTTTCCCAAGATTTTTACCGCTCTCTCACACTGTCTCCACATGGTGCCATGAGAGAAAAGTGGTCTGGGATCAGAGAGCAATGAAGCAAGATTGGTAGTTTTTTTTTCCCACATTTCCTTATTTCATTCCATAATAATAGTAATGATTCAGCTGGAGGCTGATTTGTGGGTTCCAAGAACAGTCAGAAATTTGATTCCTATGTACTGAAAAGATTGCTATGCTAGGAAACTCTCTACCGACTGCGCTATTTGGATTTGATGCTAAATGCAGAGGTTCACAAAGTTATTTGGACCAGGTCAAGAGTCATTCATATATCTGGAATTTCCTTCACAAACGTGACTTCTTGGAGGTAATGCTGTGCTGTTGACGTGTTTTATTCATTATTTGGATTTTTTCAGCGTGTTTTGTTGACTGCTTTCTCGAAAAGGTTGAAACTCCCATGATGAAGATGATATACCCGGTTCTGCATGGCTTTTGCTGATACCATGACTGAAGAAATGCTCAGCGGTTGGTGATTACGTAATTCTATTTGCTGTTCATCTCATATTTCTCATGCAAATTACCGATCAAAAAGGATGGTCAAGGAGATTACAGGCGGCTATAAAATAAAATACCATGCTAATGGGTTGGGTGAAGTTCCTAGTGAAATTGATTTCACGCCCCCCTTTCAGGTTTTTGTGGCTGACACTATGCCTATTATGCATTCCTATTCTAAAGCTGCCCCATCAGGTTTCCTTTATCTGGCATTCACTTCTTCCTTCTTCTCTTGCAGACGGGTTGATACGATAGGAGAATTAGAGAGGATGACCAATCTTGACATACCCAGGGACCTAACCAGGGAAGAAAAAACAAGCATCTTGTAGAATATTGCTCAAGATTTGAGATTAAATGCCCACCTCCGCAGACAACAGCCAGATTGAGGGACAAGGTGAATTTCTTTAATATGGAATGATATCTTCTTTCAAATTTTAACTATTTGCATTATGACACAATGATTGTGGAGAACCCTGTCTTTTTACTTAGTATGTTTTTTTTTTTCGTTTGTTTCAAGACATGTGTTATTCTTGTGTTCTTTCGGTGCAGGAAGTCTTGCTTTTCCTTGCAATGAAACCACACGATGAAACCTGAAACAAGGACAGGTAACAATTTGACCAAAGCGAATATACTTTCTGTATTTTTGTACGATATTGCCTCCCTGAGAGTTTCTACAAAAAACTGCGTTCTGGTGTTTTAATGCAGTTAGACATTGAGGAGTTCGATGTGCAACATGGTTTGAAAGTTGAGCTGCTTTCTCAGACTGAGTAGATGCGGATCTGAATTTTGATAGAGAAGCTTTTTATGGAATTAGGCTCGATGGTGTTTCCTTCGTTGGAAGATACCAAATTTGAAATCTCCAGCAAGAAGCAATCTCATTTTTGATGCACAAGCCATTCCTTTCTTCATTGTTCCATGAGGGGTCTTTCCTCTGAATTCAGGCAATGCCTTCGCTATATAACCAACTGATCATGGACACCTCATTTCTGAAGATAATTCTTGTCTCTCATCATTTGTGAACCCTGAAAAATGTCGGCTTCTTCCTCAAATTCCGGCAGCAGCCATCTCCCTCCGGCGCACCTCTTCGGCCGGGAAAAGCCTCTTCATCAAGCCCTCGGAGGTGGGACAGGTAAGGAACTAACTTCAGAACTCAGGTTCATAAAAGGGAATCTGCTGATGGAACAGAAGTCATGTATGATGTTTTGCAGTTGCTGATATACTTCTGTGGAGGAACAAGAACACATCAGCAGCCATACTGATGGGATTCACACTCATATGGTTCCTGTTTGAAGTCCTTGATTACAACTTTGTGACTCTCGCCTGCCACATTTCCATCACCTCGATGCTGATCCTGTTCCTCTGGTCCACTGGAGCAGACATCATCAACTGGTAACCTTGTCGTACCCCACTAACATTTTCACAGATTTTACCAACAAAACGAAAGAACAAAGCATGGTGATACTGCGATATACCTCAACCCCTTCTGATCACAGGAATCTACCAGACCCACGGGCTGTGATGATACCGGATTCTGTTTTCCGGTGGCTGTCCAATAAAACCAACCAGGGGCTGATCAAAGTGTACAAAGTTTCATCTGGGGAAGACTTGAAAACTTTCCTCATTGTACGTGGTTTGACTTACAGATACTTTTACATAGCCTGGGACATTTTTCTTTGGGTTAAGCTTTCTGTGTTTTTGGATTCAGGCGTTGGCCCTCCTCTGGATTCTCTCAGGAATCGGAAAATACTGCAGCTTCCTCAATCTGCTGTACATTTGTAAGAGGAGAGAGCCTTGTCTGTTTAGTATTTCTCCTGTCATCGGCTAACATCTCATCTGGTTTGTCAAGGTTTTGTTGGTACGATGATCCTGCCGGTGGTCTACGAACAATACCAAAATGACGTGGATTATCTTGCAAGCAAAGGGAACCAGGATCTGAGGAAACTATACAATACACTTGACTCTAAATTTCTTACCAAAATCCCAAGGGGACCCCTCAAGGACAAGAAGAAATTGTAACTCTAGCAAACATTACACTGAAACCCCATAAAGCTGGAGACAGATTTCCAAACCAGGACTGTCTGTCTATATTAGTGGATGGAATTCCTTTGCATCAAGAGCTCATATGTTTGGACAAGTTCGAAAAGGTTGTTTCTTTAAGAAATTCCTTTGCTTTTCCTGATCTCTGTGGAAGAAATGTCCATTCGAAATTTGTCTGCTGGTATAGGAATGAACATGTCCCTCAACTCCTCAGGGATCTCAAAGTCACCAAGAACCTACCAGAAAATGTTGTTGATTTATGTATGTAACTAAGAATATGCAACTCAATGGAAATTTGAAATCAAAACCTTGAAATCACCATCTAAGCTCCGGCCACCAACGAGAAAAACACACCCTGTGGCCTTGCAAGCAGAGAGAACTTCCAGCATTCTACCGCGGTCGCCATTGTAGTACTTGGGCTGCTCATATAAATCTAGTCAATGATTCTTGCAAAAGCAGCATGGAGAACAACGCATAGAACAAATTGTTCATGAGACCACAACCACAGAGTGTAATGATTTCAGATAAATTGAAAGTGTAAACGTTAACCACGGGCACTTATACTTTTTCCCTTACATTGATTAACCTTACGGCGGTGTCTACTCCAACAACGAAGGCACTCCCTGGAAACAGTTCAGCTTTCTTGTAGAAGTATGGCTGGTTGGAAATTATTACCGTCTTCCCTGCACTTAGCAGTAAATGGACATCAGAAGTTTTGGCAGAAAAATGCAGCAACCGTTAAAGATACAAATAAACGCACCCAAGAAAGTTAACTGCAATGCGAAAGTTGAAAGATGGTAAAGCTCACCGACGTTTTCAAACTGACTAATGCGCTGTTTGATTTGAGACACCGCTAATGGAGGTTTATCTGCATTCACAACTGACAGCTCAAAGCATGGATATCCTCCACCAAGAATGCTGCGCAGAGAAGAGTTTCGAATATAAGACGCCATGAATATGAAAATCAGAATCATATGATTACGGTCCAACTGAAATTTACTCAGCGGCAACATCCAAGAGTTTTAGGTGACCCTCATGCAGAGGATTAAAAGATCCAGAAAGAATTATCTTCCTTTCTGCCGGAGACATGTCTGAACAACACCCAACTCACGTATTAACAAGGTAGAGACCCTACAGAAATTTACTCTGGATTACACACTGTGTATGCCATACCTGTTAAAAAGGGGTAAATCTTAAAGCATATTTGACAATTTATCAGCTGCAACAGTTGCTGGTCTTCATCAAAGTGTTGTTCATATTCCTCAGGAACTTCTGAGTCACTAAGCTCGGAGGTATAAGCTGTGGGAACCTTACAGGCACATGCGATTGCCTACAAATAGTTCATCAAAATTACTCCCTACAGAGAACTGAGATTCCAGCATTACAAAGAAATTGATTGCCTATCAACAACTTCATACATCAAGTAGTTAAGCTAAAGAGAGCAACGTTTGTACATTGAGTAAAAACTGGCTAGAAACTCTGTCTTCCTGCTCACGAGTTCTCAGGCCCTAAAAAAAGTGGGAAACAAATAGAATAAACACTTCATAAATGTATCTGGAAAATGAGCTTATGTGGGCTGACAGTTAACCTTTGACAAAGTAACACTAGTTGTCGATAACCGGTCACATGTTCTCGTGGATACATGAAACCTGAGGATCATAGAAAGAGATGCGCCTATGATTAATACTTCATAGGCAATGAACTCATCACAAATTCAGAAAAAAAAAGATTATAATCTGATGACACCGCAGAGAACTACAGATATCTCGAAAATGTCAATAAGAAAAGCATACCTGTGATCTCCAACCTTAGGACGAACGCTGGCTATAGAACCTGTGAAGCCTACACCTAAAACTGGGAACCCTGAGTCAAAACAAGACCAAATGTAACTTCCAATAGCCAACACGAATGACATTCCTACTGAAACATAGAGAAAGGGGGAATTCCAAGAATGTGGAAGCACGACATTTGATGCATACCAGGGTGAGACAACTGCAGAGCTCGGTTGTACGCCAATAAAGCCATGTCCTCCGCTGTTTGCCGGCTTGCGAATTGAGCTGGAACCTTAGAAATTGGACGACAGATTAAAAAGGGGACAAAGCAAGAAATCATCCACAATGGTTTCCAATTTAACAACAAAAGATACACAAGAAGTCAGGACCTTGTTCAGCAATTGGATCATGGACATTCTAGAATACGGAACCACCGCTTCTAACAGCGTGTTTGAAGCACCAGGAACCGATAGCAACCATCCAAGTGCCTGCCCATTTTCAATAAAAAAAAAAAAAAACTTCATTTCGAGCGATACCACAAAACGTATAATAAGACGCCCCCCATCAACGCTTCCAAGTTCACCTGCGATGCGCCTCCAGAGAGATAGAGCACGGCCTGCGTGGGACTAGAATGAATAGCTTCCACCAAAAGTCGTGCGGAAGCATCCATCTGAAGGTCCTTCGATTTCACGGTTGTGATTACAATGCGACAACGAAGAGAGCAGTTTTATTCGTCTCTTGAGAATAACTGTCAATTGGACCAATGATCGCATTTTGCATGAGCCCAATTTAAAACCCAGCCCATCAAGCTCTGGTATCATCAGAGAAGAGTGGGTCCCACTGGCCCACCCCCATAGCGAATCATTTGTTGAGCCCATATATCTAGTTAATGGTAGTGTCACCGGGCCCAACTTACATGGGCCACGCTAGCAGGCCAAATCCCGGGTCTTAATGCGCACAAAGAACTGGGCTTTGCTCGCAGGCCCCTCCCCGTCGGTGTCACCAGCCCAATCCATTTTCTCAAGCTCATTCTTGAGTGGTTTTTTTAGTTTCCTTTGAAAAAAAGATGCCCACGCTTCCTCTGTCCTAATTCTATACCACATGCTACGCTCCAAACGACAGAAAAAAAAAAAAACATTAGTGGGGAAAATAGACACACACCAGGCTCAAGCGGTCATACTCAATGCATGTCAACAGGCAGCTCCATGGGTTGTTCACACACATTCAGAGATCCTTGCAACTCGAGAAACCAAATTCCCAGGGAAAAATGCCGCATTACAACCCAAGATCACATTTGGGGTGGGTGG
Source organism: Utricularia gibba (assembly GCA_002189035.1). Lineage (NCBI taxonomy): Eukaryota > Viridiplantae > Streptophyta > Magnoliopsida > Lamiales > Lentibulariaceae > Utricularia > Utricularia gibba. Next base: position 1,793,327 of record NEEC01000013.1, on the reverse strand, counting down.
GGGTACCTTGAACTGATTCTCCCTCCTGCTGCATTTTAGTGCCCTCTTACAGCTTGGTTTCTAAGCACTGTTTCCCGTGGCCTTGGGCAGAGAGGTGAAGCTGAACCTGTAAAACCAACATCTGCTGATCAATATCAGGTACAAAATTGTGTGTTTGGTTTAATAAACTGTATCCCAACCCACCTGATCAGGGGTTTTGGGGCAGGCTGATGCGTTGGTTTAGATGCGATGGGGCCGGTTGCGGGTTCAAGAGGCTGAGAATGAAATCGAAGGAAAGGAGGGGAACTGTTAGTAGATGTTGCAAATTCCAAAGCTACAAGAAACTTGAAAACTGAAACCTCGAGTTCTTCCAAGTCTCTGGTTGGCTCAACATCAGAGGGTTGAAACTCTGCGGTTGTAGCAGACAGGTCTGATGTGGGCGCCTGAGAAGGATCGGAGCCATCGGATTCATGAAGGGGTTCACTCAAGTTCTGTGACCCCATGTCATCTGGGGGCGTTGCTCCCTCAATAAGCTGATCAGTGGAAGTCTCGACTAGGGAGTGCTCGGTGGCAAGTTTCCCAGCACCTGAAGGAGGTGACGGCTCGGCAGCAGTTGAATGTAATCCTCCAACATCCATCACAATGTGCGCCACCTTCCCAGGAAAACCAGAATCCTCGGATTCAATGAAATCAGGTTTCTTTCGTTTCTCAGTAACTGGTTCCTCCGTTGAAAGCATATCACCGAGCTGGGACTCAGGCAAGCTCACTCCAGCGTTCATCTCCTCCTGTTTTCTCTTCTTGGGTGATTTCTTTGGAGGAGGAGGTCGAATCCCGCCAGGGAAGACAAAGTTGGGAATGTCTTTTCTCTTAACATGACATACATATATCCACATGGATGGCTGCCAGAAGGAGTAGGCATACACATCGCGCTTGAAATCCTCAACCGTCATCCTTATGTCAAACTGTTGGCCTTCTTGAGGATCGGATCCTTCTTTCCTTCTCAAGCCCATAAAATAACTACGGTGAAACAGCTTACCTTTATCAGAAAATTCACCAGGGTAAGGATGGCACTGAAGTGCACCACCTGTGCCCCTTTCAATCTGGAAAACAGAGCACAAAGGTTAGCTAAAAGGGACTGGTTCATACTTGAATCTCTTTCAGATAACACTAAGTATACAAATTAACAGACAGCACACCTTCAATGTGAGCAAGCGTATCCTGGACTCAACCCATCCCTTCCAATTCATTAGCTCGTCATTCGTCTCAGCAGCAATATCTATCTGCAGATAGTTTTTGTAGGCTTCGAAAAATGCAAAAGACTCAAAAAGGGTATCCCAGCAAGTCTTATTTGCTTCTATTTCCTGAACCACAGTTACAGTATTTTAGAAAAAACGGACATGGTCACTGAAGGGATGCGTTTTGAGATAGAATGAAAAGCAAAAGGGTGTACCTAAGACAAAGGCTATCTAAAACATGATATACATTGAGGAGCAAATATGGCCAAACGGATGTACTCAACAGATGAAACAAACAGTAAGAAAAAGACCCTTGAATATCAAGGTAGAACAGTGTAGTCAAACTACCTCACAAATTTCATTGCCCCTATGAAATTCCTCCATCATAACCCGCAATGTGCTGGTTGAGACATTGTAGCTTGAATTCATGCAGGGATATGCAGGAGTTATTATTGGCATTAGGTGTAATCGGTCCTTAAAATTTCTTCTTGGATCCCAAAAAGGAAGGCCCAGAGATCCATCATGAATTGGGCATAACATAACTGGGTTAGGCCACCGCCACAGGTTGTAGACCCTGAAAAAGCGAGATACAAGCATGCTGGGAAGTGCATTTGGATAAAGCTGGCAGATTCGAGCAACAAGCAATGCCCAATTAATGCCTCCAAGGAAACCGGTAACCTAGAAGATCAAAAGGATTCTAAGACTAGAGAGCTTTGAAAACAAGAATGCCAATAACATGAAATGGTTAAAAAAGAGGAGCGTACTCACATTGGAATATACGCCTCGCCGCTTCGCCCAGAGCCTCATGCAACGAAGTGAAGTACGAAATGCCTAAAAATACAAATCAAGAACTTAATTGCCATGTTCAACAGTTAATTCAATGGTTGCCTTTCTTCCACACACCTGAATATTTGGTACCAGACGCAGTATATGATCAGTTACCCTACAGCCATTCAAACTACGAACGGTCTGCTCATCTACATTTTGTAAGATGGATTCCTGAGAAACATCTAAATCCTGCATGCAAAAGGGTACATTAAAAAAGGAAGAAAGATGATAAATCAAGAGGCAGGGAATAAGGATGACGATAAGAAAATGCTAAAAAATAGCAGATAACAATAACGAAAGTTTTGAAAAATGGGTTTTCGAAAAAAAAAAAAGGAAAGAAGGGAAGAGTAATAATGAATTGAAGAAACTTCACTAAAAAAATGCTACATCTATGAATTGGGAAGAGCAAATAACATAACATTCATAAACGAACAAAGACAACGATTCATACTTCAGGAATGACCCAGAGAGACACATTTGCATAAAGCAGATCTATAGAGACACCATTAAACTTGAACTTCATCACGGGAACATGAGCATCGGGAACAGGATGCAATTCTTGTACTTCGGCCATCTCAGAAAGCATTTTGTAAAGTTCACCAAAAAAATCTTCCTGTGTATAAAAAGTAACATTAATTACCACGAAAAAAAAAATCTCACCACAATGAAGCAGCAAAACCTACATGTCTAGTTGCATACTTTGGCCCAACACACAAGGTATCAATATCAGCACCAGGGCCATGGACCTATTCACAAAACTGATAACCATCAGTCAATTCTTTTGAGGAAGGTAAAAAAAAAAGAAAAAAGAAAAGCTATATAGGTAATGATGGTCGACGGGTGACAATGCTCAGCTGAAGATCCAAAAGATTAAATATCAAAGAAAAGCCTAGCTTGATAGAATCCATACACCAAGTCGATAGGAACCAAATGTGAAAATTTTTGCATTTGCTTCCTGCACTATTGATTCATTATAACCCTTGGTACGGGTGATGTTCTTCACCCAAGTCTTCACAATCTGCGAATGAATGGAAATAAGTTATTTATGCATTAATGACACCAGATGAAGCTTGAAAACTCAGGATGAAGAGAAATCACCTGGTCTAGTCTACCAAGAACTTCCTCCCTTTTTATGGCTTCCTGCTGACTTTCATTGGGTGCAGCGTGGATAAGAAACTAAAAGTGCATTCACCATCAAAATTAGGACTGAGTTTGATCAACTAAAAATGTTCAAGCTTTTTGAATCAAATTTATTCTACTATTCAACTCAAAATTCAAAAAGTTGAGGCAAAACACAGCAAAAGCACGGCGAATAGATGTAAAGAACAACCTTCTCCAACTCTTGAGTCTTGATAACGTCGAATTCAGTAGGGCCGCCAGTTGAGATCGGCTCTGACAGTCCAACACGAAGTGCAGTAGCCAAATTACTCTGCCCCGGGCTACCCATGAACAATGAGCACAACAAAATCCGGGCTACACTCTCGCTCACACCAGCCGAGAAAGATAAACAGGGGCAGAACTAGAATTCAACATAAGATCCTTTTTTTTCCTTAATTCAGTTTCATGAAGTCAATGAACTCTCAAAAAGCAACCCAAATTACAAAGAATCTCAACAGCTACTAGTGCACTACACAATCATCTAAAAACAACGAAAGAAGTTTTTCCTTGGTTTTCATTAAATTACACATGATCTGGAACTGAGTACAAGAAAATGAGCTAATCGAACCAGAGAGAAATGGAAAAAGAAATCTTCTCTCATGAATCTTTTCTCCTGGATACACTCTCTTTGCAGTATAATTCTACTCATTGTGTACAGGAACGATAACCCATCTCACAAATCGACGTATTTTTTTCCATATCTCCGCTATCTTTCTTGTTTGTGAAGCGTTTTGGACTTCTGACAAAGCGCAATCCCTACAATTTCAGATGAGGAAAATTTCAAAATATCAAGCAACACATAGACACAGCGCGAACGTTACGGTGGGGGTGAGAGGATGCGGATATGACGGCGCCTACAGCGAGAGAGACACGCCGCGCGAAGGCGGAGGAGTTCGAGGCTTTGGAGTCTTGGGAAGGAAAGGAACCACCGTGAAGTAATTGGAAATTCACAGATCAGTCCCTCCAAATCCTGAAATTATAAAAGTCCCTCACTTTTTCAAATTATATTCAATTTTCTCCCCTTTGTTCCTCCAAATTTAAAATTCCGATATAAAATGGATTAAATTGATAATTATAGAAAACTCAAGGGCAATTACATGCAGCTTTAAAAAAATAAAAGAATTTGAGGGATAATAGAAAAAATAATGGTGCGACACGTGGATTCGCTACGGCGGACTTTAGAGCAAACCTAGCCGGCGACCGCGGCTCGGCGTCAATTTTGCGAGCCAAAGAAATGGCCGTTGTAGTTCTTCAGTTGCCGAACTCCCATGCCCAATTTGGGCTCCGCCACCCCATGTCCCTCACCAAACTCCGGCCACTCCGCCACCTGTCCCGAGTAGTACGCCGCAGCCGCCACTCCGTTGCCGCCGCCGTCCGCCAGGATACTACAGTCTGGACTCCAACGCCGCTCGTCAAAGTCTCACCCGCAGCCGAACACCTATTCCATATCACCGTCGACGTGTCGGAGGCACCAGATGTGGCGGCTTCTTATACCAGAGCCGGTCAATATTTACAGCTCCGTCTCAAGGATCCCTCAATCAAGCCCACGTTTCTCGCTATCGCTTCGCCTCCGTCGATCGCTGCGTCGGGTGGTGTATTTGAGTTTTTAGTGAAATCTGTCCCTGGATCCACTGCTGAGCTTCTGTGTGGTCTTAGTAAAGGTGAAGAGGTCGAATTGAGCCCCGCCATGGGGAAGGGGTTTGATATTGACCAAATTTCCCCGTCGCATAGTTATCAGACGGTATTAATTTTCGCAACTGGATCTGGAATTAGGTATCTTGACGCCTATGCCAATCTAATTTTGAATTGGAATGCATTCTGCAGATAGTCTTTTTAGCTGGGGGTAGTTATGAAGCTTATAGAATTTTTTTTTTTGAATTCATCTGGATGATCGCGGTTTCAATTCCTGATTGTTTCAAATTTAACATCTTTAAACCACCCATTTCTTCTTCTGCCATTTAACAATCAGCATTTTTCAAGGGTAGTTTGATCTCCTGAGCTTTATCCTTTTCTCATATATTAATTCTCAAGCAGTTGGATTATATTTGAATTGTTCTGTTGACAGTCTCTTTCATCCTTGATAGTCCCATTCGATCATTGATTGAGGCTGGCTTTGATGCCGATAAGCGGCCTGATGTTAGACTATATTATGGTGCTAGAAATCTCAATTATATGGCCTATCAGGTGTTGTTTGTTGATTTCCTTTTGTGTCTTCTTTTCAAATGATTCGGCAACCTCTAAATGATGCATTTTTGTAATCTACGGTTTCTAGGAGAAATTTAATGATTGGAGATCGACTGGTCTTGATATCATTCCAGTTCTCTCCCAGCCCGAGAATAGCTGGTTAGGGGAGAAAGGTTTTGTTCAGGTAGAAGTAATTTTGTAGTTGAGGCACTTCTTGGTTTCATATGCATATTCAGTTTTTTTATTGGCTCTTTTTTTTTTTTGTGCAGGCTGCATTTTCTAGAGATAAAAGACTTGTTGATCCCCTTTCTACTGGTGCTGTTCTCTGTGGCCAGAAACAAATGGCTGAGGTTGGTAGTCCTATTATTGTTAAACTGGTGTGACTCATATTCATGATTGGAGTCATTCTTGATAGCTTTAAAAGATACTCTTCCCGCTGTGCTTTCTTCCTTGAATTTTAAAAGTAGAAGAACATCAGCAAACGCCACATTAGACACTTTTGTATAGCATACAAAAATGTGACCTTGTTTAACTGTGCCTGGAGCTGAGATTTCCCGAGCAAATGACTTTGAGAACTTAACATGCTCGATTTTAATTTCATTGTGGAAGTTGTCAGGGCGAAGTGAGAATAGTATCACTATTTCACTGAAAGAGCAGTTGAACTAAAAACTTAAGGAACAAGACGGTGAAAAAATACTTTTCATGCATAGTTCATGAGTTGCCATGGATGCATGGCTAATCCGGTTTTGTGGCATATTTATGCCTGTCTTGCACCAAAGAGTAGGAGGTTTTTTTCTCTGTTCGTTTATTTCCTTGAAATAAGTGTTGGTGATATGATTTTTTAGTGGCTTGTTACACTTGAATCATGATACTTGTTTATTTTGTTGCTTCATTGGGCATGAGATGTCTTTGGGGCACACGACTTTCCCATTGGCCATCTCTTGATTGCTTCAAAATGGTTTAAGTCCAGAGCCATTCAACTGTGTCATATGCATAGCATCATTGGCATACTTGCCGGTGCAGTCACTGCATGGTAGAACATGTAGCTGCCCCAGACTTGCGATTGACATCCGCTACATGCTTATTTTTGCAGGAGGTGACTTCAATCCTCGTTGCCGTCGGAGTTTCGAGCCAAAAGATACTGAAGAATTTCTGAAACTCGTAAATCTCCATGTTATGTTGTTAATTCATCTTTAGCAGCTGGATTCTTGGGCTAGTTGAGCAATCCCCATCCTCAGAGCTTCCTTCCACTGGTATAAGCGTGAGTACCACCAGCCTGTTATACTTGACATTCTTGAAGTCTGATAAGAAATCACCAATTGATGATTCTTCCCAAGTAGCTCATCCATAGGAAGCAACTTGTTAAACTGAGATAAGCTCCTCGCAGCACATCCACCGGAAGCCTCATTGATCTCGATCTTATGGTAAGCCATTTTTTCTATCTAAATTGTCGAAAATTCGGATACTCCACTCTGTATCACTTATACCTCAACTTGGTGTTAAACCCTCTGTGAGTTAACTGTCGGATAAATTCCCAAATCCGAGAAGCAACAGCCTCTGTGCTGGTTCTTGGCATCACTTTCACCCTCTTTCTGTAGTGTATTTTAGGCGACCTGAATCGCATCGCAGTCAGGCGTGGCTCCCAAACGAAGCCTGCCGGCGCTGTCTCCATGTGCCGTGCCGGAGTCTCGCAGCCACAGCCAGGGCTCCGGCCAACATGTGAACGATGCGGATTTATTGGCATATCCAACCCCAATATACTTATTATAATTTAAATAACTATGAGAAAAACAAAGTAATTAACCAGAAAACCAAAATGGAAATATTTTGTATTCAGAAAAAAACAAGAAATCATATTTTTATACACGTCGAGTGTGAAAGGTGTCGGAATGATGGCGGGAGGAGGGCGATGGATGTGGAAACAAACGGCGTTACCTAGCGGTTACTGACTATTAACGGAATACACAGTTAGGCGGATGAATGCAAGTTGCAACCAACCGTGACCGTTAGTTGCTCTTCAAACTGTTTCAAGGATCAACATGCCTGTGGGCTGCTCATTCAAAGCAGGGTGAAGTCATCTGTTAAAAAATGATCAATTTCAATATTATTTTTTAAATCATTTTGTATGCATGAAGGTATACCCAATAAAAAAATACTAATTCAAGAATCTTTTTATAATAAAATTAAAATATTTAATAAAAGAGTATATCTAATATTGTTTCTGTCTTTAATAAATTCCAGTCATTTTCCTTCCTTTTTCCATACCGATCCTCCTCGGTCTTATTTTTGTTGTGGGCCCTAGACTATTGTAATTAATTTTAATAAAATAAAAATTTGAATTTTTTTTCTTTTTAAAACATATATTGTTCGTAATTAATAATAAAATTAAAAACTGCTCTAAAAAAATCGTTAATATTTACGAATTGTCTTTTAAACATGATTTATTAGGTAAATGAACCGAATAAACAGAAATCAAAAGGTGCTTTGTGAGTATGATGAGTGATTGGTTTGGTGATTAGACAGGATGCGGTTGTTCACAAGGGGCAAATTGCCAAATGGGGGCTGGAGGGTATAATGGTAAATTCGCACCATACTTCCACGTATTTAATGGGCCTCCATGAAGTTTGTAGTAAAAGACATGAGGGTAGTACTACTGCTGGGGCTCTTTCTCACGGCCTGCTCCGCCGCGGCGTCTGCCGGAGTGCCGCTTTCCGATCGAAACTCCTCGGAGTTCATCCGCCTGAGCTGTTCTGCAACCCTATACCCACAACTCTGCTACCGCTCCCTCTACAACTACTCCAACAGAATCAACGGGGACCCGGCTCGACTCGCCGTCGTTGCCATCGGCGTCAGCCTTTCTGGAGCCAAGAGCATGTCCTCGTACCTGGAAGCTGTCTACGTTTCCATGGACAACCCCCCGACCCACGCTCCGTCGCCGCGCTGCGCGACTGCCGGAGCGTGTTCAATAGCGCGGTGCATCAGATAAGGGACTCCCTGAAGCAGATGAGGAATCTCACCGGCGCCGCGGGGAGGAGCTGAGGTTCCAGGTCAGCAACGTGCAGACGTGGATGAGCGCTGCGCTGACGGATGAGGACACGTGTACGGATGGATTCCAGGGAGCCGCCGATGGTCCGATGAAGCGCGATATCTGCAATCGGACGGTGAAGGTGATGGAGGCCACAAGCAACGCCTTGGCTCTCGTGAATAACTTCGTGGCAAAAGTTGTGATCATTTCATAAACCAACAAATACAAAAAAAAAAAAAAAAAACTATACTTTTGGACAATGTTGGATGAGTGATCTTTTTAGCCACATATAAAAAAAAACTTAAAATTGTAATAATTAAATACTTAAAACGAATAATATCATGTAAACTGAATCAACGTTCAAATTAAACCCAAAAACCGAAATTTCAAAAATACAACCAAAAGTCTGAAAATATTGTAAAAGCATAAAAACTAATCAAATCGATCCAATTTCTTTTTCATTTGGGAATAGGTTGAAATTGTATCAAAAACCCGACAAGGCTATAAAAAAATTAGCAGGAAGGATAAGATTCTTGGAGGCTATATAAAAATGTGGCACGAGACCATGTGAAAAAAAAATGGCAGCGTGCGTGACAGTTCAGAATGATGAGGAAATTCTGCAAATAATGTAATTTAAATCTCACGGCCCATCGGCCCATTTCTATACAGCCCGTTAAAGGCAGCCAATCGGTCCACGGACCAAAGCCCACTTCTCGTTCAAGCAATACGTCGAACACATTGCGCGCAACATTCAAAGAAAAAGAACAGAAGCCCCGACTCGCGTCACGAGTAAAAGAGTTCAGGAAACTTTAAAGCGAAAAGTGAAAAAGGGGTGAAAGCAAAGCAACCAATGATTGAGTTCCATTAATGTTACCTGCTTCGTAGAAAGATTAAAGTCCTCCCCTCTTTTTTTTCTGGACGAAATTCCACTTGGGTGAAACATGGGTTGGCTTGAAGTTGAATGAACTGGCAAGGCGTTCACCTGGGGCCTTTACTCGCTTTCTGTCTTTCCTAGCTTCTGCTTCTTCCTTATCCCCAACATCTATCTGAATCCACCTAATCCTTGTGGTGCGCCATGATCATGGCGTACAGCCCCCTACTTCTCTCCACTCAACAAACATTAAACATTATATAATAAAAAATACTTATCTTCATTTATCTCATACAGATAATTATATAAAAAAAAAACATAACGTAGACATGTGACCAATAGCGTACCCTTATAAAGGGTGAATAAATCAAAACTAGGGTGGTGGTAACAAACATCCAAACGTTGATAAAACCTTTCACTTTTTTTGTTGTGATATCTTACAGTTTCGAAGTATGTTCTAAGGTAGCTGCATTAGTCCATGAAAGTTCTGTCTTTCGATGAAAGTTGGATCTCGAATAATAGTCTTATGTTATCTTTATAAGTATGTTACCTATGATGAGTATGACATAAATATTACGATACTTTAAAAAATATGAATATTGTGGTTACACATAAAATACTGTTTCGAAACTCGTTCTGAAAAGATCATATTGGTTCATGAAAGTCTGATCATTCGATGAAGGTTAGATCTCAAAGGATGGACTTATCTTAGTCTTTAGGAAATCTTCATGTTGACTACCGCAAAAATGTTGTAATATGTTAATACTTCTATGTTACATTTTTTAAATCCATTTTATTTTATTACAATCAATCAAACACTAACTAAATAGCAAGAGGATGATAATATAAGATCCCAAAAAGGAGGATCCTAAATTTGTATCTCATACACGCTAAGGACACAAAAGTAGAAATACTTTAATAAAAGGAAAATGCCATAAATAAATAAATAAGTAAGGGGGACCATGGGAACCATATTATAATTAATTGTTTGTGTGTTGATTCAATTATTGAGATTTAATTACACTTATTAGTCACCATCAGGAACTAATAATGTACAGGAACCCCTCCTCCAATGGGAAAGTTGTTACGATTTGTAATAAACTAGAAAGTACACTTGAGTCCGAATAATTGTCGTAATCTTACAATGGATAGGGTTGTAATCAACTGCACTGTTTGTGGGTCATGTCTAGTGGCATCTAATCATTAAAGGCGTCGAACAATTAAAAAAAATCATGAAACAACCAAAGGAAAAGGTGATCGATCGATACCATGGGCGTATTTCAAATAAACTACAATACAATTTGAGTTTGTTGTATAATATAGTATAAAAAATTTATATATATATATATTTATTTATTTATTTAACTAAAATAGATATGTCTTACCTACCTATTTTTTAAATATATGTATAATATACATAAATGGATGAAGTATTAATTATATCTATACTAATATATATTTTCTCAAATTCTAACTGATGTGTTTTTTTGTGAGTCTTCGACTATTATACCTTAAATTTCTATTATCGTATATCAAACACTTAATTTATTATATACTGTATAATTGATTATATATATATATATATATCAAATTATATTATATTTAAATATATTAATATCATAATATCAAACGATATTTTTATGAAATACTAGTTCATGTGGACTCTACTATTATGTTGTCTAGGAATGGCGAAGCACAAATGGTGAAATATGATGATAGATGATTTATAATTTAGTTGTAATAACTATAATATTGTTTATTTTGAATATTCAATTATTATGATTTTATATATATTTTATTATAAAGAAATATATTATAAAAGATTAAAAATATTTATATTTAAATATTTTTTCTATTTCATTGGTAATTGATGTAAAATATCGTAATTATATTAGTGACTTATATTTTTCTAGATATTGAATATCATTGTTTTATTAGAAATAATAAATGGGGTATTTGATTTATGAGGAGAATAAAAAGAAAACTGGGGAATTTTTGTGGATAACTTTGATCAGGGGATGAGTAGTATATTCTACCCACCAGGATTAGTATATTATACCCTCCCAAGGTCCAATGGCATCTCCATCCCATGGCCACACAACCCCACACTCTGCGGGTGCGCTTCTCTCTCCTTCTCCGATTTCCCATACAAACGCACGGAAACAGATGCTGCTACTGCTGCTGTTGCTGCAGTCTGTGAAAAACCAAGCACCGTTGCTCCAATCCGATTCTTGGCTGTTGTCTGCTGCTCAGGATGAAGAAAAGGAGGGTTTTTGAAAAGCAGGGTCGAGAGAAACAGGGGTTTGTGAATCAGCTGATAAACCCAACATGTGGGGGGCTCATGATGTCTCTGAATCCGAGGAAGACGAGTTTTTCGCGGCGCTTGGGTACGTCCTCAAGTCATCGGAGATGGCGGATGTTGCTCGGAAGATTGGTCAGATTGAGATGGCTATGGGTAGCGAAGAGGGTCTTTGTCAACTCGCGTCCGATGAGACTGTTCATTACAATCCGGCAGATCTCTCGTCCTGGCTTGGATCTATGCTCTCTGGCCTCGATCCCATGCCCCGTTTTCCCTCCCCTGATAATTGCAGTGTTACCGCTTCTGTTGACCTTGATTTTGGGTCGGATCTTGGTTCTGTACCTGGGAAAGCTGTTTACCCACCCCTGAAGAAAGTCAAAACCTCGCCGTCTCAGAAGGGCTGCTTTCAGGAGAAGCGGTCTGTGGTTCTGGACTCGCAGGAGAACGGGATAAGGCTCGTTCATTCGCTAATGGCGTGCGCGGAAGCTGTGCAGGAGGAGAATTTTACAGCGGCGGAAGCTTTCTTGAAGAAAGTGGTTTTCTTCGCTGTTTCTCAAGCCGGGGCTATGAGAAAAGTTGCTACCTATTTCGTGGAAGCTTTGGCGCAGAGAATTTACTGCTGGAATCCCATGATGAGTCAGGGCTCTGCAGCTTTCTCCGATGCCAATTTGTTGCAGAGGCATTTCTACGAGACGTGTCCGTATCTCAAGTTCGCTCATTTCACTGCGAATCAAGCGATTCTAGAAGCTTTTTCCGGTAAGAAACGTGTTCATGTCATTGATTTCAGCATCAACCACGGTGTGCAGTGGCCGCCGTTGCTATACGCTCTGGCTACCCAAGACGGCGGGGCTCCCACTTTCCGCCTCACCGGAATCGCTCCTCCTTCGCATGATGATTTGAATACAGTGGGGCTAACGTTAGCTGAATTCGCCGGTGCCATGAATATCGAATTCCGTTTCCGTAGCTTTGTGACCAATTCCTTGGCTGACCTCAATCCCTCCATGCTCGAGATTCAAGAAGGCGAAGCCTTAGCAGTAAACTCCATCCTGGATTTGCACCAGTTGCTTGCCAATCCCGGCGCCATCGACAAAGTTCTGCAATTGGTTCATCAGTTGAATCCATTGATCTTCACCATAGCGGAGCAAGAAGCCAACCACAACAGCAGCATCTTCCTAGACCGGTTCACTGAAGCGCTCCATCACTACTCAACCCTCTTCGATTCCCTCGAAAGCGGCGGCCGCGGCGGCGACGAGGATAAATTGATGAGCGAGGTGTACCTGGGGCAGCAGATTCACAACGTGGTTGCCGGAGAAGGACCGGAGCGCGTCGAGAGACACGAGACGCTGTCACAGTGGAGAACCCGGTTCGGTTCCCACGGGTTCCTCCCGGTTCATCACGGCTCCAACGTGTACAAGTTGGCGACGGAACTCGTCGCCGTCGACGGCGGTGATGGGTACACCGTGGCCGAGGACGGCGGTTGCTTGATGCTGGGGTGGCACATGCGCCCGCTTATCGCCGCCTCCGCGTGGACCGGCCGCGAGAGCCGAGAGTTTTGAATGACTCGTTTGTAACTCGGTAGCCGGTTTGGGTGATTGTGAAGGTGCATGTAATTTAGTCGTTGCCTTCGGGTAATAAAAAAACCGGGTGTGTGTATCACATTTTGAGAACATATTCTTAGTATTTTAAAAAATTAATTCATATTTATATTTTTTTAAATTAAGAGAAAAAATAATATGAAAATTTATCTATTGTATAATTCCATACAAAAATTGTATAAATTTTATTTGATTACATTTAGAAAAAGGTACTTCTTAATATATATATATATACATTTTTTAAAATAAAATAATAAATTATTAGTATTTAATAAAAAAAATAATCATTCACCGCTTTTCCAAACTTCAAGCAAAATTTGAAACTTGGGTCAGAGACATCTAATTGAATAAGCATTGCAAAGCTATGTATTTCCTGGTAGTTTCAAGAATGCATTTACAGTCATGGGCTTGAATGTCTGAGTTCTATGAGAAATGTAAGCAGGGGATATGCAGTGTGGCTTACAGAACAGATCAATGAGACAAATCATAACTGATGAATACTGTTCCATCAACAAGTCTATGATGCATGAAGCAAACTGTTTTTCAAAGATAACTCATGAAGCATAGAGAGGTTCAGGGTTCACAGCTCCTGGAATTCTAGAAGCGCAAGAAATGGATGATTCTAGTTACTACTGAGAAGCATGTACAAGGGAAAAGTCATTTTTTCCCCTCTGATCTATGGACTTACCAGTCATCCTCAAGCCATTTGCAGCCATTGATGGTACTTTTCGAATGTTGTGAAGGATATCAATATTTTAGAGACATGCCTCTGGTGGATGATAATCAAGGATCCAGGTTTGAGTTCAATTGGGATGAAATCTTTCTTGTAATAAGAAGGAGATGTCTTATCAAAGTGAAACCCTGCTTCGTCTCTGATGAATCTCCTCACCAGTCCATCTGAACCAATCTTCAGAGAAATAAGCCAACAGATGTGGAAGCGAACCATGTCCAATTGTGTTAATGGATAGTTGCTTTGGTTGCTTCAGTTTCCCATCATCATCAAATGCATTTTCTGCCAAAACCAGGCAGCACTACACATAAGGACTCCATAAGAAATGTGAAGTTTCAATGCAGAGAAAGTGAACCAGATTGGAACAAAGCATCCCCTTACCCAACTGCAGTTGAGTTACAAAGCTGCACACACCTTCAAGGAAGAAGGAGATCTCCTCAGCACTTTCAAAAACATAATCATCCACATTCAATATCTGAACCTAGTAAAGACCAGCAGCACAGAATTGAGGTAACCAAATCAACTCCAGCGAACAGGAAATACATACGAAAAAAACCCTGTTATTGCATATTCACCTGGGTTTTTTGTGGAGAAGATACAAACTTGAACAATCAAATCGACTGGGTATTTCATCCATTTTCGACCTCAACAAGTTCACTTCCTCCCCACCGGCGAAAGGTTCCAGCACCAAATACCCCTCAGAAGCGAATAATTTAACCTGGGGTGGGTCGACACTTCCCTGAATCCCCATTATCCAATTTCGCTTCTTCTGCATGCTACTCGAGCGAATTGCGGAACTCTCATGAGGAGAAAGCAAACTGTCATTTGGATTGCCAGGGATAAGCCATCAGGCAGTCATCCACGTTCTTGGTCTGACATTTGGCATGATACGGCTGCTAGTGGACAAGATTTTTTCCGTACTTACTCCATTATTTTATTTATATTCTCTCAGGCAAAGCGTCGAACACCACTTCTTCATGATACAGAAAACCGGTTGGTCATCCAGTTCTTATCTTGCGGATTACTGGTTTTATGCAACCAAGTAGTTGGATTGAACATGGCTGCCGCCTACACGGAGGGCCACGAGCCGGCCAAGCTTATGGTTTCCTCATCCGTTTCTTCTTCCCATAGTTTAGCCGTGAGCCTGACACAGGATGATTTGAAGAAGATTGCCGCTCACAAGGCTGTTGAGTACGTTGAATCCGGCATGGTGCTGGGGCTGGGCACAGGTTCGACAGCGAAACATGCTGTAGACAGAATTGGGCAGCTTTTGAAACAGGGGAAGCTGAAGGATATCGTGGGCATACCCACTTCGACGATAACTCACCAGCAAGCTGTCTCCTTGGGTATCCCGTTGTCTGATCTTGATTCACATCCTGTGGTTGATTTAGCCATCGATGGAGCAGATGAAGTTGACCCTTTTATGAATTTGGTTAAGGGCGTGGGGGTTCTCTGTTGCGGGAGAAAATGGTGGAGTCAGCAAGCAAGAGATTCATCGTCATAGTTGATGAATCCAAGCTAGTCAACTATGTTGGGGGAAGCAGATTGGCCATGCCCGTGGAGGTTATTCCCTTCTGTTGGAACCATTCCTTGAATAGACTTGCAGCTCTGTTTTGTGATGCAGGCTGCGTTGCAATGTTGAGAAACTCTCCTGATACTGGGAAACCATATGTGACTGATAACGGGAACTACATCATTGATTTGTACTTTGAGAGAGATATTGGTGATCTTAATGCAGCAAGTGATGCAATCTTGAGACTCCCTGGAATTGTGGAGCATGGTATGTTTATCGGCTTGGCCACCTCCTTGATCGTTGCTGGTGTTGATGGCATCACTGTGAAGACCAAAGTTGGGAATGGATCCCAGGTAGACTCCTTCTGTTACAATGACTTGAGGAATGGAATCTGACATCTAAAGCTTTATTATCATCACCATCCATTGCATCAAGAAATGGTATCTGAAAATTTTGCTTATTCTTGGGCTGCATTCATCAGTTATGTAGAGTTTATTGCTTCTGGAGGTTTTAGTTCTCACCCCTTCATTACGAAGGGTGCTTCAAACACATTAGTAGATACCTAAGTTCAGTGAATATGCTTTGATATGACAAGGCAGTGGTGAAACATGCACCTTGTTTGACAACCATGCTTACCCTGTCTATCCTTGGCTCTTTTCTGTACTTTCTTCTGTTTTGTTTGGTTTTTTAGGGTGTAACGGCCCGATCACCATTCGGGTAACTCCATTTTCTTGAGCTTCTTTTCCCCTGTCATAGTATCGCAATAACGGGCTGCAAGTCAGCTTCTTCAGCAGATGCAGGTGCATACAGAGTCACCTGTGAGTCACAAGCGCACATTATCACCTTTTTGCAGAGCATCCCCACCATTGGGGTCGATCTTTGAGTTCAGGGAGAAGAAGTGTTAGATATTACCTGTTGATGCCGTTGCTCTAGAAGGGAGCTCACAGTTTTCAGAATTATGCAAACAGACAGAAGAATCCCAGCAATTCCAAGCATCGAGATCTGTATTTCAACTCAACTCAAGAAAAGCTCTCAAAACTTCCATTGTTGCAGAAGCTGGATTCTTACCATGTACAACGCAAAGGTGTAGCTCTCGGCTGGATCCGCAGCAAGAAGAGTATGTCCCAGGATTAGCAGAGCCATAAACTGAAGAAAACCGATGACATAAATTGCAGGGCGGTCACCATCCTCAGAGCTATCAGTGAAGGCTAAAGAAGTAAGCTTACTATGGTGGCAACTGCACGGCATAAAACTGCGTTGTGTGATGATGCAGAAACGGCGTAGCTGCCGTCGTCAGTCGGGTCAGCTGATTCCATCGCGAATATCTCGTGGTTGTGGAGATTTCTCCGAACGATTCTCCAGTTCCTCCTGAATTCCATGGGATACCGGAAAACAGATGGAGGAGCAGAATATCCAGGCTTGAATTGCTGCAAATATAGGAATCAGGAGAACAATCGAGCATTTCCAGGAGAGGGAAAGTTCAAAAACACGGTGGACCTGATGGCATATTTCACAGGTTGTATCCCCCTTCTCGTTGCACCACTTCTGGACACATCTCCTGTGAGCAAACTGAAAGCAGAAACAGAAGAGCATCAAGCTCGGTAACAAAACTCCGCCCCAGCCGAAGGAGAAAGCGAAAAAAAAAACACACCTTTAAGCTCCCAGAGCAGGAACAAGGAGCTTCCATGCGTGAAACCACATCTTCATCAAGGCATATCCTGCACTCACCTACCTTCCTGGGAGATGAACAATTGTCCGAAAGTTGGACACCCGAATCATTGATTGTGGTGGGATTGACGTGTTTTAGTTGGTTCGCATTTTGGAACGCAGCCTCTAGAGTTGATTCTGTGAGCAAACGATCAACTAGCAAGACGAAGTGATCCCCCATGAAAAAGAATTTCAGGAGCTCCCGGTTCTAGAAAGGGATTAAGAAGCTGTCAATCTGTAAAGATAGGAATAAAGAATTTAAAGGTGAGATCTTTCGAGATAAATCGATCGCAGAACAGTATATAACAGCCAACAACGAAGATGACGCCCAATGAAAAGCATCACCCCAACAAGCAAACGACACAACCCACATCGAAATTTGTAGGAAAGAAGCAATCTTTCGCCAGATAAGCTTCTTTCCTACAAATGACACAGCCCACATAGTTAAGCAATCTTTACCCAGATACGAAACAGGAAGAGGCATTCGAAAGAATATACGAAAAGGGGTGGTGAAGAGGAGACTTACACACCAGGAATTCGGATATCCCAAAGCCTAGAAAAAGCTGGTTTTCCTTGTAAAGCAAGAGACTGATTGAGAGATGCTTATTGTAATTCAAGAATCAATTGGCGTCCAGAACTCAAAAATGGTGTGCAGTGTATATATATATATGCGTACGTAACAGTGTCGTTAACTCTACACAGAACGCGGAGGCAGAGACGAAACAGTAGACTTCTTTGAAAAACAGCAGAAAGATGGCGTCTTTCCAGCCATACTCTTTTTTCCACGATCTGCATCAACTGCTCCTCGAGGGCCACTACCCGTAACCGTGACGATTTCCAGTATTTTGAGTTCTTTTTTTTTGTTTGTTTGACTGGAAACAGTCAAATGCATCGAATAATCAAACCGACAAACAAGAATTTTGTAATGAACATCCGAGTCAACGCGGAGGTCAAAACTGTCAACGGTTATGGCAGTTAAAGTGCTCACACGTCTTTTTCATAAACTGATATAAATTAAATATAAGTATTTGCTAATAAATTTTTAAAAAGAATATTAAAGTGTGTTCTATAAAATTTTTACAACCTATTTTTATTTTTGAAAAAGTAAAAATAATTTTAATTCAGAATACCACTTATTTTTACTTCTACTTTTAATAAAAATACTTTTGGTATTACACTTCAAAAATAGTTTTTGAAAAAGTAAAAGTGAACTAATTTTGTATTCTATTTCTATTTTTCAACATAAATCCATAAAAATTTTACAATTTTCTAGAACACCCATTTTTACTTTTATTTTTATAAACTATTTTTATTTTTACTTTTTACTTTTTCAAAAACAAAAATATTTCTAAAAATTTTCTAGAGCATACTTTTAATCTAATTCCACATCCATTACATGGGATACAAAAATAATTTATATAAAAGTACCTTGTCTAATTTTTTATAAGATATTTTTTCAAAAAAAAAAGTAACATATAAAAAATTATAAAAATAAAATATTCAAAATGATCAATATTATATATAAAAAATTAATCGTTAAATTATAAATAAATTTAAATATTTTATAATATTTACTAAAATGATGAAAGATATATATTTTATACTAAATTTATTATACATATTTATTGACATACTTAAATTTACCTAACACATATATTTCAAATTTAAATCCAAATTGAATATTAACTTAAACCATATAATTAACATTTTAAAATATGATTTTCTTATTATAAAATACATAAAAAATAAATATTCGAAGATAAATTAATTGTTTACAACACTCCTGATTATTCCGAGAAAAATAATGAATAAAATTTATCATAATATCGGAAAAGCCTAGAAATTTCAATTATACATAATATATAATGAAATATAAAAAATTCATAGAAAACATGGAGAGAGAGAGAGAGAGAGAGAGCGGGTTCACCCAATCTCAGCATCATCAGGATCCAACTTCTTCTCAGTAACAAGCACACCTTCTTCCCACACTTCCTGATACCTGGTGCAGATGATCACCACAAATCTCATGTAAAGAGCCTCCCTGAGTTACAGCAAAACAGCCGGAATAGAAGAGGAGACACACCTTGATCCGTCGGAATCGATGCGAAGGAAGTGGCCGTGGCGCCATCCGTCTTTGAAGTTGCCAAAGAAAATGTCTCCCAGACGAGAGTAGAATCGGCCTTCCCCGTTTGGCTTTCCCTTCCAGAAGTTGACAAACCATCTGTCTCCGGTGTGGAAGTAAATCCATCCCTAAGAACACAAGTGCAGGCACATGCTGTTGTTTGTAGAGTGAACGGATCTATGTAAAATGGCAGGTGAACTTTGCAGGGGGGAAGTGATGTACCTTTCCGTGCATAACATCATCTCTCCATAGTCCTTTGAAGACATCGCCATTGTTGAAATAAAATGTTCCCATACCACATCTCTTACCATAGCGCCAGGCGCCATCGTAGATGCTTCCATCTGTGAGCAACAGGCGACCCTGGAAAACAATATGTTGGAAATTACTCATCCATGTGAGGGAGAATATGTTGTAGTTTTTTTTTTTTTTTAGAAGGCAGTACTTTTCCTTCAGGAAGTCCTCCTTCAATGTGCCCAATGTATGTTCCTCCACGATATTTCATTTCTGCCACACGCCTCCATTTCTTGTATGTGTCTCTTTCTGATTCCTTTGTGTGACATGAAGATGGGATGAGATATGTTGCATGCATTGTCATGTCAAAACAATGGAAAAGAAATTAAGGTTACCAGCATAGATGCAGCACGAACTGAGAGACCCCCTGCTTCTTAAATCCATTGGAATTAGTATCTAAGTTAGTGGAAGCAGCATCCTCTTGAAAATAGCCTGTTGAATCAGAGACACCAAGACCACCATGCTGCCAGTTCCTATGATCATAAACTCCCCATAGGTCTGCACTTTTTGTATTTGATGTCATAGAAGCATCGCCAAAATACTTGGAATTTTTGACACCCACAGGTTGTTGGTGGATGTTGACAGTACCATCCAATGCATTTACATCTGAGAAACTACTACTGCATTTTGAAATTTCAGATGTATAGCCTGGTCGAAGTGTGCCTCTAGCAAGTTGCTCCCCTTTCAACATAAGGTCGCCTGTGATTCAGCCCAGAGACCATCATTTTACAGAAATAGGCTGTCTTTACCGGTTAATAAACAACCATAAATTTTATATATAAGAATATAAATCAAAAGAAAAACAAGCTGAATCACAGCATGTGAAAGTTCTACCTTCAGAGTTCAACTCAAAAGTAGAATAGCAAGAAGATGACTCCATTGATACTATCTGGTTGTTTGCAGAATCATCTTCGTGCCTACACAAGAAGCTGTTTAAATTATGAAATATACCACGCGAAAAAACACTTGTTCATTAAAATAGAAGATAAAAAATGACCTTGATTCCACCAATGAAAAGATGTTATCAGATAAACTATTTGTATAATCAGTTGTAGCACCAAATGAACTTGTGACAGGAACGGGATGGCTTGCTGGCGAATCATCAACACTTGAAATATATGGAGTATGAAGAGCCTCAGGTGACGTTTCATCAGGGGATGATTTTGGATCATTCGGATTCTTAAATATATTAAATATGAATGGAAAATACTGTCCAAGCCTAAAGAATAGACCATTTTTCGGTGCAGGTGTCAAGCATTCCTTGCTGATTCTGTAGATACAAGGCAAGCAACGACCACAAACAAGTTAAAATAAATCTAGTTATGCAATGAATATGGAAAAGAATAGAGACAACAAAGTGCTAATAATGAAGCTTCATGAAACAGAGAATGGACAGCAAGTTCGAATTTCCTGAGAAGGAACCCTACCCACAAAATATGATTGTAGACTGTAGTACATTAGGCTCCAAACTGGGCACAGTGGCAACAGTTAAAATAATTTCGCCCTTCCATCTTAGTGCGGAACGAACTGTTAGTAAAGCACTATTCATGTCCATGGAGCATTCGAAAGCTGAAGTCCCAATTGTACATAGCATCAAACCATCAAGATCCTGGTAACAAAATAATGACAGAAAGATGCCAGTTTGAGCAGATTAGCTGAGCTGAAATCATATGGAAACAAATCTATGAAGAGCCAAAAGGTGTGTCGCAAGAGAGGTGTTAAAAAAAAAGCTAGGGATTAAGCATTTTATCAAACAAAAAAGAAAGATCAGAAAAAAAACTCACATCCTTGTCCACATCAAGGAAATTACAGCCATTCGCAGCTTGCAAAAGTGAGGTCTCTATGTTGTAGCCAGCCCCAAATGCAATTCTCGCTTCACCATGGCTGTTGAGAATCTGCATAAATTTTCATTAATGCCAAAACTAACAGAGGGAGGGAGGAGGGAGATCAGCTACATTAGAAAAGAAAAGGTAATGAACATGGATTCTACAAAGAAGTTACCTCCTGTAGCTCAGGAAGCTGAAGGTCTCTATTGATATTAGCTTTTGTGTTCAGGATTTTTTTGTGTTTGTCCTGATGAAGATACATGGTAAAAAAGAAACAATGAAATTGAACGAGAAAATTGAAGGAATAAGATCAGCTAAAGCTTACTCACGGAAAATAAAAAGGAGATGGCATTCATGACCATTAGAGCAGAATTATTAGATGTTCTCCAAGCCTCATCCAAGGTCACAAGGTCATTTTCTAGGAGCGCATCAGTATCAAGAGCTGTATCATACACCAAAACAAATAAGCAGGTGAGACCTAAGCACCCCTGCTTTAGTTGGGACATCTTTCATTCTTGTATTTCTCCTCGCCCACAACTACATCTTTCCAGCATTCATAGAGATCATAACTATTGAGCATGTTATGAACTGCGCCATGTTTAGTAGGACTAGAACATTGTTGATACATGGAAAGTTTTTGCACGTCTTCCATACTGAAGTTAATCAGATGCCTAAAAGAGCAGTCACTCACCAATACAAAAATTCGCCAGCTTTTCGATTTTATATGACAAAGCATTCACCTATACCAAAATGTAGAAACACACATTCAATGTAGTCACATATCAAGCGGGATTAGATCAGTTCCCTTGCAATGATGAGCAACGAGGCATCTTCAGAAATCAAGCAAGCACAAACACAGTCTATCAACATACGAAAATGGCATACCTCTTCTAGTCTTCTTTTTCCTTCAAAGCTAAATGGTTTCAATATCAAACCAACCACAAGCCCCTTCCTGGACTTGACATTGCTAAGAACCTCCAGGGATGCAACATGATCATTCCCATAGGCAGCACTAACCACCTAACGAAAATCAAAGGAAAAAGAAGAAGAAAAATATAATGCAACTGAAGCAAAACAATGTCGATTTTGACATGAGGGTAGCTCTATCAAAACATCCAATGATGTTTAATTTTTGCATCTGTGGTAATAATACTCATTAATTCTAGTTTCATGATTCAATTCAGCAAACTTCCATGAAAAGGCAAAGTAACCATGTTTCGGTTGCAGGATATTCAACTTCATCTGACATGTATAAGAAAATTAATGCTTTAATGTGCCAGACTTCCCAGTTCCCACAGAAACTTAAATTTCTTTCTAATGGATTTAGCATTTCAGAACAAAAGTAACGCATGAAAATGCAAAAGATGCGAGCTTGAATTGGAAAAGGCGGGCGATGAACAAACAAGTATAACAGCTTTACAAGATGGCTGCCACATTGGGATATTTTCAATATTTGCAGTGCCGCCTGTTAAAAAAAAACGAAAACTGAATCAGTAGCTCACACGAGGAGTAGGAATAAGTTTTTTTTTTTTTAATCTGATTGCGTGAATTCCTTCATTCAAAAGATAATAGATCACTCTGCAGAAATCAAGAATATGAAAGTTTAATCTTGCCAAAACAGAAATCCGTTCTATGGAATACCTTTATTAGTAAGCCTTTCTTGTAACCGAGCTTCTCCGGAGTCATCACCAAAAACGCACCTGCCAATGCCAATAATCAACTGCTGCGAAATACTAAGAACGATGGCTATTAGGGCATCAAACCAACCATAATCTCAAAATTGGCGACAGAAAAGACGACGCTGAGCAGAAATCAATCAGAGAATCCCTCCTGCTTCCCACCATTATCACTTCCACGCAATCATCAGATCTCCTCTCGAGTGCACTACTCTCAACAACACCACTAGCGGCATTCTCATTGCAGGAAAAGCGCCAGGGAGTTGTTTTCTCCGACACCGAACTCAGATTCCATCCCCTCAAGTCTTTCCAGCGAGCCCTTTAGTTCTGCAACCAGACAAGTCCGCGCAAGGGCAGACCAAAACAGGAGACAAACGGATCCCGAATCCGGCGAGATACGAAACGCTCATTGGCTTACGTCGGCGAAATCCTCACAGAGTTATCACATACCGATCCGTCGACTCCATCAACGTAGGCGACCAATCAGCCATAAGTTTCAATGCTATTTCCAAACACTACACAAGTACACTATAAACAAAAATACGTTGGTTTTTTTTTTAAATTTTTAAATCGAAATTTTGTTCATTATTATTTCACATATCAAATTAAAATTAATTTTCAATTTAATGAGTGATATTTGAAAATATTTTTTTCTATTGAAATATTTAGGATTTATTTTAATTCTCCATGAATAAAATACCGAATATTTTAGGTAAATGCTTTTTAATTATGAGTCAAAATTCAGTGCCGGATTGCTGCCATTGAAGTCGGTGTATTTCTACTTCTGAATCTCTTGTGATGGATTCCTCCGTCATTTTACGTAATATCGTTATCCAGGCCGTGTTCCGCCGCCAGCCACCATGGCGAGTCTTGCCGTTCGCTCGGCTACCGGCAACATGGTTTCACCTCCAATTCCGCGGTATGGACGAGCCGCACCTCCCAGATCACAGTATCTCCGTTTCGAAGCCCTAAAACATCAGAATCGGTGTGCGATTTGTCCCACTACGCCTCTAGCGATATCGGAAAAGAATATTTCATCAGTCAATTCAGTGGCGGCGAAAGGGGTAGCGGCGGTTCTATTGTAGTTATTGATAATTACGACAGTTTTACTTATAATCTCTGCCAGGTTGGTTGCTTTTCGCTTATTTTTATCGTGTCGACCAATTTCGTATGTGGATGGCGTAGAAAAAGGAAACGCTATTGGGTTTTACAGTACCTAGGGGAGCTGGGATGTGAGTTCGAGGTATTCAGGAATGACGAGCTCACGGTTGACGAACTCAAAGAGTAAGAAATGTTTTGGGTTTCTTGCGCATTGGAACTCAGGGATTTTGATGCCAAATGCTTGAGAAAATCACCCTGACAGTTTACCATGTGTAAACTTGACAGTTTACCATGTGTAAACTTGAAACTGGGATCCTGAATCCAAGTCACATCTTGTAATAGAAATGTGAATGCAGGCGTTTTGAGTGTTTGGGGATGTAAGCAATCCCCGAGATTAACCTTGGTCCGTTGTTCTGTGTAGGAAAGCACCTAGAGGCATTTTAATTTCTCCTGGACCAGGTAACAAATCGTGATCGTACTACTCTCTGTACCAATATGTAATCTTTGTTTTGTTTTATGTCCCTTGATTGCGTTTCCTTCGTTTACTTAATCACAGGTACGCCTCAAGATTCAGGGATATCTTTGCAGACGGTGAAAGAACTTGGGCCTATCGTACCATTGTTTGGTGTGTGTATGGGACTGCAATGCATTGGGGAAGCTTTTGGAGGTAATTATATTTCCCATGGTTGGTCACGAAATGCTATCCGGAATACCAAATACTGAGATTTTCAGGTAAAATTGTGCGGTCCCCTTATGGTGTTGTTCATGGAAAAAGTTCTCTTGTGTACTACGATGAAGGTGCTGAAGATGGGCTGTTTGCAGGTCTATCAAAGTAAGGAGGCCCAGATACGCGTTGCATCCATTTTTTTTTTACTGCATGAACACGTGTTGCATTACTTGATCTATTTCAGCATGCTATGTAGATAGGTCTTTGCTCAGCTAGCTCTCTCATGTTTGACTTAAGTAACGTGTGCTTCCCCTTGAATAAATCCCGGAAAGATTCTTTTTCTCTTCCTGTGATACATCATCTGGTATACCAGGTGCTTTTGCTCTACCATTTTCTCGGAAAAAGCACATACTCTGCTGCTGATTTTTTTTTCTGTATTGTCTCCAGCCCCTTCACGGCCGCTCGATACCACAGCCTTGTAATAGAAGAGGAAAGCTTCCCAAGTGATGTTCTTGAAGTAACTGCACGAACAGGAGATGGGTTGGTGATGGCTGCTCGCCACAAAGTCCACAAGCATCTGCTGGTAAGATATACTTTCCCCTGATCTTTCTTCCGTAAAAAGCTTGTTTCATCGAGATTTTACCATGCATTGGACTCCGCTAAGTGAAAGAAGGCACACTCACTGATTGACAGATAGTTCATATTAGTTAGTGTCATTCTTGTATATTTTATCTCTTCGAGGAAACAATCTATCTCTGTTTCCGGTGAATGCAGGGAGTTCAGTTCCATCCAGAAAGCATCATCACCACCGAAGGCAAGACCATTGTCCGTAACTTCATCAAGCTGATCGAGAGAAGGGAAGCTGCATCTCAGCTCTCCGGAAACTGAGGCCTTGATTGCTGCGAAAAGTGCGTCTCTGATTTGATCGCACGTTTTTGTGCGCGTCGGAAAAAATCTGCATGTTCCGACAAGAATTGGAATATTCGATTTTCCGAATATTCCGGTTCTCAATCTTATCTACAAACCGAAGACATTTAATATTATTTATTGTTATCGTATTTAGTCGTCTAATTGGCAGCGCGTTAATGGTGTGGTCCCCACACCTCACATCTCCCGAGAATAATGAGCCACCTGGCGCCCATTTTCCTACGTGGAATTACTCTATGTTTATTTTTCAGAATAATTGTCTAAAAAATATTAATATGAAAACAATTGCCATTGAAAAAAAAATTTAAATGATGAAAAGCAGCGCAACAGGGCTGAAGGCGTCGTAGATGTGAATGCCATTGATGCCTCTAGGAGCTTTAGGGGGGAAATAGAAAAGTCCCAAGTGGAGCTGGGGGCATGATTTTATATTAATATTCGTGGAGATCACATGAGTGAGAGGAGTGCAGGATCCTGATTTGGCTGTTTCATTCTACTTTGCAACAAATTCTTGGGTTCCTGGTGTAGCGTTTACTCCTTTTTTGGGAGTCCATGTGTTGTATTTATACTCTGTGCAAGCACCGTGAGGTCAAACGCGGCATCTTCAGATCTCAGCGACCGCTTTCTTTTTCATCTTTTTCACTGATTTTTTGATCTGGGTTTTTTCTGTTGCCGCCGGGAAGGTATGCTTTTGAAGAGCTAACTGGTTTGTGGTTTTTGTTTTTTGAGGTGGGTCGGTCCTATTTTGTGCTGTCTGGGATTTTTATTGATCTTTTGTTTGCGGGGGTGAGTTTTATCAGCTATATATTTGGCTTGTTAACTGACGGACTGTTCTTCGTGTTGAGGCGGAGCAGTTGGTGTTTGAAAGTAGTACAGTTTTAGAGATGTTGGATTTGGGTGGTGGTTGATTTTGGAAGGCGTATGCGTAAATGGTTTCTCGTTCATATTCAAACTTGCTGGAGCTAGTCTCTGGCGATGCTCCGGCACCGTCTTTCAGCCGGATAAGCCGGCGATTACCTCGTGTGATGACAGTTCCTGGGATAATTTCTGACATAGAAGACGATGGAGCTGACAGTGTCGTGTCTGATCCTTCATCTTCGTCTGCGCAAAGGGACCGGGTTATAATTGTGGCGAATCAGCTCCCATTGAAGGCGAATCGAAGAACTGATGGTAGTCGAGGCTGGAGCTTCAGTTGGGATGAGAATTCACTTCTCCTCCAGCTCAAAGATGGGCTGGGAGACGAAGACGTTGAGTTTATATACGTTGGTTGTTTGAGTGAAGATATTCATCCAAATGATCAAGATGAAGTTTCTCAGATACTCCTGGAGACCTTTAGGTGTGTCCCTACGTTTCTGCCACAGGATTTATTCACACGGTACTATCATGGATTCTGTAAGCAGCAGCTGTGGCCTTTGTTTCACTACATGCTGCCATTGTCTCCGGATCTCGGCGGTCGGTTTAACCGATCACTCTGGCAGGCTTATGTATCTGTGAACAAAATATTTGCTGATAGAATCATGGAAGTTATAAGTCCTGAAGACGATTATGTTTGGATTCATGACTACCATCTTATGGTTCTACCTTCTTTCTTGAGAAAGAGGTTCAACAGAGTGAAGCTTGGTTTCTTCCTGCACAGTCCATTCCCATCATCTGAGATTTACAAGACATTGCCGATCAGGGAAGAGCTTTTGCGTGCTTTGCTCAATTCAGACTTGATCGGATTCCACACATTCGATTACGCTCGCCATTTTCTTTCTTGTTGCAGTAGGATGCTAGGTTTGTCTTATGAGTCGAAAAGAGGATATATAGGACTTGAATACTACGGCCGAACGGTGAGCATCAAGATTCTTCCTGTTGGAATTCATATGGGCCAGCTTCAATCTGTCTTAAGCCTCCCCGAGACAGAGGCAAAGGTAGCAGAGCTGATGAAGCAGTTTTCTTTGGAGGGGAGGACGATGCTGCTTGGAGTAGATGACATGGATATCTTCAAGGGTATTAGCTTGAAGTTATTGGCAATGGAGCAGCTCCTTCTGCAGCACCCGGAGAAGAAGGGGAAGGTTGTTCTAGTGCAGATAGCAAATCCTGCTCGAGGCAAAGGGAAGGACGTGAAGGAAGTTCAGGATGAGACTTATGCAGCAGTGAAGCGAATAAACAGCATGTTTGGCGAACCAGGATATGATCCTGTTATCTTGATCGACCGGCCCCTTAAGTTTTACGAGAGAATTGCATATTATGTTGTTGCTGAATGCTGCCTGGTTACTGCAGTGAGGGATGGGATGAATCTCATTCCATATGAGTATATAATCAGCAGACAAGGGAATGGAATACTGGACAGTGTTTCAGGATTGGATAAAGGTGCTCCCAAGAAGAGCATGCTGGTTGTATCAGAGTTCATTGGGTGTTCTCCTTCTTTAAGTGGTGCGCTGCGAGTGAACCCCTGGAACATCGACATGGTGGCGGAAGCGATGGATCTCGCCCTCGTAATGCCGGAGCCGGAGAAGCAGCTGAGACATGAAAAACATTACAAGTATGTTAGCACACATGATGTTGCCTACTGGTCACGTAGTTTCTTGCAAGATTTAGAGCGAGCCTGCAAGGATCATTCACATAGAAGATGCTGGGGTATTGGGTTCGGCCTGCGATTTCGTGTCGTGGCTCTTGATCCAAACTTCAGGAAGTTAGCCATGGAGCATATTGTTTCAGCTTACAAGAGAAGCACCACCAGAGCCCTTCTTCTCGACTACGATGGAACTTTGATGCCTCAAAGCTCAATTGACAAGAAACCGAGCGTGGAGACATTAGGCATTCTCAACAGCTTGTGCAGAGACAGGAACAATACGGTTTTTATAGTCAGTGCCAGGCGCAGGGACGAGCTGGCTGAATGGTTTTTGACTTGTGACAAGCTGGGGATTGCTGCCGAGCATGGCTATTTCATGAGGTACATGCATAATTCCTTCTCCCCATTCGTATCCTCGTCTTCAGCTTCTGAAGCAGAAAACTGGTCTCAGGATGAAGCGCGACGATGAATGGGAAGCCATGGGGCCTGTCACGGAATGCAACTGGAAGCAGATTGCAGAGCCCGTGATGCACCTTTACACAGAGACAACCGACGGCTCAGTCATCGAGCTCAAGGAAACAGCCATGGCTTGGAGCTACGAGGATTCTGATCCCGATTTCGGATCCTGTCAAGCAAAAGAGCTCCTTGATCACCTCGAGAGTGTGCTCGCCAACGAACCCGTTACTGTAAAGAGCGGCGTCAACTACGTTGAGGTTAAGCCACAGGTGCGCCAGCTTCCACACTTCTCCTTTTACATATCCCATATCCAGTGATGATCACGCCTTAGCTCTGGTGCACAAACAGGGAGTGAGCAAGGGACTCGTCGCAAAACGGCTGCTGTCATCGATGAAGGAGAAGGAATTGTCGCCAGACTTTGTGCTCTGCATCGGGGACGATCGATCAGATGAAGACATGTTTGAAGTCATTATGAGCTCAATGGCTGGCCCATCCATCGCCCCAAGCGCAGAAGTTTTTGCCTGCACCGTCGGCCGGAAGCCGAGCAAGGCCAAGTATTACCTCGACGACACGGTGGAGATTGTGCGCACGATGCAAGCTTTGGCCTCCGTGGCGGAGCAGATGGCCATTCTGTAGATTCCCCTTCCCTGCTTGTGCCGGGAATTGTGCTGTATATATTTTCGAATTTCAAGCAGTAGCTGAGTGAGAGAAAAACATACGTGTTTGTTGTGCTTGGTTACATCCAAACTTGAGACTTCATCAAGATTTTGTTGACATTAAATATCACAGGGGTTGAATTAATTATATATGAAGTTTTATTATACAAAGAAATATATTTTATATATTTAAATCGTGTCTGAAACAAGTGTTTTAATATCATATTAAAATTAAGTATCTAATATATATAAAATTTAATTATACAAAAATATAAATTATATTAAAAAATTAAATTCAATCGATTATTAATAATTTATAATTTTTTATATATTTGATCATTTCATTTTGAATTTCTCAATGTAGGATTATTTGTTTTTAATCGATTCCACAATTGATGATAATTTGTTAGTAACGAAGCAAATGTAAAAGGTTAGTTGTGTTGTTAACATTGAAAATAAGAAGAATTCAGAAAAGAATGAATAAAAAAGAATATAGATATATTTCATTTAAATGAATAATTTTTTAAAATATTTTTTAAAATTAGTGAAACTCTCATCTTGATAATTTTCAATTTTGTAATATTTTAGTGTATCAATTCTGCAGATGAAAATATAAATTTTACCATTGGAATATTATTAATTGGGCCACCGTCGTCTCTAGAGTGTTCTTCCAGGTTCACGATGAGCCCAGAGGCGTCCATCGGGCCCAAATGGTGGGCCGTTCTGGATCCTTCGAGAAAAGCCAGGTTCGCTGTATTTAAGTATCGCTACTTCCGGCCATCACTCAACAATTTCAGAAGAATTCGCGTATCAACTCAAGGCATAGTTGCGAGGTAAAAAAGGTCTCAACATGTCTCTGATTCCAAGCATCTTCGGTAACCGCCGCGGGAATGTCTTCGATCCGTTGGCGCTCGACTTATGGGATCCCTTCCAGGATCTCAGCCCGGCCGCCAATTTTCCGTCGGAAACGACAGCCATCGCGAATGCGCGGATCGATTGGAAGGAGACGGCGGATGCGCATGTCTTCAAAGTGGATGTTCCTGGACTGAAGAAGGAGGAGGTCAAAGTGGAGGTGGAAGACGGGGCTATTCTGCAGATCAGTGGGGAGAGGAAGAAGGAGCTGGAGGAGAAGAACGATAGGTGGCACCGTGTGGAGCGGAGCAGCGGAAAATTCCTGCGCCGATTCAGGCTGCCGGAGAATGCGAAGCTGGATCACGTGAGGGCGGCTATGGAGAATGGCGTTCTGACTGTTACGGTGCCCAAGGAGGAAGTTAAGAAGCCGGAGCTCAAGACGATTGGCATCTCCGGCTAGAGGAAGAAGAAGAAGATATTATTATAGTGCACATAAGGTGTTTGTGTTTGTGCCTCTGTCAGAAATAAAATAAGAAAGCACTTAGTTTGTTGTGTGAAAAGACGAATATGCCCATCCACCGTAAAAGAAAGCGTCATTAAGTAAATTTTATGAATAAAGTTTACGAGAAGCCAAACCAGGATTGGGCCTGTGGGCCCTCCAGAGGCCCAACTCTATTCAAGGATAGGGCCTGGCACCTGGTTATACCTTCCCGCTTGGAAGAACTGCAACTTATTCCGATGGAGTAGCAATGATGTTTCTGTCTAGAACTTTGAAGAAATTCTTCAAATCCCGGGGTAGGCGTGATGTTGGGCTTGGGTGTGCGGGGGTTCACGGCCGTGCTTCAAGAAATCCTTCTCTCAACAATCCTGCAATTGAGTTCTGTCGTAATGAAGTCGAGCAGTACAAATCCTCGAAACCCGGCCGTCATTTGAACTTTGAGAAAGCTTCATCCCTCGATGAGCAGAATGATGGGAAGATTTTACATCCGTGGAGTGAGTGGGTGGATTTGATGAGCAGATTGCTCAAGAACGGTTATTTCGATGAAATGGGAAACCCCTTTTCGAAGTCTGGGACTCTGGGTCATAAAGAGGCGAAATCGATAAGAACTGCCTGCTTGAATTTTGCACGCGACCACTACCATCTTTTAAGGTACAACAAGAAGGATCGCAAGTGAGGGAGAGGGAGAGCCAGTAATCTGTTTGATAGTGGGACTGAATGATGTACCCCTGTTTTTGTTTGTTTCCATCATGTAAGTGTTGCTATAGTTTTCTTGGGTTCAATCCCATCTTTGCTTTCAGGTACTTACCCTTTACAGATATTCAAGTTATTGCGGAAGCTGGATGCCCCAGCACAGACAGGAAAGTTGTAAACTCAGGGAAGCGTCTGAGAGCACATGTGCAAGTGGAAGAAGGAAATGTGAGTCCCTAATCCAATGTTTTGTTGAGGATGAACAAAGTTCATGTTGACTGTCTATGGAATGATGTCATCATAGTAGGTCTGCAGAGCCTGTGCGTTAAGAGGTGATTGCGAACGAGCTTATGTAAAGGCTCGTGAGGAGGAAAGGGGTCGAACCACTGATGTTATGCGCATCTTGTTGACATATGGACTTGATCCTTTCGTTGGTTCTGTGGAAAACAAGCCCTGCTTAAATAAACGGGTTAGTGAGTCTGTAAGAGCGCTGTTGAAAGCAATGGCAGACATCAAGTCTGAAGGGCATGAAATGGAACCATTAGGAGACGAGCAGACGTTGTCCGAACGTGGAGATGAAGATGATTTGCAGCGCAAAGATGCTTCTTCAATGAAGCCAGGCGACTGGATTTGCCCCAAGTAAGTTACAACTTGCTTCCTCATGAAACCATATTCTTCTAGTTTGTTGATTTATTGTATTCCCAGGTGCAACTTCCAAAACTTTGCGAGGAACATGAAATGCTTGAGGTGTAACAATGTGTTCCTCGATCGATTAAGGAGACTATCCATGGATCAGAAGGATCTCCCATTGAAGAAAGGAGACTGGATATGTGACAAGTATTTATTTACCTTGAGCTGCAAGCATACTTCCAAGGCAACTCTCCAGTTCACTTGATTCTGCTTTTTGCAGGTGCAACTTACTGAACTTTGCAAGAAACACTCGTTGTTTTCAGTGTGAGGCGAAGCCTCCAAAACGGCAACTTATCCTCGGAGAATGGGAATGTGATTCGTGAGACATCTTTCTCCTCCCCATCCTACTTTTCAGCTGTCATCATAAAATAAAAAAAAACATCTTAAATCTTGCTTGTATTGATAGGTGTAACTACATAAACTTCCGAAGAAACATGCTGTGCTTGAAATGCGATCACCCCAGACCCATTGCCTCCAGAGCATCAGCCGTTCCTTGTCAACCCGCAAATATGAACTGGAGCAATCGTGCAGCACGGCCATGGTTTCTCCTAACGAAACAGACGCCAAACAGAGATCATCAATCCTTGAACTTTGTCGAGGACGAGTGGGAAGAAAACGAACGCAGCTTGAGCTCTCGGAATCATCATCGTCGAGTGCAGGCGAGCTTCATGGAGTTTCCCATTGCTGGAGGGAAGAGGGAGCTGCCGCAGAATGTTAAAATGCAAACGGCTGATGGGAATGCAACCTCTCACGATGCCGATGAAGAGGAAGACGGCGGCCAATGCAAGTACCCCTCGTTTCTGCAGGGCGATGACGATGAAGATTCCGACAATGAAATGGCCCAGTGGTTTACTGTGTCCAAGAATCAACGATAATCTTCAGTTTTGTTACCTGGTTAATGATTTTATTTATTATTTGTGTTCTAAAAAAAGGCATGATCTTTCTAAAAAGACTTGCTTTTTTTTAAAGGTCGGGTACAAAAATCATTCACGCGAACCTGTTAAAAGGCTTTCTACCTACAAACGCCGGCAGAGAGAGAGTGGAGTTCGCAACTGAGCTTTTGCTCGATCTCGGGGACCCATGATACTGACTTCCTGTCTGAAATCCGGAGTCCCTTTTGGAGTTTCTGCTGTCTGGAGTGAAGGGGAGCGAGAAACGCCTCTCCCTCGGATTGCTACTTGTTCTAGCTTTTGCCATTGCTGAGATTGTGGGAGTCATGTAATGGGGACGGGTGGAGGGAGGGCAGGACATGAGGCTTTCATCGTCTTTCAGTGGAGTGTCACAAGTTGAACTAGCAGGGCTTGCTCTCGTCATCAAGCTTCTGGTCTCAAACGGGCTTTTTGACCAGCCGGGGTTCCTTCCGGCTGGCCTGAATGGCGCTGCTGACTTCGTTGATTGTGGTGTGGCCGGCTCCCTGCTCTTCGAATGGAAGTTCCTGTGGTTGTAGAATCTAGTAAGAAATCGAGTACTGGATCCGCTCTCTGAGGACGCCTGAATTGGAGTTGATGCAACACTTTCTGCAGTTGTGTGGTTCTGGGGAGGATCTGCTGCCGGCGTATGACTGAACCAGCTCCACGACCAGGGGTATCGATCGAACCGAAGATCCCGGGTGACGCGAACCAGCCTTTGATTCGGCTTCCATTGCTGCTGTCATGGGGTGGAATGATCATCACTAAGAGTAATCTTGCAGATTGATTTCCCAGAGGAGGAAGCAGTTACCTGGTGAGAGCATGCATACGCCATGGCTCTCTCCCTTTTCATGATTGCTTCCGCTTTTCTATGGAGCTGTGCTTCTTCTTCCTCTTTTGTTCGAAAGCTGTCATTCCAATGTTGTCCGTTTGGAGCGGATTCGGACTGAAAACGATGAAGAGAAAAGCAGCATGCATCAGAAACATGATCACACGGAGGAAGAAGAAGAAGAAGAAGACAATGCAGCATCTCACCAGAATTTGGCTCAATGTTCTTCTGCTTGGCCTGCTCTCCACATCTCTACTTGTATGAGTCGACTGATGCTGCAGTGACGGTGGCTGGCTTTCGACCATTCGCTGGGACTGAATATGCGTCTGAACTCTAACAAAAAGCTGCATTTTCTTGATGGCACTCATCGTCTGCCGCCTTACGCTCTGCCCTCTCATCACTTCTTGCAGCCTCGGTAGCCCATTTGAGCCCCGAGAACTCCTCCTCGCCTGTGCATCACCGCAGGAAAAAATGCTCATTGGATCCACAGAGGGTGGAACAACACAGTGCTGGCAATGGAGAAGAATGAGGGATTACCAGATACCGTCGGTAGGCTGCCTGAATCTTAGAAGCTGAGACATGCTCATCCTTCGCAGTTGATGCAGGTGTGCTGGTTTCCTTCCTACTTTCTATCACACGGGGAAAAGGGCCTCCATAACGGGAAGAAGTATCTGGATCAGGATCACGAAAGCGGTCGAGGGAGCAAGTCCTTTTCTTCACACATGGCGCAGGATAGTAGGAAGCATCTCCACCATTAGAGGAGCACTCCGGAACATAAGGTTCAGGGTCACTTGGAGGACGTGCCCTCCTTACGATTTTATCTTTGCATTCTGTCACATGGGGTTGGGGAGCAACAGAAGGACCTACACCATCAGAGGGATTTGCTTCCAGAGGAAAAGTTTCAGGATAATGGCCGGGGTCACTTGAAGAACATGCTCTCGCAGATTTCTGCAAGGCTAGCTTTTCTTGAGTTTTGGGGGATTCTAAGAACAACCGAGGCCGGATGTTCAGCTGATCAGCTTCACCCAGAATTTTTTCGATACTGCTTGGTTGTCTGAACAGAGGAAACAAAGACCTGGTTTCACCATGTCCCCATATCCCCTTCTTTCTCTGCACCCAGGCAACAAACAAGAACATGTACATTATGAAGGGTCGATAGTCCTGAATCGGTTTTGCAGAAGATCCAAACTGTGTATACTATCAACTGAAGTGAAAAAAAAAAAAAAAACAAGAGCATATACATAAAGTTGGGCATTTCGCATAATGTTGCCATCAGAAATGAATCTTACGTCTGTTTCCTTCCTTGAACTAAAAATCCTTTTGATTGCTGAAAACAAGCCATTTTTCGTTTTCTTCTCCATCATCTCAGCTTGCCCCCTGCAATTATCAGCAATGCAGTTATGCTTTCATCTCAAACAGACCCATAAACTTCAAAACACCCAAATTCAAGTTAAAATCCCTAGAAATTACCAAGAACCACAGCACAATTCAAAAAGGACTGATGAAAAAGCAAAAAAGAAACCAGAAGAAAGAAAACCGTGTATCAGGACGCTATACAGAATCCCCTTGCACGAAATCTGGTTCGTCTGGAACTACAACAAGGCTACAAGAGTCAAAGAAAACCATAACCCACAAGCACAGAAGACGACAAAACCTGTGAAACAAAATGGTTCACTGAGCTGTCGAAGCCTAACCAGAAACATGAAATGTACCTTCCGAGCACGCACCGCAACTTCTGCTCTTGGGAAGCATTTTTCACAAAGGTGGGTTATGGGTTTCAGTAACCGAAAAATCAGCAGGCTTTCTACTTTTTTCCACAGTGTGTGCTCTTGGCCAATGCTAAAGGTTCCTCCTTTTTTTGTTGCTTTTCGCACTGCCCACTTTCTCAAAACCACAAAAGATGACCCCGTACAGATTTTTCTCCAGCTGCAGCCTGAGCCAAAGCCAGGGCCACCAGCACTCCCATTTTACTCGAATACCTTCGATTCACTTAAAAAACTGCTGAATGAACGATTTGATTTTCCATAAATATTAATGGAAACAAGCTTTTACGCTCACCCCCCGGAGTCCCAACCGACTACTCCGGCTGTACCCCGGAGTACAAGTATACAGCAAGGGAATGCAATAGTAGATCTCTGTCACATTTAACGCAGCCCAGACCACACCACATACTGCGTGTAGTCGTCGCCGCAGTAGAGAGCTTTTTTGTGCCCGTTGGGCCAATCATTTGTAGTTTTATACAATATTGTTTATGCAGAATATTCAATTATTACGATTTTACATTCGTTTTAAAATACAAGATTAAAGAAAATATATTTATGTAAAATATATCTTGATCCACCTAAATCTTTACACTCTTTATTGGATCCAACCCCATTTTATAATTTTTTAATCTCAAATCATATTTTTTTTGCTCCAATAAAACAAATTTTTTTAAAAAGGTGAAACTCAAAAATATTTAATTTAAATAATTATATTTCAAACTTTATAATATTTTATAATAAATTGAATACAATTACACCTAATATAAAAAAGATTTAAATAAGTGGTGTCGGTGGTTAGGGTTAGGGCAGGCCAGGTGCACAATTAGGTTTTCTGATTCCACTTTTTAGAATAAAAAAAAAAAGTGACGAAACCCAAGTCACTGTTTAGAGGATTTGGAAATCAAACATAGCAGTCGCGGAGAGTTGTTTTTCAAGAGGGAGACTTACCATGCGAGATACTCTGTGATCTGGCTTCATTCAGGTCACGAGCACTCGTTGCCTGCTGGTGGGGATGCATACGAGATAAGTTGCCCTGCCCCGCCTTGCTGGATGTCACACATTGACACTCCAAGTCACCCGACAAACCACATGCTTCACACTTGTTGTGAAGGACACGATGTGGATGGATGGATGGATGTTCCAGGGGAAGTGGGAAGTTGCTAGAACAGCCTCCGGGAAGGTCTCTGAGAAGAAGCAGAGGCAGGGGATGCATTTGAATTAACAGTGGCAAGAGGTTTAGTACCGTCTGTGGCCTTGTTGGAAGTCGCCTTGGCTCCTCTTGGATCAGCCAGAATGCTCTTCTGGAATGACTGTGTGAACCCGGTTGCGATAATCGTGACGTGGATCTCTCCGTTGTATCGCTCATCCACCACTGCACCGAATATGATGTTGGCAGAGGGGTCTGCTAAGCTGGTAACTACCTGGAATTCAAGAGTAAAACACTGGATGATGTGTGATCATGTCGAGGATGAGGGGAAGGGAGGAGTGTGAAGAAGTTGTACCTGGGATACTCTGTTTACTTCTTGTAGTGTTATATCCTTGCCGCCGGTGATATTGTAGACCACCCCGGTGGCGGATTGAATAGAAGAGCCGATCAGTGGAGCCAAAGTAGCTTGTTCTGCTGCTTCTTCTGCACGGTTTTTACTCGAGGAGACACCTACTCCAAGCATTGCGGTGCCTGAGTCTTTCATCACTGCCTTCACATCCGCAAAATCGACATTTACCAAGCCTGGTATCTGTAAGAGAGGATTGACTGAATATAATGTGTAACGGGCGCATGATCATAGTAGATAAAGCAGAACATATTTGTATTGCCACTCACTGTGATGATATCAGATATCCCTTGGACTCCTTGAAGGAGTACATCATCGGCTAGAAGGAAGGCATCTTGAAGGGCAGTATGTGCATCAGCAATATCCAGGAGGCGATCATTGGGAATCACAATAAGTGTGTCAACGTTTTTCTGGAGCTTTTCAATTGCCTCAAGAGCCTGAAAAGACACTAGATACAGATAATGCTCTCCCAGGGAACCCGGTTTTGTAAACTCATTGAATATCCAA
The DNA here is from genome assembly GCA_002189035.1 of Utricularia gibba. NCBI lineage: Eukaryota > Viridiplantae > Streptophyta > Magnoliopsida > Lamiales > Lentibulariaceae > Utricularia > Utricularia gibba. Next base: position 1,755,636 of record NEEC01000013.1, on the reverse strand, counting down.
TATAGACACCAAATGCAGTTCCATAACCAGGCTAAAAATCTACACGCCAAATGAAACATACAAGTGCACCAGCTCCATGATAATGATTGTCTAAAAATATACATAAAGCAATTCATTACATAAAAACTAGTCTACCTGCGTGGATCTTTTCCGGCCTTCGAAGCTGAAAGGATAAGTGACCACACCAACAGTCAAAAATCCAGATTCCTTTGCTATTTGGGCAACAACGGGAGCTGCTCCAGAACCCGTACCCCCACCCATCCCAGCTGTTATAAACACCATGTCTGATCCCATGAGAGCATTGGAAATAGCTTCCCTTGATTCCTCCGCAGCCTGTTCCCCTAGAAGCGGATTGCCACCAGTACCTGAATTGAGGTGCTGCAGCATGTATAGTCATCCATAAATCTTTTTTAGCATACAAAAAAAAAAAAAAAAGCACAGAGCCTCAAGACGTGTCCATCATTGTCGAGAAAACAAGATACTAACCAAGGCCACGAGTCAAAAGCTCTCCAATTTGAATGGGATTCTTAGCTGCAGATTGCAGAAGAGCCTGTGAATCTGTGTTTATTGCATAGAAGTCCACACCCTGCAATCAGTCATAGGCAGACATGTGACACAATATGATTGATGAAGAACGAACTTCGACGCTGAACACCAATGAAATGAGGAGCTGCATTTATAAGCAATGTGAAATGACAAGGAAAACAGAATCACTATCTCTATGTAGACTTGACCTCCAAGGTAACCAATAAACGCACAAAAAAATGAGTTCCAAATTTGAGGCCCGCGTAATTAATCACCCTCAAGAACTAAAACCAACTTGAGATTGAACTAGCCGCCCTCACCCTCTCATTGAAACTCAGAAGTTCATCTTCCTATATCCCATTACAGAGTTGCAGCAACTCACAAACAAAACGGCGGCCTATTAAATGCAACAGCACCAAAGAATCGAGTAAACCTTCAAGCCGCTACCAATCATGCGGTTAACAGCATTATTACCGCCACCACCGACGCCGACGACCTTAATCCTAGCACTTTCCGTGGATACGAAGGAGCAGTAAACCCCAGCGCGATGGCGTCTACAGTCCGAACTAGTTTTCAGGCGACGTCTGCAACACCTGGCATTCTCCGAACGCGGCAACAGAAGCCCGACGGAGCGCGAGGACGGCGGAGCCGAGAATCTGAGCGTCGCCATTGAGCCCCAGCCTTGAAATCAAACGCAGGCCCAGTCCTGCTTTCGTTATCTTTTCGTATTCCGAGCTTTGGGGGACATACATGCACTTGGCCGGAAAAATAGACTGATGTCAAAAGAAAACAAATAAAAGCAAGTGAAATGTACGGATGGGCCGGCTCGTAAAGCCCATCACGAAAACCAAGGCCCAGGTACGACCCGATGACGTGGCTGATGATATAGGCAAAAATGAACTGAGGAAGGAGACGCTGCATCAAGCTTGCAGTTTCTCTGATTCTCCTAAGCAACACCAAACATGCCGGAGAAGCCATGAGGCGATACCGTACCATCTCCCCCACACTGTCACTGCAAATAAAACTCGGATGAGAAACACCATGAAACAGCGCCGACCAAGATAGTGGGGAAGCTATTCGAAACAGACCCCAATGGAACTGTGCTTGCCATTGCAGACATGGTGAGGAAGAAAATCTCCATGCCTGCACACTTGATGTATAGTGGTCGAGTTTATGACATTTTTTATCATTACTCAGCCGTTGCACAAAGACTCGGTGTGTACCCAGCAAGTGACCTTGCCCCCGTCAACCACTGGAAAGCGGCTGATTGAACGGGGTTGTCACCTGAGACCCAGAAAGCACAGGACTGCGTGGTGGGCTTGCTCCACGATTCAGAAAACTGGAAGAGGGAGCTCAAAGTCGAGCAAAACAAGCCCCAAGGCCTTCTTTCAGCTGGATGCATGACCCGGAAGTGCAGCTCTGATCCAAAGATTGCGCATTCTATAGGCTTCCTAAGATTCTGTTTTTGGTATGCGTAGATGATGAAGTTCTATTCTCAAGATCACTTCATTACTAGTTTTGCTGTTGTGGGTTTCCTGACTGTGTCTCGGAGACCATTTAGTGCTGTCCGGATATTATTTACATCCGATATGCACCTAAACTAACATACTGTTCTCCTTCCCAGATGAATGAATCCTATCATGTTACACAGAAGCATACCAAGGTTCCACTTTCCTATCAGCTTCGTGAACGGCATATGGACACGACAACAAACAGGGGAGGGAGTGCTAGCAAAAGAATGATCAGTCAAGATAGAAGAGAGTAACTATCTTACGCATGTTCTTTGCCTCCTGGCATGTTTCCATGAGCAGCCGGCTGTCGTGGAAGGCAAAGCAAATCACTTGCTGCACTTGGGAGATTATGTCCATGTTGCACAGCCTGCATTCACATACATGTTGCAAAACATCATGTACTAAAAGAGCAAGGACCAGAAGCATGCGAAGATCCACAGACCTGCTGGCTTCTATCAGAGGAAGATGATCGTTGTGAGGCTTTTCGATCACATGCTTCACCTGAAAAGAAGAGAAATCGAAGGCTTACACATGGCTATCAAATATCAGACACTAGTGCAAGAAGGTTTCAGAAGAAGAACCTTACTTTTGAAAGCAATTCTTGGCTTTCAGGGGGCTGCTTGCTCAAGCTCTGTGGCAATATCACTGTAAGTAACTCGGGTTTTTCAGCGCGAAGAGCCCCTCTGATTACAGCGGCGTTGGTACCTGAAGCTCCGGATGTAAAGATGTGGTTTTTCTGCAAGAATCCAAGTGTAATGAGGAATTGCCAACAGAAGTCATAGATGAAGAACAGCAGTAGTGTTCTAGTTCAGCTGTATGAGGAACTACCGTTATGACTAATGCGTAGCTCAAGATTTCAATGAGCTCTTGGTGCATGAACCCCATGTTTCTGGTCCCAAAAAACCCAATTGCCCGAGGACCTTGCTGCTGAATGGCTAGCAACTCCTGAAATTATGCATTTCAGAGATATTCCTTATACAAAGAAGAATGTCCAGCAGAGTAGAACTTCTAGTCCTTCAGTCAGTCACTTACAAGAACTGATAACTTTGATTAGTCAAGGCTTGAATCAGAATGAATCAAATGAACTAGCAGGTGACTTCGATCGAAAAAAATAGTGAATTCTAAGAAGCTGACAGTACTAGAACAGGGAAAACATGCCAAATCAAGACAACATTTTTCATTGCTTTTTGCAAATGGGAATGCTACAAAAACAGAAAGAAAGAAGCAGAACAAGGATGTCAACTAGAAAGGGTCAAAGATCAGCAAACCTGTAAATAGTCCACGTCAGGGGCAGGTTTATATTGGGTTGCTAAAACGGCTCCAGATCCTTCAACTAAAGACTGTGCTTGGGATGGGATCCGGGTTGTGATTTCGTCATTGGATCCGTTTCTTATGGTTTCCATTGTTTCTCCTCCTTTTTTATCACATGAGCAAGCACACTGTACAGAAACATGAAAACAGATGCCCATGGTTTTAGACAGTAGAAAAACAACTGGAAGTTTGCATCATCAACTTTGAACATAAAGGCTTGGTTAGATTCATATTATGCAGAAGGGAAACAAGCACAGTTTTGAAGGAGGTGCTTATAACACACAAAAGGATTATGTAGCACGTATTGATCAGTTGTTATTGAATAGAGGAGAAAACAGCAAGCTATCGGATTCTACTATTTAAACAAACAATGCACAAAGTTTGATGAATTCGGGAGGAAAATATGTAGGCAAAGAACAGCCACATCATTTCATAAGAGCATTATTCCAGAATACCAAGGGAAGTGTATCATTCTTCAGAAACGAGAAAACTCCAACCGGAAACAGCAATGCAATGAAGAAAAACAAGATACATGCGTAAGTTGTACCCGAAATTCAGCTACAGCATCGCAGAGTAATTAAGAATCTACACACGAAAACCATAGTCCGAAAGCCAAAATGAACTAATACAACAAAAACCCAACACCATTCTTCCCAAATCACAGTCAAAACAACCCATCAGAACCGAACAAGTTTACCCAACAACCCATATCAAAAAATACGGATTAAACCCAATAAAACAAGACGAAAAAACTTACCTTATCTTCATGTAAACAAAAGAATGGCGAAAGCACGAATCTTTTCCTGGCCCCGGAAGACAAAGGCACGGCGTGGAAGCAGCAATACCCCCATGACCAGTAGAAACGTATGCAATGGAAGCCGACTGCTTGAAGGTCTCGAAATTGGGTAGAGGCAGAGGGAGTAGCTTGAATGAGCGTGCTATCATATCTCCCAGAAAATTATGGAATTATCCTCTGCTGAAGTCTTGATTGTCTTTTGTCTTTGATGATGATATTTACAATACATGGGTCTACGTGATTCTCAGTTGTTGGGTCTGAGCCGTCTTGAACGAGGGCCACTTTCTCCATCTTTTTGCCTGATACCCCTTTTTGGAGTAGGCACAGTTCCATGGTGGAATGAAAAAGGGCACTCGCTTTCTCTAAAAATGTTCACAAATCTTTCATCATCTGCATTCACAATGATAACCCTTTCAATAAAAATGCTTTCTTTTCCCCCAGAAAATTCAAGAATGCTTTCCATTTCAGATTGAGCTGCATCCATGTTCTTTCAATGTAGATTAAAAAAAAAACAGCATATGCAGAGTATTTAAGTTTTTTATTATATTTTTTGTTATGATAAAATAAAATTACATTAAATTTTCAAATTACAAAAAAAAAAAAAAAAAAACACAATCTGCACCTCTCAAATGTGTTTTTGAATCCGATTTCAGCGTGAGTATTGAATCCATCTCTAATTCGATTTGCATTGATCAGTTTGATCTGTAGTGTATATATGCACATTGTCAAAACTTATAATTTATTTATACGAAATTATCTATCTTGTATAAATAAATTTTATGATTTTACATAAACTCCTTGGAAAATTTTCGATATCAGATTAAGAAATCTTTTTATTTAATCATATATTTTCTTATATTTGTAATCAATATGAAATATTGTCATCATTTCAATTTAATTATGTATTTATTATGTGTGTAACCAATATGAAATACCATCATTAAATCTATGATTTAGTAATTTGATTCCAATTACGAGACACCCTCATAAGTATTTAAGAAGATCTTGGAGAAATTATAATCAAGTTAAAGTTATGCCTATTTATTTTAATTATATATTTCCTGGAATTCCGAGCGATCGGATTCTATCGGATAAGGATCTTCATGTGCATGGACAGGTAGCCCCAATCATTATTTGAATAAGCTTCAAATTGCATTGGTGATGCGTTATGATGGTACCAAGTTGGAGCTTCCTCACACCTACACCTTGTACCTATCACGTGTGAGGTGCCCCGCACAAATACCATGTCAAATATATTATTATTTTTTGTACAAATAATATTAATTTTATAATGTCTTCTCGGGTTTTACCAACCCCCTTGGGTCACCACCCGACCACCTATTTATTATATGATATTTGATAATATAATATAAAAGATTTATACTTAAATTGGGTATTATAGAATGTTTTATAGTATAATATAAAATATTTATATTCAAATTTATACCTAAATCGTTTTTTGATTAATTAATATATATATGGTGATCTTGTATAGTTATACCATTTATATATTTATTATATGTTATATATACAAATGACGTATAAGATAGTGTTTGACCCAAGGGGGTAGGTAATTATATAATTATATAATCACATATTTAATTATATTTATGTAATTAAAAAAATTTTAAAATAACATTTCAAGTTTAAGTAAATATAAAAAAATCTAATATTTAATTTTTAAAATTGTAAAAAATACATATAAAGTTGTCGAAATGGTTTAACTAAAACTCAAACAATTTTCAAAATTTTAAAAATTGAACCAAATATTAGAAATTAAGTATCTGACGAATATCCAAAAATGATAATTTAAAAATGAGAGATTAAATATATAAAAAATATCCAAACAATTAGGATAATTTTGAAACTTGAAAATTAGGGTATTGGCATCCCCAAACTTCACCATTATTTATATAAGATAGTATTTGAGAATAGTATATTATAATACCCTAATATGTTAATCTCTTGCCACTCGAGTGGAATGAAGAGAGCTACAGTGTCACTGTTCTGCATAGGTCAATGAAGTTACAGAGCTCGAGTCTGTGTGTGTGTGTGCGGTGAATGCTGGGTGGGAATGAGTGGAAGGGAGCGTGGAAATGATGGTTTTTACCAGCAGGAAGGGATACATGATCATAATGATGGAGAAAACTGTGAAGCAGTTTGTCGTGAAATAATTGAATCTCTGTGGTGTTTCACAGTCGGCGAATTGCATTGATTCATCCCTTCCCCACATCGCCATCAATTTCTTCTCCTCAAAATTTACTGCCCTTGTCTTTGCTTCCATTCAGTGGCAATGGACGCAACACCTACAACTACCAACTCTTGCATTTCATCCCAATACTTCTTCAGGCCCTACGTTACGGACACATTTCGTTTTCTTTTTTTCGTATTGCTGTTTATGATTTCTGATCATTTAATGTTTTCTAGCCACCCACTACAGCATTTGGCTTAGTGGGTTTCTGCATTAAATGCTCCTTCTCCAACCTAGACCTTTTTTTTTTTGGTTTTCTTGGTAGTTGTTTTGTGGGTTGTTGTTGCTAACCAGTTGATTGGTGATGTATCTTTTGTGATTGATTGATTCTTGGACCAGTTTTTATTGGTTTTTTAGTGTCGGTGGTTTGATTCTTGTTGTGTTGTGAGTGTATTGCATTTTTCTGGGATTGTCTTGTGTCGAACCCCATGAGTAGCTTCTCTCCTTCTTCGGGTGCTTCTACGTCTCTGCGCAGTAGTGAGATGACAGAGGATCACAATATACTTAACATGACGCCAAGGCTTCCTATTCGCTTGAAACACGTCTGTATTTGATATTTCTTTCTGAATGTAGCGTCATATTTCTATGCTGCATCATGTATGTTATTTCCGGTGTTTTGTTGTTAGGAATCTGATTACAAACATGAAATCAGTATTTATCGAGGAGTTTAAAATTTTGAATAGATTTTCTTATCATTAATGAAAATGCAGATGCCACAGCACAAATCCGTAGTGATGATGATTGTCTCCTTTGCTTTCTGTTTTCATTTTGAATCCTGTTAAGAGGGTGACGGATCAGCTACCCCTTAGGAGTTCTGTGTGAATTTGTAGTGCATGCTCGTATCAATCCAAATTTCATCGTAGAATTTCCATGGAAAATCAATAGGAGAACCAAGCCTACGTGGGGCTGCTTATATAAACTTTTGTTATTTTTCCATTTTTTCGGTTTGTTTCCTTGCTTGACTTGTTAATTGGTTTTGGCTTCAGCCTTCTGTAAAACTGATGGAAGAAATCACTACTCTCGAAGAAGAGATTATGCATTTAGAAAGGCATCTGCTTACTCTCTACCGGACAGCTTTTCAACAGTACCTTCCATCTGCAGCTATAGATGACACTAAGCATCTGCACCATGTTAACGTGGTTGCTCCAAGGTGCTCCACTGATCTACCATTCGTCCAAAGGAAATCAGAAATTTCAGAAACAGATGGCGGCATTCAAGTCAATAGCTTGTTGACACCACGAAAAGATATTTCTCTTGATGTTTCTTCAGAATTAACAAGAGAAAAGGTTATATTTTCATGCTCTTGATATGCTAGATCTCAACTCTGTTTTTACTTTTTTGATGTAATATCAAAATGATGAATAAATTACTGTGGTTTTATATTGTGTTTTCTAAGCTTGAAAATCTTATTCGAGGTTCTTCTCCATATTCTTGTTTTCCTTTTGTAAGGGCCTTGGTTTAGCTAATCTTATTCAGATGAGGACTAACTGCAGGATATGAAGGGTGCTCATGGTCATCATGCGAGTCTAGCAGACCATCTTGAGTATCCTGCTGCTCGGGTTTCTCCTAATAGACTTTCTGAGGACATCATCAGATGTATAGCTTCCATCTACTGCAAGTTATCCAATCCAAAAAAAACAAGAAATGGCTATTCAATTTCTTCCAATTCCTCATACTGCTCCTCTGGCACTTTTTCACCGAGAAATAGTTGGAGTCCTCAATTAACTGATGAAGCAGATGAACTCCCTAACTCCGAGTGCCTACTACGAGAAAAGGGGCCGTACTCATCAATGCTTGAAGTTTCAAGGCTAGCTTTAGATAAGGAAAGCTACAACTATGCTGCTAAGATGCTTCAGAACTTCAGGTTATCTTTGGTTACGTCTATGAAAAATGTATTTTCAGCATCTCCTTGCATTTAAGCCAATGTTTTATTCATGCTTAGGCAATGTTTTTCTTTTTGCTGATGTCTCAAAGCTATGCAGGTCCTTAGTAAAGAGTCTTGAGTTCGTCAATCCGACAAAGATGAGCCGTGAGGAGAAACTTGCCTTTTGGATTAATATCCACAATGCATTGGTGATGCATGTATGTATGCTATCCACAATGCAATCTTGATATCTTGTGTTAACTGAAGAACCCCATTTCATAAATTTTACATTTTGGTTGATCGAAGCATCGAAAAATTCAAAGTGCGATCCGTTTACGCAGATATGCAGTTTCTTCCTTTTGAGCATGACAAAGTTTGCTCTTTGGCAGGGATATCTAGCATATGGGACTCACGGCTACATCAGAAACAATTCAGTAATGAAGGTACAGGAGAGGAAATGTTGCTTTGCTGTATCACTGCATATTTGTGAAATCTTGGCCGGTTCTGAGCATCTCTATTTGCAACAACTTACAGGCTTCATATATCATTGGTGGGAAGTGTTTAAACGCATGCGACATACAAAGCTGCATTCTGAGAATCAAAGCTCACTCATCCGCACAGGTATCTCTCTTCTTCCTCAAGTTCTTCATCTGTGCAACCTGCTCCAGAAGGGAAGTGACGTAAAATTGTACATTGGAGATCCCATGAACTGTACTGCGTTGTTGTCTCAAATGCAGTGGCTTCAGACGTTGCTGCCACCAGGGAGAAAGCTCAAGATGGATCATCCATACGCAATGGAGTATCCTGAACCACTCGTTCATTTCGCGCTTTGCTCCGGCATGGCAACCGATCCTGCAGTAAGCTGACATACTCACTCCATTCCTCTCATTCGATCTCAATACCAGAAGTACGAAATGGCTACCTGCAGGTTCGAGTTTACTCCGCCAAGACCATATTTGATGATCTCAAAGTTGCCAAGGAAGAGTTCTTACGATCCACAGTCTACCTTCAGAACCAGACCAAACTTTATCTTCCCAAGAAGCTGAGAAACTATGCCAAGGACATGTCTCTCACCACAGCTGACCTTGTAGAGACGATCAACAGCTGCATTTCAGAGGATCAACAGAAGGCAATCAGGAAACTTGTGAAGTCCGGCCGGCTCGAAAAGAACATATACTGGATCGAGCCGACGACGGCTTTCCGGTACGTGATTCATTGGAAATTAGCTCAGTGAAGTGGCTCAAGAAGCATCATCCTTCATGGTGTAATTACGAGTGGTTTACTTTTTCCCCCCTGTAAGTATTCTTTCATCCTTGAAGCTTTGAGGAAGATGGTTCTTCTTCAAAGAGAGGTCTTGAATTTTATTTTATTTTTTTATTGAATAAATACGCAATACCGTAAATTTATTCTTTTTCGTCCAATAAAAAATGACTTCAATGCCAATAATTATTAATTATTGTGCAGTTTTATAATATTTATTGATCTCATAATAATATTCGGAAATTCGAAAGGGACGCATGTTCCTTTTTTAACGAAGGGTACAATCGTAATTCTATATTACAAAAACCATAAGGTTAGAAGACCGTTGAGGCAATAACCGGAGACGAAAAAGAAAGCAGTTTTCGATCTCCAGCGCCGCCGATCTCCGCCGCCATGGTAAGCGTGTTTTGGATTATCTGGTTTTCCAGCAATCTGTTTTATTAGTTTAGGTTTCTACAGCGGTTGTGTTTTTTCTTTTTACTTTCTCTGAGGATTTGACGCATCACGCGATTTAGATTGATCAATCAGATCTGGACGAGTTACCGATGGTCGGATTGATCCATCTGGTTTATTTTCTCTAGGTTTCCGTTAATTTCATGGGTGACTCCTTGCCTAAACGGATGTTATTTGTTGTGTTCTCGCAAAGTTTGTAAGTGAAATGTAGAAATGCTCATCGGAATGTCGGCACACGGTCGTTATTTTCAATTTTGTACTGTAGTGGCTTCACCCCCTGGGATTGATTGTGCTGCTGATATGATACTACTTTTCTGGTGTATTTTTTGAATCGTATGCTTGCCGCAGATTCATTTCGTTCTCCTCGTAAGCAGACAAGGGAAAGTAAGGTTGACAAAATGGTATTCCCCTTACACACAGAAGGAAAGGACAAAGGTATAGCATCAGAATATCACTTAAACTTCGACAGAAATTCTTGTTGTCGGATTTTGATGCATAACCTATGTTCTTGAAAACTACCCGATTTCCAAAGGTCATTCGGGAGCTCAGTGGTATGATACTCACTCGAGGCCCCAAGTTATGCAACTTTGTGGATTGGAGAGGATACAAAGTTGTGTACAAAAGGTAACCGTCACTCCTCCAGCCTTCAGCAAAACTTGTCAATATCTATTGGCCCCCTTTCCATCATCTTTGGTTCTCCTTCATCGGCTCAAAAGTGTTTGTTATGGCCTATTCCGAAGGTATGCAAGCCTTTACTTCTGCATGTGTATTGATCAAGACGACAATGAGTTGGAAGTCCTTGAAATCATCCATTACTATGTCGAGATATTAGACCGCTACTTTGGAAGTGTAAGCACCGAAACAAATACCCTTTATTCCCTGCTGTTTGCTGCATGTCCAACATCATAATTCTTCTTTGTTCTCTTCCTTTGGCCTGAAGGTCTGTGAACTAGATTTGATCTTTAACTTCCACAAGGTATGCTTCTGTCATTCTCCGGCAATGTATACGCTCTGGCTTCTGTAACCAACAATTTTCTATCCATGTTTATGATGCAATGCTACAGGCATATTATATACTGGATGAAGTTCTGATAGCTGGTGAACTTCAAGAATCCAGTAAGAAAATCGTAGCACGTCTAGTGGCTGCACAGGTATGTTTCCACCGGACATTCTTGGAACTATTGTTGATCTACGACGACGCTGAATCGCTCTTCGTCTCCAGGATTCCCTCGTCGAGGCAGCAAAGGAGCAAGAGAGCTCAATATCCAACATCATTGCTCAGGCAACAAAATGATGAAGCTTGAACCAAAAAACTGGCTGCTACAAACTGGTAAACCAGGCCACATTTTTCTCCTCTGAAATTCCCTCTCATAGTTTCCCAGTCTTTGTATCAGTGAGTGATGTTGGTAGCTTTTGGAAAGGATTCATTTGTGATTTTTTATGTAAGATTATATACATTTGTTTCAATGGTACGGAAGTACATACATTTGTGTAATCCATCTTTATATGGTTATCAGGTGCCTTGATGTGCTGTCTGCTATAGTTAAATTACTGTAAATTATGAATTATTCATAAAAAAAACTATGAACAATTATTAAATTTAAAACGATTTAATCATAGTTCATAGTTTTTTTTAGTTTTAAAATGATGATTTGTACATTAATATTGATTTTGAATGATATTTTTTGGGATTTCAATCGTAAAAAAATATATTATTTTGCTTGAATTTTTAATTTCGAAAAGTATCGTGAAACCCTCCAATGCGAACGGCAAGTAAAGAGAGATCAGATCCAGGAGCGTGCGTGTTTGTAGATAATTACGTTTGTGCCCCTGGGTGATTTGAATAGGCAATGACGGTCCCCGTTACTCGCCATGTGCCACCGTGAAATCACGAATTTTCAGAAACCGGGTACCTGATCTCGAGGATGGCAGATTTCTCGATGTTTTGGAGTCAATTCAGCGCTGTTATCTGGTTAATTTAGCTCTATTTCCTAAGATTTCTTTCTTGTCGATTTGTTCCTCGAGTTCTTCTGAGGTGTTTGATGTTTGCTTCGTGTATTCTGTTGGTTTTTTTTTGTTTTTTGAGGCACTGGTTTTTGCCATTGGTTTAGGTGTTTTTCGTGGTGTCTATCGGGAAATCGAAGAGTATTTATCTATTTTTTGTGATTGTGGAACGCATGGAAGGAATTGTTGTTGACTGGGATTACGCATAATGATTGCATGAGATTAAGAAGCTCGTGTGGTTTTTATATAAGCTGTTTCTTGAGTTTTTTTTTTCCTGTTTGCTGTTACTTCCGAATGAACGAGATTTGGTGCAGGTTCATATTGGGTGTGATGAGATAGAGACGGAGCTTTCAATTCTAGAATTTGGTCACATAAAGCATGTCGAGTGGTGGAAACACACACTGGTGCTATCACTGCAGCGGACCGATTCGACCACAAGGACGTCCTTTGTCTTGCCCGTATTGTGATGAAGGTTTCGTTGAAGAGCTGCATGGGATTGTGGACAGCAATGCTCCTCATCTTTCTGTACTTGGCATAGGGGAACCAATCCAGGACCCAGGACTGGATATTATGGATGCATTCTCTGAAATCGTGAGGCGTAGAATGGCTGGAAGGCGTCCCAATTTTGACATCAGATCGAGGTCATTGATGATGCAATCTCGAAGGAGTGTTGGTCCTGGTCCCAGATCTCGGTTGCTGATATTTCATGGTCAGTCAAATGGTGCCCCTGTCACAGAGTCATAGTCATTTTTTCAGCAATAAGCATGGAATGGGGCGAGGCCGACTAACGTCAGTGATGGTTTCCTTGCAGATGGTTTGCAGGAGCTCTTTGAACAACTTAGCATCAACGAAAGACGAGGCCCTCCTCCAGCTCCCCGATCCGCTATCAGAGCAATGCCGACAATCAAGATCACTCAGAGGCATATAAACGCAGATGCTCACTGTCCTGTGTGCCAAGACAAATTCGAGTTGGGTTCTAAAGCCAGACAGATGCCATGCGAACATATCTACCACTCCAACTGCATCATCCCGTGGCTGGTGGAACACAACTCATGCCCTGTTTGCCGTGTCGAGCTCCCTTCTCGAGCTAGCAGCAATGCTCGCAGTACCTCGAGTCATAGAATCAGAATTCCAAGCGGCTCCAGTGGCAACAGCAGCCGTGGTGATACTCAGAACAGGTGCAATCCCTTTTCCTTCTTCTTTCCTTCAAATCCATCAAATTAGTTGCTCTTTCAGGAACCAGCTGAAGTTTGAATCATCAAAAGTGTATGATTAATTAGACTCATCATTTTGAAATACTGCATGCATGCAGTTTATTTTTTATAAATTAGAATATTTTTCGTTTATTTTCGAATGTGGGATTTGTTATAATTTTGAAAGCATGAGATAAAATAAAAATGAATAAATTAATCTAATTTTGAGTTGAGTCAACTTTGTGTTCATCAAATTTCTGAGTCAACAGTGAGAAGAAATAAATTAAGATATTACGGCAATTGGTTTCCGTAAACGACGGACCCTCTGCGTGTCAGAATTGTGAGGAGGGAGTTATCTGCAACGGGGTGGGAGTTCTGTCCTGCGCTGTTCGTCAGTGTGGGCGCGGTGACGTTGGTGGAGTCTTAATACCGTCATAAAAAGAGAAGGGGAGGAAAAAGGAGAAGAGATTGAAATTATTCTCAAAAGTCCCCCAACAGAATTTCTTCTTTTTTTGCTTTGTACTTGCATTATTTTCGCCTATTCTGGCTACCCCTGAAGGCGCTGATGCTTCTGAGAACCCTTTTCTGTGCTACGTTGTTGACCGCCGGTCTGCTGGCTCTTCCCTGTTTCTTCTCCGTTCTGGGTGGGAGCCTGCTGCGGCTTTAGAGAGGGCTTTATGAATTCCGTTGGTTGAGGTGATATTTCTTTGGGAATTTAATTTTTTTTTGAGGTGTGGATAGGTTTATGCGTACCGGGTTTTGAAGATTGTCGATGATTGTGTGAAATTTCTGGTGGGGTGGAAGTTGAGATTTTACTGGTTTTTTTTTGTTTAATATTTTTAGCGGGGAGATTGTGAAATGGAAAATTGTGGGTTTAGTCACTTTTTTGGGTTGATGATCCTTTTGATTGCTTTCATGCTTTTTCTGTGTTATGCCTTTGTTTGCGCTAAAGGCGAGTTTTTCTATGGATAACTCATACTGGTACTGGTTGGTGAGCTTCTGGCTGATGGTAGTGGGAGATCTTTTAGCGCAGATATCCTATAAATTGCTAGTATCATCAGATTCCTAGCATGGAATGAAGTTTTCGTGATTTTGTATGATCTTTTCAGCGGCTTGCTTGCTTCTGCTGTTGATCCCATGCAAAGTATTCGTTTTTTCAAGTTTTCGTTAACTTACTGATCACCCCTCAAGTGTTTTGACTTCATTTGTCATTCTCTAATCACGGGTGGAAGTCAAAATTTGAAGATGCATTCTATGCTAATGAAAATCATAGTTCTTCGCTTTTTGAAAGTGGTTTTGATTTCTTTTGGACGGGTTCAACGTGTTATAGTTATCTAACTGCATCCGCTTTACTTGATTTGGGATGCATTTTGTCTTTGATTTCCCTATCAGATGGATGAGAGTAAGGTGTCCGAGAACCAATTAACTTCAGCTGCAGCTTTTGTAGAAGGGGGGATCCAGGATGCATGTGATGATGCATGTAGTATATGCCTCGAACCCTTTTGTGACAGTGACCCTTCAACGGTATGCCTGGGATTCTTAATTTGGCTTTCACGGAACGCAGTTTTCAAATGCCAAATCATGTTTCTGATAAATTGCAGCTCACCGGTTGCAAGCATGAATTTCATCTTCAGTGTGTTCTTGAATGGTATGTGCTTGTTTTATGATTCTGAATAAAGAGTAGATCTTGAGACAAACCAAGGTGGTTTTTTTGTTCCATTGACCGTCTTGGTTTTTGGGGCCTGATACGTTTCTTCTTTTCTAATTACAAAGTGTTTTCATAATCCAGTCTCCTGTTAAAAAGTTTCTGATGCTTTGAAATGAGTTTCTAGGTGCCAGAGAAGCTCCCAATGCCCAATGTGTTGGCAGCACATCAGCTTGAAGGATCCTGGCTGGTATATGGATCATTCCATCTCTCTATTTCTTAGCTCTCCTTGTTCAGGATTCATTACATCCACCCTCTTACTTGCCCTTTTTTATTTTCTCAGCCAGGAGTTGCTGGAGGCTGTGGAGCACGAAAGGAACCTACGGATGAATCCTCCGAGAAGTACAACTATATTCCACCACCCGACGCTGGGAGACTTCGAGTTGCAGCATGTTTGTCACCACTCAAAAACTTCTTGTTTCATACACGTTTCCATATGGTTTTTTCATCTCTCCGCTCTTTTTCAGTTGCCAGTTAATGCAAGTGAGACCGAGCTAGAAGAGCGCATAATTCAGCACTTGGCTGCTGCAGCTGCCATGGGAAGAGCTCGCCAGCTTGCTAGTCGAGAAGGGCGAACCAGGTCATCGTCTCAAGGCCGACCTCATTACCTGGTTCTCTCAACTCATGCTAACAGTGCGTCTGAAGCTTCTACAACTCCCCTTCCTTTTCCTCAAAGGGAAGGCAACAACCCCGTGCTGATAACTGGTCCGAATACTTCTCGAATGGGTGCTACCGAGGAGTCTTCAAATCTCACCCAACAGCCTCCTCCAACACAGGGTGACATGCCTGAGGCTGCAAGTTCTGTATCAAGTGCAGGAGCAGGCCAACATGGATACATGTCGAACAATTGGTATTTATTTCTACTTATGAACATTTGATTTTGGAGATTCAGAAATCCATATCAAGGCTGTTCTTCTGCGTGTCGACTGAATGTTCTAATTTAGGAGGACTAATGCTGCTACTTCACCTAGTAGTCAGGATAGAGCTGGGCCTTCTGATTTGCATTCATTCCCTGATACCCTGAAGACTCGCCTTACTGCACTCTCAACAAGGTAAGAAAATCTTCTGTAACAAGTGTTTATAGTGTGGAAACAGTTAGTTTCCTTTCCACCATTAAGCTTCGTTTCATTAAATCAACAGATACAAGGAGAGTATCTCAAAGAGTACAAGGAGTTGGAAGGAGCGACTTTTTGCACGAAACAGTTCTGCTGATGCACCCCTGATGTTACCAGGGAGGGGAATCAAAGCATTCCCAATGCCCAAACTACTACTACTCTTTCAAGAATGATGGATCATCTTCAAATCACAGAGGAAACGATCTCCAGCTCTTCATCCCCATTGAGTACAACAGAACAGAGCACAACCACCAATCCCACAGAGGCACCATCTGTAACGGCTCCTGCTTCTGCCAGACCTTTGTTGATCGAGGAAACTGCACGAGCAACCCCAAACACTACTCCCACTATGGTATCCCAATAAGCTCACCATGACTCCACGATTCGCTTCTTTTCTGGTAAGGACCCATCTCTCTGTTCGCAAAGGTGGGCAATTTTATCCATATGTTGATCTCTTCAGCTCTGTTTAGTCATCTCTGTGAAGCAGGGGCTGGGCTTCAAGCAGTTGTAGGCATAAAGAATCAGCCCCGTTTCTGGTTGGTACTGGAGAACATTACAGAATTTGACCTTGGTTTTAATCTGGAACTGAAAGAAGAGTGTCTTCTTCTTCTGTATAAAGTTATGCATGTAAATGTGGCCTGTGGGGGTGTTTTCTCCTTGTCGGGACCCTTCACAGCGTTGAAGGTACTCTGTAGTAACGTCTTGCTGCTCCTTCCCGGGTATTCCCAACGGGTACGGGTACGGGTCCCGGCCTATAGACACAGGCTGGTTAACCCGAAAGTAAACCGGACTCAACCCAATAAATTGGTAAAGGAACAAATCCGGGCCCATGGGCCGTGCGGGTCGGGTTTTGATTATTCTTAAAATACCGAACTCCTCCATACAGATCAGTTACGCCAGTAAGGAAACGTTTGTCTTGCGATTTCCCGGGCGAAGATATGTCGGCTGAGGAAGACGAAAACGCGGCGGAGCTCAAAATCCCCGACGGTACAAATCTTCTTGCGTCGAGCGGTTAAGGGATTGTTACATGAGATTCTCAGATGGAGTCTGTTTTTTTGGTTTTCAGAATTTTTGAAGGCGAAATGTCTCATGAATTGTGAAGTTGCCCTAATTCTTGAACGCAAGAATGACCAGCTTCAACAGATGGCTGATGATTATATGAACCAAAATTCGCAGTAAGTAAAGATTTTCACAGATTAGGGCTATTTCTCTAGGGTTTAGATTTCCGATTTCTTACATTTTTTAATCTTATTCAAGGCGTATTCTTTAGACCAATTTCTGTGTGTATTGAAGTCTCAATTTAATCTGAAATTTAAAAATATAAAATTGCATTGGGATTCATTGAACTTGGCATTTTTCCAGGGTTTTTGAGAAATCTCTTCAGTATGTGAAACGCTTCAGCCGATATAAGAACCCTGATGCTGTCAGACAAGTTCGGGAGTATCCTTGATGAAACTCGCATATTAAGATTCAGTACAGCAGATTTATTAAAGTATGTGTACTGTTTATATGATATTGCAATATTGGGTCAAAATACTGGTGCTGTGCAGCTTTTTATGAGTGTTGTTGCCTTTCGTTGCTAAGGCAGGATAAGTAGAGTATGCTTGGCTGTCTCTTTTGTGAAATTTGGGAATTCTTGTTTACCTTGACTAGAGTACAGAATCCTGAGTAGATATAAATTGGCTGAATTCGAGGTACTCCTTTGTTACAATTTCAACTTCTCATCGTGTTTGTGTATTTTCAAATCCTGAAATATCATGTTAAACATGTACAGCTATGCGTGCTTGGGAACCTTTGTCCTGAAACAGTGGAAGAAGCCATAGCCATGGTGCCGTCCATCAAGGTACCTTTCCATTAATTCTTCCAATCAAAGTGTAGGCGCATGATCCAGTTGGTAAAGATATGTTGCAGCCTCCTAAGGTTTCGACTTTCACCTTCTAAAGACCACTTATTGCCTAAAGAAAGGAAAACAGGACTCTGGTCCACTAGTGCAGTAACATCATCTGTTCTTTTTCAATAGTTTTATGCATTTATTGCTTGTTTATTGTTTGTTTGACCATGAGGGTTGTGTTCTTCGTGTTTGTGATGATGCAAAAATTATTTCAATCTTGAGTGGTTTGACTATGCAGGCTAAAGGGCGAGCACATGATGATGATGCAATTGAGAAAATGCTGAACGATCTTTCCCTCATTAAGAAGTTTGAGTAGTCTGCCCTCCACCTGATGGTTGGAAAGGAATTCACCAGCACTAGTCGCAGAGGCGTACCCCCTATTTTCACTTCTAGAATCTTGCCTGTATGTATCAAGAGGAGAAACGTGATTGTGAAAATTAATGTTGGATTAACTTTTCATCTTCCAAATTTGAACAAGGAGGTTTCTTCTTATTACATGAACCTATGTATTACTTTGGTGAACTTCCGAGCATTAAACTAGTAACTACAATCGAGATGGAAGGTGTAATGGGTAAAACAGGTTGACTGACTGAAGAAGAATGCACACATTACAGGGAATCAGCACAATAATTACTCATGAACCATATGGCTGTGTTTTTGGTTTTTAAAAGAAACCAGGAGACATTCAGAAGCCCTCTTATATCAGAAACAACTCTGCTGTGTCTTGGTAGCTGCAGTTGCTCCATGAGTCCCAGCAAATTATGTACATTCCGAAGAATCTTCTGGTGACAAGGGGCTGAGGTTGTCGGGGTGATAGAAAGGTTTAGTGATCCGTTTTTTGACTAAGCTTTGCATCCTTTCCAACGTTTTCACTGCTTTTGGCTTTTACATCTGCAGATCTCGGGGCTGAAGGAGATCGTTTAGGTGACTTTCTGTTCACTTGCTTTGCTGTTTGGGCAGCACGGCCTAGCAGTCATGTCAAATGCATCAACAAAAATAGCTGAGATGCGATAGATAAGTGAACTGGAGAGACTAACCATTACCAGGGAGCGACAATCGCTGCTTTCCTTGCTTGTTGACAACATTAGATCTCTCTCTCGGATTGCTCTTTGATCGTGTAATAACATTCAGCCTTGAAGTGGCTTCCTCAGCCATGTCCCGAAAAACAGGTTTAGAATGTGCTCCAGACGCTGGTGCTTCTACCATGGAACTGATTCCATCAGATTGCGAGGCTGCTCTCTTCTCATTGGATATATTGGAGTTGCTCGAACGAGAAGGGCCATTTCCATTTGCAGGTTTAAGAGCAGCCTGTCTGCTTACTTTTGAGGTAGACTGACTTGTTGATGGCTCGGTTGTCTTTCTTTCAGCGCTTTCATTCACCTTCACCCCATCTTTCAGATTTATGTCTAGAAACCGGTTTTCCCAGGGGCGAACCGCCATCCATCTCTCCAACCAATTCCAGCCCCAAGTGGTTTTATCTGGCTCAAAACCAGCAGGTACCGCTTGTTGCCTCGACCCAGCCTGCCACTGCATCACAGTGTTGAGTTACTGAGTGAGAGAACAAGCGAGATTGTATGAGATCATGCCAGCAAATCTTTTTTGGTAAGCAGAATGCTTGAACCAATGTGGGATACCTGGTTTGCAAGAGCATAAGCCATAGCTCTCTCGCGCTTAGCAGCAGCCTCCTTCCTCTTCAGCAACTTGGCTTGGATTTCTTCAATGGAGCCAACGCTATCACACCACCCCTCCTGATTCACAGTAAGATGATGATTATATTCGTTGGATAGATTCCATGTCCATTGAACTGTACTGATGGGACAAAAGGATCACCTCGCTTTCTTTAATGTAGGCTTCATGCTCAACCTTCTGTGGAAGCTTTTGAGGGTCTGATTGAGTCTCCAAAGCCAGACGAACCCGCCTTGCTCGCACCCGCGCCTGAACTCTAACCAAGGCCTGCATGCAGCGCAGTGTAATAGCAGCTTGCTTTCTCACAGCATGTCCCCGAACAAGAGCTTGAAGCCTCACTAGCCCCTTGAGAGCTCGCAAAGCTCGTCTAGCCTGAGAAGTAATAGCAGTTTCATCAACTATGGGAGCAGTTGGAAATTACTAAAGGAGAATTCCCAAGGTCTGGTTCTATTGCTAGATTCAGCATTTACCAGAAATCCCCTGAAAGCTGTTTGAATGCATACTGCTGCCCTTTGCTGTTGCTGACATTGAGTTGAATTCTGCAGCTGAAGTGAAGAAGATGGGGAGCATGCTGAATTCAAAACTGGAGTTCTTTCAGTTGCTACTGCATTTTCGCCTGGCCTGTCTCCAACATCAAGAGACCGCCTCCGCCGATTCCAGATCTTTCCTCCATCCCCAGATCTCTGATGACCATACATTGTTAAAAGTTTGAACTTGATAGAAACAGTTTCTCCAGTAACATAATTCAACTCCATTCATTGCTAATAACAATCCCAACGTACTTGTACAAGACTCTAAACAAATTGTGCCCAGTAATAATGCAGTTTTCTCAGTAAGATTGCAAGGAAAGCAGGAATAGTTGGAAGTTACATACAGGAAAGAAGAAATTGCGTTAAGAAACGAACTGTAAAAGTAATCACCTACGTTTTCACCATTCCCTGAAGAGGGTGATTTGGTGCTTTTGTTCTGCCCCAGTAAAGCTTTCAACCAGTTCTTCGAGGTACCCATTTCTCTCCAGACTGAACAGTACAGTAAAATAGGATGATTTTCAGTCGTCAAAAGTGAGAATCAGCCGATACATAAAACTTCCTACTCATAAATCTTTCATGCCATAGATGCACACCACACCCACCAAAATTTCCCCTGCGGCAATCAAAATTCCCTAGAGATATAACCACAAGATGCCACTCCGAAAAACTGCATCATCCCCGCTTCGAAATTGAAATTTTCAAAACAAAACAAACACCCAGAAGGCGCTCGAATGCATAATACCCGAGACGCGTTTTTCAAGTGTTGCTTAATGAGAGTAGGCACAACTAATTCTCCAGTAGGATCCAGCAAGCATTTCATTGAGAAAAAAAGAAAAGCACCAACCAACCTCAGTGTAAACAAGAAACTGGAGCAAGTGGTCACAGATCTAGAATCCAGATTTAGGTAAAGGAGATGAGGCAGCAGCACTGGGTTCCCTTTACAATTGCTGTTTGGGCCATTGATTTTGACTCATCAACCATGGATGCCGGCTGGGCTTCTAACAAGGAGCCCCTTATACGCCTGACGGCGAAACGGGAACCAAAACAAAACGCCAAGATCCTTCTTTTCGCGTGCAAAATCCTTACTTTCAAAGCTTTCTTTTCCTTTTTCATGATTTTGTTCCCATCAGTAAACCCATTTATTACTGTTCCCAAGTTCGCGCCATGACAGAGCAGCAACCGCCAAGTAGTTGCGACTCAAGATTTTTTTGATTAAATGTTAACAAATATTTATTTATTTTCCAAATTTTATTTCATTTTTTCCCTTTTATATTAAAACATGCTTTAAATCAAATTAATATTTAATAATATTTATCAATTTTATTTTACATATTCACAGTGTCTCATATAATAAAAAATATCATTATTAGGATAAAACCAAATAATTAAAAATGATGTTATTTAATAACAATAATAGTTTTTTATATTAAAACATTGGGTGGAGTTTGTATATGTAACCTTAAATTACAGTCAGTATTAATAATTTAATTTTCAAGTTTCAAATTGTATCATAGATTATTCAATTTACATTTTTTGTAAAATTTTGATTTTAAACTTATAAAATTATACATTTAATTTATAATATTACTAAAATTAACATATTTTGACACTTAATATCATTTTAACAGTGTATCATTATCAATTGTATCTATAATTTCTCTTCTTATTCTTCTAATGATCTTATCTTTATTGAACTCCTAAAATCATGATATACGAATGTTATATAATCCTAACAAAGGATTTCGATTTACCAAATTTCGTATGCAAACTAAAATTGATTCACGATATTGTAAATCGATTCAAGATCTAAGAGTTTGAAAAAATCATTTGGAACTTGAATGAACATTTTTTGATAAATTTAGATGTTTTTTACAATTATGAAATTTAAGAATTAGATTTTTTATATTGACTGAAATTTGAGTTGTTATATTTATATTTTTCAATTAAAATATTTATAATAAATTTAAATAATAAAATAATAGGATCAAAACTATAATAAAAAATATTTAAAAAAACACAGCATCATTTTATTTAGTTAAAAAAGACAGCAGGCGATGGAAAGTGATGCAAGTGGGGAGGATTCACACCAACAATGGATATAAAAAGAGTTTTCACGAATAAACCCAAACGGAGTTAAACCGGCGATGAGCAACAAGAATACTGAGACGTGGCCCCACCTCTGGAAAGAACATGAACTGAACAAACAAAGATGAAGGAGACAACTTGTCTCAAATTACACCACAACCAAATGATAAACAAAGAGACACAAACTAGTGGCAGAAATACCTTCCCAAGTGATAGTGTAACTTCGGGAATTCCAATCCGATCTAATAAATTAGATCCTGTATATACATTAGATCCAACTCATTCTTGTGTTTATAAAGTGTCATCTTATATAAACTAATTGAAATGAATTTTAACTAACAATATAAGATTACACACATTTACCCCAATAAGATATTTCCAACAAAACATATAGGGTGAAGAACATTAACATACCAGAAGTCAAAAGCTTCTGTTGCCCTGGCTGAAGTTGCATTTCAGAACAACTCATGGGAGTTCGATGTTGGTGGGCCCAGGAAGTGATTTTTGGGTCCCACTTACATCAGAAAACCAGCCTGCAAATGCTTTCATCTTCTTCTCCGTCGCCGATAAACCAATCTCGATACCGCCTTCAAACTCCGGCGACTTCGACATGGAAATGCTCTGATCTCCGTCGATGGACGCCAACTCCGTCCTCTTCGCTACACCCCAACCGAAATCCGCATCGTACCAATTGAATCGCGGCGAGCCCGCCACCCCGAAAATACGCTTACGCAACAAAGGCCCGATCTTCACCAGCCACTCATCTGCATCTTTCATTAGCTCCTCTTTCTTATTCACCTTCTCACTGATGCATTCTCCGATCAAATTAACCGCTTCGAAGAACGCGTCTTCTGATTTCAACTTTCCGTGTGTAGATTCCGTCGCTACGATAGCTAGACAGTTGCCAAAATATTCTTCTGGGAGAGGCGGGTCGACCCGGTTTCGGACTTCTACTGCCAGTCCTAGGTATTCGGGTTCGTTTTCATCGATTGTCTCGCCGGATTCAGCGGCGGACTTCACCCAGGAAACCCATGAGTGAGCGAGCACTACGGTGAAAGAGGATACGTGTTTGGTAATTGGGTTATTTGCTAATGCCCTGTTCTTGAGCAACTGGACATCGCTTTTCTGTAAAACGAAGGTTGCTCGGAGTTTCTGCGTGGGGAGCTGCGGTTGTGGCATTGAAGCGCCGGAGGCTTTCAATTGATTCCAGAACAGATGTAACCGCCGCCGAGATGGGTCTGTGACCACACTCCGGTCGATGACCGGGGCTTGAAATCGATTTCGGCCAAGCTTCGTCTCTGAACTCCACGCTTTCACGAAGCTCACTAGCGCACTTGCATCTCCCACAGCATGGTGGCTCGTGAAGCCGATGCATATACCTGTTTCAGGGAAAACCGTTACCTGTAAAGCTAAAACCCCTGTTTTCCAGAATCTCAATCCAGGATCCATCCCAGTTGTCGGTAAATCTGGAACGAGGTCGTAGAATGCGTCGGCATCGCGGGGTTGCTGAGCGGTGAGATGATTGAAATCAAGAGATCGATGAGCTTCGGTGAAAGTGATTGGAACAAAGTCTCCCGGAGAGTAAAGTAACTCCGGGGGGTCCAAATCAAGCGGGAAAATCAAGTTTCCGGCGAGGGGGATGTAGCTGGAGAGAGCTCTGGACAGCGATGATACGAGGCTGGGAACCACGGTTCGGAGGAATTCCTGTGAGGAGATCGGGTAGCTGAAGAAGAGGAGACGTTGGACTGGGTGAAAGAGCACCCATACCGCGTCGAAGAAAGTGAGGGGGAATCGGGCCTCCGCCGTGCCATATGACGGCGCCACGGAGGCGCATTGGAGGACGGAAACTCTTTTTTCCGCAGGTGGCACCATCATGACAGATGGCGGTGTTGAACCGTTGAGTCGTTGACAGCGCTTTATCCTCTCGTGGACTCACGCCGCCGGGCACTTTCTCGAACGTCGGCCCATTTCCAGCCCTGTGGCCCGTTTAGAATTGGGCCATCTGACTATTCACAAAATTATCCAATTGGATGATGGCATTAATATATGCAATAACATTCTTATTATTTTTATAATTTTTATGATACAAAAATTAGAAATATTAAATATGAATACAAAATTTAAGTTAATAGTATTAATTAAGCATATATTCTATAATAATTCTACACTATGAAAATATTAACTTAAAATCACGTGTTAACTACAGAGAAATTTGGGCATGTTTAAATAAGACAAAAAATGATCATCATTAATAGCGACTTTATGAAATAATTGATCATTATTCTTTGATTTTTTTTAATTATTATTTTCATTTCCCCAGATATGGAGTGCCAGCTGGGGATTGTCGGCTGACCAATGGGAGACGTACACGCTGTATAACTAAAATTACCCACCCGCAGTAAAAAAATAGTTACTTCTAAGTTTTACCGTGGAGTTAGTATGTTTTACGACGGTAATCCGATGTAATTTACCGTATAGAAGTGTATGCGACAGGTGAGGTGAGAAGAAGCTTTGGACCTGAATCTGCAGTCATAAAGGTGGATTGGTGATTTTCATATGTTTCTGCAAAAAGTTTACTTTTCTGCTGTAGGCCTGGGGAGCGATCCGCAGCGCAGCGAATGGTATCTTCTGCTCTCTTTTTTACTGGGAGTTTCCGTCTTCCCTGTGTACGAGGACAGGGGGCACTGAAAAACACACTAATGGGAAGTTGGAACATCGATGGAAACACGACAGCTGATTCCAAATAATATTCTTGCCTACAACATCTTGAGTAAAAAAAGGGAACTATTACGGGTTACATTACTCTGTGGAGTAGCATTTTCGGGGACAGCTCATCCAGGGGAAGGTCGTGTTCGGAGTGGCGTCTCAGAGTTCATTCCCATCAGACATTCTCAATTTCATTGGTGGGTTCAATGAGTAATCGCTTTGATTTTGTTCCTTGTCTCGAAGTTTATGGTAATGGGTTTGATCTGGAGCAGAGGAAGAAGCATTGCAAGATCTGAGGATTCGGTTGGCGCCGCCTGGATTTCTGGTCAACGGTGGAAGCGGCTGTCTTTTTAATGCTTCTTATCGAAGTGTTTGTTAGTGGAGGGACTCACATTTTCACACTTCACTTTTTGGTCGGTCTCTTCGGATTTGAAGGTTTTTGAAGGAGTGGAGTTACCAAGAAATAGTTTTTTTCGAAGTGGGGTGCTGCGGTGAGTGATGGAATCGAGAATGGATCAGTATGAAATCATGGAACAGATTGGGCGTGGAGCTTTCGGTGCAGCCATATTGGTTAATCACAAGTTGGAAAGAAAAAAGTAGGGAAACTTTTCACTTCATACTGTCCTTTTTGAATCTATGATGCAGATAAAAGTTCCTTTTCTGAAACCAGGTATGTGCTGAAAAAGATCAGATTAGCTCGACAGACAGAGAGATGCCGAAAAGCGGCTCATCAGGAGGTATAATGAAGCCTCCTGTTAACTAAGATTCTTCTTACATTATTTTCAGATCCATGTTCTTCAATGACACTGGCATTGCCAGTTTTAGCTCAAACCTTGTTTTCTTCCACACTATCGCTTGTTATGTATTTCTTCCGGGCAGCTAATCCTGTATACAAACTAAAACAGAACTAATTTTTTACCTTTATATGTGTGCAGATGGCTCTAATCGCCCGAATACAGCATCCTTACATCGTTGAGTTCAAGGAAGCCTGGGTTGAAAAGGTACTTGTCAGTTTCTGTTAGACAGATTTCGTACCGGCTTGGTTTTTCCAGACTTTGGCTTCATATCTGAATCATGAAGCAGGGATGCTACGTTTGTATAGTTACTGGTTACTGTGAAGGTGGTGACATGTAAGCAGCCGATAATACTAAAGTTTGATGCCTTGGAGTTTTCGTTTCTGAATGTTCATGAGCTGTATTGTGGCATTAACAGGGCTGAATTGATGAAAAAAGCCAATGGACAGTACTTTCCAGAAGAGGTATGAGTCTTCTTTATCTGAAGGGAATTGCCACATCTTGCTACAGCCCCGTGCATTTTGTGCTGATTCAACCACGAAGAACGAGCTTAAAGTGCATCTTTCGTTTTGATTTTGATATTCCACTGATGATTGCAGTTTTCTTCTGGACTTTTGTGCAGAAACTGTTGAAATGGTTCACTCAATTACTTCTGGCTGTTGAATATCTGCATTCCAATTTTGTTCTCCATCGTGATCTCAAAGTATGCATCTTCTTGATAAAGAGTATATACCTGAAAAGTATATCTTTGCCTTGAACTCTCTTTACACCTTTATTTCATTTCTGGGCAGTGCTCCAACATTTTTCTCACCAAACATCAGGATGTCCGGCTTGGTAATTCTGGATCACAATTCCTTTCTTGGATTCAGTTTTCAACATGGCTTTGGTTAAATCACATCTGTTTAACTTACTGAAACAGGTGACTTTGGACTTGCTAAAACTTTGAACGCAGATGATCTGGCTTCCTCAGTATGCACTTCTTAAGGAACATGAAGCTGTCATGATATTAGTACCATCCTGATACTGATGACCAGCATTCTCCTCTTGTCTGTAGGTGGTCGGAACTCCAAATTATATGTGCCCGGAGCTCCTTGCAGACATTCCTTACGGATTTAAGTCTGATATTTGGTCTCTTGGTATTCTCTAGAATCCTCCACATATGATGATGGAATTGCTGGACTCTAATGGCTTACTTGGTGCAAACAGGTTGCTGTATGTATGAAATGGCTGCACATCGTCCTGCTTTCAAGGCTTTTGTATGATTTCTTCTGTGCATTCTTTTCCAAACAATCTGAAACATGCCTATATTGTGCTTCACTCGGTGCTGATCTTATTCCTGAACACCTGCTACATTATTCAGGATATGGCAGGATTGATCAGCAAAGTCAATAGATCATCAATAGGGCCTTTACCTTCTTGCTACTCCCCATTGCTGTAAGGAGCAGTGACCCCTCCATCATTCTGGTTTGGTTGGATTTCTAACATTGTTTTAACAGGAAAACACTAATCAAGAGCATGCTTAGGAAGAATCCTGAGCATCGATCAAGCGTAATGGCCATTCTATCTCCCTTGTGCTTTAAGAATGCACTCTTTTTTGTTGTGTGATGTGGTATTGAAAATCTTCAGGCGTCTGAGCTGCTGAAGCATCCATATCTACAACCATACGTGGATCAGTTTCGTTTGCCGTTTAGGACTTCTCCTTCTTTGATTGAAAAGCCTGTTTCAAGAGCTCGTGAAAACAGGAGAAGTATGGCTGAAAGCCAAGGTAGCAGCAGTTCTTGCAGTGAGAAAGACAATCTTAAAGGGACAAATGCTGATGATGAAGGTGCTGGCTGTGTTAACGAGACAGCTTTGCTGCCTGAAATCAATGAGGATCAGAGAAGTAACATGGACACGAAGCAGACAAAGACAATAAGTAGTATCATGATGGCCCTCAAAGAAGGGAAAACCAGAGAGTATACTTCTCCATTGAGAGGCAGCCATGGAAAGGCAGGTACTGTTAGCAGCAAAAAAATGATAATTGAGGCGTCTCCGGAAGTCCCAAAACTGTATCCCGGGATTAAGTACAGCGCGGATGGTGTAAGACAGCCAAAAGGAGTGCAGTTCTCGAAGCATCAGGTACCATAAATACAAAATCTGTTAAGTCATTTGAAGGACTTTCTATGTTTACAAAGTGTCATTTGTGGTTATGGATTATCTTTGTAGTTACCTTTGGGGGGACTCCTCCGATGACTGATGGAATAACTCCGTCTGGAGCCACAAAGCTTCCCACCGGAGAAGGATTACTCTCTAGAGCAAGGCAGAAAAGACCTGCCATCATCAGAAAGCCATTGTTTTCTGGAGGGAAGAGGGAGGCATCTAGCAAAGTGAATACCAACTCTCCGAGTGAGTTTCATGATAACGACTCGTCGAGGTCAGAGCCCTTTAGCTACGATTCTGTGAGGGTGGGCTCAAAAAGAATATGCACAGACAGCAGCAAGTCTGCAGCCCCTCAAGGACTTGGGCTTTACCATGATGCAGAAGCTCCATTGGTGGCCTTGCCTCAAAAGATTCTTTGGAATCGTAGTCCTGAATTGGAGACAGGAACAACAGGAGCTCCCTCAGAGAGCTTAGGAAGCAATTGCAATGGACGTCATGAGGTGCAGAGCAATGAATCTGGTCCCAGTTGTTCCTCACCCTCATCATCCTATTCTGTTGTAAGAAGGGAAATCTCAACCCCGGTTTCCCCTGCCAACAGCTACAAGTCGACTGTAAGTTCATTTGATTCAGCACGAGGGTCATTTTCTTTGGACGAGAAATCCAGTGATCCAGATGATTGTGACAGCAAAACTGGCTCTCACTCTCAATCTTTGTCTGAAAAGGTTGAGGAGCTAATGATGAAGAAGTTGTGTACCTTGGCAAGTGAATCCTCAAACCAGAACAATATATATTCTGATAAAGGTGTGCTGGTGCAAAGAGTAGCTGCAGTAAAACAATCTGGATCTCATACTTCTCCGGCTTTCGAAGAAGTCATCCATGTTATACCAGAAACTACAGATCAGGGAACTGCTGAGAAACAGCACCTTGCCTCTCATCTGCCTCCAGCCTTCGATGAATTAATCCATGTGATCCCGGAAATTACAGAAAAGGGAATTCTGGTGCAAAGATTAGCAACTGAAAAACAGCAAGCTTCTCATCTCCCTCCGGCATTTGATGAGGTGACCCACTTGATCCCTGAAACCACAGATAAAGGAATCTTAGTGCAAAGAGTAGCTACTGAAAAACAGCAACCTGGACCTCATCTACCTCCGGCATTCGACGAAGTAATCCATGTGATCCGTCACAGTAGTTTTCGGGTTGGTGCAGAGCATCCGGCCCTGGAAACTGTTGAGAGAAGCACAAACTGCTCTGGAAACACATTCAACAACCAAGAAAGGGATGTGTTAACCCTACCCAAAAGCCCAAACTCGGATTCCCCTGAGGTGGAAATCGCAGAACAGGAAGAAGCAACAGGAAAAGAAACAATGGGTGCAAGTTCCTTCATGCAAAGAGCAGAAGCACTTGAGGGACTCCTGGAACTGTCCGCTGAACTGCTTCAGCAGAACAGGCTTGAAGAACTTGCTGTGGTTCTGAAACCATTTGGAAAAGAGAAGGTTTCACCAAGAGATACAGCCATTTGGCTCGCCAAAAGCCTTAAAGGACTGATGCTTTAGGACAATGGAAGCAGTTGCTGCTGGTATCCTTTCTTCCTAAATCAATTTGATACACGTGTTCATATGTATGCTAAAATTGCCGTACGTTTTTATTATTTTTTATGGACGCAAATAAATTAATTTTGAAAATTAATTTCAGAAAATTTCAAAATTCAGTGTGGTGGGCCCAACCCGCCTTTTTTGTTAGCAATGGGCCCACACTGCTTTTTAAAAAAATAAAACATTTTTCCATACACTCCAAAGAAACTTGCGCTTCTGTCTTCTGTTATCGCTTCCAAGTTGCAATTTCGAATCCGTCGACGGACGGTGCGGGGGCTTCTTCTCAGAGGCTAAATCTGTGCTTGAAAGCGATGACGGACGCCGGAAGGCCAGTTACTGGATATCCCGCTCCGAACCCACATCAGGGGAATGGTTTCACGGCGAATAACCCGCCGCCGGGCGTTTCCTACCCTTACGCCGCGCCTCCCCCTCCGGCGGATACTACGGCTACCAGAACCACCCGCAGAGTTACCAATACGACCCCAATTGCGATCGACGCCTCGTGTTTACTCGCTGCATTTTCACCCTCGCAATTGGGGCGTTCTTGGTTTTCGGAACTGTTACTTTCATCGTGTGGTTGGTACTTCGACCCCAACTGCCAGTTTTCCAGGTTGATACATTCTCGGTGTCCAATTTCTCGCTGGAAAACAACTCCCTAATCTCCTTCACATCCACCATTCGCCTCACGGCGACGAATCCCAACAAGAAGATGACACTCGAGTTCGATGAGATCGAGGCCTTCATCTTTTTCAACTCCGAGGCGCTTTCTCAAACCAGTGTTCCTCCCTTTTCGCAGGACACGAGGAACGTGACTTCAGTAACCGCCAATTTTGCTGCGGCTGGTAGTTTTGTTGGGAGCTCTGTGGTTGATGGGATTAACCGTGAGAGGCGAAGTAATGGGAATGTGAACTTTAACTTGAGGGTGCTGTCCAGGGTTTCCTTTGATGCCAAAGCTTGGAGGACCAGGAGGAGGGTTTTGAAGGTAATCTGTGGTGATTTGACTGTTGGACTATTGAATAATACGACCTCAGGATCATTAACTGGTGGACCAAAGGCATGTCGTGTAGGAATTTGAGCTGAATCTTCTGCATTTGGGGATAAAAGATTGTAGCTTGGTTTTCTCTTCATTTCAATTGGTACCATGCTTCTTTTTGCTTGAGTTGTACAGCTTCATCCTGGCTCCCTGGGCATGTTTCTTGTTTCATCAGTACACTTCACATTATGATTATTGGCTCTTCCTTCTCCTTCTGCCATTCTCAGGGAGGGATATCTCTCCTGTGGATGTTTTTACCATGTTAGATTTCTACTGCTCTTGCATTCCTGTCGCTCTTAACACTAGTTCTGGATTGAGAATCGCTTCTGATGTCTGCACATTGGCACCTGTTTCTTGAATCTGATGCAACATAAGCTGTTTTCATCTCAGCAACTGTTGTCCCAATCTTCGTGAGAATCTTCTCACATGGCATCCCCCTGGTTTCCTTCTGCTGGTGAAGAGAACCAAAATGGTCTTCCCTGTCCAAACGTAGGCCATAATGAACTCCAAGTGCCACCCCAACGATGTGAATGTGGTAGCTTCATGTGACTTAGACCAGCCTTATTCAAGGATGGCCCGTACATCGGAATATATTATTTTAGTTAAATAATATCTGTTAATCATGTGTGTTCATAATTCAATAATATTTAATATTGTAAATTAAAAATTCATGTATTTATTTAATTAAATTTTTACTAATATTGAAACAAATTTTATAATGAGTAGATTTAAATAATCGTATAATGATAAAGTATATATGTATAATTTTATTTCTTTATTTTTAAAAATGTTCTTTCAATTATATGCTATAAATATTTTAATAATATAATATATCAATACATTTATTTTTGTATAATTAATATTAATAAACTAAAATATTTTCTGAAATTAATAATCAAACATTTTTTCAAATCCCCGAATTAAATAAATTCATAAAAAATTATAAAAAAATTCAATTCGATTCATTTTCTTTTCATTTCGTATTATTGCAAAATTCTAATAAAGGCAAGATAAATAAACTACAAAAAGACTTAGCATGTGGATGGGTTGATGCTTTAGGGCACCTTCTTTAGTTGATTTTTAGACATACATTTTTGTTTTTATAGGAATTTTTTCAATCTTATCCTGTCCCTGCTTTTTCCCAAAGGAGGAGTTATTTTCATGCTTTTTATCAAGAAAATAAAATACAAATATTATTCTCTTATAGTATTAGTCTTTGGACATACCTAATCCTAGTTTCTAAATATTGTAAATGAGCCACTGTCAATTTCTCTTATGAATTGATACAAAATTTTTATGTATATGATGATTTTTTTTTTTCATACAATATTTGATATATGTTTAATTTTTTAATTTACTTTTTAAATATTAGCTCATTTACAGTATGAGTCACCGTCACTTTCTATTTTATGTATCGAAATAAAATTTTTATACATATGATGTCTATTTTTTCACATGCTGTCTGAAACATGGTCATGTTTATAATTCACGGTCTAAATATTACATAATTTGTAGTATTTAAATAAACATTTTTTGTCTGAAAAAGTCATTAAATAATTGAGGTAAGTAGGAGGAGGAGGGGGTTCCCTCCACATCTGCATCCGAACCAAATTCCCTCGTTGATTAGGCCTTTCCCTCGTTTTCCTCTTTCGGTTGCTCTCTTCAGATCTCCGACGACGCACTTCGATTTCTGCCCCAATCTCTCATTGTGCTGCCGCTATGTGATTCTGCCGGGGGCACATCTTTCAGATCAGGTGTTCCGACTGCGGAGTTGCGGATTTGACGTGTTTCCTGTTGTGGCCCTCGAGCTCAAGGGACGAGATCGAATCATGCAGCCGGCGGAGAAGCAGCCTTTGAGGAGACAGTTGATGGTGGATTCCAAGAGGCCGCCGTTTGGCAGAGGTGTGGGCGGGGAGTACCATCATTTCGTGGATGATGAGATGCGAAACCCTCCTCGAGATTTTGATGAGGGAATCGTAGTCAGGACGCCGCCGGTGCGTTTGTCTTAACCCTTTTTCTTTCTCTCCTCCTTTGTCTGTTCTGTAGTTTGGAGAAGGTCGTTTTCTCGTTATGGGTGGTAGTAATTGGGTAGGGAGAGTTTTGTTCTGCTGCTGCTTCTCTTTGATTTTCGGGAACGCGTAAATCTGAACTGAGTTTCCGAATCAACTTTATAAGTGTGCGGATCGAAGACTTCAAAAGTAGTACAGTCCATTTTGGTTCAGATTTATTAACTTCACTAGCAAAGCGAGGTTTTCCGTTGCCATGCTAGCTTGTACAATGACTTGTTTTGCTCCATCTCAACTCGACTGCTGTTTATAGGAAAAGGGTATTTAGGGGGGTAAGCACCAGTGGTGCACGGATGTGCCTCCTTTGGCTGCACCAATCGCCAATATCCATAAGCCAAGCTTATTTATCCATTTTTTTGCCAGCATGTGAAGCTTACGCTCTGTAGTTTCTGACAGGTTGTGTTTTCCATTGTTTTGGCGAGTTTGAGTTTGTGATCGAATTCAGTTTACTTTCACTCTGATGGGTACATATGACAGGGTAGACTTCATGAAATTTCCAGGCTCTTCTGTCTGACTGTGAACTTGACTCATAAAGCAAGTTTTATGGAATTTACAGGATTTCTGGATTATAGTGAATAATGTCTTCGTATTTTTCCAGATAGTTGGAAAGTAAAATATTACATTCATTCAGCGTTTCATTTTTATGTTGCAGGGATAAGTTTCTTTGAGAATGTATTTATATTCATCTTGGATGTGCCTTTTGCGAATTTAACCTGCCCTGTTCTTCTCTTAGGCCTTAAAGCGGAAGGGTGGAAAACCCGAAAGTGAATTAGAATCTGGGAAACTTGGGGTTCTAGCAGTGTTTCTCCTTTGCAAGTCTGTAATCAAACTCCACCCACCGTAAAATCTGGAAAAAACCAGAAAGTTCCAAGAACAACAAAACCCAGCAAAATTGGACCCCAAGTACCCGTGACAAATATTGGTATCATGTGATATAATCATTTATTATTTTTCCTCAAAGTCAGTTGTATGCAACGCTCTTTGGGAATTAAGCTGGTATAATAATGTATTTGGTCTTTATGATATATTCCTCACTGCAGGTTCTCCAAGTGGCAATAATCTCACTCCAGGCCCCTGTCGTTATGATAGTTCTTTAGGTAATTGAAACTTCCACGAGGCCAACCTATTTTTCATACTAGTTTCTCCTCTTGTCTGTCTTTCTGAATATTTCAGTCGTTAAGATCCACCTTACTGTTTTAGGTCTGTTGACGAAAAAATTCATTAACCTGATTAAGCATGCAGAAGATGGTATCCTTGATTTGAATAAAGCTGCAGATACTCTAGAGGTGGTGTGATTTCTGTTCTCCATCTCAATAGTCAGTTTTTCATGTGGTTTTACATATTGTATTCTCTCTTATCTGAACAGGTACAGAAACGGCGTATATATGATATAACAAATGTTCTTGAAGGCATTGGCCTTATAGAGAAGAAACTCAAGAACAGAATCCAGTGGAAGTATGTCACGCGTTCTGTTACATTTGTCAGATTGTATTTGTTGGTTTTTTGTTATGAACAAATTAAAAAGTAATGCTTGCGCTTCTCAACAAAAAAAGTTCAAATTTAATTATCCACTCCACTTCCATCCAGGGGTATAGATGTTCATAGGCCAGGGGACGATGTGGAAAGTCTTCCGAGTTTGCAGGTATGATTATCTGACTAAGAATTGCTGTTTTCTTCACTGACTTTCTTTGTTTCCCATTGTTTTGAATAGCACTGTGTGTTTTTTGAAAGTGCAGCTTTCCTAGTATTTCCTGGGGCTGTGTAGCTTTCTGCTAATTTACATCTCTGATAAGCAGACCAATTCTCCGTCTTCCACTAGAATTCATTCAAAAGTTGGCTTTGAGGACATAGTGTCAAGTGTATCATCAGCAAAGTGAATTCATGTTCCGAAGTGTTAATAAACTCTTTTCTCTTCAGATGGATGTAGAAAATCTGAACACAGAAGAGAGCACATTAGATGAAAGAATCAGGTGCGAAGGCGCCCATTTTGTTCTGTTTCAAGAATGCAATGTATATTTCGATGTGTTGATGAAATTATTTGAAATATGTCATCAGGGAAATGCAGGAAAAGTTAAGGGGGCTTAGTGAAGACGATAACAATAAGAAGTGATGATTTTATTACATTATAAGAACCACAGTATCCAAATTGTGCCTCACTGTGGCCTTTTTGCGTTCTCATATTTGTAGGTGGCTTTTTGTCACCGAA
The DNA here is from genome assembly GCA_002189035.1 of Utricularia gibba. NCBI lineage: Eukaryota > Viridiplantae > Streptophyta > Magnoliopsida > Lamiales > Lentibulariaceae > Utricularia > Utricularia gibba. The sequence continues at coordinate 1,720,920 of NEEC01000013.1, read as the reverse complement.
GAAGACATCAAAGGCTTACCTTGCTTTCAGGTGTGGAATTAGTTTTCATTATGGTCCCAATGTGATATAGTTTACTAAAATAAAACTTGGGTTTTTTTTCCGCCAGAATGAAACGCTGATAGCAATCAAAGCTCCACATGGCACTACATTAGAAGTCCCAGACCCGGATGAGGTTCAGTTTCAGTCGTTCAGCTTCTTGTAACTCATATTCACGTCATTCTTTTTTAACAATATGCTATGTATGTTTCCGATGCAGGCAGTTGACTATCCACATAGAAGATATCGAATAGTTCTCCGAAGCACCATGGGACCAATTGATGTTTACCTTGTCAGGTGACTAACACTCGTACAGCATGATCCTGCTTTCATCAGAAAATTTAAACTCCTAGCTGACACTTGTTACTTCAATTTCGGCTGCTTCTGGGCGACTTCTCTTTAGTCAATTTGTGGAGAACTTTGATGACAACAACGCCAGTGAGATGCAAGAAAGTGCTCCTGAAATGGTGCTAACAGAGGAATATCCATCCAATCCAATTGCTGTTGATGATATCAAAGGAAATGAATTCGATTTGCAGCAAATAGAACCCCAGAGGATATGCTCAGATGCAACAACGTCTCAAGATTTCTCCTCTGGAATCATGAAGATCATACCAGATGTTGATGTAAGCCATAATCTGTCACTTTTCATGCCCACAAGCATTGGTTTCACTTGAAATAATTTCCTACCGTGATTTCTCTTCATTTTTCCAGGATGAAGCTGATTATTGGCTACTATCAGATGCGGATACCAGTCTCACAAACATCTGGGGAGTTGAATGTATCCTCCCATGCTTATTATTCTAGTTTTTTTCTTGTTGAAAGCACCATAAACAAAAAAGGATTCCTGTGTTGATGTATGACATTTCCATAACCGTGTTCTGCAGCTGGGGTTGACTGGAATAGCTTGGAGACGGTTCTGGAGGACCAACTAATGCTTTGTATCCCCACTTCACCAACCCCGTCTCTGCCACCACCCCCGCCGGCCACCTCCCCTGTGACATCTCGCAGCATCAGAACAACCCCACGGGTACTACAACTCCTTCCACAACTTCAGAAAACAGAATCTAGACCCCCATTCTCGTGTTGTATACTAGCTGAAAGGAACAATGCTGCTGTTACCTGTGTTGTGAAAATATGGACATTCTTCTAGAGTTTATAGAGATGAGATTCTTTGAGATTTGATTCTTTGTACAGGCAGCTTTCACTTAGAGTCCCTCAGTCCAGACGTCCATAGGTTCTCCCCTTTGAAAAAGATGATGTATTTCTTTACAAGTATGATCTGGATTTGTTTGGAATAAATTATGATTTTGAAAAAAAAATGTTATATAAACATTTTTGTTATTTTTAAAATAAATAAAAATTATAAATGTTTTTTTTATTTTGTAAAAAGTATACTTAATCATCATTAACAGTGCTAACCGCTACTTAGTGTTTTCCGCTGGATAATGTAATATTGAATGACGTTGAAAAAGTGCACGATCCCGGGATTAGTGAAAATGACACAATTAGTGGACCCCACACACGATTCTTGTATTAAATGGAAGTGCAAATAGTCTCCAAGTAGTGATTAGTGAAAATGACACCATTAGTGCAAATGGAAGTGCAGATTAATGACACCATTAGGGTGAGTTTGGTTCGTGGATAAGTTATCTAAGATAAAATTAAGTAGGATATTGAGATAGGATTAGATGTGATTGTATTTTGATGTGTTTGATTTGTATTGTAATATTTGGGATAGTATAGTTGTTTATATAATTAAAATAACGAAAAATATCCGTATTTTTTTGAATTAAGTTTTTTATTAAAAAAACAAAGATCATTTATGGTATTGTTGTATGATTAAATTATCCCAAACCTCGTATCATTTTATCCTAATCTTGTGAGATAATAAATCCGTACAAGGGATAACTAATTTATTATTCGTAACGAAAGTGATAACTGTGATCGGGCAATCCGGTAGTTATCGTCTTTACCGCCCCCGGTGAGAATTCGACATGAACGGCGCCGATGTCCCCAAGTAGATCAGCGGATGGTGCGATTCATCCGCTTGGAAGCGCGGGAGAAGGCTAACAAGATGTCTGCCTCCGCCGAGGAGGTAACTAACTATCCGATGCCTTGAGTTTGGTGAGATGTATAATCTGTTTCTTTTTTAGAAGTTCAGCGTCGAGATGTTGCAACTAGTGGAAACTGAGAAGAAGAAGAGGATTCTCCATGATTAGGAGCGTACGGAGAAGCCAGCTATGCAGTGGAAACTGACGTTTTACCGGCTCTCATTACCATTTCTTCGTTTCTCAGGGTTTGCTGACGCTGCAACAGCCCTCAGTATTATTGCGCTGCCGTCATCATGTTTTGCGCTATGTGGAGTCTATCTTACAAGCAGCGAAGGAGGAATACTCTAATATAGCAAAAGTTCATCATCATCCATGTTCGCCTTCCAACTGCCCCTTCTCACGACAATGCTCATGGACGCTTTTGGTAATTACTACGTAACCATCCAAAATTGTGCACCTTCCAATTTTTGGAAAACGTTTTTCCACTTAAGTTGTACGTAAATTAGCAAGAGGTGTGTTTCTCTCATTTTTCGGATATTTCTCATATGCTTGGGGTAATATGAGACCTGTTGATTTTTAATCTGCATATTTGCAACTGGCAGTGATACCAACCTTTTTCAATCTTATGATATCAGCGCTGGAGGTGTGGTGCTAGCTTCCAGGGATGGGATAATTGTGGTGGGAAACACTCTTGATGCTAGACTTGAAGTCGTTTTTTTGCAAGAAACTGCCACAGGTAGTCTCAGTGTCAAGGATGAAATGTATCCTTCCTATGGTCACATGAAAGTTGTGCTTCTTAAATGTTCCTACCCAGTCATGCCTCATTTTTTTTTATAGTCTACGTCCAAAATATTCTATATCAACATACCCTATGTGCATTTTATTTTGAGCGCAAGTCATGTGAGCACATGTAATCAGAAAACTTAAAGTATGAAAACACAGTCAAAGACACAAGTTCTGAATAAGAGTTTCCGACATTTATGTTAGCATCTTTTCGTGTCTCCACAGGAAGTGCATGCTGTTGATTTCATCTTATGCTCAAGTTGCAATGACGTAGCTGTTTACCATTTATTAAAAATACTATGCAAGACAGCCTGCATTTTCTTATTCCTTTGTTTTCATAGAACTTCCAGGAAGATCATTTGCTTGCATTTTTTATCATGTGTTGACCGTAGACTAGTTCAGTGTCTATTCTTCCCTTGCACTGTGCTCGCAACTATATTTTCTCTGCATATAAAGACAACGCAATAATCCTTATCTTTTTTTTTTTTTTTTTCTATGACAGATTCGCAAGACTGCTTGGTACTGTGGCTGTGAATGCGTTCCTATGTTGATTTGGATCTTTGAGTTCATGCACAACGTCAGTTGAGCTCTTACTCTCCGGAGATCATGTTTTTTGTGTTGATATTTTAGTCATTCAAGTTGCACGTTCTGACCCGGAAGCATTGCCAACTTCCCTTGTGACCATTTTTTGTATTCATTAAATGGCTGGGGTTTCTTGCTGATTTTCTGTTGTATCAATGAACCAAGTGTTTGTCATGTTGAAATAATACACAAGATTGCAGTAACATGACATGTTGTTTTCAGTTTCAATGGTGTTGCCATTGTCATTCTGTTACTGCACTTTAGTATTTAATGCGCCTGAAACTCTAATGCATGGTGTGCTGCCGAGTAGATACTTGGCATATTATTGCAGTCATAGGTATACCAACTTCCATTCGAAAATTCAACTGCCCTGTAAATGTTAGTAGATTTCTCCCATAGGTGGTTTGTTGCTGCACCAATTGAATGCATTTATTATGCGCACCCCAACTATTAATGTTATCATTCAATGCCTCGGCACGTTAGCCAAGTAAGGTTACTTGCTTGCCTTCCATTTTCCAATGTGTGTAAATGAAATAATTAGTTCTGTACAAAAAGAAGCCTTTGTATTGTTGATGTTTTGAATTCGATGACATATTCCATTTGTTAAAACTTTGATCCTTAAGCGTTTGGTGCAAAACCTCCTCCAAAATGCTTTTTTCTTGTATGCCTTCAGAGCATGTCTGTTTATTTGTTTTCTTTAGCTCATTTTTTTCACTAATCTGCATGTCATTTATGAACCTTTTGTCGGCTATTTCATAGAATGAAACCCGATGTTTAGTGCATTCGACTGTAAAATGGAGATTGATCAAATTTTCTGCTTTTCTTACATCATTAAGATGAACAGAGACTAAGGATACTACAAAACCAGCAGCACTACATAGTCAGTTCACTGAAGCCTACACCCCCATGCCAAAAAAAGAACACCCCCTCCCCCAAACTAGAGAAACAGTGAACGTGTGGATAACTGCTGCAGTTGCCTAAATTTTGAGTTTTGTGATTCTTCTTTCCCTGTCTTCATGCAGGAAATCAAGCAAAACAGTGCTCTTGCACTTTGGGCACTTTGGATCACTCCCAAGTAGCATAACATACATGAGACAACGCGGGCAACCAACCAACAACATTGAGCTGCTGCTATTGTTTGCCTCTGGGCTTGTCTCACGTGACACACAAGAGCTTGGTGGTGATGGTGATATCTCCACCATCGAAACAACTCCGTTAAGCCCGCTCCAATGTTCCCTCGGTGGAGACAGCTTAAGCTTCAACTCCAACTTGGGACTCTCATTGCTGTCAATCTCCATATTTGCTTGGCTCTTCAACCCCCTTGAACTGCACAAGGCATCAGGATCAGAAACCAAGTAAAAAAACAGGTATGTATTTGCATATGATACTACTAAAAACTTGCTTCTTCCCAAACTTACTTCTCTAGTAGAGCACTGAGCTGCGTCATGAAACTTGTTGTTTGAGGCGATGAATGCTTTAGTATAATAATTTTGTTGATGCTTTGGGAGTTTATATAGAGATAGGAGAAGAGTGATTGAATGACACTAGATAGAGCATTGAATGTGGAGGGATGGAGGAATTGATGTTGGATTGCCGAGGGAAAACTGCAAATTTGGTACCACAAATATTATCAATTTTTGATAGACTAACTTTTGTCATCATCAAACTTTGTCAACTTTGGTCCCTACCTTGTCTTCTTCAACTCATCTACATCAATAATATCAATGTGTGTACCCATACTAAATTCAAAATCAATAATTTAATTACCTTGCATGCATGAACCTCTGTTTTTAGAGTAACTGCTCTAGTCTTGATATACTGTCTTTGAAATGATGCAATTTATTCCATCTACGGTAAGTTTCTCCTGCAACGTGTTCTTCATCTATCAGGTCAAGTGCACCCGAGACCATGCTTATATGGGACGATGAAGAAGGGGTATTAGCTCGACGAAAAGGTATGTATATCTACTTCACGAATCAATCTCAAATTATGTGAAAAACCCTGGTTGGGCGGGTAGATGGAAGATATAGGGGTTGAAGTGGAGGGCAGTAAGCTTGATTCTGGAAGTAGAGTAAACCACTGCAAAAGTAGTCATTTAATGGTATGGAGCAGAGTAATGTGGGGTGTGGATAAGACAAGGTAGAGGGGGAATTGGGAACATGAAGAGGGGGAGAATTGAAGTGCAATAAATAGAAGCAAGCGATGGTGTTAAATCTGAGGGTAGCGATGGCATTAATTGAAGGGGAGACACCCACATCACGACACAGTTGCAGCCTTTAATACCCTCATTCATAACCCAAGCTACCTTGGAATGTTTTCCTCAGCTCAGCTCAACTCAAAGCCCCCTCCACAGCAACCATGCTTCGGTATGCTCCCCTCATTCCATACCATGCTCTGAACTACTGTTGCTAGTAGCATATGCAACAAGTTGTCTAATGATGGGGTTTATATGGTGGTAGTTCCGTCAAGATGAAATGGAGTGGATTGAGATGACCCCATCCACAGCCTACTGTGTGAACACTTATCTGGAAGTTGTGCTATTTTATTAGATACTTGAAGAAATGAGACTCACGGTGCTGGGTACAGAGAGCATGATACTTTCTGTGTACGGTAAAAAAAGGTAGTTAAATATGGTTGGGATTTGATGAGAAAGGAGCGCAAAAGTTTAAACAGAAAATAATACGAGGATGGAATCTGACAGACAGTTGGGGTCCATAATATCATTCCAGTCCTTGATCATATCATATCATCGTCCTAATAAATGACTCATCTAATCTTGTAATAATATGTGGTTTCCAATTTGGGAACCCTCAATTTCAAATTTTTCAGTTTCATGTTATTATTGTTGTTGTTTTGTATTCGGAGGTTTATTAGGTTTGAGCCTGTGATACCTGCGAATATATTAATGCCATTTACCATGTTTTCTGACAGGGTAGAATTGCATGCAATTAATGGTTGTTAGGATTAATTTTTCTCTGTATTGTTGAAGGGGTGTAAGCTACTTATTCTTGCCTCCGTGCTATGGACTTGAGTTGCCAGAAGAGAAGAAGGGGCGCATTGATATCAATCAAGTTATCCCATGCCCGCACTTGTTGTCGTGGTGCATGCAGACAGACCAAGAACTCAAATCTCATGGAGTTGCATCAGAGAAATAACTGGGAATCGAGACTGGTTGGTTTCCTCTCTTTAATTTTTCACCACACTTTCTGACGTCCGCCTGCGCTCTGCTCTGAAAAAAAAAGATTGTTTTTTTTTTGGTATTCGATTGTTAATTTAGATCAAATACAAACTTTCTTAATTCAAAATCGTATTTACAGATTAAATTTAGTAACATTTGCTAACTGCTGCTCGGTGTGCGCCATCCTTTTTCCAGGTTTCTAATCGCAACAAGAAAATCACCCGGGTGCGGTGGCAGGATGCCGGCTGTGAATAGTTACTAGAAAAATATGTGTGGGCACTGGGCACAGAAGAATATCATTTTACAAGGGTGGCTAGATGTGGGGGTGATTGCTTTTGGCAGAGATCTTCGTATAGAGCAGTTACCAGCTGAGGTTGAGGGTCGCCATGAGTTCACCGGAACGTGATTCTCCCGCCTCAACTAGCGCTGCTTTCATGCAAGCAAAGTGCTTGGTTCCAAGCCTGGAAAATGGGACAGCAAACTTGCGAGTTCAACCCAAAATGACGCAGCCACCAGCTCACAGAGGCCTTCCCCTTTTGTTGGTTTTGACTGCCTGGGCTCGTAGTGGCCTACAAAAGAAACAAGAATCATCATCTTTCAGCTCAGTTCTTCCTAGATTGAACTTGGTTTCCTTTCCTTTGGTTGCCTTCTCATCTGCTGCAGAAGCTGGCTTTCTCTCAGCAAGAAAAGAACCTTAAATCTTGGTTCCCCTGTTGCTTCAGAAGAGGCGAGATGAAAGCAATGCCTGGTCCCCAAAAAGAAACGAAACCAATAGCAGCAGTTGCATGTAACAGAAAAAACTTCAAGCACGAAGTAGCCATTGCAGTGGCAGGATGTTTTGAGGCAAATGCGCGCACAAGTCATACACAAGGTGCATCTGACACGAGGCATCAAGTCCAATAATCCAGAATGGATTGGGCGCCCCATGAAAACTTCCATTTTATATGTAAATGTTTGCTATTGATAATATAGTTGGATTTTAAATTTTATGATCGATTAAACATCATTGCAATTATGGTCATATAATATATATTTATTTAAATATATTATTAATTAAAATTAATCTATCAAGCATATTTGGTACGGTACTCATCACAAGTTGATGCTTAAGCAACAGAATGTAAAAAAAAAAAAAATTGTTTAATTATGAAAATGGAAAATACATTTCAATGAAAAAAAAAGATTCAGAACTGGTTAATAAATAAGAACATGATCGGTCTCTCCTATCAGGAACCTGCAATTGCATTGCAGTTACAACAATTCGTCATCTAGTCTTGAGATACAGAAGAAGGAAATGGCGGATCGCATTCCTCCCGAGGAACTAGTGTTCCCGGGAATCCACAGCCCATCAGAATCCTCGATCGACTGGGAAACCAGCTCCGAGGAGGAAGATGGCCCACGAGTGGAAATCATGCCGACTCTCCCTGAGCTCACCATCGGCGACTTCCTGAGCCGCCGTGAAATCCTCGCCGACGAAGAAGCCATTCAAGAAGCCATCCGCGATTACGTCTGCCTTCGTCTAGATGCAGTCGTAGGCATAGTTTCCGGAGTCGAGTTGGCAGGGAGTAACCGCCACGCGTTTCTTGATGATCCTCCAGACATGGGTGAAACCTTTGCTGGGAATGAGGGCGGCGCGGACGAGCATGATGGCAATGTTCTTGAGGAGGAGCATGACCCGGACATGGAAAGTTTTATCCACGAGCGTGTACAAGAATACGTTGAGTATCTTCGACAACGGGTTGAGGGCGGAACTGATCTCGATTCGCCGGACAACACCTACGGCGGTGGAGGAGAAGTTGGTTCGAGTGCCGACGTTGGCGGTGGAGATCATGAGGAACATCCAGCTTCCACGGCGGCACCCGAAGAACCAGCGGCTAGTTCCTCCTAATGGTGGGCGGTTGTTGTGATCGTCGCTCGGAGGGATAGCTGAGGAGGAGCAAGAAGAAAACTCCCAAGATTGATTGTTGACAAGCATCCTCCTCTTATTCTCATGCAGTTTTGATACACGTTTCTGGGGATGCAATTATCTCCATACAAAATGGTAATAGAATGTGGATCTATAAATATGTTTATTTTACTTAAACTATCAAATGAAAAAAATATAATTTATCTTTAAATTTAGATTTTACGGTTAAAGTATTTAAAATATGATCATCAATAAAACGTGGTGGTTTGCCCGAGTGGTTAAGGGGGAAGACTTAAGATCTTCTGCACTGAAGTGCGCGTGGGTTCGAACCCCACAGCCACCAATTTTTTGCACCTTTGTTCTGACCTGACGAACGATTTGTTTGAGAATCGTTTCTAGAAATGCTTCTGCTTAAGCAGAAGCTGTAAACATACTCTTAATTCGCATAGTAATTCATCCTACACCAACAGATCCAGAAGAATGACGTATGTATTTGCTCTCTTGATGATCACTAACTGATCGGACGGAATGTACAGGCGGCCATGGCGGAGTGTGGTGTGTGTGTGTGTGGAAGGTTTCTGAACACATTCTTCAGCTATGGACGCACCACGCCCTCATCTGGCGGCATCTGAAGGGGCCAGGAGTCTGCATCCCAGCCCTCTGAAGGAAGCGCGCGGGATCCGACGGACCCATGCCGATTGCTCATCCTCCGCATCTCATCTCTCATTTTACTGAATTCTTCCTCCAATTCCCCAACCCTGGATCTCATCCTCTCCATGTTCACCTTCAGCGCCTGGTTCTCTTCCGCGACGCTTGCAGGGGCGCCTTGGGAACCCCCCACATTGAGGTAACTGGCTAGGGCTGCTCTCAGATGCATCTGCTCGAAAAACAGCACCTGCAATATGACCCGCATTGGCAGCCTCTCGTTCTGGGAAGCGTGGACACAGGCGTCGATTGAGAGCTTTTCGAAATGGATGGCGCTGCACAGGTGCTCCCTTTCCTTCTCTGAGAGCGACGAGTGTTCCTGCTAACCAGTAAAAACGTTTTTCAGATTACCTATATTTACCTCCTGTTGCTGCATCCACCATTTTGCTGACAACCCAAATGATCATGACAGTACCTTGAGATAGATATCGACCGCTCGGTATATCCCGTCGTGCAATGTTCTTGAAGAATCGGGTAATGCCGCAACCAGGGAATGGAATTTTTCGAGCTTCAAGTTCACATCAGAAGCAACTTCAGCAAGATAGCCGTCCACCAGCTTGGCAACACTTCCCAGGCGTGCAGTCCATGGTGATGTGCCTTGATCCAGAGATGAATGGGAAACTGGATCACCAATTACCTCACTTGAAACGAAATGGTGGACCATCCTCTCTAGACAGTCGATGTCATATAAAGTTTCGGAGTCGGAAAATTTGGGTATCAGTAAGCTATCAAGTGATGCGAACTCCAGCTGCACGCCTATTTTCCTCTCCAAGGAATCCAGGATCTTGCTGTCAAACCCCATGATCAATGCATTCCTCAGGAGCCCGAGTAGGAAACGGCAGAATGGCTTCCCTCTCTTCTCCGGAAGTATTTTGATGACAGTTTCCAGGAGGGTTCTTTGATCAAGGCTGGAGGATGTGATACTGAAACTTGAAGCTGTAGGAGGTTTACCAGTTTGCTCTCCCTGCCACCGGCTCAATCCAGGAAGATACCTTGTGCTGTAGTACATAACTGCTCGGGCTAAGATCTTAGGATCCACTCCTTTTCCTTCCAATGTGCGGATCAGTCTCTCAAAGAAATGGACACCAACATATGACACATCTTCAAACCACCAACTGGAATCATCACTGTGGAGCTTTGCACCTGTGTTTATTCCGTTCCATAGGATGCTGCCTCCGGGGCTTTGAAGGCTACCGTACATCTTCATCGGCCATCCGAACAAGGAAGAATCAGTGCAAATCATCACAGACAGGGCATCTATACATCTAGCAGGGAGGTTAAGCTTTTCTGCTCTAGCAGTGACTGGTTCACAGGTTTGGAGAGCCAAAGCACAATCTTTCCAGTGCCTCAGAACATGCCCATGGAAGAAATCCTCCAACTTGGACTGTAAATTGCCCTCCCCCAAATCATCTGTCATCTCAAGATACTCTGCTGCACAATACAGAATTACTACATTTCTTGATGTAAACTCGATTCGAACACCATAGCAGAATTTCACAACTTTTAGAAATACATCAGCACCACCAGGAAAATCTTCTAGAGTAACACTGAAGGGTGACTCTTGTCTGCTTTCAGATTCTTCAAACAGAGCTGCTATCTTCCCACATCTTGAAAAAAGAGGGAACTGAAGGCAATACAGAAGCATTAGTAAATTCCATATAAAAAAAGTGCTACAGCTCAGAGTTACCTTGTGAAGATGGAATTTTACTTCATCGACTACAACTGTAAGATCGCTAGGCAAACTTGAACCAACGAACCTGGTAAGAGATCATGTTTAAAGCCATCAGGGCATTAAAAAAGCTTTTCTTTTCTTTTTTTTAATGCACGTTGTGGTTTATGTTATCTCAGAAGGTGAAGCAGAACAGTGAAACAGGGGAGAGCTTACCAGTTTTCTCCTTCCCTGCGAAATCCTGAAAGTCTTCCCACAACTGCCATCAACAGACAGAGCTTTCAATAAAGGACGGGCTGTTTTAATGTTTCTGCAGATGAAAGTCACAAATCTCATAAATATTCCCAATCGTTCAAAGAAAAGTCCCTTTCTCTTGAACCATCAGATCGCCATCGCCATTACAGGCAGCCCAAACATTAAAGAGGCTGGGGGAATTATTCATACAGCTCAGCTACTCATAAAGGAGCAGGTAAAACAAACAAGACCCAACAAATTGCAGGTCGCCTACCACGTACACCATGAAGATACAGTTTCCAAAAACCGAAGAAACGACATTGGAAAAAAAGAAGAAGAATCTAGCCAACAGCTAAGGATTGATTATAGTCATAGAAAAACAAACAAACACTCAACTTTCTGAAACGTTCATCACTTCCCTTAAAACAGTATGGCTTCTACCTAACGCAGTTCTAACATTTTAAACGCAGTAATCAATACTGACAAAAAAAATAGGGTCGTCTCAATTATAGAATCACCAAAAAGGGACAAGAAACCCAGCTCACAGAACCATCAACTTCACCACAGAAGCAAGATGCCTCTAAAATTTTCTTGAAACAAATTTCTGTAGTTAACGATCAGGCCCACCAATAACTCCAATAGACCCAGTTGGTGATTTGCAGGAAAACGTTAAAGTAAAGCCAGCCACGATGGCGGGGGAAGCAAGTCAAGGGGACATGGCGAATCACACACACAAGGCTTGAAACGCAAAAGTAAGGAGAGGCGTCGAGGGTCTTCTTGTCGGTCGAACACGTGACGTGGACCTAACCCCCAGCAAACAAGCAGGCGCCCCTGGACTGGACCCGAGATCCCTGCCGTCTCTGAGCATTTCGGAATCTGCGGCATACACAGACAACCAAATGGAATGTACCGCAATATTTTTACAGGGCATTCCCCAAAATTTGTTCTCTGTTGCATTAAATTGGATTTTAAAATATTATATAATAAATTATATTAAATAAGTTATAAAATATGATTAGTATAAAAAAATTGAAATATCTATACGTTCTCTATAAATGATTATTTTTATTAAAAAAAGGTAAAAATATCATTTACAAAAAAATTATAATTTTGAACTCAATACATAGAATTTGAATTTTATGTTTTTATTGTCATATCAAATTAATTTCAGCAAAACTTAACTTCTCATTATATAATATTATTTACTTTGAATATTTAATTTTCATAAATTTATATTCTTCTCTCTCGAAATAATATATCATGATAGATTAAAGGTCATTTTATATAAATTATTTATTCATCTTATTCATAAACAAAATGGAATTCATCTAAATTATCTACACACTTTCTTGAGTTAAGTACGTAGATTCCTTTTTGAAACTCAACATCCTGGTTGAGAGTTGCTTCATCATCAATTATAAGACGTAGTATAAAATGTAATAAATTACACTCATTTTGTACGATATTATTCGTTAAAAATAATTGATTTTTCTTATTTAATACTTTGGGTGTGAATCGGGCCGGTTCGGATCCACTGGGCCTACCCGACCCAGTAACACTTGAGTCGGAGACGGGTTCGGCCCGAAGTCAGCAATACTTCATGGGTCCCCGGTCCGGACCCAGGAAGCGGATCCGCGGACCACGGCTGTGGGACTTTTGGGCTTGAGCTGGTCCAGGTGGCCAACATTTGGACCGATGCAGGGTACAGCCTGGACCCAAATCCTTATTTCTTCGTGACCACGAAATCATGATTGGGCCCAAACCCAACGAACTTATTGAAGACAAATCCACCCACGTTTTTTTTTTCATTTTTTGCTCGTGGGAAAATGCTTGCAAAATCAAAAACAACATTGAAGAGGCTGCTCAATTATTATTAGATATTATTAAAACTTGGTAGCCTCCCAAGACAAAACTGCCTTGTCAAAAGTTGTCAAAATGTCAGATACTGACTGTTTTTTTTTTTTTTTGCTCTAAATTTTCCTTTTATTGCTGAGCTTATCTCCTCCTCCATCTTCCTCTTCTGAGAAGCAGAAGTTGAATTGAAGGTGCGCCCGCGGCAATATGATCTCAGGTAGGAGGCTCCTCCTACAACTCCCTCGCCCACAGCAATACCCCTCCGCCTCCGAACCCGGTGACCCCACCACCGCCGCCATCGTCACAGCTTCGCCGTACGTCCAACCGGCGACGGCCATCGCTATCCTCGTCTTCTTCATCGCAATTTTCCTACTGGGATTCTTGAGCGTCCTCCTGCGCTTCTTCAATCGGGTGGTTTTGTCGGAGTCCGGAACCTCCGCCGACGCCAGTCCGATCCCGGACTGTCGCAAGGGAGGAGGTCTCGACCCCGCCGCCCTGAAATCGCTTCCGCTGGTGCCGTACTCCGGCGACGGCGAGTGCGTGGTTTGTTTGAGCGAGTTTGAGGAGAGGGAGACCGTGAAGCTGATCCCCTACTGCGGTCACGTGCTTCATCCGACGTGTCTTGACATGTGGCTGAAATGTCACGTGACATGCCCCTTCTGCAGGTCGGCCCAGCTGTTCAGCCTGGGTGGAGGGGCGTGTCCTGGTGCGGCGAGGGGACAAATTGGGTTCGGTGCACCGCGCGAATCGACGGCCGTGACGATAGAGCCGTTGGTCAAGTGGGGTCCGGATGGAGTGAGGAGGGTCAGCAGTTGCTCTGATTTGGAACAACGGACCCCCATCTTGAAAAGATCCAGTAGCTTTTGACAATCCGCATGCAGGTGATCAACGCTCTCCCACCCCATTATTGATGCATCAATTTTAAGCAAATCAATGTAAATTTTGAGAAAAAACTTTGTTTATAAAAATGACACTTAATTCCTATTAATAGAATTAATTTTCGCTATTTAGTATATCGAATATATGTAGTTTTCAAAATTCGACGTAGTAGATAAAATTAGTCCCAATATTTAATAACTTGTACATAATTAATTCTCATTATTTGAGTATGACATATAATTGGATCTATTTGTTTGAAAAACGAGGATGTTTAATTCTTGCCATCTTTGAAAAATAATCGAAACTATGTTTATCGAAATATTAGATAATGATTCTATGAGGATCAATTTTGATTGATTTTCGAAAGTGTTTGATATTATAATATTGAAGATTTATATACAAGTTTACATAAAAATCACTATTTGATTAAAAAGTCGTTTGATAGAAAGGTATTAACATGTTTAATTATAATATAATAAAGTATATATATATATATTCAATTTTATATAACATTTGATATGTGATGATAAAAGTTTGGATATATGAGTGTTATACATATAATTAGGTACCCCTCTATTTGTATATATCACTCATATATTCAAAAAATGAGTATGTCAATAATATAATCATATAATGATGTATATTAACTAATCAAACAACGGTATATATATAAATTTAGATATAAATCTTTCATATTATCTTATAAAACAGCCCCTAATTAATATATGTATTCAAACCTTATATGACTATACTGTTTATATATATATTTTTGAATATATAAATGGTATACATAAATAGAAAAAGATGGGCTAATTATATCTATATCAATTATATACTTAAATTTATATTCTTAGAATATCTATATATACTTAATGTTATAATTAAGTATATATGCCCAATTTTAGTATAATTAAACATACTAATACCTTCGTATCAAACTGATATTGTAAATAATAGGAATCGATTTTATACGATTCTACTTAATCTTGAAATAATGAGGAATATTAATATTTTTGGCGTTAATAATGTTATTTTGGATTATTGATGGAAGTATTCGCCATTTAGGCAATTCTTCCTTTCATTAATTTCCTGTTCTTACTGTTGAAATGGGTTACTTTCAGTGTGAGTTACCGCGGTAAAAATGGAGTGAAATTACAGATTATGAGAATTATTAATGAAATTACCCTGGCTCAAAACCCAAACTTGAATTTTGGCCTAATTGGGCTGAATTTTGGGTCCCCGCCGCCGTCCTCGTATTGATGGCCGGCGAGTGCCCGACGAACAAAGCAAGATGACCCATAAGTTTATCCTTCCGCGAAAACGTCGTCCCACAAGAGCACTGCCATTTCAGATCCCCGCAGTGTTTCTCATGCGTTCGCAAATCGGAAAGAACAGAAAACTGCTTCCGGTTGCACCTTTTGCAGACGTACATTTTCGGGCAGTGGCTTCTTTTGAAATGATTCTTCACGCAGATCATGGATTTCAGGGGCTGGAATTTCGGGTGGTTTTTGTTCCACCTGCAGCCTTCCTGTGGGCACGAATACTTTCGCGGTGGTTTCGAGGGGAGGTTGATTCGCCGCCGCCGTAGTTTGGGTTATTCTTCTTCGGGTTGCTCAGGGCAGCGCTTGATTTATACTCGTCGCCGTGGGCTCGCATATGCATACGGAGATTGGCGTCGCGTTTGAATCCTTTGCCACAGATTTGGCAGTAGTGTGTGTATTTGGCTAGCAAATCGGCGGCGTCGAGTTCGACGATATCGAAATTGTTTGAGCCGTCGATTATTTCCCGCTTCTCCGTCGTCTCCCGCCGGTAACCAACTTCGATTCTCCGGCCCAGATCCTCATTTGAGTTATTGTACAGATCATGATGATTCCTACTCCACTGATCGTCAACCTGATCTCAAACCAGACATGTTTCTATGTTCAGGCAACTCTAGAAATTATCAAACATCAAACTCCGGGTGCAGCGTATGTGCGTGTATTCAGTTCACCTGATCCGGAAGAAACCCTCTTGCACCGCCACCTCTACTTCCTGCGTTGACAATCTCCGCCACCATCTTACTCCTTTGATTATTCAAATCGAAGGCTGCCGGCGAGCCGATCGCCATCTGCTGGCACGAAAACTTCATAGAATAAGCGGTCACGATGATCTCCTGAATCAAAGTAGCCATGGTGGGTATCGCCACCGCCGTCTGTGGGCTTTCCGGCGACATCCATATACTCGCAAAAGACTGGATTTGATGAACTTTATCCTTCAAAACCGACAGATTAAATAGAAAAGAAGACGAGTTCGTCTCCGAAAGATCCTGAACCTCATGAATTCCTCCTCCTCCTCCTCCGTCTCCTCCGCCGTGAATCGGCAATGAGTAACAAGAACTCGTAGCCCTGGAAATCATTTAACCGAGACTAAATACAAGTACGGAATGAATAATCACTAATCCAGAAAAAGATTCCCCCGTTTCCAGGGTCTTCTTCTGTTACGTGAAGAAGCTGGAGGAGGAGTTGAAGATGAGGAGGAGGGAGATATAAACAATTCAGTTGACATGGTGGGATGATCCTGTGCGGTAGGGTCCATGGTGATACCCAAGGAACCCCCGTGTGGGATTTTTTATTTTTATTTTTTAATTGGACGGACATTTGAAACAAGCAAGTAACCATAGCGTCATTAAGAAGGTCATTAGCGGATTAATTACATGTTCAGCCCTGTGTTTTCTCCTTTTAATTACTTGTCTAAAGCATTTATGACTCATGCACGTGTTATTACATATATGCTTTTGCCCATTTCTATCCCTAAAATAAGATGATATTAATAATGTCATAATGTATATTTATTTAAATATTAATAATAAAATATATTCTTATAAAAGCAAAAGGAAATATCAATCTCAATAAATAGGTCAAAATATGCATTAAAGATATCAAATTAAAAACTTGATTTTGTATTTTCTGAATTAAAAAAATAAAGTAACGTGGGGGATGATGACGCTGGTCCAGCAACGCCGGCGTAGACGAAAATTTCCCAAAAAGAAGAAAGTCAACTCTAAAGCTCGTGGATTAAACCTCCCCGGGTCGCCAACCCTAAATAAACATTGACCATTAATTAGGGCTTTAAACTATTAATCATTATTACATTTTTTAAAAAAAAATTAATTGGTTAATTAACTTTTTCACCACTCAACTTGGACCAATTAAATGCTAAATAAAAACACTTTTATTACAATTTCAAGTGAAGTGAACTCGGAATAAGTGAAATTATTACTTAAAAAAAGAAAATTCTTTTTTATATTTTAATTCAAATATTAATTTGGTAAAAGATTGGCGTCAGGCATCACGCAGAGCTTTCTGGTGCTGGCGTCGTACGTGAAGTTAATTACGCAGACGTGGCATTTATTTTAATTATTTAGTAGGTCATCAACATGCGATTATTTTAATTACATTAATCACCGGATTAGGCACTAATACGCATAAACATAGATGTCTTATACTTGTCTACCGTATGCGACCTTGTGGGGTGACTATCGCAATTTTTAATGAGCACGCTTGTTTTATATATTAAGGTGTGTTTCATAGTGTTTAATATTATCATGATGAGTAATTAAATCTTGATAATTGATTGAAAAAAATGCACTTTTGTATTAATAATTTTAAAATTGTTTTTGATAAAAATGTTCTAAAACAAAACTATTTTTATTTTTAAAAAATATAAATAAAATTTAAAAATTTTCCAGAACACTCCTCAAAATTATATCATATTTGCTAATTTCTTTTGTATTTGTAAATCTTATCGAATAGATGAAATGTAAACAATTTTGATTACGTAAACTTTGTTCTTTTTTTCAAATTAACATGATATCAGAGCTACTGAATTTCTATGAGTGATAACTACGAAATATATTCTTATATATTCAATCAATATTTTTTATTTTCTTATCATTATGTTTTATGGTTGTCTTTGATATGGGATATTAGATAAAAAATATTAACAAGTATATCGAAATTTCATGTTTATTAAGTAAAATAAAATTTATGAAATATTAGAATAAAAAATGGGTGTTCATGTATTTTAGGATACGTATTTCATGATTTATTTGTCTTTTTTACATTATATTGCTTATTTGATATAAAATTAAAAAATAATGAAAAGATAATTATATTTTCATACAAATGAAACATTGTTATACTATTTATACTTTGTCATCTAAATATATCTTATATTATCCATATAGCTTTATTTTATCTGCATATTCCTGTTAAAATATTTTTTAATATACTTAAATGCCACAACTATCACACATCCTATGTGTAAGTTCTAGAATTTGAAATTGTTAATATTACTATCATATAATTATTTAATATAAAGCTATTTATTTGTGAAATATGTATTTACTGCTTCATAAATAATCAAATAATTATTTAAATTGTAGAAAAAGTATGTTGTAAACTATCAATTAGAGTATTATTTCTTTTTCTAATTTTTATGGATCATAAACTTGAAAAATCAATTTTAGGAAAGATAATTGAGTAAAATATTTTAAAATAAGGAAAAAAATCGAATTTGAATTTAAAAAGAATAATCGATGAATTTAAACGCTTTCTTCCCTCTACGTGACGTTTGGTACTTGAAGCGTACAGAGCAATTTTCCTGTGTACCGCTTCGTCTTTCGATGATGCGTTTCGTCTTCTAAGCTTCAATCGCCTGGTATCTGGGGAAGATCGATACCTCAGCCCTGAATCTTTGATCGAACCAAAAGAAGAAGCAGTCGGAAGAGAATGATGAAAGAGGTGCTTACCGATAGCGCACGCGATGGACGAAAAACCGTCATTGGTGATCGCGTGAAAAAGGGAGAGAATGCTGTTGACTGCGGGGTTCTTCGTTCTCAATATCTAAGATTTAAAAATCGAATATCTGGTAAGTGATTGCCTTTCGGAGCAAATGATATGGCAGCCCTTTCTTTTTTCATTCTGTGCAATCTGGGCTTTGAAGATATGAACACGTTATGTGCCTAGCTGCTTTTTTTTCTATGGAAAAGTATTAATCAACTGGAAAACAATGGTGTTTTTTTTTTGTTATTGCAGATGAGAGGGATGATACATTAGTTGATTCCATTATGTTCAGGTCGATTATTGAAGAAGTTGACAACATGCATCAGCAGGGTACATAGTCTGTGGTGTTTTGACGTTGAGAGTTCGCTCCTTCTTCAAATCGCCCTGTTTTTTTTTCTTGAGAAATGAGCATGTGGAGGTCTGTCAGTGTCCTTCCCACCATGGTTTGTTTAAATTACGCTTCCTTTCACGTTCTTCGCAGTAAACACGCCTAAGGAGCAAGTGGCAGATGCTGAAGCTCTGCATGAAATAGCAAGCACACTGGTGGAGTCTCTTAAGTCTTACACCAACGAAGGATTGACCCCTGCGGATTTTGTTAGTCATCTTCTTAGGGATTTCCCGCCCCATTGTGAATCAAGTGGCGGCCAACATCAAGCTGAATTTGCAGTGAGCTGGACTGGCATTAGAAAGAGAGTCTCTGATCTTTTCAGGGATGCTCCTGGTTGTCGCACAATGTAACACTCGGAACTTACAAGTTATACATGAGTTCCTGCGTCTCTAATCTAGTTTATGCATCGAAGCATACTTAACTAAATCCATCTTTGCAGGCTTGGTCCCATAAACAGTGAAATCAAGAAGCGGAAGATGGCGGTCCATAGGAAGCATGTACAAGCAACCAAAAGTGCACGTCCTGAAGAGGTAGAAGTTTCAGCACCGATAAAATTTGTGCATGCGATGGCTACGTACGTTTCCTTTTAACTACAAAATTTGTTGGTGTAGTTTTTGATCTAAGTTGCTTTATGTTGCAGCTCGGCCAACATTGTAATAAGGCAAATACAGAGACAGATAAAAACATGGCCACGATGTTCCGTATCCTTAGGAAGAATCACAGAGTTAAGCTGGAAAATCTGATACTGAACCGTATCTCCTTTTCACAGACGGTGGAGAACTTATTTGGACTATCGTTTCTCATAAAGGATGGGAGGGCTGAAGTCTCAGTCGATGAAACTGGTCGTCATCTAGTTTGTAAGTGTTATCTATGCATCCCCTGGGCATGGGTGATTCAGCATAACTGGAACTGTTGTTTTCCAGCCCCAAAGAATGCTCCCACTGCCAATGCAGTTCGATCAGGGGAGGCGGGTTACTGTCATTTCGTGTTCAGATGCGACTTCAAAGATTGGAAGGTACATTCATGAACATAAACAGTGTTCTTACAAAGATCCAGCTTCCATGTTTCTGCTGTAAATTCTCGGACATCACTGAAATGCAGCTGATGCTGTCTACTGTTTGTGAGGGAGAAGAACTAATGCCCTGCAGAATGCAAGGAAATGAAACCAGTCATGCAGAAGCAGATTCAGATTTCGTCCAAAAGGCACATGGAGCGCCACTTGATGCGACGCCAGTACTGAAGTTGTGTAGGAATCGAGGCTTGGTCAAGCCAGAGCAACCTGGCGCACGTTGTCCTGAAAATGAAGATGCAGGTCCCTTGAAGGCCAAGAGAAAATATTTTGAATGGTCCGAAAGGAAATAGAACCATCCAGCAAGTATATCAGCAGTAAGCCATGTGCTGGATTTTTGTGATTGGCGATGGTGATCACCAAGGCAGGTGATGACCACGGCTAATAGTTAATGCAAAGTAGGCTCAGGTGAGGCTTATCATCTTTTGAAAACTCTTGGAAAGTATTCTGATCTACTCAAGGAGAAATCTCAATAGTGTACAGTTTATTCTTGTAAATGTTTAAAAGATTAAACTGAGCAGTTGAACTAGCTCAATGTCAATTCCTGACATAAGGATTCATATGCTGCACTGCAAGCCTTGAACTTCTCTTCAGCTGCAGCCTTCAGTATCGCAAAAAACAGTCGAATTTGAAAACTAGGATATTGATAATGAGAAACAATAAAAATACACAGCTCTCCTATAGTTTGTTACCTTGGATGAACCCTGGTGCCGGTCTGGATGCCATTTTAGTGCACAAACTCGATATCTGGGATGGAAAGTATTGCATTTGAGGCTTGAATTTGAAAACATATTCACCTACTGAGAAGAAAGAAAATGGAAACAGAGAAATCTTACGCATTTTTTACATCTTCCAGGTTTAAGGGTCCTGATATGTTTAGACCCAGGGCACGCCTATTGGATGACGAAAAGCTACTCACATCTCGAGTTGATGATTTTTCATATTCATCAGAGGAATCATCCACTTCCTCATATCTTGAATGATATCGATTAGAGTTCCTGAACCGAGCCTCACCACCTGCTGTGAAGGTCCAATACATGTATGGATTCCCTCTAAAAGCTGCACGGAAAATATTGCTGAAATCCTCATCTTCTTCCTCCATGCAAAACTCATACGTTCCTGGAGAATCATAAACAAAAAAGAAAGTTGAAAACTTTTCTACTTGGATTTAAGAAAAACAGATAACTTACTTCGGGAGTTTCCTGATGTCTTGTTTCTTAACCTCTCTCGCCGATAACCATCTTCAGTGAAATTTGGTCTAAACCAGAAATGCTCGTGGTTAGAGAAATCGCTATCTGATTTCCATCTCTGCTTCACAGCCATCAAAGAAAAACCATACAATTACATTGACAACATGGATAGGCAAAGAGTAACAAGTTTAACATTGATGAACCCCTTTGATTCTATGACAATACGCTTACAATATATCAGAGGAAACCCTGTGAACGAGAATCTGGTATTGCTACAAAATGGAGAACAAGGCGCGGTAGAAGATACCTGAAATAACTGCTCCGCAAAATCACCAATATCACGCAAAGAAGTCTTGTTTTTGAGCCTTTTATAGTAATTGTTAAACTTCTGAAAAAATACGATACCCCTTTAGTCCATCAGGAGTAGCTGAAGGTATAATATGCGACATCTCTTTTTCACAACAATGGGGAACAGAGATAATCTATTATCACACAAAAAAAACCTTGACCAACATCAGGGAAGTGAATTAAACCGTACTTAGCTTTACTGCAGCGAGTTATAGTGGACTAAAAACTTGTTATAGCCTAGAAAACTCATTTTTTATGAATCACAAAAGACTCTTGTCCGGCAGTAAATTACTCCGTATAGAGGATTCGGTTCATTTGCACATTTGTTGATGAATTATCAGCACACATTCCGCAACCAAAATGCTTAAACACAGTGCAAGAATTCTACTAGATAACAATCATCGATGCTGAAAGAAAAGATAAGAAAGTTCAACCTTTGGGGAACTCCTGAAAGAAGACCCCTGCAGGAAAACAGAAACAAAGTTATATGGGAAATCACATTATTTGATAACTCAGAAGATAGAGAAATGACAAGAAGCAACAAGAGCAAATATCATAGAAACGAGAGATAACTCGAGCCTAAGATAGAAATGAGGTATCATTATTCGTTTGTGCAAGCCTGTAAGAAGCTCAACGTACAACATCCTCCCCCATCAAACAAAACTTACAGAATCCCAATTGGTGCGTCTCCTGCGCTCTAACACAGGGGTGCTGTGAAAAAAAGACGTCGAAACACGAAAAAGACTTTCTCGATAATTGAGCGCGGGAACGAATCCTGAGGCTTTATTCATGGCCATAGAACATCCTCCCCAGCAAGATCCGGTACTTTCAGCGATCTCCTGATATCATGTTCAACGCCGAATCGCATTCGAGAGCCTCCGCGGCAAGAAATTGAGGGAAACCCATCCTTTACGGAGCTTCGCCGGGTCGATGTTTCCCCGCTGGACTGGGCCGCGATTTCTTCCTTCACCAAGACACTCTGCGGTATAAAATCAATTTTCAATTTTTCCGTATTTTTTAAAAAATAAATAATAACAACTCAGGATTGCGAGTAAAAAAAAAAAATTTGTCTTGGTGGGATCTGGTTGCCGATAAGGGGAGTAGAAGAAGGTCGGGATACTGCGAGCGATCATTCCTTGAGGCCTGATTATGCTGTAATCGGATTCTTTGCTGTAGTGTCAATCGTAGGGGTTCTAAGTTTTTCTTTCCATGATTCAGTATTTTCTTAGGATTCGCGTCGGATGTGATAGAATGATGGGATGAACCTATATTTCGAATTTGATTTCCATTTATAGCTTCATGTACTGGGTTTTTCCATTGTTGGCTTGAGTAAATGTAACCCATTTTCTTATTGCAGCAGCTCGGGTAACAAGATGACTCCCGTATGCCCCTTTGTAAAGGTTTCTCGGCCTGATGATTCTTCGGCGAAGAAAACAAGCGAAAACCATCCTGATGGAAATTCTGTGCATGACTCGGTTGGTGCCCCGAAGTGTCCTTTTGGTTATGATTCTCAGACATTCAAATTGGGGCCTTTTAGCTGTATGATCTGCCAAGCACTTCTGTTTAATTGTATCAAATGCGTCCCCTGTGCCCATGTGTTTTGCAAGTAAGGTGGATTTTAGAAAAATACTTATTTATTGCTCAAGCTTTTCTAAATTGAGCATTCTAGTAAATGGGTTTGGTCCAATATGTTAAAACTGATTCTTTTGTGAAATCTAGAATATGCATATCAAAGTTTAAGGATTGCCCTATGTGTGGTGCTGACATTGAGAAGACAGAAGATGATCGGAACCTGCAGACTGTCGTTGATCAGTTTATTGAAGGTCATGCGAGGATCAAGAGATCTCAAGTTGGAGCTAACGGAGAGGATAGTGATCATGATAATAAAACAGTCATATATGAAGATGTCTCACTCGAACGTGGTTCTTTTTTGATGCAGCAGGCTATGAGGGTAAGTTTTCCGTACCTTTAATGAATCTTGGTATTGGGGGTGTAGTTTTTATTGACTTTGGTTCTGATAGTTTACTTCCTTGGGTAGGCACTTCGCGCTGGTAATCTTGAAAGTGCAAAGTCAAGGCTGAGCATATGTGCAGATGATGTAAGAGAACAGTTGGAGAGGATTGGAAATACTCCCGAGTTGTGCTCTCAGTTAGGTGCTGTGTTGGGGATGCTTGGTGACTGCTGGTAAACACATTATACCTTTACTCTTTTCATTCTTGGAGAATGGCTTTTCGAATGCTATCATTTTGTAAAGGCTCTAACCTATGCTTTTAACGTTTCCCTGGTTTCGCTCTTACCTTAGTCGAAGCACTGGGGATTCAAATTCTGCGATTAGCTACTTCAAAGAGAGCGCTGATTTCCTAAGAAAAGTCCCTAGCGACAATCTTGAGGTGAGCATGAGCTACTTGGAATTGTATCTCCGGTGCTACATAAACAAGCCTCTGTTAATATCCCTCCTCTGCAGATTGTTCATACACTCTCAGTTTCCCTGAACAAAATTGGAGATTTAAGATACTATGAAGGGGATTTAGAAGCAGCCAGATCATATTATTCTCAGGCGTTGGATGTTCGACAAGATGCTCTCAAGAAGCATGCTTCGACTATTCCTTCTCAAGTAAGTAGCTTTACTATGCTTGTAGAAACTATTATAACCAGTTATTGACTAGGATTTGCAATACTAAAGTTTCAAAATATGCTGAAGACTGAACTCCTATAATTCTGTACTATGGTAGTCGTTGATATTGCTTCTACTTCAACATCTCCCAGGTGATAGATGTAGCTGTATCCCTTGCTAAAGTCGCAGATATTGATAAAAACTTGGGGAATGAGAATGCAGCAGTTTCCGGTTTTCAAGAGGCCATCAAAATTTTGAATGCTTTGGCATTAACCAACAATGAATCCGGTCTTCAACAACGTGTAATGAATTGCTCCATTTCCCATCTATCTGTTTGTAACATCGTGTCCTTCAACTGATCTTTCTGTACTTCCGAACTCTTGCAGCGGCTCTCTGTTCTTGAATATCTGAAGGGTCAGCTGGGGAAAAACTAACATCATGCCGGGTACCCATGAACCAGATATCCATTACCACACATACCAACTGTCGTTTACCAAGTAGCTGTACGCTGTAAGTGTTGCAATAGAAACAAGCTATTTCTCTACTGCCCAAGTTTCCTGAATATGTGACACGGATTTCAGAACTCCTTGAGCAATAACATGTACAGAATATCAAATGATCCCTAGTTTGTATCAGTTGAACATGCTTCTTAGAATAGATTAAGGGAAGAAATCAAGGGAGTACTGATCGAAGCAAGGGTAAACTTCAGTGTATTACAAATCCGATCATTCTAGATGAAGTTTGTGAAAAAAAATGCTAGTTTTGTGAATGACCTGGTAAACTTAGGATTGCCATTCACCTTCTGCTACTGTCCATATGATGTTGTGCATTTGTTGCAGCAGATTGTTTGCCACAGGTCTTGTGCATTAGTCACCACTGCATCCTTGAACTGGCTTCATCTTCCCAATCGGCTTTCTTCTCCAGACTCGAAAATGAGATCCATCCAGATTCTCAACTGAGCTTTGTTTTCGAGGAGGAAAATTGTGTTGAATTTATCTTATACTTTATAGAATTGAATTTCTTTTTTTTTATAATAGAATAAATTGAATTAAATTTAATATAAATATATTACAAAAATATAATTTATCTAAATAATGATAAATTCTAGTTAAATTGAAACAGTCTTGTAACAAATAAGAGTTGCAGTCAATAAGCAAACATCAACCTTTTGAAATAAGTGGAGATCGGGAGTCATCTTCACCTCCGATGGTCGGCGCCCCCTGGTGGCTGCTCGGGACTCCACCACCGCGGGGGGAGCTTCGTGGTGAAAAAGCCTGTCCCTTCTCTCTTTGCAATGGTACTCTGGTTGGAATATGCGTAGAAGACTCGCTGTTTTACAAGCACAGTGAGGCTGAATTCAGTGAATTCAACAGGAAGAACTGAAGGTAACAGGTGAGTATAAATTACAACGACAAAATCCCCATTATTCTACTTCTAATTAATATGCGTATTGCTCTTCCATTGCCCGTGATTGTGTGTAGGCAACGAGGAAGCGACATAGAATGAAGGATAAACTAGAGCACCTAGAGCACTGGAGTTACGAGAAACACACACTCCTGAGCTTCTGAGAGGGAACAAACTTTTCAAATACCTCAACTTTTTTCTATTAGAACGAAGCAAGCACTCCCAGAATCATGAAAAGGATTGCAAAATGGTAAAACCCCTTTTTCCAGATGACTTGTTTCACACAGAAGAAGCATAATGTCACTGCAAATCTGAACTTGAAAGGCATACCTGCTTTGACCACCGTCATCAGTATTCTTCTGATCCGTAAGTTCACTGATCGGTTGCAACCGTGGGATCTCACAATGATCCCAACGGGGACCCGCCATCTTGGCCTTCTTGTTGATCATCTTCTTTTTGCGCATCTCTAGCTGTGCTTGTACCCACTGCAGTTTTCTGGTTGCCTCAGCCAGTTGCCATTCTAGTCGATGGAGGATGATCGTGCATCCGAACATGGGAAACCTCCGCCGCATCTCTGCCTCATAGATCATGGAGACTATTGCATCGTCCTTCTCGCACTTGCTCTTCAGATTGTTCAGGGTATTGGTAACGTTTGCCACCCCGAAAAGGCGATGCACGTTTAGAAACGTTTGAGGTTTATCGGAAGGGAAATAGGGAGCCAGTTGACAGGATGGGGAGCACCTTCTCCTCTGAAACTTGCACGAAGCGCAAGCAGGAACAGCGCCGCCGTTGGCCATGAAGGGTTTTCAGGAAACAACCAAAAGAAGAAAATCGTGGAAAGTGTCAGATCAGGGGAGAATATTCATGTGTATATAAGATATCATGTATGGTTATATAAATAATGGATAAACCTGAATCAAAATAATAAAAATATATCAAACAATTAAATATAATAAAAAAAGACTGTAAAAACCCTTCTAAATTTATTATTTTTTGGAAATAATATAATTAATTATTGAATACAAAAGTAGTTTTCAAAATATTTTAAAGTGCGTGACTTAGTTATGTATTACCCATATGAATGTTAAAAATAAGTAATCGAATGCAGCAGCTTTACCCCAAAGTCAAACACACCAATAAATAAATAACGAAAAGAGGAGAAAATGTTTGTTTAACTTGAGATAATTAAATTTTATGAATTAGAGAGGGTTAAGATGTGGGTCCACCCCCAAAGCACGCGCCTTGACTTCCCCATTCCCTCCCTTGTTGCGTAGGTAGGTAGCATCAAAGGCGTGACTGACTAATTGATGCTATTTCCTCTTTTATTCCTAGCATTTAATCCCTTAAAAGAAATTAGGAGTTAATTCCTCTTTTAAAAAACATTTTTTTATATTTTCCTTTAAAAATAAACATCAAATTTTGATTCATTCATTTTTTTTTCCTATTTTAAAAGGATTATCATTTAATCCATGTCAATCCAATTCCACATTTCCCTCAATGGAAGGATTTGAAGGGTGATTTACAAAAATGGTCATAATTCTATTCTCTCTAACACATTCAACAAAAATTTTCTTACACATTTTATCAATGATGCATATTACAAATTCGGCCATCCTTAATCAAGTGTGTGAAACAAATGATCATTTTCTATTAAAATTTTTTGACTGTTTAATGTTAATGTATTTTGTGTATTAACACAATTAAATTATATCAGAGTTTAAAAATAAAATAATCAAATATATAATAAATTATATATCCTTAATAATTATCTAGTATTTTTTACATATGATCTATATTTTTTTGTACATTTGGATTTCATATATATTTGTACGATCAATCATATCCTTAATATGTTCTTGGTGATTTGCTCAAATCAGGGGAAAATATTCATGTGTATATAAGGTACCATGGATGGTTATAGAAATAAGGTATATAACCAAATCAACAAAAACACCCCAACAAATAGATTCAGATCTGGGCCACCATCCTATATATAAATCTTTTTTTTTATTTTTCGGAAAAATAAAATGATGTTCGTTTTTGTGTTTTTTTTAATTTAACTGTTTAATGTTAATGTATTTTGTGTATTAACACAATTAAATTATATCAGAGTTTAAAAATAAAATAATCAAATATATAATAAATTATATATCCTTAATAATTATCTAGTATTTTTTATATATGATCTATATTTTTTATATATTTGGATTTTATGTATATTTGTATGATCCATCATATCCTTAATTTTAACTTGATATCAAAACGTTTTTCAAAATTAGTTTTTTATTGATATGAATTTTGATTAAAAAATCATGAACTTCATTATACTTAAATAATAAAAATTAGATTGATATATAAATTGACGTTTTTTGTGTATTTAAACTTCATTTATATAACTATCGAATTCTTTATTTCATACACAAATTTTAATGTTAAAAGTTAAAATTATAATCAATTTGGAGGAGAAAAGCCCTTGAAATAAAGAGGGGGAGTTCCAATCTTGTCTGCATCATTGCAATTCTATAGATTAGAATACACAATTCCATATCGAGAAATGAAAATGAAATAGTCAAGTATATAAGAAACTATAAATCATAAGTAATCGATTGGATCTAAATCTTTTCTATTGTGATCCACGTTTATTGTGTATTTGGAATTCACGTGTGTACTCGTTCAATCTATCAAATCCTAAATTTCAACAGTATGATGAATGTTGGACGTTCTAACATAAGTTCTTTCCAACTCAAGAGTTTTACTGGTTGAATTGATAATTTTAAAATAACCCTAGATCTTGCATTGTCTTCACTTTTAGCTCAAGGATCTATCATAGGGTCTACTGTGAAGTTGTCTTCCTGCAAATCATCAGCTCATTATGGAGTTAACCCAACACTGATCCTATTCCATGGCGAGGGGCAAGCTTTCTTTGAAGATGAAGGAAAAATGAGCCTCTCCTCTAATGCTCTGCCTCCCCTTTTTACTCATAGACTCATTCCGCACAGTGGAAGGAATGAGAAATTGTGTTGCACTAGTAATTGATTGAATCTAATCTTTTATATTATGATTCGTATTTTTTGTATAGTTAAGCTTCACGTGTGCTCGTCCGACCCATCGGATTCTAAATTTCAACATGGTATCATAGCATTTGCCTTGCGATACAGCTTGAGTGACCAAAATGGGTTTTGTATTGGTCTGAAGTCCAGTTAAAAAAAAAAAAAACAACAAGAAGATGCATTGGGCTTAGACGACAATCACAAAAAAAAAAAACAAGTGTTAACCGGATTGAAGACCAATTTGACTTGAGAGTAGGTGATAGAATACGCAATTCCACATTGTAAAATGAAAATGAAATAATCAAATATAATGAATTGTGTATCACTAATAATCAGTTGAACTTAATTTTTTTTTAATGTAATTCATGTTTATTGTGTAATTGGACTTTACATGTGATCGCCCAACCCATCTGATAAAATTTATTTAATGAGTTATGGCGATGAAGGTGAATATGAAGGCTGTTTCCATTTCTTTGAAAATGCAGTTGTGAGACAGAGTGAATACCCTAATTTCAGACAACACAAACTCCATGTTCAATTATGGGGAATGGGGGGATACAGTGAAACATCATTCGGCACACTGTCGAGGCTGATTCTGGCTTCCACAAGTTTGGATATCAGTTCATCAAACACCACCTTGTTCCCGCTTGGGGTCAGATGCAACCCATCACTGCAATCCAACCAGACAAGAACCTCGTATGTTAAAAGCACAAACTGTATAACAAACACCTTGAAAACCCACTATTTTCATGTGGGTGTGTTCGGACAAGCTGTATTCTAGGGTTTCAAATGATGCTTGCTCTCGCATTCCAAAAGATTTTAGAGATAGTTTAGTGGGAAGCCAACCTCAAGAAGGTTTTCCAGCAGGAGGACTGCTGCATTTTTGTCCATAGATCGATTGCCGGAGAAGCAGTTTCTGCAGCAGCTGCAAGGCATTCTTTAGCATAATTCCCTGTAACCTCATTCTTCCTCTCTGGCAAACCAGAGGGATTCGGGCGAGAAGGATTTCTGCGAAAAGGCGCAATCAAGGGATCAAGTAATGCTTGTCGGAGAAAAGAGCTGGGTAGAGTACCGAATCCGGGCTTCTTCGTCGACTGGAGGAGGAGTGATGAAGATGACGATAGTGGAGGGCCATTGCTTCTGCACACATTTTTTCAAAGCAGACTCCAAAAACGGGTAGTCATCCGTATACACAATCTCAAGCAGAGAAGTGTGTGTGTTACCTTGAGAAAGGCGAATATGGCCAGCAGATTTTGCTTATACTCGTTGACAGGGACGTGTTGATCGGCGGCATATCCATCCGGGAGTGCAGCGTCGTTGGCCCCGAGGAACACAGTGACGACCAAGGGATCGCCGCCGCCGTCACCACCCACCGGAAAGATCTGTTCTATTACCCTAAGAACCATCTTACTGTTGCTTCCACTATAGCCTCGCAACATCACATCCACCTTCCTAGAGAAATGGCTGGCAAGGGCAGCGCCCCACCCACCGTCCGTGAAAGATCGCTCCGTGATCGAGTCGCCGAACAAGTAAATCTTCGGCCTCATCTTGTTATGCCTCCGGCACGGCGGCCGACTTCCGCCCTTTGTAGTGAACGATTCCCCAGCTTCCCCGAGATGTACGGCTAGCGAATGATCCCCGAGAGTGCCGCGAGTAGTTGAATCCATAAAACCATGTATTTGTATTATATTTTTTTGAAGAGTATATATGTCCATTGGCAATTAAAGTACCTTAATATGACATTTATAAGAATAATAAGATTATTCCAATTTTAAAAAATAATTTTGTTATCAAACATAATTAATTTTTACTAAAAAAATAAAAATTTGAAAATGTTTCTTGTTTTTAATAAATTATAAGCAATTGAAATTTCATTTTATTAAAATCAATTCTCGAAAAACAATTTGACAAACTCATGTTTGTCAATTATTATTATCATAAATAACTATTTACTGATATTTTATTTAGGTAACATGCAGATAATAGACGCAGTAATTTTTTTTTTCACAGTTTAAGGGTTAAGTCCAAACCGGTTTCCGAACCATCGTCGCCATGAATTCCTTCCGAACCGTCCCCATTCTTCTCCTCCGCGCCGGCGGGCCGGTGCAGGAAGGTGAGCTCCTTGGGGCGGATCGCCACCAGCTCTTCTTCACCCTTCGAGGTCGACGCCTCTTTTTCACCGAAGTGAATTTTCCCCCATGGAAACGCACGGATAGAGATGGGTCGAGGTACACGATACCAAGGGAAGTACCGGAATCGGAGCTGCTGCCTCGTTCTCCGGATCAAATCCAGCCCCGTCTGCCGAACCGGGCCCCCGACGGGTCTCCCCTTCTCCCGTAACCGCTCTATTGTGTGGGCGTTCTGGTGGCCTCCCAGGGCCTGTGCTGAAGTAAACTCCCTGAAGCAGAAGTTGCAGGTGAATCGGAGAGCCACCGGGAGGCGGCCGGAGTCTCTGTTTTGTCCGGGATCGTCGTTCAGATCGAACATCTTTTCTTTCTCCTTCCCTCTCATGTTTCTTCCTACAAAATGCCGCGATTTCAAGCTGTGTTAGAGTTTTACATAGGGAAAAGAAAATGGAATCGTTGTAATATGGTGTAGGGATTTATTTAATCAAAAATCGAATTTATTTTTCTGAAATATAACTTATTATTTTATATCTAATTTGTCGCCACGTCATTAATCTCGTGTCTTTTAATAGAATAAGATCGTTGGCGCCGAAACGTAATTCAAATCTTGATTCCCTAGAAAAGTATCATCACCACGCCCCTTGATGACAAGTGCCCTCATACTTTAAATATCGTGAAAATAATTAGAAAAATATCATTTATTATGTATTACAAGAAAAGAAATAATAATAATAATTATTATTATTAGTGAAACAAGCTCTCATTTGAATAAGAAAAGTGATTGTGTATTTAATAAATCATTTAGAAAAATGATGATTCATATATTCTTTCACATATTAAATTAAAAAATTTATATTATATATAGCGAATTTTCTCACACGATGATTAGAATGGGATAAGTTTATCTAATTTTTGATATAATGATTATTAATTATGTTTAGTATTCAAATTATATATAAAAAAGGTGTTCAAATTTTATAAACTAGATATATATGATATAGTGGAGATATATCAATAATAATTAAACGTGTCATATTCACTAAACAAGTGGTGATTTAACACACCATTTTGATAAATAATGGGGATATTTGATGTCCATGTTACATGACTAAAGTACACTTTCATTTGATTAGAAACGTGATTACGTATTTAAACGTAATATAAATCTAAAATATACTCGATTTCGATTCCGATTTTGATTTTGAAAATTCGTATTTGATTATGTGTTAAATAACAAATCTCTTAACAAAGAAATGTAACCAGTGAAATTTTTTTTTTCGCAATTTTTCGATGAAGATAAATTGATGAACTATGGAAAAAACCAAAGTTTTTTATCCATTTTATTTCCGACTGGTGTATGAAGAAGATATGATGGTTTGCTGCCCTTAAGGGTCAGTGTTGGGGAGGCGGCTGAGCACCGTGTGCTCAGGCTTGTGCTCACACTCGTAGTCCAGGTGAACGAATGCTCGTTCGACTTCCGGCAGCTGCTCGATTTTTATCTGCAGGGATTCTCCGATGGCATGAGCTTCGATCAACGGCAACTCCTCTGGAAGCTGAATGTCCACTTCCACGAAGTAAAGGACGCCGAAAGTGTAAGCACGAACTGTGTCAACACGTTGGATCTTGGGATGGTGCCGCAGGACGAGATATGTGAGCTTCTGCAGCACCTCAGGAGGGGCAGACTGTCCGACTAACGTGACTGCAGTTTCATGAAGAAGGTTAACCAGTGCATGTAGAGACGAGCATACAGCTTGAAAAGTATAGAACTTCAATATCAGAACGGATGGGGTGCGTGAAATTCAAGTGCAGAAACATGTAAAAGAGGAGCTGGAACGTACGGGCATTTTCAAGGACTGTTCCAGACCAGTTTGTGATTGTATAGAGAGCTAGAGCTATTGCTCCGAGAGGGTCTATCCACCAGAAAAATTTGTCAGCAAGCACAGCAGCTATTAAGCCTACTACATTGGTCACCACATCGAAATAGTGATCCTGTTTGGAGGAGACACATGTGAGTAGTCAAAGGAGTAATCAGCACAAGGTGATTTGCTTATTCTACCTTTGCATAAGCACGAACAATGCTATTCCTGGAGCTCCTGCAGTAAATCCAGAGGAGACCTTTCACCCCACTTGCAGTAAGCATGATGATGTATAGCCAGAGAAGCTGCGCTGA
The DNA here is from genome assembly GCA_002189035.1 of Utricularia gibba. Lineage (NCBI taxonomy): Eukaryota > Viridiplantae > Streptophyta > Magnoliopsida > Lamiales > Lentibulariaceae > Utricularia > Utricularia gibba. The sequence goes on along the minus strand of NEEC01000013.1, from coordinate 1,687,858 downwards.
GCTCATTTTCTCTGGAGTCTCATTTCGAATCAGTTGCTGTACTGCTTGTACCAGAACTTGAAAGCCTGATAGGATAGCATTGGCAAGGTTAATTTCTGGATTCGTAAAATGTGTCTAGGTGGAGTTCATCTTGAAAACAAAAGCATACCGAGAGTTGCCATTATCGCAGCAAAGATGATGATTCCAACTGGTTGGACCCTCAGTTTCCCAATTGGGAATTTGTAAATGTTGACAATTTTCATTGATCGGTGGGTGAGCCAGAGGATACCTCCAGCTATTAGATCAAGCAAAGAGTCGAGAGTAGATGCAGCTATGGCCAGTGACCCACTTTGCACAGTAGCATAAATCTAAGATTTTCAAGTAATTCAGAACAAGTGTCTGCATAAAAACTCAACCAATATTTTAATCGAATACCTTGAATGCAAGAAGAAAGACATTGCACCAATTTGAAATATTCATCGCTAGCTCCTGCTGCGCCACCTCTCTATTATCTAACTCTCCATCAATCAAGTCCGGTGATTCAAGAGAATCAACTTCTTCGAAAGATCTCAAGGTTTCAAATTGTCTTTCATAATACTCCCTTTCCCCTGTAAGAAAAACAGAATATGTAACATCCCATGAACTGCATCACTCACAAATAATGCTCCGAATTTACCACCACCTGAACCCAACCCGGATGCTCTAGACAAGTCTACATGAAAAGGGGCTTCAGGATCCACAACGGCCTTCAAATTTTCAGGTAATTTAGTCAAGAAATCACATTTCAGCACGCTGACTGAGCAGCTGCTCGCATGGGTCCTCAGAGATTCAGCTTCCTTCGACAGCAATGGCGTTTTCTCCGCCATTAGAGAAAAGAAAAAGCTGTTACCACGAAGCGTGGCTACTGGCTGCTATCCGTGAAACGACGATTCGAACCGGGAAGAAGAATCATGACAGTATCGAGGAGGAAACACGTCAACCAGATAACTCTCCCGCATTCATCCAAACCTCTTCACCACCCACACCTGCTCTCCTTCCAAATGTAGGCAAAGCCGGAGTTTCCATCTTTTTTTTTTGTAAAATAATAAACATATTTTTCACATTAAACATTAAATATCATTTTATGATCAAATATAAAGGGTTATTTACAAAATTGATAAATTTTATTTTATCTCACAAATACTAAATTAAAAATTTTATATTAAAAACGATCAATTTTTTTTTATACACATATCATCAGATAATCAAATGTATAAATATTCTATAATATGAAAATGGTAGTGCGGTAAATTCTAACACAATGTAGAATTCTCATATCAGAGTATTAATTATCAAAAGAATATTAATTTTACAATGAATATGTGTAATTTTTTTTAAAAAAATTTGTCATCCTTGTTGTAAACCTAAATGGTTATAAGAAAAAAAAAACAAAAACAAGATCTCTATCAATTAGGTCTATGTGGGCCACCTTGTTGGTTGCCATTGATAACACAATGAATTTTTTATCACATGCCAAGATATTTTCTTGTTTTGGAATGAAATCTATTTTGCTTTTTCTTAGATGTTTTTATTGAAAAATATTGAAAAAAAGTTAGTGAAATATAGTTTTAGTAAAAATTGACATCAATATATTTTTTAAAAATTAAACCTATTATTTGATTTAATTAATGGATTTAGATTGAATATTTTTTTATAATGGGTTGAATCGAAATTAATATTTTTAATTATATTTATAATATATTTTTTAAAAAATTACTATTTAATTGGATTAAATTTATTCTTTGATTTAGTCATGAACTTAAATTAAATTGGACCTAATTCTGAATTGAACCCATGATTGTAAAAGCACTCAATTTATGGAAATTGGCATTGGTGGATGAATATTCTAAAAGAAGCTAAAAATAGAAATATCTTGCTTGGACAAGGACACGAGCCCAATCCAATTGGTCGAGTGCAAATTGCACTGTGCAATGCAAATTTGACTTTGTATTTCTCTCCTTTTTTTGGATTTGAATTAAGTAATGCATTTTCTCTTGGAATTATTTTTATTAAATTGGTTGGGCCAATAAAACCCAACCCGTTTAAATTGGGACGGGTCAGGGTGTAATAAATGTGGCCCAGTTTTGCCTATTTAATTTGCGGTCTCATTTAGGTCAAAACTGGAGCCGCAGAATTGCCTCTTCGTGAAAACCTAATGATTCACTGATGGTACTGCGTTGCTTGCTATTCGTCTCGGAGAATGCTGCTCATTGTGTTCTCGAGGACTGTCTCTTTTCTTTTTCTTTTTTTTTAACGGATTCGTACTGTTTTGTTAGTCATCAACATCACGATTTTTGCTGTTGGATCTGCTAGCCGCGGCCTTTTGAGTGTATATAATATTTTGACACAAAAGGTTTGGTTTTGTTTTTTTTTTGTTATGTGACTTGTGAATGCGAGAAATAATTCAGTTTATGGGTTTGATTTATGAGTTGGTATTGCCTCTCGAATAACTAATGGGTTGAGTTCGAATTTCCCATTTGTTCAGACAGGGGCGTAAAACATGATGAATCTGTTTGAGGGTAAGGGACAATGTTTTCATCTATTCTGTGTCCCTTTCCTAGTTTGATTTCATACATTCTAAATTGTGTCTTGATGGTTTTCTCTTTCACTAACTGAAAATGTTTTTGGAATGCTGAGCCTATCCAAATGTATTATTGATGATATTCAACAATATTTGTCTCCTGTAGGCGAGTAGGTTCTCATACAGAATGGCTCACCAAAGCCAAAACCCCGTTCAATATTCTTGTTTTCTGTAATAGTTTTGATGCTGCTTCAATGATTCAATTTGACGTAAAAGAATGTCGGGTTATGCAGTTTGTAATCGCTCATGTAATCTAGATTCCGGTAATGTTTAATGCAATTTTGGTGTTTGTAGTTCAGGTAGTGGTAGTACGACTATAATGCCTTTTAATTTGTTTACCTGCCAATGTTTGGCTTATTGAGAACGTAAGGACTCACAGTGCAATTTTGGTGTTTGTATTTTTACCTGGTGTCATGACCCAGGCATCTTATGAGGATAGTATTAAGAAGATTGTTGAGTTCAGTACCGTGAGTTTCATGCTCTTTTTCTTGACTGGTTATGCAGGGGGTTTGAGATCTTGAGGTGTAAATTAGCATGCATCTGTCATTTTCATGGTAATGGTTGAGTTCAGTTGAAGCTTTCTGGGCTTGCTAATGACATTTAGCATGTCCCGCTTTGTTCACTAGCCCAACTGATTGACATCTTTTTAAGAAGGGTATCCGGTCACGGTACTTTCTTTAAAGGTTTTGGAAGCCGTTTTGAGTATACCTATGTTTGTGCCTACTGGCTGTTGTAGGCTGTCTATGCCTGTCCAATGAATTCCTCAAACTGCAATGTTGGAAAATGGATATTCAGCTTCAAGAATAGTTTCCTGAGATGATTGTGTCTGCCGTCTTGACGATCCACATTCTCATATTGTACGTGTCAAGCATAGATGATTGTGTCTCCCTTTGCTGAAGGTTTCAGCTTTGAAACTTCCTGTAAGCTACGTTATGGACTACAAACCTTGCGGTGCTTCCATGTTCCACCTCGCTGCTGAATCATGCTTTCCTCGAAGAACTCTCCTGTTAGACTCATTCTCTTTTACTACATATACAGTTTTGTTACTACCGCATCATAGATCCAAATCTATGGGACTACGCGAGCGTTGTCCCGTGTCCGAACCTTTCTTTGGTCTAATGGGTGGAAAAAAAATTGAAAATATAATTGATATACTTTTTTAAAAAAAAACTTGAAATAAATAAAAAAAAGGCCACCTGTGACTTCATGCGTTTTCAGTAACTGATCCAAAATTCAGTAGACACGAGAAGGCCAGATGCACCGTAGGCAGTGGCGCCGTGTTTCTCCCCGCTGAGCCTAACTGATACAGAAGTCGAGGGAGCCACCGCCCACGAGCGCACAGAATTTCACCAGCCAGAGAAATTGGAAAACTGGAGTGAGGAGGATCCACCCAACTTTGGTTTCTTTAACACCGACCCATCAGCATCAGCGGATCCTCTGGATGGTGCATCAGCTGTTTTGGAAGCCATGTACCTCCCAACTCCAGTTCCAGCACCAGCTGGGGTGTTTTTCGGATTGCTGTACCACGAGCCGGCCAAACCCTGATATGCGAACAGCAGGTGTTGAAAACATATTAGAGAAAGATGGGGAAAACTTCAGTCAAAAAAAAGTGGAGACTGAAACTCACATTTTCTTCTTCGTCAGCTTTGCTGTCCTCCTTGACCTTCCCTGCTTCCTCTTCATCAGATTCGGAGTAAGGATTCACGTACACATCGATACTAAGAATCTTGATCTCAGTCTAAAAGAAACAGATAAGAGTGAAGTTCAGGCTCACTGGTAAACCCAACAAACTAAGAAATCAAGAGCTCATCAGTTGGATTCATTTAGCATAAAATAGAGGAACATACTAGTGGCCGGTCGTCGTCATCCGTCTCGACGTTCTCCATAGCTGAAAGGGTTGTCAACCCTCCAACAACCATTCCGAAAACAGTATGCTTGAAGTTTAAATGATTAGCGGACTTGTAAAGTATGAAGAACTGAGATCCATTGGAATGGGGACCAGAGTTAGCCATACTGACTACACCTCTTCCAGAGTGGGTTAACTTGGAATTAAATTCATCTTTAAAGGGTTTTCCCCATATAGATTCGCCTCCTCTACCTGTCCCTGTAGGGTCACCTCCTTGGATCATAAAGTTTCTGCATGAGAAGAAACCAAAAGCACGTTGAATATAGCACAGTAATTAAGAAATATGGAGGAACATATGGTTGAATGTATCCATCTAAATGGAAAAAAAGTACCTTATACTTCTATGAAAAACCACTCCATTATAGTATCCACGCTCAGATAGAGTGATGAAATTCTCACATGCCCTTGGAGCGATGTCACAATGCAGCTCAATATTCAAATCACCATGAGTTGTTTGCAACCGTACATATCCTTTCTTCGTTGGATTTTTCTCAACTTCAACATACTCATATTCATTTTTCGTGACAGGATCATAAGAAGTAGATGTAAATGATCTCGATGCAGCACCAGATGTGAAGCGACTTCTGACCTAAGATTACCAAAATGCATGAGTCGCCTAATTACAGCAGTAAAGAAAAATATCAAACTAGACAAAACAACCAGAAGTGATGAACTAACCATCTTGGCATTTACAGGTTTCCTGTCACCAGCCATATGCATTGCAATGCGAGCAGCAGTTTTGTGACTAGCATCAGCTTTGGCAGCAGCAGCGCTCCTTCCATGAACTGAAGCGGATGCAGCATCTACAATACTGAAGCTCTGTTTAGGTTTTGCATCATCCTTCGATTCATTGTCATCTTTGAGACGTGATCTTGCTGCTATGATGGTTGCAAGTGCAACCGCCCTTTCAGCTTTAGCCTTGCTTCCACCTCCACCATGCAATGCAATCTCCTTTGCCTTTTCTGTTCCAAGCTCCCCAAGCATTTGTTTTAAATCGCCAGTAACGTTTATGTTATAAGATGGGTCGGATTCCATTTTCTTCAGCTCTGCCACAACACGAGGTTAACACATATTTATAAAAGAGACATGAGGAGGCATACTATATAGCAAAATAAGAGACCATAAACCTTCATCATCAAGCGTCAGATTCTTCTTCACATGATCAAAGTCAACAAGAACCTTGCTATCAAGAGCATTAGGATTCTAGCATTTCAACAAAAGCATAAGAGAATTGTCAAGATCATTTCTCAAAAGGAATACAGGAAAGAGTAATATGGCAATGGGTACGAAATTCTACCTGAATAGTAATAATGTCTTCCCTTTTGAAAGGTTCGTCTGTAAGAAGCTCCTTCCAATTCTTAGTTTTAATGTTTAACTCCTTAACTGCCTAGAAGCATGCACATATAGCCATTGCTTAAAAAGGAAGAGTAAAAATTATCGAAAATGGAGAAAAGTACCTCATAGCAGAACACATTTCCGGTAGTTTTTATAGCAACTATGTGTGAGAATTCCGTAAAAACCTTGTTGAGAACAGGGCAGTGATACTCTCCTGAAGGATGTTGCATACTTAATCACTAAAAATGTCTCTTTTATGCTTCGAAGACTAATCAATAGATCACACATTAAAAATAAAAGTTTTACCAAGAGCATTGAAGGCATCAACTTAGCATCATTTGATGCAGAAGAAGCATAATAGACTACCCTTACCATCTAAACACACACCAAACAATCTTTAACATCCAAAGCACTTCGAGTATGAACCTCATCATGCTAAAAAAAAAACTGTAATATGTCGGGTCACCCTCAGAATTCTTATGGAAGGACAGTGGTATCAAGTCGTCTATCTTGAGTGGCGCTCCAGTTACAGGATGCCTACCGAACTTCCTGATGTATGGAGTTATGCTCCTAAAGCATGAAATAAACTCAATGTGAAAGCACTCAAGTAAAATTCTCAACCTACTACATTCTCATCTACAAACGATACAAAAAACTGAAACACAAAGAATCTTGTATGTTTTCCACACTACGAGTACCCACGTGATGTCGAAAACGTTCCCATCTTCAGTGCAAGCAGGATCTTCAAATGGAGTGAAAGTAAGCCTGCAATTCCCATGAAAAAAAATCATCATATTTCCAACAAAAACATAACCCACAAAAAGTACCCAAAGCAGAAAGTAAATGAGTACGCGCAGCAATAGAAGGGGAGGCGCTTGAAGGGAGTGACTTCCTTGGACTTGGCGCCACCCCACTCGGTAGCCCACTCCGTTTTGGTTATGAACATCCGATCCTTGCTGTGCTGCTTCTTCCCCATTCTTGCGACTCAAATCCAGAAACCCTTAACTTTTAAACCTTGAATTCACCTGAAAACGAATTAGGGTTCAATTGGGGATTTGGGGATATGCAAGTGGCAGGCCCCTTCGTCAGCATATTTGCCTCCTCCCCGCCGGCCGCCACGCCAATTTTCTGGACAAATTATTGTAATTATTTTTAAAAATATAAACTCAAGTAAAATATTTTGCAGATATTTGTGAACTTATTTATATATAGAGATTTCTGCTCTGGGACGGGAGGAAGACGGAGCGGTCTCATTCGTGTGGAGACTGGAGGAGTCCATCGGGAGAAGACAGACGAGATACATTTTCGCTTTCCAGGGCCTCACGATCCGCCAAGTCGAAGCCAATGGGTGTCTGGGAAACTTTTCTCAATTGGCTTAGAAGGTTTTTAGCCGCCTCTTTGTGATTCTTTTGTTTTTTTGAATATGAAATTTATCAGAAAAATTGTGCCTTTTTCCTCGATTTTTCTTTCAATGCGGTGTGCAGATGACTTTTGAAATTTGGGTTGTGTAGTATAAACTCTCAACCGAAGTTTTCTGTGCATTTATATCAAGTTCCGGTTTTAATGTTTTGTTTTTTCATCTTGTGAATATGGAAAGCATCGTCAGTTGTTCACTTGTTCTTGATCTGATTATATCAAAATACTAACAATGACGTTGCATATGTTTGTCTATTATGTTGGATCCCCTATGACAATGGTTTTGTCTCGGCTCCAGCTTTTGATTGCCTTTTATGTTCTTCGATAGCAGAGGCGATCATGCCAGAGGATGCGTAAAGTTCAAAGCTTGACCATGTTTTTGAATCATACTTGCAGCTTATTCTTCAAGCAAGAGATGGAGCTGTCTTTGATAGGTCTTCAGAATGCAGGGAAAACGTCCCTTGTAAATGTCATTGATGTAAGTTTGAATCTCTACGGCCCTGTTGTCCAAGTTTCATGTGTAATCCAATCCATTCCTTCCCGTCATCAACACTTTTGTTATCTGTTTCTACTCTGCAGACTGGTGGTTATAGTGAAGATATGATTCCTACTGTAAGGTTTCTTGCACGGATCTATGGTTTTGAGCTTTGAAGCCTTTATTGAAACCTAGTTTGATCTTCCAGGTCGGGTTTAATATGAAGAAAGTCACTAAAGGAAATGTCACTATAAAGTTATGGGATCTCGGTGGCCAGCCCCGGTTCCGGAGCATGTGGGAGCGATATTGCCGTGCAGTTTCTGCGATTGTGTATGCGCTTTTTCACTGTTCTTGGTAGCTTGTTAGGAAATGACTTCTGCAATTCAGTCATTGGTTACAGCATGATGTTAATCTAGGTATGTAGTTGATGCTGCCGATCATGAGAACATCTCCAACTCCAGGGGCGAACTTCATGACCTGTTGGGCAAGCCATCACTGAACGGCATTCCTCTACTGGTACTTGGGAACAAGATCGACAAGCCAGATGCATTATCGAAGCAAGAACTGAGTGATCAGATGTAAGTTCAAGATACCCATGTTTTAGAAGCAGGAGTCATGCAAACAAGTGTGCGGTATGATGCAGGGATTTGAATGCCATAACAGACCGGGAGGTTTGTTCTTTCATGATCTCATGCAAGATCTCAACCAACATCGATCAGGTCATCAATTGGTTCGTCAAGCACTCCAAGACCAGGAGCTAATTCCAATACATATCTCTACCAGATTTAGTGTGGTATATAAAGATATAGTCTTCTGCTAGAGTTTCTTCAGTTCCTTTATCAGATTCTGCATATTCTTGCAACTAAACCGGCATGGTTGGTTCAACTTTTCTCCCATGATCAAACTTGTTTTGCATCATATCCAACCACCCTGATTTTTTCGTGCTTTCTTTGTTGGGAGTAAGACACTGTGAGAGCTCCCCTGCCTTCCGGCGTAGAACAAGGCACAACAAGTTTTAATAGCTAAAACTGCCACAGATCAGTTTCCTGGATCAGTGAAAAGCCTGGTGGTCGTATACACTTTCTGGTTTTCCTTCTCTTCACTGTTGCACCTACACAGAATCTAATCCATGATCTCAAAGAAAAGAGCTCATATTTCCTAGTTTTTTATTCCCAGCTGCTTCCTGAGCTTCTTGTTCTTCCAGTACTCAAGGTAGGGCCAAATATGGGTTCCCCTGAAACAACTCCTATCCCGAAGCATACCAGAGAAGCGTGAAACGTAACAGAGTGTACCTTTCTCTTTTGTGCTAATGAATCAATCCACAAAAACGGACTCAAGATGGGATTTTGGGAATGAATAACCAAGCAATTGCGGAGAATGAAATAATAAAAAACAAATCATAGCTTCCCATTCAAAGAATTAAACGCCTACATGAGATGTGATTAGTGATCCCATTTCAAAGAAGCAAAAAACGGACATTTCAATGAAAATGATAAATCACCCGGTCAGCCCACTTCTTAATTCTACGATGGCATTTCAGAGCTCACACGGCGGCGCCGATGAGCAGCGGCAGAGAAATAATCGAATCTATCGAACTGACGACCGCAACGGCATTTATCATCTTCTAACATCACATTACTGTTAGGTCATGTTTATTAAGTGGGTATAAATTATTAGTGTTTAGGTTATTATGGTTTAATTCATCCCATGAATGATGGTTTATTCAAAATAATGTGTTTGGTGAATAGTTTACAATTATTTAGGATTAGTAACTTTATATGTTTGTTAAAGATGTTTAAAAATAGATATTTGTAATCAAATATTACAAATTGACTATTATATTCTTATTATGTTTAATCATCTAGACATTCCAATCGTACTATTAGGATGCCTAAGTATAAAAGAATTCATGTGTTTCAGACACCACAAAGTTGGGTTTGCGGTGTCTGAAACCTATTAACCCATTCTTTACGAGACCCAAATGAATGACACAATATGTTTCACAAAGTGTGCTTAATAAGTATATAATACTCAACATACTCCATGAATATCGTGCCTCATCATTCACATATATCCAGATTTAGTTATAATACCAAATATCATAATTTATACTTTCATTGTGTAATATATCAGATTTAATCATTTAATTCTTATGATTTTACATTCTATTTTTTTAAATATATAATCTTCCATATTCGTAATGTGGAATATTATCACTAATCTTCTCCCCTTTAGTCATCCAAGATCTTCACTTTGATTACAAGTTCTAATTTGATTATGATCCCAAATATCATAATTCACTTTTTCTTTACATCATTAGATGCGTTTTGTATATTCAATTCTTATGATTTTATATTGTTTTCTCTTATAGAAAAAAAATATAATAGTATGGTTTCCCTATCTAAGCACATTTATTTCTCGATTGGTAATTGATATCGCAGTCCATACCATAATCTCGGGTAGCATGTGAAATTTGATTTAGAATGGGTGGGTCGAATCGTGACATTGAATAGTGGGCAAGTACATTGATGAATGTGGACCATTAATTCCACACATCAACTACCAAAAGTCGGCCTTAACATTGTTACCATTAATTCCCAACCGTTCTCTGAATCAATGTTACCATTTACCCTTATATTTAATTGGTTGGTTAAATTATGTATGAGTAAAAAACAATTCATTGAAATATGCAGCAAAGAATAAAAATAATCACAAAGCAGAGTTAGGTTTTTTTTCATTCCCTAAGAAATATTTTTTTATTTCAAATAAAGGTAAATCTGTTTACTCTGTTTCATATAACCAATCGGATCCCACAAAAGTTTAATTTAAAAAATAATATTAAAAAATACCAACTATTTTTGGGTTCGTAAAATGAAATTATTATTAAGTATAATTTTCATTACATATTAAATATAATATTAAAAAAAAAAGACACCAGCAATATTCGACTATTAAAAAAAAGAAATTACATTCGCCAAAGCAGCTACGGTCTCCCACGCGACTGAGTGTATATGTAATCGAGCTGAGCTTGTAGCGTTCTTCTTACCAAGCAGTCGTCCCCGGTGATTCCCTGGCACCCACCCTCGTCTTCCGCCGTCTCCACCGCTGCCGCCTTCACCCTCTGCAACAGAAATAGATTTTCAGGTCGACGAAGGGGAAGATTACAGCACTCAACAGGGAACTGACCTCGGCGGGGGACTCTTTTTCCGGGAGGCCACGGGCGGCGGAGCAACAGAAGAGATGGAGCAGGATGAGAGCCACCAGAAAACTAGCCGTAGACTTGGACGGCGCCATGGACTCCTGGTTACTTCTACTGCTAAAACGATGCAGAGGAAGAAGCCCTTCGCTCTGTGTGTTGTTGAATGCAAGTTTGTGGGTGGCCTTCGCTGCGGTTTATATATAACTAGAGATCTGGATACAATAAATTAATAATAAATCATTTAATAATAATTATTTTTTTTTAAAAAAAGAACAAATGATTATTTAGAATAGATCAAATATGGGATATTAGTTTCTAATATTTGTAAAAATTACAAATTTGATTTTCACTATATTAATATTATTCTCATTATTCTAAATCATTGATAAATTATTCACATTATTTGAAAAAATTGATTATTTTTAATAATAAAAATTAATTATACCCAATATCAAATTTTGAAAACTGGTTATAGTTAATACATAAACTTTTGGGAGCTAAGTTTATCAATAAGTATGAATCACATAATTTGTATTAAAAATGAAAATTAATTTTACCAAAATGTTGAACTTTGGGGGGTTTTTCGGCATAATTTTCTCATTTTGAATAAAGAGAATTGAAATAATTACATAGAATTAGAATGAGTTTACACCATACATGCCCCATTCAAAGAGGCCTTCTAGATAGTGGAAATAATATATTATATTATTTTACCAAATCAAATGTTATACAAAAAAAGTTTTTTGATGTCACATATATCAAATTAAACTACTTTTAATTATATTTTAAAAAATTATTTACATGGAATGAATATATTTAATCATGAATTTAAATTGAATGATATTTAAATTCAAATTAAATCAATAATTTTTAAAATATTACTCCCAAAGTAAATTATGGAATAAATAGGCATCCGTACTACCAGAAAATTCTCGTACGGACAAATAGTCAAATTTGAAAAACAGCGTTAAGTCTTACAATACAAATGTCTAGAAATTCCGTTTTTTTTCCCCGGAAGGGATCCGAGGAATGGTGAGGGGGGTGTCTGAGACAGTTATTACTACAATAGCAATTATTACAATATTATTGGCTCGAAATAATAATTTAATTTCGTACGCTGGAATTCTGGAATTAATAACAAAAATGACCATTTAAAAAGGGGGTGGGCCCGGGGTGCATGTGAAACCAAGAGAAATAAAGTGTGCGGCATTCAATAATTTACGTATTCTATTCACCAAATTTAATGCGTTCGATTTTTTCTTTTCTGGACGTGACGCGGTTGTAGTCAACAGTTGAACGAACAAATTGTGAATTTTAATCATATTCTTTTTAGAAGTATTTATTGCGTCAGAATTGGTCACGCAGTTGCACTAACGGGTTACATTTGCATGTGATGCCCCACTAAGGAGAAAATCATCCTACCCAAATTACATAAAGGGAAAGACGGGAATAAGTGTGAGATTGAATAGAATGATGGCGTAAAATTCTTTTTTTTTTCGAATATAGTAGAAGATTCTTAATAGTAAGTGTAAAGTTAATCATGCTTTATTTGTAGAAATTTTTAGAAAACATGACATTCTATAAAGACAAACCAATGATAAGGAAAATATAAAACTATTGAAATTTAATATTTAAAATAAATAATATCGTGCAAAATGAATATAGATCACTACATTGTGAACAATATTTGGATACAATTAGATGTACGAGAATCTCATCTCAACATATGTCAACGTAATATGAACTCAATCCAGAATATAGAATTGCATAGATCATTGCATTGTGAACAATAAAACATAAATCATTACTTTGTGAATAATATTCTGATACAAGAAGTATTATAAGGATCTCATTCCCACGTATGTCAATGCGATATGAACTCAATCTAAAATATAAAATTGCATCTTTTTGTTGAAGACCTAGGAAGGGAATCGTATACCTCAACCAATGCTGCAAGTCTTCCAAACCATTTTACACCTCGGGTTTATAACCAATACTAAATCTAGACATTATGTACCAACATTAGTTTGAATAGATGATCCATGTTTTAAAACGATGAATTCAATCCCAAATTTTTGAATTTTCGGATTCATTTCAACAACTTTCATAAAAAATTTCACAAGATTCTACGAGTTACTAATGAAGCGATCTATAATTTCAAGATCTTGATTGTTAGAGATCAACTATAATTTACAGTAGATTTGAAAAAGCTGTTGAGAATTACAATTAATTTCATTTTTCATAATATTTTATGATAAGTATAATTCAAAACATTGTAAAAATATGATTTGACTCGAAAAATAGCACGGAAACCACTAAGAATATAAAGCTGTGGTGGAGTGAAAAATGGAAGGCGGTCAAAAGCGATCCGCACCATTTGTGGCTTTCGGCCTGTAAGGTCATCCTTCCACCTTGTGCTCTTCTTTTCCTTAAAGGGTCTTTTGCAAAGGGGTACTTTGTCTGGCGTTTTCAACGTGAAACACAGTGTGAGAAATGACCGGAGACGAAGATGGTGGTGCGATCTGATCCGGTCCACCGGTAGGGGCCGCCGGAGTTCTAGAAATCACTTTCGGCCGCGTCATTTCCCCACTGACGCCTTTTCACGTCATGTTGGGAAAAGGAACGAGAGACCTGTGGGCTTTGAATATTACATCGGTAAACCAACCAATAACCACCCTCCTAGTTTTCTGTCGCTCGGGTAACCTAACGTGCCCTGATCTGACAGTCCTGTGTGTGTGTGTAATGACATGAATTTTGTAAATATTTGTAAGAACCACAGCACCAACGAGGGCTTGGTGGGAGTGGGCAGCCCAGTGACTAGGTGTCCCTGTTTTATTACAAAGCATCACCACTGACCTTGGGCTTCTCAGGGGCGTCCTTCCTTCTGAGCTTTAGGGGACTCAGTTTCAGAGACTGCTTCTGCGACGGACCCACGAGGAGGAGCCGGGATATGACATAGGATAAGAGTTCTTCGCGGTGGGAGAAGGTGAAGTCCAGGTGAGCATACTCGAACTCGCTGTAAGTCACATCCACTCCTCCATCTTTCATCAGTCTGTAGTGCTTCCTCACCATGGAGGGCCTGATCACCTTGTCCTTCTTTCCTGCAACCAGGTCCACCGGGATGTCGATCACTCCATAGTTCTGTCCCAAGTCTAACGGCTCGGCTGTGCCGTAGGTTCTCACATTTGCAGCTGGGCTGCCACAGTCGAACATTCTGAACTTGTTGGCATGCTTCATCTGAGCCAGATGAAGCGCAACCCGGAATGAGACACCCGGCATGTCATTCATATTGTAGTGTGGCAAACCCAGGACTCCTACCCAGTTGGAACTGTCCCGCCGACGGAGTAGCTCATCAGAGTCTGGACCAGGCCCCCAACAGCCGGCAAGTTATGGAAATCACGAGCCAGCTTATTCAGAAGCATTCGGAAAAACCTCGTGGGGATGTAGAAAGCAGGGAAGATTGGTGCTAGGATAGGCGCCAGAAGGAGAAAAAGATACTCCACTGCAGTGAAAACGAAGGTGGAGTCACTGTGAAAACCTGCCGGTGAGAGTAGGATCAGCCGGGAGAGTCTGTGGGGCGTTACTTCAAGCCGACGTGTTACAACATACATTAACACGGCAGCTCCCCCCAAACTGTGACAAATAGCACAAATTTTGTAAGGCTGAGAAGCACTGCTACCCTCTTCATCAGAATCCAACTGCTTAGACTTCAGTTCTAGTGATTTAATCTCATGAATCTTCTCAACCATTGCTGGTATATCTTGAGTGCCATGCTCGTTTATTGAATACGACCAGTATCTGCACATGAGCGGATTAAAGGAATTAAGACAAATGCATAGAATACAAGAGAAGCAAAAGCATGTTAATACTAAACTAAACGGATGGCAGAGATCATACATCTCAGAAACCTGACATTAAATTACTGTTTGAATAGATACAGGTACAATGGACAATCACTAAGCTTGTCTCATTCACTTCTGGCTACAATCGAATAACTCCATTATTTGTATCTTTTTTTTTTATAGATGACAATACGGACATCGCTAGAATGATCCCACAATTATTTCCCCTAATGATAAGAAATAGGTATGTCACTTTCCCAGTATCTTCAAACAGATTAATAGGTATAATGCACTTAGACTTACTGTCGTGATGTAAGATTTTTGTCAGTATGCTCCCTTGAAACCAACCCACGAAAATTCCCAAGAAAGACGTCATATCCTGCAAATGGCGAGGAAAAGAAATTCCATTGGTCAATATTCCCACCATAAATTTACGGACCCCTCAAACAGAATTCACACATGATTTCAATGATTCCACAGAAGCAGATGCAGAGGTATAACTTACGTTCAGACATATAGAATTAGTCTATGTAACCAAATAGTATATTTAAACATGTGCATTCAGTCATACTTTTCCTATTGGTTGACACTGTTTAATGCTCATATTTGGAGTTAATCAGAAAACACAGCACAAAAAATGGAAATGGAAATATTGTTCAGCTAATATGGAAAAGTTGTTTTGTATCGAAATGACATTAGCGTGCTGAAAAGATGGTATCAGTTGCATCACATATCAAATGGCATAGAAGAGTTTGTTGCACAGAACCCATTCATCTATCACATATTATCATACATCAGATAAGCTCGCATATGATAATGAAAGAACCCACCTTGATCAAAGGCAGCAAAGGCAGGAGAACCAACAACTCCATTGGACACCCAACTAGAAAAAAATCAGATATTAACATAAATCCATGATCGTCAAGTGATATATAGGTGGGATGATTCATTTCATACAACTACTTTTAATTTCAGGAGCTCTGATGATAGTGACAGTGATTGATGTGTGCAGCTATAATACACATTCTCAGAGAACAAGTGTTCAAGTCATGTCAATCTGAAACAGACTAGCCATGATGTCGAATGAATAAATGAAAGAAAATAGATAAATTAACTCATACATGCATACATCCGAATTAAATAAGTTGCTATTTTGTGATTGAGCGTCTAACATGGAAAGAAAAATGAGCATCTCACCCCATTGATGAATCTAATATTCCATGCTGCAGATAGACAACTTTTGTTGAATCTCTCCTGAACGCAGCTCAAAAGACATAATATGCAACTGCATCTCTCAAAAATTGCGAGAGTGAAGAGCAGAACTCAGTAACTTCTCTTCAACCAATACATACCTAGGTATTCTCTCAAGAAGAAGTACATAGCCATCGGCTGTCACCACACGAATAGCTTCGTAGGGGTACCTGGAGAGAAAAGATGGGTTGTATGTACTTTAACATATGTGCAGTTAGAAAGCTGAAAATCCCTGAACGGATACCTTAGCAATAGCAAACTTGAAGTAAGAGAACAGTTATAGAAAAAGCCATACATCAAATGAAACTCCTGTGCAATATAAACCTACAAAAAGGCAACGGAAAAGAGAAATTGTGGATCTTCCAAGTTTACTAAAACACTAATCACTAAGGGAAACTCTTTGAAAAGTTATAAGCACATACAACAAATGATCCCCAATTAAATCCAAAACTGTGGAATAGTTGGACCCTTATAAAAGTGAAATAAGTCAGACAAATACAGTTCCAAAATAATTTGCCAACTTATAGCTGCAGTACAGAAAAGCTTCAAGGGATTTGCAGGAATGATTCAATCAACCATGAGCATAGATAGCAATAATCAAACTCTAACAGTCGACATGCGACTATGGGAAAAATTATATTACCAAAAACTGAAATGGAAGTACCTACCCCAGCTCTGTTATAACGTCTTCACACGTTCGAGCATCTGTGTTCAGGGGACTATTGACAGGCTTTACCCTTTCAGAAGGAGCAGGATCAGAGCCCAATGTGACTACAGCTTCAGATGATGCAGCCTCATGGTGACTCCGAGAAAAGAACCATCTATTCACTCTTTTAAATGTTTCTACTGGTGCTAAAAGACTATGAGATGCCTTTCGAACCATATCAAATGTTGACTCTATAAACATTTCAAACGCCATGTATAAATCCTGTGGAAAATAAAAACAAAAGTAACCACTCACTCTGAGAGCATGAACTCATTTAATTCTGTTTTTGCAGTATTCCATAGACAACTATTTCTTTCTAAGGATCTCAATAATAAAGAGGTCACAGAAAACAGCCAAAGTTTTCAAATATCAACTGTCACAAGATTGAAAAAAAAAGAAAAAGAAAAAGAAAACACACCTCAACAACACCACGTCTACGATCAGTGGCTCGCTGAATAAAATGGTCCCTTAGTGATTGCAATCTTCTAGGAGAATGCAAATTCACGTGATGAGGTTTCCCCCACCTTCCCCAGCCTTTAAAAGCCATATATAAGTACAGCGGAATGACTAAAAGGACTTTTATGGGAAACAAAATCCATGATAATATGCGTTTAGTCCAATATATCCAATCTCTGTTCCTCTTACTGAAGCTACTATCCCTTGAGAGTCTTGAACTTTGTGATAATGGTGAGGCTGGATGGATGTCACTTTCGTCCCCTTCAGAAGAGCACTCTCCCGTTGAATATGTCTCAGAATCTACAGAGAGATCATGAATAAACTGATTGAAAGATGAAACCCCGCTGCAATAGACGAGAAAAAACATGGTGAAAGGAGTATTCTGAAAAAAAAAAGAGAGATGAAATAACAGAACTACAAACAAGTTTGCATCTATCACCAAGGTGGTATAAAAAAGCACAACGTTGAGGATGATTATTATAGAGAAAATATTAGAGAAGCTCCACACAGTACAAACTTCACAACCCATATACATAACCATACAGCAAGAGAGAGCATGGTTGCTCAAGATTTATAGCAAATTAACACAATTTGGCAACTCTTAATAGCACAAACACGTCGCCAAAGTTAGCTGCAATCACTGATACCCCACTGCCTATCATTTATGAGTTGCCATATTGACATCACTATGGAATGCATTACAGATAAAAGTGCAAAATTGGATATTTCACAGTTAATTTTTTGGCAAATGATACTAGCTGAAAGCCACTACAAATTTTTAACAAGGGATGATTACTTCTCCATCCAGCGTGGAAACCTAGGACCACGAAAAGTCGGTCTGAGCTCCCATCCATGTATACCTTCCAAAACAGAAGACTTTCCCGGCAGAATCGCCAGCAGCATCGCTGACACTCCGTTTATGAATCTCACAACATTGTTAAGAGACTCATAAGTGAAAGTCTTCACAGACCTATTATATTACACCACCAATCATTCAAAACAAAAGTCTTCCTGAAAATCAATAATCGAAGACAGAAACCAATTCCACCAAATGAAAACAAACATACAACAGTGAAACGTACTCTTTAGCGACCGCGAGAACATTGTCAACAACCCTTTGCATCGCGCATCGAAGATTCCAAAGCTCCAAAAACAACACTGGGTAAACCGATTTCGAAGACTAGTCTCCCTACAGAGGATCTCCACAAGCTCCGATCGTCCCTCTCAAGCAAAGATTCCGAGTTCGCACACTGAAGCAACGGGGAAGGAAACATACCGACTTAATTCACAATTCTTTTATATTGTCGCTGAAATTGAACGTGTTGGTGTGGGTCCCACGTAAACGGATAGGGATGCGGGTTCTCGGGAGGGCTTCCAGAATCATACGTGGCGTTCATGTTCACATCGATGCCTCCGATTTCATACACGTCAGCTACGGCTATATTCCGAGATATCAATAATTTATTGTTTTGAAAATACGCTACGCATCAGTTATGTTACCAAAATAACTCCAACTATGCTTAAAAAAAAAATAGAAATCTAAGAATATTTTTTAAAAGAATATAGTCTTTTATTTTATCAAAAAATAGAATTAAACCCCCCCCCCAAAAAAAAGAATAAAATTAAACAGAATTTAAGATATCACCCTTCAAATTCAAATTAAGTTAACACATTCATTTTGATTTAAAATTGAAATATATGTTGTCATACATTTTAATATTTAATATTTATCATATATTTATATTTCTTTCTTTAATTAATTACTGTTATGAGTTTTGAAATAGCATGGGCAACTTTGACTTTTCTATTGGGCTTGCAAGGTCAAATAGCAGCAAAAGTCAAAACTACCCATCTGGATATTATATCAATACATGCGTGTTCAAAGATGAAGAAAAGGAGTGTAACGAGAGATGAAAACCTGGGATCAGTCTCATGGGTCGGTATAACCCAATCTTACAAAACATCGAGTTTGGATCTATATACTAAAGTTGGAGTCCTTGAATTTATTGGGCTTAGGATCAAAGTCCAATGGGCTTAAAGCCCAAATAAAAATAGGGTTTAAAATGCTAAATGATTGGACTTTATTTGGATCATGCTAATCAAGGCCTTATAAAATCGAATTTTAATCTGCTCGTAACCCGAAATTTGATGGGAACATGTTAGATTAGGATTGAACTAATCTGACGTAACCGCATAAATGCTCGCAAGTGGAAGAACGACTACGGTTACGTAACTGGGTTCGATTTCTGTTCATGCTCAGGGCGCTCATTTTCCAGCCTTGTTCAGGGGTGCAAAAGGTTGGCTTCCCTGCACATTCGACCGTATCACATGCGGCATTAGCCCTCTTGCATTTCGTCTGCAAATCAAAGGCTTCTTGGAAGAAACATGCAATTTTGAGTACACCTAATATACTAGTCTTGAGCGAGTCAGTAGATTCCGAAAGATGAGATAGCACAAAGCGAGAATGTCAAGTAGAGAAACTAGAACAGACTGATTACATTGATACTGGCCCTTGTAGGGCGACGTATCATCAGCAGCATTCATGTTTTTTCAAATGTTTTTGCAGAAGGACTTCAATGACCATACTTCTGAAACTCCCACTCACTGTTATCTGGGCAAAAGAATGGAGCAGGGATGAACAAATGGAACAGGAAATAAGAAAGAAGGATTTATGCAGGGCCACAACATGCGATTCAGTACTTACCAAGAGGGCAGACTTGGCGGGTCTTCAGCCACCTGCTGATGCAATGGAAGTGGAAGGCATGGTTGCAAACGCCTGTAGGAACAAGCCACCATATTTAGAGAAAACAAGCTACACACTTCTTTGATCGTCAGTTACCAATCATGGATGAAGGTTAATGAGAAAGAACAGCTTATCTATGTATACTACCTATGATTTTTTTTTCTAAAGCTATAACAAAATCATTTGTTAGCACCTCTTAAGAAAAGTCCAAGAAGGAACAGTTAAATCACCAAACAAACGTATTGGGATAGTTAACAAGAAACTACCTCATCTTCAGGAAATTAAGTGACCCAACAACGACAAACAAGCAAGTTCCAAAACAAGATTGTATCAGTCAAGATATGGAATCAGAGTGAACAGATAATTAACATCCCATCATCAAGCACTTCCATTGGCGTGCTTGCTACCGTAACTGAAAGCATTTCTTTGCTAATTTCCGTATCAAGCAAAAAGCGGCATGGAAACACAGAATGGAGAACATACCCCAAGCAACTGTGCATTCCTCGCTGGTGGCGCTTGCTTGATTAGCCTGGCACTCAATGCCTGACCACATCGGGACGGGAAAGTAACACTCATCAAACAAAGGGAGAAAAAAAAACACGAAAGCAGAGAATAAAGATACTCACATAGATCCATGATGTGATTCCTGCAAATTGCACAATTATCCACCACAATATCTGTAAAATACTCCCGTTAGGGTTACCCAATCGATTAATTAAGAAAAACGGATCTATCATCAGATTCAACTATAAGGATCGCGATATAGGCAGAATACAAAAAGGTTTATCTGAATAATACCCCATGCCCAAAGCGCAACCGCGTTCCACTTCTTGATCTCAAATCTCTTGGGTTTCTTGACGGATTGAGTTGCCGGCACTGCGGCAGAGTTGGAGGGCCCAGCACCAGAGGATCCTTCATCGGCGGGAACCATATTCACATCGGTATCGTAAGACGCCATCGATTCACTCCGATCCGAGATCCGTAGACACGTTCTAAAAAGATTAAAAACTTCAGCTGTTTTTCTTATTTTAGATATGAACCCTAAATCGAGAAGCAAAGTTAATGGGCTTTTATACTCAAAGCCCGTCTTCAAGAAAATGGATTCCAAAGAAAAGCCAAATCATTCAAGATCATGTGCATCACCAAATAAAATAATGCATATATTTTTATAATATATTTTATTTTCATTCTTCATTTTCATATTTTAAACTTCATCCAAATAATTTATTAAATAAGTATGAATATTTAATTTAAATTTTATTTGAATTAAAAGTTATGTTTTTTATTATACTAATTGTATTTACAAATTAATGAAATAAATTACATTTTCATTTTATTATAATACATATTATTACATTAATATCATTTGCTTTCCATTATTAATTTTTAAATATCTCATTTAAATATTTCATACAATAATAGTATTTATATAATATGAATGGCTTGCATTATAAGTCATACTGGGTTTTTCTTTTTTTTTTTTTGCATGCACACACAGCCAATGTGAAGAACTGCGCCACCTTCTAGAAGTTGAATTTCCGGTCACTCTTCTAGAGGAAAGTCCGGTGGGAGATCTTTTTCGTGTCGTCTATCTATTCATTTGTCTGCGTTTGGTTTCCGAAAATCCATTCCCAACCACCAGTGTGATCTCGGCCAACAAATCACTGAAACTTTCCACCCGCAAGGATCGACCTTCCATTTCAGATCAAGAACCTCATGTCCCTCAACCAAACACTCCAAGATGTCACATATATTACAACAATAAATACCACGAGATTTGAAATTGAAATAATTAAATATATAATAAGTTTATAAATAAGTATTAATTGTTCAGATTTAATATTTTATTATGTGTTTTATATTTTTTATATAATTGAAATGATGTCACATATATTATAACAATCATTCTCAAGATTTTAAATTAAAATAATCAAATATATAATAAATTTATAAATAAATAGTAATTGTTAAGATCTAATATTTTATTATGTGTTTCATATTTTTTATATACTTGAAATTCATGTACTTATAATCCATTCGATAGTTAATATGATTTTGTGAATCGGATTGGAGTTGGGTGGGATGAGCAAAAATGATCCATCTAAGTCACTGTGCGAAGCCCAGTTCGTTGAAATTTCATAAAGAAAACTGGAGATCGATCCCATCTGATTCAAAAGCAGGACTGGTATGTAACGTAGCTCCGGTATGTTGTTGGGAACCGGTGGGGGAAGTCTTCATTCATGGCACTCGTCAATGGAAAGGGACGAGTCGTCTAGTGCGCGATGATGTAACCTTGACACCCAATCAAAGTAGGTGATCAGATAATAACCCAGAAATGGCTTTTTTTTTCCTACAATAGGTTCGTGGGGTGCTCGAATTTTTCTGTAAAATCGTGTGTATGTGTTGTCTGTATCATGTATTACATGCTATGAGAAGATATCTAGATACAGGGAGTGTCTAAATCCATAATACGAGGAAGAAAAAACAAACAATTATTTGTTTTTATGCAGCATGGTTGCTCGCTGCAGAGTCTTCAGGTGCTCCGGCCGCCGGAATCCCCGGCTGGTTTAGTTTGGGGGGATTTGGTGGTCTCAACATTCTCTCTGTGAATCGCTGTCAGTTGACACGGAGAACACAAATGTGCCGATTTGCAAGTCGTCGAGATCTTTCAACGGTTCTAAAACGTCGATCACTTGACGCATGGTTGGCCGGAGCTTGGGGCGTTGGCTAAGGCATTGATGTGCCAGCTCCGCCGCCTTTTGCGCACCGATCTCCGAGTACTGTCCCTCGAGCCTAGGGTCCATGACGCGTGCAAGTTTATTTGGGTTCTTCAACATCGGCCTCGCCCATTCCACCAAGTTCTGCTCTCTACTCGGCCGGCTTTTGTCGTACGATTTCCGGCCGGTTAGCAGCTCCAGAAGCACCACCCCGAAACTATACACATCGCTCGCCGCCGTCAAATGACCTGATAACCATGTTTTCCGACCACGTCATATAACAATCATACAAATGGTGGATGCTATACATTGCATTTAGATATATCAATTTCTCAAGATTACCCGTCATGAGGTACTCCGGCGCGGCGTACCCATGAGTCCCCAAAACTCTCGTCGAAACATGTGTGTCGTCTCCCTCCGGCCCATCGGTGGCGAGCCCGAAATCGGAAAGCTTCGCCGTGAAGTCCTGAACGCACAACAAACCTATCAATCAATTCCATTTTCCATTGTCTGCATCAGTAGCAAGCAGCATTACCGAGTCCAAAAGAATGTTTGAGGCCTTGAAGTCCCTGTAGATGACCGGCTTTTCCGATTCATGAAGAAACGCCAGGCCCTTGGCTGCACCAATTGCAATTTTCAACCTGGTTTTCCATGGCAAGGCCGCATACCCTATTCAAAACAATAAAAAAAGGCTCAAAATTCAAGGAAACTGGAAAATAATAAATAATAATAATATATTGTTTACTTAATTGGAATTGAATCTTTTTCAAAGGGCAGTTAATTATTAGTTGTCAAAAGTCAACCAACGTGTTGGCCTGTTCAAATCAAAACCAGACTTACGGCGGAAGAGCTGCTTCTCCAGGCTTCCTCGAGGCATGTACTGGTAAACCAGCAGCCTGTGTTCTTCCTCGCAGCAGTATCCTATCAATTTCACCAGATTTGGATGCCGGAGCTGGCCGAGGAGCATCACTTCCGCCTGCCGGAGAACCCGAATCAGTAAAACAATTACAGAAAAATGAAAGGATTTTAGAGGGTAGGTCAAATCCGTGAAAAAAAAGAGAAACTGACCAGCCATTCTCTATGGCCTTGGCCGCCGGCGAGATCCAAAAGCTTGACGGCGACGGGTTGAGCCTTCAGCCCGGGTCGGAGGCGATCATCGATGAAGCCTTTATGAACCGGACCGAATCCACCCTCGCCGAGAAAATTACTGGAAGAAAAGCTCTGGGTGATCATCTTCAGCTCCTGAAGCGTGAAAACGTGCAAATCAGAACCCGCTAGAGAAACCGAAAGCTCCTCGAAGAACGTGGATCCGCTGATGTCCGATATGGAGATCCCTCTGAAGGAGATCTGCGAAATGGGTTTATTTTGCGGGTTCGGATTTGTGGCTTCCGACTTGAAGCAGCCACCGACGTAAAATTGCCACTTCGATCTCCCTCTCTTCTTCTTCA
This sequence comes from Utricularia gibba, assembly GCA_002189035.1. Lineage (NCBI taxonomy): Eukaryota > Viridiplantae > Streptophyta > Magnoliopsida > Lamiales > Lentibulariaceae > Utricularia > Utricularia gibba. The sequence continues at coordinate 1,663,765 of NEEC01000013.1, read as the reverse complement.
GCGCCATCTGTTTTTTTTCTTTCTCAGAACCGCTTTTCCTGGTTTATGCAACTGGTTTAGGGGAACTGGAAGCCTTTTTATAAACCCCTGTTGCATTAAAAAAATAAAAATAAAATAAAATAATAATAATAGAAGGATGTCTGAGTGTGAATTTGAGAAAAATGAAAATGAAGCAAATGGCTGCATTCTTTATCAAATCATTGACCTGACTTGGCGCCTGTCACCATTTTTTTTATAATTAGAGTAAGGAGGTTAAAGGACCGTTTTGCCCTCATTCTGGCTTTCTTTTGTATGGAGACAGTGAAGGTGTTTTTGGGAATTCTCTTATTTTAAATAATACAGTTTAATAACAGAATTGATTAAAGATGATATTTATTTTATGAATATAAATAAATCCAGATTAATTCCGATCTCCCCATCCCACGCTTTCCAAGGCGCCAACCACAGCATCTTCTAGAAACACCGCAAGTGATGGAATGAAACCAAAAAACAAACGAGCGAGGGGTATGGGTGATGGGAGTGTGATAGGGGTGAAATGGTAATTGTACGAGAGCGATGGCTTACACAACAAGCTATCTTCTTTTTTTTGTGCGTGTAGGTTTTGGATGCCTAATTCAAGAAAAAATGAACACATTTGGGGTGAAGAAAGATCCAACACCCTGCTGTGTGATCTTCCGTGTGTTTCCATGGCCTTCCTGACCGATCAAGAATTCTTACAAGGCTTGTAAGTTATTCCAAATAACTGAAAGGTCTCGAAGGGTAGCAAAACCACATTTTACGAACAAAGAAGATGATGAAATTAAATATAGTGATTGTATAAATTTTGTATGACGCATTTTTTCGAACACGATAAAGAATCATTAGTAGAAATTTCAAAGTTAAGCATGTTTGTTTAAGGGTAATTTCAAGATAGATAATCATCTTGGAAGTTTATGTCCAAAAATAAAAAAAAACGTAAAAATATAAAATTGAATGATCGAAATAAATAATATCATAGTGACAAATAATAGAATTTGTTTTTCATACATTACTTCTAAAAAAAGTAATATTGAATTTAAAATATTGAGATAAAATCAAGGTTTAAAATTTTGTCCAAATTTCAGTGTTTTGGAACAATTTAACCCCGAATTCAAGATTTTTATTTTTTGGAAATTATTGGGGTACAATTTCACTCAAATGGAAACGTAGTATATTTAGTTTGGCAGGATGTGAAAAATAATTTTATATTAAATATCATATTTTAATAGCATGCGTTGAGTAGGTAGTGATATTTCACATTATGGAATGTCATATCCCATTAAACTTTCTTATTCAATTCTTTATTTATAATTAAATACAAATTTTTATATAAAATAAGATTAGTTAATCCAATGATAGCAAAATACGATATTATTCTTTTCTTTTTTTAATAACATAATAAATAATTAATTATGAATGTGTTAATAATATTACATATAAATTCAATTATAGAATGTTTTATAAAATACGTGATAAATAATATTTTTTAAACAACATTTACGACAAAATGCACTCATATTTTCGGATTTCTGGTTATTGTGTAAAATTGAATGTCTTCCAAATAACTCATAAAGGATTATTATGACCCATTTTGATGAAGTAGAAGAAAATAATTAGTAATATGTTTTTAAAAAATAATTCCAAAAAAAACTTGACCCTCATGGTGTGTGATGTTACCCAAAATTTTAGATTTTGAATCATTGAATATGTTGGAACATTGAATTTCAAAATAAATTATATTATTTTTTCACAAAATTTCTATGAAATATCGATCATATAATTCCGATTTTCGAATTCCAAAATTTTTAGGAATTTTGAATAATGTAATATATTTTAAGCCCAATGGGCTGAAGCTCATTTGGGCCAAAACTGTCGGCCATAGAGAAATGATGAGTAAGCGAGTTTGGAAGCTGGAAATGGATGTGGGAATTTATTGTGAAGAGAATGGCGATGCTTTGGAGTACAGAAAATGAAATGCAGCTGCCGGATGAGGACAAGCAAATGAGATCAGTTGGTGCCTCCGAGCACTCCTTTCAGCTTCTTGATCTGTTGCACGTCCAAGAACGTAGTTTTGGACAACAGATCGGTCGGAAAATCATTCTGAAAAAGTGCAAAGTCCGTTATCTGAAGCCCAGGATTCTGTCCGCTGAAGCTCACGAACGCCACCGCAGGATTCCCACCGGCGTTGATCTGAAAATGCAGCAGTCCCTGTGGAATACCTGTTGGGAAAATGAAATAAGTTCATGCATGTCTCGTTCGGAGAAAACAGTACATGCTGTTCTATTACAAAGTGATGTAATAGGTAGTTGTACCATCACATCACCCTTGTGCAACTTCTTGATGTGAACCTTGTTCTCGAACGACGATATGAATCCGGCGAGAATGCTACCTTTTGTCACCACCAGAATTTCCGACGCCGCCGGGTGAGTGTGCAGTGGAATAACACCCCCGCCGCCAAGTCCAGGCGGGCGATCGACAATCCGAGGCCGTTCACGCCTGGGAACTGAGCATCAAAAGCCGGAGTCACCACTGCTTTGATTATGTTTGTGGTGTTTCCGGCCACGGCGAGGCCCTGGTAAACGAAGTCGTCGGAAGTGACCAAAGATGTTTTCTTGCAAGGATAGCCGGCGGGTCCAGCGGCCAACGACAAGTCCGCGACGCAGAAGTCTTGCACGAGGGCGTTGCATGCGGCAACCAATAGCAGGGAAAACAGCAAGAAGTAGCGAGGAAGCATCGTCACAATCTCCAATGTTTTGGAGAACGCAAGTGGGCTGTAGGCCTCTACATTTATAGAAGGGCTGCAAATTTGCGCAGTCGATTGGTGTCTTCTTGTGCCATTATCGACATTTTAAACCTTAAGATGAGTTTGTAATACAATCCAGCCAGTGTACTTGTATTACAACATACAATTTCATATCGAAATTTAAAATTAAAATAATCAATTATATAAAAAATACAAATTAATAAGAATTGAATATAATTATTTTTTTCTAATGTTATACATGTTTTTTTATGTACGATTTCACTTATGTTCATTCTACTTATTGTATTCTTAATTTAAGCACTTTCAACATCTAGAAGTCAGATATATTGTATCCTTAATTTCAACATCTTCAACATTTAGAAGTCCGATCTATTGTATCCTTAATTTCAACACCTTCAAGATCTAGAATACTTTGTATCGATTGTTTCAATGTGTACGTGCTTATATGGATATGTCGATAGAGTTTGAATGGCTGCGAATGCATGTGATGGATAACGAGAGGCCTCATCTCATTCACGTCAACGAAAAAGGTGAACATGACGAGACAGTTTCCAGCACAGAACTTGGTTGTATTGGATTCAAGCAGTGAAGAAGACAAGCTTCACGTGGTGCCATGGCTGTCAAACCGACCCGACAGGGAGTCAATCGGAAAACCCGCTTCATCCCATTCAATGAACAGGAAAATGGTATCTACAAGTACGGCATCCTGTTACCAACAGAGAAATTTGATGGGTTATAAGGGAACGTTGCCTCCATTTCTGCGAAACGACCAGCTCGTAATTTGGGTTATAAGGCAACTGCATCCCATTTTTGAGGTGTTTGTCTTGACTGTGGCGGGACCGGCCCGGCGGGGAGACCAATTGGATCATACCTTCACACTTCCACAGCAAACCCGCTCCTACATTCGGGGCGTAGTTCGGTTCCTGAGAATCTAGATCTTGAAACCCCCTCGAACCAGTCTAGATCTTGCCTGGAACAATGTTATCAAATTGTTGCATCCTCACTTCATGACATTTACAATTCTAAAATGCTCATGGTTTGTATTGCGCATAATTATTAGAACAAACAATATCATATTGGAATTTAAAAATGTCATATTCAACTATATAATAAGTTACATATTACAACTAATTAGTTGTGTTTAATTTTTTTAACATGATACATGTTTATTGTATATTTGAGTTTCATGTATATTCACGTAATCTATGGAATACCTAATTTTAGAGAAAATTACAAAAATGACACCTGAAGTTTTAATCAGTATAAAAATTTTGATACTAAAGTCTCAAAATTGCAAAAAATACACATCAAGTTGTCAAAACCATTTAACGAAGTCACAAACAATTTTCAAAATTTTTAAAAAATGAACCAAACATAAGAAATTAAGTATACAATGAATACCAAGAAATGATAAATTAAAAATGAAAGATTAAATATATATTAAAAAATACTAAAACAATTGTCAAAATCGTTTATTAAAGATTTAAACATGAAGCCTTAAATATGTAATTTCATAAATCAGGAGGTAAACTATTCAAAAAAAAAATGTAAGTTAATTTTTATGATGTAATTTTGAAATTTAAGAATTAGAATATTTATATTGACTGTAAATTTATGTTGCACCTGTAAACTTCACCCCTTAATTTTTTTATTAAGTTGAGTGTAAAGCAAGAGAACCGATGGAACTGAAAAAAATGAAGCATTGAGGTTCAGTGTCCAGTAGTCAGGGACTCAGGCAGCTCGGTAATGAATGTTTTCTTCTCCATCCACACCACACCAGTCATTGACTACAAAACCAAGAGGATAACCTTCCGTCTCCATACTTTATTATGGCTTGTAGCAGGAACCACATCGATTCAGATTGTAATTTAAGTTCAAAAAGGCGAATGGGTGTCTTTATTGTTGCGGTTATTTGTTGTGAATCAGTAAAATGACAGCATGTGTGTTCACTGATGGGAGGGGAAAAAAGGTAAAGCGAAAGATGCCACAGCTGCAGATCAAAGATCTGTATTCACCTGCAGATTTGTGATCACATGCCATCATGTCATTTCATTTATTCTTGACCAAAAGCAGTGGAGCGATGTGCGCATGGAGTGGTGCAGATTCTTGTAGGAAAAGAAAATGTGATGTCCCAAGGGAGACATTAAAAAAGTAATTCTTAGTATCTTGACTGAAAACCCACATGAGAAATAGGCTCAAAGCGCCTGGATCACAGTCTGCTACTGAGCAAACCTGAGATGAAAAGAAGGCAAAGTGAAGGAGGGTTTTTTTCTTTACAAAATTCCTTAAAACAGGGTTTGTTTTTTCGACATTCAAGTGTTCAAAAACCCTCATAAGCGTTTGTTTTGAACCCTAAACACTTGCGAAACCCTCCTCGACAGGAACACTCAGTGTTGATTAGAGTTTGTTGTGTAGTGTTTCTTTTTTATGGATTTCCGCCATTTGAGTCAGAGACGAGGTGCCAGCTAGCAGGTGCAGGTGCGCCTCACAGAGTGTGTCTGTGTCTGTGTGTCTGTCTGTGTGTCTGTGACTGTGCAGCTGCAGTCGTCTGAAAGGACAGTACACTTCAGGCTCCCCCCTCGCTCGACTCTGAACATAAACAAAACATTTGTAGGGTGTCTTTCGACGCAGTTTTTTAAAATTCTTTTCATGGGGCTGTCTTAAAACAAAAGATATGCCATGATTCAAACATACTACTTCATGTCTACACCATGATTTTCTAGTTACACCACACATGTGTTGCAAGAAGAGAAAACAGGGCGAGAGACATCATTAGTCTTTGCAGAGAAATCTCATATTTGAACAAAATGTATATGGGATGTGGCTTCAGTGACTCTTCCCAGGTTCTGCTGTGGTGAAGTGATAATGGGGTTTGACCATATGCAAGATTGTGTGAGCCCTAAAAGGAATGAAACCACACGATTGAAAATGAAAAGACTCCATGAGCAGTGGACCCTATTCAACCCATCTCAGATGATGAACTGCACACTAATTTCACCCCTTTATCTTGTAGTTCCCTTCTGTGGTTTTAACAGACCGATTTTACCCCGTTTGATTTTACTTTTCACTGCACATCCCAATGCGCTAGTGGGATGAGATGAACATCATCAGTGCTTATCCATCAATGTGGAGAAGATTCTGAACTAAATGGTTGCTGACAGACATAAACCTTTACCCCCCTGCAACTCTTCCTTCATTTACACTGCTCTCTGGTTCCTGCTCCAAGGCCAAAAGGAAAAACGAAAACTTTGTTTTCTGTTCCATTTCTTTTCGCGGTGTATGATGAACGGAAGTGGAAGAACACGCTACCCTTTCACAGCTTCTCAATGGCAGGAACTCGAACACCAAGCTCTCGTTTACAAGTACTTGACTTCTGGGATGCCTATTCCAACGGATCTCCTTTTCAACATCAGAAGAAGCTTTGATTCTTCGAGGTTTCTTCTCCAGCCGAACCCCAACATTGGTACCCTGTTTTTCCCCTGTTTTCTTCTCTGATGCATCATTTAGTTGATGCTGTTTTCTTCTTTCTTTTTCCTTTTCCTTTTGTAGTTGGATGGGGTAGTTTTCATATGGGTTTCGGTAGGAAAATCGACCCAGAACCAGGAAGATGTCGGAGAACGGACGGTAAGAAATGGAGATGCTCGAAGGAAGCGTACCCTGATTCCAAGTACTGTGAAAGGCACATGCACAGAGGAAGAAACCGTTCAAGAAAGCCTGTGGAAATTCTTTCTTCTTTGTCTTCATCCACGCGCCTCCTCCGTCTGCGGATCCCGTTCACGTCTCCTCGGCGGCGATGCATTCATACTCATCCAACCTGCTTTTCCCCGAGTTCTCGTACTCCAGAGCTCAAGAGGTGGTCGCAACCAACTTTTTCCTGGACTCCAATTCCAGTACTCGTTCTCCTCCCAATGATTTCAGGTCAGCTGATCATCCTACTGTTTTTGCAAAAAAAAAAAAAACTCGGGCTTTACATGCGAGTAGTTTTACAAAACCGTTGTCGATTACATAACGATATTTCTCTTGAAGTGTCCGCAGGAACAAGTATGGTGATAGAAGCGAAGAGCATTCATTTTTCTCAGAGAGCAGCTCAAATTCAGGGGGGATGAGAACTGTGACAGGGACGAATGAATCTTATTGGAAAACGGGGATCGGGTCATCGCTGTCTCAGCTGCAACAACAAAACTCCAATAATTCTTCAGACATCCAAACTAGGACGAACAAAATCCACAGTCTAAATGACCAGATGGGAGCCACAACAAGCTCGATTACTTCAAACATGAGACGTACGAAGAGCAGCCCAAGAAAGTGATGCATCTCTTCCTTGACGAATGGAGAGTGAAAGAGGATGAGGGTGAGAAAGCTCCAGCTACAATAACCCAGATCCCAAATTCCATGCATGATTTCTTCCTCAATCCAAAATGGTAAGTTACAACCCACAACAGATGCACTCTGTTCTAACAAAGGGTCTCATTTTCTTTCCTGCTGGCTTGAACTCACTCTGCAGAAACATGGGGGAACCAAACTCAGAAGACTGGCTGCTAGTGGGCGGTGGAATTTGGAATGTAACTCCTTTGATCTCCTTATTTCCTTGTCGTTAACCGGGTTTCAAACCTAATACCTTTGAACCTAAAACCCAGTTACCCAAAATCAAAACGATACAAAACAATGGTGTTGAAATCTTTAGAAATAGTTTTAGGCCAGAGAGCCAGTGCAGCCGATTGCAGTCCCATGTTTCAAACCCATACGCAATCGTCCATCCCATCAAGCAACTGCTTTCAAGACGTCGGTCACATCAGCACGAAGCTAGCACTGTTGCGCACTGTGAAGATTGAGGATCGTTAAGAAAAAACTTCGTCCTCTCCGTCCATAACTAGGGTTTTTTGGGGGCGGACAAACCCAGCAATCATGTCGGAGGCCCATGTTAAGGAATAAGGCCCGCTTAGTAAAAAATCCGGGCCACTCCACATTCATGCCACACGTTGCACTGCATCACAAAATTTGATTTATACTAATCTTATAAAATTTATTAAAATATTCAAATAGCTATCAATCATGAAGTTAGTTTGATAGTACGGTATTAGTATATTTAAACATAATATAAATGAGTATGTATATATTCAATTCTTAATAAAATTTAATACTCAAAAATATAAATCTGAGTATCTAAGTTGTATAGATATAATTAATTACTCTTCTATTTATGTATATTATTCATATTCTTAAAAAATAAGTATATGAATAATATAACAATATAATCAAATACCCTCATAGTACTTTCAAACATATTAATTATTTATCTAGTATACATAATCGGTCTAAATAATTGATTTAATTTAATACACCACATAATCTAAGTATTTTTTAATTTTTTTTAAAAGAAAGTATGTATGATGATAGGTGTAGGATGGTCATGAATATGAGTTATGGGAAAGCGTGCGTGAAAATAATTAAAATAACATAAAATATATCGCTATCTGCATTATTGAACGACGTGTTGTGCCGGGAATAGGGCCCACTCCGACAGCGAATCAGCGTGGTTCGGGTTTTGTCCAAGCCTCCAAGTTGCGACCACGCCCTGATTTGCGTGCTCCCTCGAACGGGCAGTTTAATTATGCCATTATTCTAATATAAAAATATATTATCTGGAAATTCAGAATAACGAATCCAATTGGTGCCCGCACATTACCGTTTGGTAGTTAAGTTAGTTAACGCATGCATATTTAGAAAAGTTTTGGTAAATTTAATTAGAATTATTGCATAAATCAAACATAGATTATATTATTTATCTATCAAACCAATATAATTATTAACACACTGATATTTAGAAGTCGTTTGATAGTAAAATATTTGTATGTTTAAATATAATGTAATTCAGTATGTATATATTCAATTATATATAACGCATGATATTAAAAAATAGGAATATAAATATGTGAATAGTATAGTTTATAATTAGCCCTCCTCTCTCAACTCTTATCCATATGTGTATATCAATAATATACTCAAAAAATGATTATGTAATTATAATCATATTAGACTGACATATGTTAATTAATAAAAAATGATTTATATATGTAAATTTGGATATAAATCTTATATATTATACTATCAAACACCCCTATTAAAAATGTAAATAATGCACAGAATTGTGGGTTTTGAGTTTAGGGGTTGTTGATGTCGTTGCTTGTTTTGCTATGATTTTCCAAACCCTAATTTTTCTAATAGTGGGCATGCACCCCAAATTTTATGGTATTTCCTGAGACAGGGTTGGCAGTTTCTAAGAATAAAAAATGGGGATTGCGTACTGCATAAGTATGAGGAAACGGTCTACGGCTCCTCACAAGACCTCACGAGAGTGACCATCAAATCTTCACGTTTCTCTCTCCTTTCACCCCACTTCGGTCTTCTCCCTTAAGGTACGTCTTCTCCGACTGCTGTTTCTGATCTCTGATTTCTATTCCATTCCTTTATCTGCTCATGTTTCTATATCTGGAACTGGAACTCGATTCCCCCCGTTTGTATTTCCAATGGTCCTTGTCTTTCCAGTACCCAGAGCTCAGCTCTCTCCCCCCTTTTTTTTTTGGTTAGAAATGGTTGAAGTTTCCTCCCCAAATCTCAAATCTCGAAGTTAGTTCAGCTGGTGTACTCCTTATGTGAAACTAGAAAATATAGGAGTCACTAATAAATAAATGATTAACGCCATTGGTGGGGAATCCAACTCTTGGAAGACTCCAATCCATTCTCGCGCAATGATGGATGCTTGTTTGTTGTTTATGGGGTGGAGAAAAAGGGGGGGATGAAGATAAAGAGCTTTGTCTCGCATACGACAAAATTGTCCTTAGGGGAATGCATAGAACCTTATCATATCATGTCTCCGACTGTTTCCAAATGCTTTATCCTTCCCGGAGCCTACACATGAAACCATGTGTTGATTTATTGAATTCTAACACATGGGTCAGTTGGATAAGACACACTGCTGCTTTGAAGTTCAGGATCGAATGTTCTGAAGTCATATAACACCATTTTTAACAGAATCGACTCTGTCTAGGGTTGCATAGTGTTCATGCATTGGTGGCTTGTACGGGATAGTGTGAGTTACTATATATGGCCCCAAGAGAGACTGATTTGGTGGGCGAAATCATACTTTAATTAATACCTTTTGTTTGTGCTCTCTAGTAGTCACTGACCTTAGTGTAAATTTGGGGAAGAGGGAGGTTGCTTAGAACCCGGCTGTGTCTGTACTGTCATGAGATTCCCCTCATTGTTTGCTTGTGTGTAGTCTTGAGGAGCAGCGAGAGTGGGTTCTGGCGGATCGGGATTTCCCAATGGACGGCGGCGAAGGGTTCTCCTTGGACGGAAAGACGCTGCGGAGCTTCCACCGGAGTTTCTCTCAGGTGCAGAACATTCTGGACCAGAACAGGCTTCTGATCAACGAGATCAACCAGAATCACGAGTCAAAGAGACCAGATAATTTGAGCAGGAACGTGGGGCTGATTCGGGAGCTCAACAACAACATCAGACGAGTCGTCGACCTCTACGCCGATCTCTCCAACAATTTCACCAAATCCGTCGACGCTTCCTCCGACGCCGACGGAGACTCCTACCCCGGCGACGGACGCTTAAACCCGGCCACAAGCGGCTGAGGCCGGCGTAGTAAGGATGTTAGCTGTCAGAAATGCATCTCCGGTTGCCGTTTTTCTCATGTGATTCACCCTCCTTCCCCTTCCAAAAAAAAGAAGCGATAATCATCCACATTGCTTCATTTCATCATCCCCCATCAAAACTGTTGTATTGAGATTAAACGCCGTTAACGCACGTGTTCGATTTCCATTGGTGGGAACTGGAAAATAGCAATACTTGATTATTTAAAAATAAATTCACCCCAACTGGTAGAGACGTAAATGCGAATCAGATGCCTGCTGTGGAACAATTAATGGAAGAAGCTTTTCTTCTTCTTCTTCATTTTCACGTATTATAATAATATTCTGATTTCTGAATCCACACCCAGCAATCACTGCAGTAACAGAAATCCCATGTCACCCCCACCATGGGATGACGTCACCCCGACCACATTTATTATTTTTATTTTCATACCCGGACCACCCGACCCGATTCGAGCAAAATAAAAAAAAAAGTATTTATTTATTACTCAAATATTTTTAATTCTCCTCCCTCATGGTTTCCATCATGATGATGGATGTATCATGTATGGAGTGCATGGGACCCTTGACTCGATATGGCTACAGGAATCTCGATATCGCCAATGCCAAGCGCCAGTGGGGACCACATTAATATCTTTATTTTCTGGAATTATTATTTTTTTATTGGGTTTTTTTAAGAGTGCATGGAGTGAAAGTCACAGACACTACTTTTACTCCTCGTAGTGTATAAGGAATGAGAAGATTTTTGTGGAGGCAGCTCTTTGGGCCCAACGCGTGGACGGGAATCTTGATGGGCCTAAATGTCTAGGCCCATGTTGCGCCAGATTGCTCCCAAGACCTAGGAGGAAATAAGGGTTATTTTGGTAAATATTAATTGTTTGGTGCAGTTTAGGGTTTATATTTTTAAAATGAAATGTTTAATAAATACTTTTATTATTAAATATAAATGATTTATATTTTTTAAAAAAAATAAATCAAGAAATATTTTTTAAAATTATTTGATTGAATTTAATATGATTAATAATATTTAGTTTTAAAATTCAACCATATACATACTAAAAATGGCATTGGAAGGGAAAGTTCATCTATTTAAGGTAACAAAAATACAAATATGATAAGCATAATCTGACCATTAGATATTATAATTGAATATAAAAATATTTATTAGAATTATTTCAGTAAATGTGAATGTCATCTGGAAATTAAAATTATTAACCATTAAAAATAATTTGTTTGAAAATCAATTATGGAAAAGTGATTTATGACTGCTGCCAAATTAGGGTTGAAAAATCAAATGGTTTAAAATTCCATATGATGCACTTGGAGTACTTGTGAAAATCAGTAGCTTTTTATATGATGGTGCTCAATCAAAATGGCAAACTTGCTGCTATGGCAGCGGCGGCTATTCTATGAATGTTTCTTGGTAACCTTTCAGGACGGCGGTGGTTCGGTAGACCGGAGTTCTGCTGGGGCCATGCCGCGGCGGAGGGAATCAAGCTCGAAAAGCTCGGAGCTGCTGCAGCTGCTTCTGTCGTCATACTCTCCTCCAAGTTTGTGAAACCCCACGTTGACGCAAAATCTATTCAAGGAGCGCCACTTGGCGTGTTTGTCTCGGCATGAAACAGATGAATTTTTTCTGAGGCATCGTCGCGATGGTGTCGTTGCATCTTCTTTCATTGATCTTGATTTCGTGACTGCTGTAGTTGCAGAAGCTTTTCTCGAGTTCCTGGGGGCGAAGATGGCGTTGAGAAAGCTCACGATTCTGGCAGAAGGCGAATTGGGCTCTTTCACCTGTTCACCGTAATAAGAAAAATAAGAATCACCGTGTGTATGTTCACACGAAACAACCTCAGGCACTCGCCTTTTTCAACGCGCTGGGTTGGCCGGCGGCGGTGGGTGGCTTGCGATTGTGCGACGGCAAGGTCGATGCGAAATGGGTTTGAATCCATTTCTCGACGCGAATGTCCCGGCAGAGGCTGTCGAGCTCTTGCTCGAAGCAGCAGCGCGGGAGTGGCGGCTTGCTGTCCTCCGGCTCATCGATGGACCGGTAGACGGCGTCGAGAAGAGAAGAAGAAAAGGAGGGCTTTTTCAGGTGACCAATCTGCACCTCCATCCTTGAGAATACTCACCAAATTCAGTCGGAAGGAAGAAGTTGGGGAAACCCAATGGGAACGGGAATGGGAATGGGAATGTGGGCGGCCAAAAGATTTTAAAGATCAAGAAACTCCATAGTGGAGGCGGTAACCTTGAAAATAGTAATATTAATATTTTTTTGTGTTTATAATGTGGGAAAATTAATATTTATTTCCGTACAGACATGTATATGTATGGGTATATTGACACTGTGAAAGGCAAGGTCGAGGGCAGCAAGAAACCAGAGTTGTCAGTCCGGATGGGAGACAACCAGCCCATACATCAAATATAAGATTTGGGTCGCGTGCTCTACGATTTCAATTCATTTAGAGCAACTCCAAGCGGTACCTTATGTTTAAATTAATGATATTATGGGTCGTTAGAACACACATGAAATCTAACTATATAAGAAATATAGATCATGTTAGAAAAAAATAATTCTAAATGATTAATATTGATCTGTAATTTGTTATATATTCAATTATTTTCCTATCAAATCCTAATGTATGATTACTTATTCTAATAATCGCTTTCCATTTGAATTGATCTTTAATTATATTGAGACTTGTTTTTTTTTGTACGATTATAGATAGTGATCATATCAAAGTTCGATCTAAATTTTATCATTTAAATTCAATGCATATTTTTGTTTTTTTTTATTAACATGATCTCATATCACCATTAAACTCAATTTGGTGATAACATATTGTTATTAAATATATGATGGGTTGGACGATCAAATGTAAAAAACAAATATAACATGGATAACATTCTAAAATACTAATGTATTACTAAAAAAGACGTGGGATTGCATATGGTAATACCTCCATCCAGGTTCAACAGTGCAAGCACAGCAGAGACCAAAACCCAAAAGGGTGACGATCCATCCGCCAATAGTTCCTCATATCTTTCGAGCAAGATCAGATCAGGGAGTGCTTCCTTTCTCTCAAAAGAAGAGCAGAATCCAACAGGAGAGATCCACAATGGAGATGAAAAGCAGAACCATTCCCCCACGAGCTTGACGAATTTCTTGGCTGCTGAAACACAGCCACCGTCGATCATCAGCATCAGCTCCGGTGACGGGATGCAGCAGTGCTGTGCACACACACATTTATTGCATGTGTTGCAAGGGGCAAAGTGGGTGGTGGCAGGTACACGTCGCCTCACCTGTCAATGAGATTTGACAATTGGAACAGAACTCGGGGGTCTGGTTCCTATTGGGTCAACTCTCCAGCATCCAATTCTGCGTAAAATGGGGTTCAGAAGTGGATCTCCATGGCCTGGACTTGTGCAGTACCACACAAATTAAAGGTCAGCTGATTTGATGTAGGTGGTAGACTTGGAACCGATGGTGGGCCCCATTACCGCATTCCACATAGAAACATTGTCCGAGTATAAATACTTGTCTATATCATGTTAAAAATATAATTTTATACCAAAATGAAATATTTATTTTTGTATAAAATTCAATGTAATGATCCAACATCTTCTTATATGATACTATAAGTTTAAGGCATCTAATTCTGAGCCCCTACCCATCTTGTAGCAATCCAAAAGTAACCTATGTGTGATTTATTTAAGGTCATTACATATTTTCTTGGGTTGGGTTCTTCCGCACTCATGAAAACTCAAATGAAATTTTCTACAACACCGGTTATAGGCCCGAGTTTGACTCTATATCATGACCTATCTTTTCATTATATAATATTATCTATTTTGAACATATAACTTTTATGATTTTATATTCTCTTCCTCCGAATAAAAACTTTAATACAAGATTATTAGTATTCTTCAATTTAAGTATATCCTTTTCCTCATCCGTAATCAACGTAGAATACCGTCACTCTATCCCCTAATCCTACATTCAGAATTCATATTTAATGGGCCGAGAAACCAAATGGTCCGTTTCCATTGCCCAAAGCCTTGACAACGGCCCAGTTGAAGTGGGCTGAGGAATCCTATGTATAAATACAAGGATCACTGCATTTACTACAATCAAATTTCAACCAATTTTTTTAGGTTGTAGGAAAGTTTAATTGATGATGCATATAAATTATTTATATTTGTATATAAATGTCTCATATTTTTATATTTAAAAATGCGTTTGTTATATCGTTATGTAAATATATATTTAAAATATTATTACGTTTGGTATATTTAATTAAAATAATTATAAAAAGAACTAAAACTGACTCGATTAAAAAAAAACTCAATAGAAAGAAGAGTTTTGAAAAACATAATTACGACCATTATAATATATTTATTTTTCGTATCATCTTTTATTATGTTTCTCTGTTATTTTTAATGATGTAAATTTTTGTCTTATTTGATGATGTTTGGTTTTTTAAACTCGAATATGTGAACCAAAAAAGTCTTTATTTCTTTGATATTTTCCCCACAGTAGATTAGGCTGGTCCCTGGCGTTATACGTTCATAATTATTCACACACAAAATATATTCCAACTTGTAAACCCTAATCAAGAGTAGGCGTAGGGTTTGGCGGGCGGGGGTAAGAAATCGTCGGTTCAACGCGTTGAATCTTCAAGCTGATCCGAGTCTTTGTGGAGTTCATTCATGTTAGAAAAAAAATGGAAATGAAGGTATGATCTATGGAGATGGGCGTAGGGATATATTCTTGCATGATTCCATTGACTCTTTTGCGGAGCTGTTTCCCAGCACTTGTGAAATTTGTTTCTCTCCGGGCGAGCACTCCCTGATCTCTCACTATAAAAGCACCCCGCACCCACTTTGTTTTCCCACCTTTCCTTCCCTGTTGCACGATCTTGCATGGGAGGGAAGCACTGTTCCTCCAGATCAAGCCCAATCTGGTGTCTGGGGTTTGAAAAACATGAAGGGTCTGATCAAAGCATGGTCGTGATATGAAGGAAACCTCCCTGGATGATTCTGCGGCTGCTGGAATAAGACTCCCGACGGTAACATCACCCTTCTGGCACTCTCCTGTTCTTCTGTAGAATCAGTCTCCTCCTGATCCTGAATTATGAAAATGGGCAGCGCCTGTACTTTCATCATTTGGGCTGTCCCTCATGGCTCCTTAGTCAGGGTTTAATGGAGTAGGTCCTGATTAATACCCAGTTATTGATCGCTCTTCACGTGTAATAATCTCAGACCACTTACCTATTAAGACACCCACAGTGGCGTACACTTGTCACATAGATGTGAGCTTCACAGGTGCAGCTCCCGCCTGCTTTCATGGACGACTACGTAAACCGGCTACTCTCTGCATACCAGCCTCATGGGGTGCGTGTTTTCTTCTCAAATTTTTGGAGTTCAGAGTGTATGTGAATGTTTGAGCTCCACAATAACCAGTTAAATAGACAGTTGGTTTTCGATTTTCAAAACGCGAACACATCAAACTGGGATCGTTCTTAAACCCCCACAGATCAGCTGCGGATGGATCTCTGGAACTAGTGAGTGGTTATGGGTGCAGATGATGGGTGCTCCCTGCGGTCGGATTCCTCTACCAGCTAAACTTCTCGATGACGAGCCCATATACGTTAATGCCAAACAGTATCATGGGATTCTGCGACGGAGGGAATCACGGGCTAAGCATGAAGCTCGGTGCAAGCTAGTGAAGAGGGCCAAGGTAGGTGGTCTTCTCTCTTTCATGGTTTGAAATGAAGGAAAGTTCAACCTCGTCATATGCAGCCTTACCTTCATGAGTCACGGCATCGGCATGCTATCAGCAGAGTTAGAGGGGCTGGCGGGCGTTTCATCAGCACAAAGAAGCAGCAGACCCCGCCAACAGAGCAGCAGCCTCCTCTGAATAGCTACTGTTCTATTGTCCCTGTTGCAGAGCACCAACTAACGGTGAATGTGGAGCTCCCCTTGCAAGATGCAGGCAATGGATTAATTGACAATGGGAAAGTGATTCATGCTTCCAGCGTCCCCGGGGAAATGCCCTGCCATCCATGCAGTTCATCCTTGGCTCTCTCTAATGTCAAATGTAATTGAGTTATTCAATGGTGGAAGTTAATCTGGTGATAAAGTCATAGTCTGTCGTTGATGTACACAATGTAAGCTCGCCCTGTAAATTTTTCAGTGAACAAACCGCTGCATTAGGCACAGTGATATGTAGATTCAGGACTAGCGTTTTCTTCCATCTAGTCTCTCCTTCCGGTGGATGCAATTAGAGACGCTCCACAAGGTATTTGCAGGCTTTGCTGCCGCTGATGTAGAAGCTAATTTCGACTTCAATAGAGGATGCTTGTTAGTTTTCTTCCCCATTCCATTTGCCAGAAGCCAACGAGAGCTGGACTGTTGCTGATTCTTAGAACCCCACAACTTTTTACCATCATCCACCTTCAAGCCAGCAACTTGCACCTCAGTTATCTTAAATTGGGAGACCCCGTCTTGTTCTGGAATTTCAACAGCCTCTTTGTCCTTGGCACCATCCTGTGTTTCTGTTTCGTTTATTGAGTTGCTCAGGACAGAAACTGTGCTGTAGATCCTGGGTTTAGGAGGAACAAACTGCCTCTCCACTTGAATGAGAGCAAGCATTGGTGAGCCAACTGCCTCGTAATCTCTGAGAGGGTCACGAAGCTGTACCATCAAAGCAATTGTGAAGTTATTACCTAACAAGCCACACTTCCTGCTCCTGCCTGATCTCCGCTCCCCTTTTGACCTCCCACGAAACTGGTCCAGGGAGGTAGCATGATGAGCTGCCAATACCCTGGAGGTGTGCTCATTGGCAAGATCTGCATCATCAATTTCACCAGAATCAAGTCTCATCCATTGATCAAGTGTTAGAGATAGGGCCATCAATCCATCTACATCTTCACCGTTATCTTCGACATCCATCAATTGCACTCCACAAGTACCATGGAAACCAACCGATCCATGCACATCAACATTATGTCCTAGAGATGCTGAAAGGTCGCTAACAGGCCGTGAACTCACATTTGGAGATGTTTCATCATCTGACATACCGCACTGCATTCTCAAGCCCTCAATCGAAAGAGCTTCAATTTCATCCATGGCTAGAGGAGCAAGCTCTTCCAAGGACGGATACTCCTTTTTACCCTTTCTAAGGGGTTTCGGATCAAATTCCTTTGGTATGGGAGTGGAAGATTTTCCTTTCAGACCTTTCTGCTTAGTCTCTTGGAAAATCTCAGAGGCCTGAGGCGGTACATCTTGCCTGAAGTAAGGAAAGACTTATGAGAAAGAACCAAAACGAATATCAAGAAAACATGAAAAAGTCGGTCATTCTTTCACGCAAATATTAAATATTAATAGCCTACCCCTCGGGTCCCTCCATAGTGTGAGTGCCTTCCCATGCAAATTGTTGGACTGTTTTACCAGTTATCTCTTCGAGAGGCATTAGTTTTTTAGCCTGCATAGACAACTTCTCAATCCCTACAGATGCAAGACCTTGGAGTATGTTTGATATGCTAGAGCCCATCTCTGAAGGTACCACAACAGGATTTGATGCCTGCATAACTAGACTTCCCCCTACCTTGGAATTCCTGAAAAGGGCAGGATTCATCGAGCGTATAAATCCACCATTGTTTGTTCGAACAAAAGGGCCCAAACCATCCACAAGGGGTGGAAGTTGTGGAGGATCCTCAAAAGTTTTCTCAGTAGAATTGCCAAAGCCACTGCAACTGGTTGAAGGTGAATCTTGAAAAACCTCCTCATTTATTCCCCACTCCCGCATCAAAGCTTCAGTTTCCATGTGTGCCATCTCCGAACCCCTAGTCTTTATGTCAAACAGATCGGACTCTATATGTGGCCTCTCGGTGGAGCCATCAAGAAAAGATGAATGAATGAGTTCCTCGGGCATACTTCCCCAGCAAGATCCGAATGGGATGTCATCAAGGAGTTTTGATGGATCATCATCCATCCCAAAGTTAAATAGACCTCTGTCAAGGGCCTCCTTTTCAAATTCCCTGAGCAAGCGTTCTCTTGGAGAGTCAGGTTCACTTTCAGAATTCCCAGATGGACTGTGATCTAGACCCAACATCTCCAAGAAATCGTTGGCTACCGAATCATCCAAATCGTCCAAGCTATGTGATTTTCCATTTGTGCAATTTTCATAATCAAATTCAAGCTCTGACTGCCTTTCAGCATACGGATAATCATTTACATCATGAGAATCTAATCTTTCCTCCTCCAAATCTAAGTTAAGCCAAAGTGCCGCCTCCAAATCTTCCATTATTTGGTCTTCCGAGGTCGTGTCCCATTCTTTCTCTTTGCCATCTGGGTAACTTAATGACTGATCGGTGGGTTGGTCAACAACTTGAAGAGAGGTGGAACTCTTAGATGCAATCTCATCAATCTTTGAATCACATGATGTTCCAATCTCAAGACTATTTTGTACTTGTGATATCTCTGATGGAAAAAACTCTCCTTTCACAAGCCCCTTCAGAAACTCTTCTCTCCCTTCATCTACTTTAGGAGCATCAGCTTTTCCACAAATGCCAACACTATGTTCTTCAACATCTTGTTGTTGTTCGGAGATGTTCATTTCTGGAAGTCCCATAAGTGAAGATACATGTTTGGCCTCCACTTCTTTTCCAACTCCATTAATAGCGGTCTCTTCATCCTGTTTCTGGTGAAGCATATTCGTGGAATAAAAGAATTCCGTCCTGGAGTTTGGAAAACGTTCATGGCTATTCAGATCCTCATTAGACTGGTCAGAAATACACAACCTTGGTAACGCACTAGCTCCTTGAGAGCTCGTCCACTGGTCAAAAGTTACTGTGCTTTCTCTATTCTGATGAGAGCTTGGAATCCTAGGAACATTTTTAAGATAGTCGGGTTCACTAGAACAAATGCTGCTATTGTTATCAATTACCACATAACCAAAAGTTACACTCAGGATAGCACCTCTTGCCTTTCCAGATAACCTGAAACTGGTGGTCCAATTTCCCGAAGCCTTCTCTTCCTCCAAGTCTTCCAATGTTAGAGGAAGCAGCCTTGTTAAATCAATTCGATGTTTTCCCAAATCAAGCTCAGGAGAACCATCTACAGACGCATACAACAAGAAATGTTTAGCTTCATACTTGGCCGAATGGTGTGGACCGCTCCTACTGCCGTACACAGAACAAGAAAAAGTCAACTGTTCCTCAAACTTGGCGACTCCATCACAAACCTTAACAGAATGTGTCATCCGATTACCGTCTCGTCTCTTCCAGTGCACAAAAAGGGATTCATCATTAAAAAAGGATGGTAAGCCCTCAATGGAATGAACCAGAAGCGAAAAGCAGCAATTAAACCGCAAGTTTCTGATATGTGTCAACGCCTTTAGACCCCTCCAACTCCAAATAGATGATCTTTTATCCTTTTCAACTGAAACTCTAGAGCCCCGCTTAGACTCCTCTTGCTTCACTGTTCGCTGCTGGGGTATAAGTGATTTTTCGATCGACTTGGATCGGCTACTAGCTGTTGAACTAGCCAGCCTCGACAACGTTTTGTCAGGATTAAAAGCCCTGCTTATAGCTTCCAGATCTCTTAAAAGCTTCGCATTTGCACCAGGCTTCTTTTCGCCATCTGCCTTGTACGACATCATCTCCTGGAGAAGGCAATCAAAGAATTTTCAAGCTACATAAAGTAAAGAACAATTAACATTCCCGGATCACACCCGAGCCAATTTCAAAACCGAAAATTCCGTCAACCCACTCCTGTTGATCTAAAGGTTTGCAAAACTCCGATCACTGGCCGACATGAGATACGAGAAGTAAACGCAGAATTCGGAATGATGTTGGATCAAATCAAGAATTCGAATTCATCTCTCTCCCCACCAAAATAAAAAAAAATTCTACAGGAAGTCAAACACATTGGAATTGACGAACAACAAGAGACGAGAGTTCCTATGGTAACCGAACCACCTCCGCGAAACCTCCGTTGCACGGTGTCAGATTCCGTCTGCAAACTCAAATTCGAAGTTCCCAACTACACGCGTAAATGGAGTACCGCTTCGGAAGTTCGAAATGGGCAATTTGCCCCTGGGCCCTTCATTTCTATTTTTTTATTTCGACAACCCCACTGTCAAGTTTCAACTTCCCCCACGAACTTTAGAAAATTTCCCATTTGCCCCGTAGACATTTGAAATTCCAAGTTTTCAGAATGTGTTGTCATTCTCACAAATGCCCAAAGCGAAAACTACCAAACCACTTATCAATAATTATATTTTTGGAAAAAAATTCTATAAAAATATTTAGAATAAAAAAATGATTTTATAACCAAACAAAATCCGAGTCTTGTAATAAAATGTTTGATAGTATAATATACAAGATTTATATCCAAATTTACACATAAATCACTGTTTGATTGATTAGTATATATAACATTTATGTATTCATTTTTTGAACATATGAACAATATACACAAATAAAGAAATAATTAATTATATCTATATTATTTACATATTCATATTTTTATTATCGTATATATAATTTAATATATACATATTCAATTATACTAGTTAAAACTATTAGGAAACGAACTCTAAACCACAATTGCAGAATTGCATGGAAGCCACCGTGCAGATCATCTGACGGTGTGGATTTGAACAGGAGAAACCTTAAACCTTCCCTTCATCGTCTACCGATCGGGCCGAAGCTCCGGTAGGCAACCCATGGACGTCAAAGCCCATCAAATTTTGTGCTTTGATCTGGGCCGGAGGCCCGGTGCCCAATGCTCTTCCTCCTTCTCAACCCATGCCGTTGGAACCCACTCCGATCGCCGGTTGGTGCCGCGGCTGCCGGAGGTCTTCGTACGCACGTGGTGGGCCCCGCGGCATGCGCCGGTCACACCATAAGTAAGCACGAGTAGGGGGCCTCCTTTGTTCAACTCGTGGCCAACACCCGGAATGGGTAGCACACAATTTTAAATTTAGGGTGGTGAACCATTTAATGACCTAATTATATTTTTCCCAAAAAAATTGTAATAATTAAAAAAAATGCAGTTCAAAAAAATAAAATAAAGACAAGAATTGGTCAGAAAAGGCAAAGATTCATGATATGTAATGATCGGATAATAAAGGGCTACTTTTGGAAAGTAAGCATATTACACGTCGTCTTCCGTACATAAAGGCAAAAACATTAGTATTAATTATGCTTCTTTTTCACATTTAAAAGGAAATTGGTAGGCGTGGAGGGTGGAGATATTTCAACTGAACAGTCAAACTCGGGATTGTCTGATTGGTCAACATTGAATATCGTTATTGTTTTTTATTTTATTTTTCTTGTTTTTTTAATTAAAATGAATTACGATAATTGCTGTTAGGAAGGAAGGACGCCTATCACTACAAGTCAACAAAGATAGCCGACGGGAACTCCAACCGCGTCGTTGTGTTCCAACGAAGCAGGCAGGCGGAGGAGGGAGTCAAAGGGATTGCCCGTTAAATTCAGAGCTCTTCCGCCGCAGAAGAGGCAGAGATGGAGCGATTCCGATCCCAGTCGTACAACAAATTCGGCTTCCACCTTGAGAATTCGTCTTCAGTGGCGGATTTCCCCAGCGCGAACCCGAGCAGGGTTCAGGATCTACGTTGCTACAGCACCTCATACGCTTCGTCGGGGCAGCAACTGGATATTGTGGCGGTGCCGCAGCCTTGGGAATTGAAGAAGGGGAGGTCGACCAACGGGGCGAGTTCGAGGAACTGGGGATTCATTGATCCTGAGATTCAGAGGAAGAAGAGAGTCGCATCGTATAAAGCCTACACTGTTGAAGGTAATGTGAAGCGATCGCTGAAGAACAGTCTCCGATGGATCAAGGAAGCTTACTCCCAGGTTGTTTACGGCCGTAGGTGAAGGGCAAGTTTGGGTTTTGGGTCGATTTGATTCGATTGCTTGTGTCGATTCATTCCAATTTCCATCTCTGGACTGATGGTCACCGTAGTGACCTGCTTCTCTTTTACTGAAACTCATGTTCCTTCTAAGAAAATCTGCTGGGGAATTCTGTTTGATTCCTGCGAAAAATAATATGTGGTGGATGATCGGGTTTGTGGGTTTTGGGAGGGAAAAAAGCATGATTATACTTAAAAAAATGATTTTAGATTCTGATGGGAATAAAAAACTAACCTTGAAAAAGATTTTGTGCAAAGGGTATAGTTCTGTTGCTATTTCTTCCGTTGTTGCCGCCTCCGGCAACCAGAACTTCAAGCCTTAAGCTTCAATGCATCTGGGAATCATATGAACAAGTCTTGGAGAGACTGGAAATGGAGGTGCGTTAGCTCTTTGGGATGACATGTTCCAAAAGCTGGGAAATGTAGCTCCAGAGAGTGCTGTCTAACTCACCGCGGCTCCATTTGTGCATAGGTTTACTGTCATGCAGCTATGGTTGTCCAGAACTGATAGTAGCTTGTCCTAGTTCATCAAGATTATTGCTTGATGAAAAGCAAAAAATGGCGACAGCGAGTGATTTCTGTAGATAGCGACAGCAAATTTCTCAAAGAATTTGTACTTGATAGTGGCCACTGTGAAGCTATACTGCCTGCTGAGAGACTGCTGCAAAGTTCTCAAAGAGTTTGTACTTGAGCAAACGCGAAGGAACAAGTTCCATCAGTGTTGCATAGAAGGCAAAAACCTGGACAAGTCCATGTTGAGCAACCAATCTTCCAGCTGCAGTTATGGTTGCTCCAGGTTAGAAACTGGAATGCTGGAAGAGACCCTTCCTCCCGTGTCCAATATACAGGGTTTTGGTTGTGCCGAGAACGAATATCCATTTTGAACCTTCATCTCTATTGATCAACTGCCTGCTCTGTCTGAAAATGAGCTTTCCATTTTCATCTACAACCTCCTTCGCTTGTCGTGCTTTCTGTTCAAAAAAGATGCATTGGTTTCGATCACCAGGTTGCAGATAGAGCTCAAAACAAATAGATATCTAAGGTCCCAACTACTTGATGCATGGACGTCGCAAGTTTTACCTTTAACACTTTCTCACTTCTTTTCCACCTCCCAACAACCAGCCTACATAAAAGCATATATCTTGCCACACGGAAGACTATGTTTCAGAGAAAGGCAGCTTAAGAATCAAAGCTAACCATTAAAAGAAGGGCTGTGAACTTTCACTTTTGAACCATATGTAACAGTAGAAATGCAAATTGTGCCCATACCGATGATGTGGATCTATCTATGGAGAATGAAGCTCGTGATCATGAACCTAAACACAAGCAAAATTGGCCCGATCCAGAACTTTTGCTGCTTCAAGCCAATGTTGATGAACCAATTTTTGCCCCTTATAATCCTTGTATAGCCCCTTTCCAAGCTCTTAAGAGCTGAACCTCAAGCTAATTAATCGTCAACTCAACAAGTGAAGCTCTTCAGAGAATTCAGACAACAAAACATTATGTTTTTTTTGCGTTTGCTGGTCTAGTATGTGAAACTGCGGTCTCTTGCTTCTCACGAAGAAGGAAACGGAACTTTTCTTCAAATTAGCAAAATCCAAGGCCTTCCGCCTGCAAAAAATTATTTCACTCTTATCCAAATCCGCACAATAAAAACGAACCATAACAACAACAAAAATCCGCAATGCCTCTTCGCGTTCTGTAGCTCTAATACACCTTCTGAACCTTCACCGCCGCAGCATCGAATTCGCAAACAGGAGACGGCTAAAACATAAATCCAGGTTCAGAACCGAAATCCCGGAACCAGGTTGCTCAGATTCCATCCTCAATGTCACAAAGGCGCTACGGCTGAAGAAAGTGAGTGCGCGGGAATGTGCAAACCCTTCCATAGGAGAAACGGAACTTAAAAAGTTGGAAAAACAAGATAGACGCCGTTAGTCAAGAACTCGCGGTTATACCCTTACGCCGTTAGTAAACGGCACAATTCGCCGTCCAACGAGTACGATGTCGTTTGATCGAAGTGATTAGGGCACATTTTTAAGGGCCCGGCTATTTGGTTGCAATTTCACCCCAATCCAGTGGATCCACAGACCATATCAGTTTTTCCTTCTGGGTTGGGGCCTGGGAGGGAACATTGATGCACTGCAGGAACTGAAGCAAACAAAAAACCTATCTGATCTGTACAATAACACTACCAGACAAGCAAACTAGTTTTCTTGGAAGGAAAATGCCCCAAAAAAGCTATGATCCCAAGGTATGGATGCTGGATGACCAGAAGTTGGTTCCATAAGAACTGCCATATTCATCACCCCACAAGGGATCAAGCTTCTCAAACTCAGAAAAGGGATTAGTTGGCTGGGCTGAGTCTGCTGCTGTTGCTCTTTCTTCGCCAAATATCATTCCATCTTCCACCAGCTTCTCCCACAACAAGAAGTTCTCCGAGCAAGAGTCCAAACTAGTGATCTCTGAAGAATTCTCGCCATTCTGCTCGTCGGATGAAGAGAAAAGCGTGTGTGTTTCTGATGGGATGGTAGCCAGATCCTGAACCCCAGGCCTGTTGTCATCATCAGGCTTCATTGGTTCACTCACATATGAGCTTTCTAGTCTTCTCTTCTTAGTCATTCCTCCACCATCCATGACGGGTCTCTTCTTTTCCAACCAGCTTTGTAAGAACAAAGGATTTTTCAGGTACTTGATCATGAATAAAAGGATATGATTCTGTTTCATTTCCGTTTCCTGGAGACGCTTCGCAATACCCGTCACACAGTGCTGCATCGCTTCCTGGTTCTGCTTCAGCTTAAAAACTTCTGTCTGTAAGGCAATACGATCCATTCTCAACTTTTCAAGTTCTGCATCAACTCCGTGTTTCGAGGAATCTAACCATGACCTGGAAGCACCCTGCTGCATCATAATCAGGGAGCTTTGCTTTCTTCTTTTGATATACTTGAGCAAGTGTTTCTTCCCCTGCTGGAAGCCTTCATTGGAAAATTGCCATCTCTCTGAATCAATCTTCCTGAACCCCTGTCATCAAAGAAGCAGCAAAAGTGCCGACATAAAAATCAAGAACAAACCATGAATAAACACAGGGATAGTATTCTTTCACCAAAATCAACGAAGGTGAACCCAACTGAAAACCCAGGAAAACAGTAGACAGGAATCTTACGTAGGTATTCAGCTGGCGAACAAAGCTGGAGAAGTTGTTGTGCTTGAAGTATCTAGGCAGCAACTCAGAAGAAAACGCGTGAGGATCCCAAACAACGAAGCTCGTCTTCGACGAACTCCACGATATAATCGAATCCGTTCTGGGATCATCCACCATCTCAAACGTCTTCTTCAGAAACGGCGGCGGCTGCAGCAGCGTCTCATTGTCTTTCAGTCCATCAATCGAAAACGTGGACCACATCTGCCTCCGCCGCTCGCAGGTACCACCTCCACCTTCTGCCCCACGGCCGTCTTCTTCAAGGAACTCAGGCTTCACACAGAAGGCTCCCCCCACTCCTGCCATCCCCCTTCAAGGTTTCTGCGTCTGCAAGTTGGGTAAAGAGAAGGATATGTATAGTGGCACGGGGTGGGGAAGACTGAGGAGGGATGCACGGTGCCTGTGAAGCCACACTGCCCATCTGTGAGCGACGTGGCTGCACACGTGGAGATATATGAGACATGAGAGAGACGAGCGAGGCCTTTCCGAACCCCAAAGGGTCAGTCCACGCCCTCCTAAAAAGACTAAACTCTAAATTATCTCCAGAAAAAAAAAAGAATTTAAATAATCACTAAACACATTCTCCCCCTTTTTGGAAAATAAGGGTACCAGGTTTGGACGGCGGACACGGACGACTCGCTCCCACGTGTTGTAATAATTACAGCAGGAAGCAAAGCGAGGAAGCCAACCCGCCGACGCCACTTGGCATCACGGACCCACAAAACCGCCCTCTGAGGACTTGCCAACCGGAACTCCTCTTGTTCCCAAACTGTTGGGTCTGTAGAGAGCATTTGGGGCTACTTACATACAACCATCTTCCCCTTAATTCCTCTGAAGCTTTCTTACCCAGTGTGGCGACCAAGAGATGACCTGGGAGCCTCTAAATCTGCGGCGAATGCTAATGTCGAACGGATGGCTCTCTGCATCAAGATTGGTGAGCAAAAACTTGTGCTAGGGAGCTCTGTTGAAGTTGCAATGGTCTGTGGAAGTTGATTCGAAGGGACTATTGCATTTGACTTTGGACTGTTTCCCTGCTTGATCACTGAACCTTCTGGAGGAGTCCTGTGTAGTGTCGGGGTAGCTGCAGCCGAAGATGGAGTTGGAGTTCCAACGGATTTTCCCTTTCCTTGATTGCTACTAGGAAGCATGCTGGAGAGTACCTTAGGATTCAAATTGTCGGTAGAATTCTTGGTGAAGGAGAGGAAATTGATTCCCCTTGGTAACCTTGGAACTACCTTCACGTGTGTCTCAGCCAGCTTGTCCACGGTGCTGATTGCATTCTCGGTGACCGTTTTGCCACTGGAACCAAGAGCATCACTAGGTCGTAAAGGAAGTCCATTTTGTCTGAACTTGTGTCTGTCCCCGGAAAATAGCTCATTGTTACGAAGGTAGCTAACCCCGGAAGGCACCTTCGGAGGTGTAGCCGATAAGAGCTTTGGAGGAGTACTGAGGGGAGCCTTCGCATCAGCAGATTTCTGATGAAATGAAGTGCTACCATCAGTTTTCTTGCCCGAAATGTTTGACATAATAGAGGATCCCCCTTCTCCAATGCCGACTTTTGAGGAACAGACAACTCAGGGGAGGCAACTGCTGGTGCCAGGAGTGAACTCTAAAAAACAAGTTGCCAAAACATGTGCAAATGATCAGTAGCCATTCGAATGATCAACCAAACGGGTAGGAAGGGAAGGTAAACAAAATGTTAAAAATACAAGGTGTTACCTGATGTGAAAATAAACAGTTGGCCCCTCTGCTGCAGAAACCGTTGGTGGCATAATTTGTGCATGGGTACTTTGATAACTCATGATCATACGGACAGTCATCTCCTTTCATGCAAGAGTTGCGAGCAAAATGACAGCATGGCTGCAAGATCATAAAAAGAAAAAAATTGAAGGATAAAAAAAATTGTTTTCCTTCTGGGGCACCGCAAATGTATCCAACATATTACATTAAAATGAATAAATGGTTTAAACATACCTTGGATTTGGTCAAAGGAACGGTGTCATGTGAGAAGTTGCACTTGTCTCCCTGTAAAAGCACGTGAGAGGTATCAAATGCAGTGCTGGGAACCATCAGAAGCGATAGAAAAGAGATTTAAATAATCACAATATAGCAATGAAGAGTTTCAAATAACCTCAGAGCATCTTCCTTTCTGATAGTGACGGCAAATTTCTTTTGCCTTTGTCTTCATGACTGGCAGCAACTTCAATCTTTTAACGCCAGACTCCCTATTCTTTTGTGCTCTTTTCATTCTTTCTTTTTTCTGATGATTAAGAATACAAAACTTAATATGTGAAATAATTAAAATAAAATTAAAGTAATACTGCTGGGATTCCTCTATGTATGTTTTCCCAGTTTTGGGGCATGTCCTTTCGTACAAGGCATACCTTCTTCCTGGCCTTTTGCTCCAAAGAAGGACGCTTTCTTTTCTTTTTTCTAGCATCGCCATCCTTTGAAAATTTCAAATCACATTCAACAGTTAGGCAGGTATGATATGCAGTTAAATTTCAGTTCACAGTATAAAAATTTTGTGGCATGTTTCAAGCATGAATATTCTTGATAGAGTTGGATTTTTTTGAAGGTGGCGATGTATAACAACTTACTTGTATGTCCTCGGTAGTATTACTCGAGGCAATCAAAGAGGGATATTCCTTCTGCTCTGAACCACTTCTGACATTTGCATTCTTACCATCAACACCCTCTTGATCGTCCAGTAGGCCATGTTTGCTATGTCCTACCGCTTGATCATTACACATGCCATTTACTTCATCGAAATAATCCACTGAAGAAGGTAAATTGTGTCCAGGCCTCTCCCCTTCCAAAATCACGTCTTCAGATAATGAACCAGTTGGTGAATTCCCATCCCCAATATCCCCTGATATTTCACCTTCTTCAATTTCTACATTAGAATTTGGGTGACTTGAAGATGCTGGCCCACTTGAAATGCACATGAGCTTCTCCAGTTCTTTCTCCTTCATGTTCAGTTTCTGCTCATAGTCACAATGTATGTTCTCTGCCACGGATCCTGCCCCATTAGCCTCGATTCCTCCGTTTGAAGGTTCGACAACCACATCCATATCCATAAAAGTGCGAAGAACTTCAGGAAAGTCATCAATAAACATGTTATCGCCCGCTGGAAATGTGCCAGACTCATCCATCTGAACATCAAGGATACTGCACGCATTTTCATCAGACTTGAGAGTCTCAGGATCGCAATCTCTGGTCAGGGTCTCAACCAGTATCTCCAATTCACCTGCTTTTTTCGGCGCAGCCTCACATGTATTGCCATTTAGCAGGTTCACATGATCCGAAACTGGTAACACCGCTTCATTGCCCTCCAAACTAAGCTCCCGAAAATTCCCAATCCCATAATTCTTACCAGTGCTCGCCGCCTGAACTAATTCCCCAGCAGCCTCCCTTAAATCTGCAGACCTTTCCAGAGAACATCCTGCATCGAGAACATCAACAACGACCGATTCCTTCTCCCGGCTGCCCAGTTGCAACACGGCATCATTACCATCACCTTCTTCAATTGAAAAATAAATCCAATTATTCACAATTAAAATCAACATTACAGTCTACTCACTTGATCATCATAAAAACCACACTTTTAGCAACTCTATCAATGGAGAAGTAACCAAACCATACCTTGACATTGCACCTGGTCAAGATTAGAGCGACAATGCGAAAGAAGCCTGAATAGCGCATCACAGGTACGGCTGCGAATGGGGCGGCGTCGCTGTGCACAGGGTCGGTCGGTAAGCCCTCCATCCGACGAATCTAGGGTTGTGTTTTGCATTTGCCGCCAATTGGCGATGCACATCCAAATCTAAACTAAAAACTTACTCATTTTACTATGAGTTAATTAATTATATCGACTATATAAATCCCGATTAAAATTAAAAATTAAAAAAAAAACACGAATATCGACTTATTGGGTCTAATTAAGATGCAGGATCGTTTTTCACCTGTTTTCCTGCAAATTCCGTTTTCATTGTCTTTTAGCATCGGGTTGAAGTTACGAAATAGCCCATAGGAGACAACGAGACAAGACCCAATCGGCCCGAAGATCGCGCGGTTACTGTCCCGACTTGTGGGCATGAAATTGGACAGGCGCAGCCCAGGAGGTCATTCCTATGGGCTTCTGTGTGGGCAAGGCTCATCAGTATTGCACTTTTGAGCTTTTCTAGCTCATCTAAACATACCGAGGGCCCAACTCGAATGCATTCAGGGGCAAGCATACCAGATTCAAAGAAACAATCCACCGGTTAAAATTGTCTATTTCATTTCGGGTGAAGTTTGGCGGTGACACGTGTCATGTTACAGTTAGTATAAATAGTTTAATCCCCATATTTCAAAATTGCATCATATGTTCTTCAACTTACATTTTTTATAAACAATTTACTCCCTAATTTATAAAATTACATATTTAATCTATCATGTTTAGATTTTTATTGAACGATTTTGAAAATTGTTTGATATTTTTTTTATATATTTAACATTTCATTTTTAACTTATTATTTCCAGGTATTTGATGCATTCTTAATCTTTCATGTTTGATTCATTTTTAAAAAAATTTGAAAATTATTTGGATTTTGAGTTGCCTTTTTTACAATTTCCAAACTTGGGATTATGCTATTTATATTGATTGAAACTTGAGGTATTATTTTTGCAATTTTCTCATTTCAAATTTCATACCTGTCTTGCCCCGTGGAGGCAAAGCAACAGGTTGTAAGATTATTAAAAGAAAATGGGCTTGGAAAGTGGTAACCCTTCAAACTGGAATCGCCATATGGAGATCTGATGGCTTCACCGGAAGAAGTATAGCAAAGGCAAAACTCATTCAAGAGCAATAAATGAAGTCAAACATTTAGTAACTCAAGGGAAGCTACCAATGCCACTACGATACATGTTTCCGGGCTATGGAGCTTTGCGCCAGAGGGGGCAATATATGATTCTTAATAGAAGTCAACAGTAGGCATTCCGCATTCATAAATTGGTGGGCTTCCTACTTTGTACCTATGGAAGGATAATATTTGGCAGAAATCTTCAGCTGTTGTGTATCCATTCTCTGGTTCAAGAACCAATATAGATCAATTTTGAAAGCCACTTCTTTTATGGTCAATCCGGATTAAATGTATAGCTCTTACCAGTGGGCATAGGGAAACAGACGGTCCATCTCGTTGACATGTCTTGCTTTCTCCCTTCACATTGCTGGTTCTGTTTCTGGAATCTAGGCATCAAGACGTTTACTACAGCGCGGTGACACCAACTGAAGGATCTGAGGAGTCTCCAGCAATCAACCCATGACGAAGCCAACACCTTTAGCTCTACACGACAGGGAGAAATGGCTGAGGACACTATTGAGATTGAAAACAAAAAGGATCGGAATCCTTGGTGTTTATGTCGTGATTCCATATCGGTTTCCTAGTACCTCATGCCAAACTCAAATCAGGAAAATCACACTCAGTTGAGTTCCCCGGGTTTAGTGTTGGATTCTGGGCATCGAACTGTTTGTGCAAGACAGCGCCGGAGAATCCATCTCAAGGATCTGAAAATGTAAAAAGAAAACTCATCTCCGTAGAACACATTGCAAAACAAAAATAATCATTGAAAGAAATCTTCAATTCAGATATGACGACCCAACAAAGTCATTGAACTAAGTAAGCTCCAAATGACTCATGAAACCTCAGGTCTGCAGATCGAAATCGATCGAACAAGAAGCGCGATCGACGTCCTCGGTCCTGATGTCGTGATTCAGTCAATGAAACGCGTGAATGTGATAAAATCTGCACCAGATACCTCGCTTCAGATCCGACAGATCATGAACAACTGAAACGACAGCGTAAAGGACACCTTAACCGGTCAATTCCGTTCACGGCGGAGCCACAGGCCACAGCAGTGTGAAACCGCTGATTCCAGATCCCGATTGAAGAAGAATCGCAGGCGATAAACTATCAGATCTGCTCCTCCTCTTCATCATTCCAAAGAGTAAAAACCCTACCGCCTTACTGAAGTCATTACGATTTTATAACATCTAAAAAATGAAACAACATTACACAAGTAGCAGTGCTGCCCCGATGATCGGAGAAGGAACATGCCGCTAACGGCGGAGCTCGCTCTCCGTCGACTAAAATCATACTAAGAAAATTCGTGTTTTCATTTGATGATGGAAGAGAGCATCTGAGTTCACTTTTGGGGTCATATTATGTAATCTGACCATTCAGAAATGAAAGACGTGTGGTCCATGGATTCGCCGGGGATGTCTTCATGCCTTTTGGGTTGCTGTTTCCCGCCGATCAATCTCGCCGGGTTCCCCACCGCGGTGGTTCGCGGTGGCACATCGATGAGGACAACTGACCCGGCACCGATCTTCGCCCCTTCCCCTATTTTTATGTTGCCCAAGATGGTTGCTGCAGCTCCGATCAACACTCCGTCACCAATCTTGGGGTGCCGATCACCACCAACTTTTCCGGTTCCACCTAACGTCACATGGTGGAGTATGGATACATTGTTTCCGATCACAGCCGTCTCGCCAACCACAACTCCGGTGGCATGGTCGAGGAGGATCCCTTTCCCGAACTGCGCAGCGGGGTGGATATCGACAGCGA
The DNA here is from genome assembly GCA_002189035.1 of Utricularia gibba. Lineage (NCBI taxonomy): Eukaryota > Viridiplantae > Streptophyta > Magnoliopsida > Lamiales > Lentibulariaceae > Utricularia > Utricularia gibba. Next base: position 1,631,577 of record NEEC01000013.1, on the reverse strand, counting down.
AGACATCAGAGATCCGTGCTTGAAGAGCAAGGGCTAGAGGCTTCCGAGACTGAGTCCACAGATTGTGAGCCACTCTGTGCGCCTGAAAACAACTCATCAGTTAGGCACAAAGAAAATGACCTCTAAGAGCAATCTGCTTTCCTCAAGGCCTCATGAAAATGACTACAACCAACAGATGAAAACAATGCAAAAAGAAAAGCACTTGAAGCAATTATGGTCACGTTTTGATATCAAGTCAATATTCCTCAGATTCGCATAAAGTCTTCATCCAAAGATTCAAATCTTAGAACCTTGAAGAGAAGAAGCCTGCAAATCCGCACAAATACAGAAGCAATTCTGAACTTCCCTGATACAGATGTACCAGCAGCACACATTTGCCAAATTCATATCAAAACACGAAAGTTTAGATGAAGCTACGAAGAAGATAACAAAAACCCACGGAATTCTCAACTCAATCCACTGTGCAGCAAAAAAAGAAGGATTTTTGCATTGAAAATGTTGTACACCATGTAACCATCATGAAGGGAACATCTCTATCCGTGATGCAATGTAAATAAACGCTCGATTTTCAGATACTGCCTTCAACTGAAGAACGAAGCCCTCTTTAAACAGGACGCTTTCAATTTAAGAAACAAAAATTTCAGAAATTCAGGATTCAATTGAGTTCTAATGAAGGAAAAACCTGGAGAGCGAGGAAACCCTTGTAATTAAGAAGACAATGAGAAAATGAAACGCAGGCGGGATCGCGTTCCCGCGCGGCACGCAAATCGGCAACCGTGGCGGAGCGGAGTCCGTCGTCGTTGGAGAATACATCGAGGAAGATATCGTAGAGAAGAGTGGAGAGCAGTGTGGAGGAGCAGAGCTTGTTCCCCAAGTGAAACGCGAGGGAGCGCTCGAGTGAAGAGTGGGAAAGGATCGTGGAATATAGGTAACTGGCGAGAGCGGGCTCCGCCTCGGCGTCGCATCGAGCCTCCGATACGATTTGAGACCACAGCCATTTCTCCTCTTCCTCAGACCCCTGAGGCGGCGGGGAAGCGTGGCGAACTCCACCGGTCGGCATCAGAGAAGACGACGCCGTTTCAGATAGGATGCGGCGTAGCGTGAAAAACCAAACTGGTGGCAATGAGGCGGGGCTGATATCATAAATAAAGAATTCTTGATTTTTCAGCTATTTTTTCTTCATTATTGCGTCAATTTCCCCTTTTTTATCTTTAAAAATATCAATTAAAGTATGCATAAATAAAGATTAAACCTATTAAAAAATAACATGGGTAAATAATTGGTCGGCCAGTGGCCCAATAATTGATGTTTGCTTCACTAGGTCACCTGTCCGTCCTTTTGCATAAAATTAAAAAAACGAATCTAGACGAAATGAGGTCCAGATTGAGAACCTGTTCCTGGCCGCACGGCCCACACTCGCAACAACCCGGTCGAACCGCCGATCTGGACAATGGGCCTAGTCGATTGATCGACCTCGATCATGGCATAATCTGGCACCCTTGTCTGATGTACCAGGTGTCTTAGGTGAACAAAATCTGGTCATTAGAATTTGGTCATCTTATGATATAATTTTTAATATATTCTTTTGAGTGTGTGAGAAAGAAACTATAGGTGGTCAAATTTGTAAATGACCGGAATTCCATGGAATGTTTAGATTATGTTTGAAAAAGACAATTTCACAAGTGATTATGATAAAAAAAAAAGTATAAAATGATGTTTATAAGAAAATAATATATTTCTCTATATTCATTAATAATTATACTTTCTGAATCAAAAAAAAATATACTTTGTAAATTATTTATATTTTTTTATCAGCTAAATTACTTATATTATTAAATATGATTAAATATTTTAAATTATATTTCACATTATTATAATGATTTAAATATATTGATAGTAAATTATAATTTAATAATTATTTTTTAAAAAATTAATACTTGAATTAATTTATAAAAAATATGAATATAATAGAAATTGATTTTTGGTTCCAAAAAAACTAGCTTTAATTTCATAAAAATTTCCATGAACATACGTTTGAAATTCTCAAGATCACAGGATCTGGTCAGAGAGGGAAGGGAGCCTCCGGAAAAAATTAACCGCCGCCGCGGGCTTCCGGTGACGGAACACCGGATGCCTCAGGTAGTAAAACCCAGCGGCGGTAGCCACGGCCTTCCACGGAACCAGATACAGCAGCAACCCAGACAGCAAGCAGATGCCGGTAAAAATTCCGGCGGCATATGGGTCCAGCCACGTCACCAGCGCCTGAAATTTTTCCAACAGAGATGCAATATCTCCCAGGAGGATCTGAACACGTGTCCCTATCATCCGCAGTTTATCGTATCGGACGCGTATGATTTCGTCCGGTCTACTGCACGGCACCGTGTCGAATTCCTCGTCCAATTCATCTCCGTCGACCATCTCCGCTAATGACAGCTTCAGATCGATTTGCGGCAGCGATTTTCTCCGATGGGAGCGGTAGTGCCACGCGCCGACGCTAAAGATGTAGAAAGCTGCCGTCGGGAGAATCAGATCGGGGAAGCAAATCAGTATCACGAGCAATAGGTGCACCAGCGCCGTCGAGGTCGGATTCTTCCACGATCGCGTGTCACCTACCCATTTCATGGCGGTGACCAGGCCGGAGGCGACGCTTAAAATCCTCATCCAATTCGCCCGGAGCTTTCTCATGCTGAATACGTTAGAATCGGCGTCGAGAATGCATGCCACCACGGCGCTACGGAGGGGCGGCTCCGCCTGTGATAAGTGTTCAGCGGTGATCTTCGTCGCCGCCGCCCTGAGAGCCTCTTGCTGCGCCACGCCTAGAGGCTTCAAGTGGTGCATAGTTGGTAAAAACGGCTGGGAGTATAAGTGTAAGTGATCCAGGGCCGGAGTTTCACGCGCGAATCTTACGGCAAGTTCTATCTCGCCGGTCCTCTTCAAGCCCGTCCGAGTTATCACAAGCAGCGGAAATACGCTCCGGTACACCTTTCCGGTGGCCAGAGTAGAGAGACGAATCCGTACCTTACCCATACTGAGATCTCGCCACGTGGAGTCTTTATCACCGTCGGATCCGAATGTTTCCCGGTCATCAAAAACCCCTACCGTTAATACCGTCGATGGATCGTACACACGCCACGTGTACTGCTCGTTCCATTTCGGCTCCAGGCAATCGGAAACTGTGCGGGTACGTACCCACTTGCCGCCGTACTTCGCCACGGCATAAGCGTCCGTGGAGCCATTTCCGGTGAGCGATTTCATCGGGAGGAGATTCTTACAACCGATGAGGCCAAGTTCGATGCTTCCGATTGACGGTTGCCAGAGCTGCCTAGCCGTCGGCCGAAAATCGCTGCAGAAGCTAGCGCCTTCATCCATCACGTGATAACCGCCGTCGAAGAATAGACGGGTATGGAGTCTTCCTCTGTATATCTTCTTGTCTTCGTTTGGATCCTCCACCAAAAACCACCGCGATGCAACTTCCCGATCATCCACCCGCCGTTCTATTGAGTTTAACGGCACTCGAGATACTCCAACGACGACTCGCTCATTTGTAGGCCTGTTTTCGATCAAGAAGAATGAAAGATCGTGCTCCCTGAAAGGCTCCGCAGCGACAAACATCAAGCTCTCGTTCCATGACGGAGAAACGGTGGTGATCGGAACTGATTTTGTCTTCTGAACTTGAAATCCCAACTGAGCCTTAATATGAAAAGAGGAATTTTTCAGCGGAAGTTTCACTGAAATGTCTTGAGCTTCAATGACTGTTGCCCTTAGGTACCAGAGTTTCGGAGATTGGTACACCTTCGATTCAGAGCACCGATTTCCGGTGGTGTCCGATTTCCATGCCTCCGGGAATGATTCATCAGCTTGAGTTCCGATCCAAGTAGCCAACATCAGATCTCCACAGTGAGATCCACCGCCTTCAAGGCGGTACCATTGCGGTGCCAGGGGACTATCAGGTGGATCACGCAATGGGATCTCAGCAACCTCAAAGCAAACGCCGCCGAAGAATTCAACAGCTTCCGGTGACTCCCAAACGGAAATTTCGAGAATGCCCTCGGATTCAGGGGAATCACGACGGAAAGCAAACGTCTGATCCCAATCAAAGAACGCGGTTCTCCGGGATGGATTGGAGAAAATCTGGGCGCCAGAAACAGATATTTTCACCACAGGGCTACCGGAAGTGGGAAGAGCCCGAGCTTGCACCACACGAATGAAGAGGTAATACATTTTCTCCACAAGATCAAATGCAGATTTTTCAATGGCCAACTTACCGGAAATGAAGCTACTCACTGATGTAACAGGCCTTATTGGCTGAGTTAAACCGTTGGTTTGCGGCGGTGCAATTCCTGATGTTTGCGAAGCATTGAGTCGTTCACCTTCTGTGCTATTACCTTCGGATACCGGATTCGTAGTCTCCTGTTGAACTTGGTCTGTTGCTTCCACATTTGGCTTCTCACCGTCTGTTGGTGGCCCTTCATTCTTCTCGGAAGACTCATTGGACGCCGGCGGCGCTGGTTCGGGGTTAACCTCCGGAGGAGACGGCTGTGCTGCTGCAGCCTCGTCTTGAAAGTAAATTTTTAGGCCAATATCACCCCTGATCCATGAAAAGAAATTTCTCTTCTCCAGTGGATAATATATCAACGCTTCTTCACCTTTCTTCACAAATTGGCCGGAGCTCAGTCGTAGCCGACCGAGGAAATTATTCCGGGAAGTCGGCCCGACGCTTCGATCATGAAAAACGGTGATCTCGAGTACATCGCCGAAAACCTCCGAAGTTTTCCGGACATCGAATTGCAGGATTTCGTTCCAGACGGGATTCAAGTCTCGAACCACCGTCTTGGTCTTCTTACGTTGGCCGTGAAACTCAAGAACCGCGTAGGGACTTGAGGTGCCGTAGCCATCTTTAGGCATGAGTTTTCGAGCATCAGCGACTTCGACGGTGAGCTTGTGGACGGTGGCCATCGGAAAGTAAGTATGGAGATTTGAGGTTGAAGAAAGGAGAAGAAGTGATAAAGCAGTAGCCTTGATCGCAAGATCTTGGAGCCATTTTGAAAGGAGGTCGCTTTTGACGAGGATTCCACCGACCAGCCGTCCTTTAGCTTTCGCTTTTCGACTCCTTCGTCATGAAGATCCCATCACGCCCCTTTTCGAAAACAGTAACCCGTTAGGAGGGAAATGCCAATTGGAGGCATTGTTCTTGCACGCAAACACGGCCTAGGGTTAGTCAAGATTGGACATTTTTTCCAGAGAAAAATTACCAGATGTCTTCTACATTTCTGATTGAGCGTTTCAGGTCATTCCCGGCTACAGCAAATTGCCGGAAATCTCAGCCGACAGCCACCGGGCCGCTACCCAAAAGCGGCAGGGAGCGCAAAGAAGACACAGGGCATCTCCAAAATTGCTTTCAATTGTTCCACGATGCAATCCAGATTCATTCGTTTGTTTCATTTTCGTCGCTTCCTCATGCACTTTTCCGTGTTTTCCCGACATGGGTTGGGACAAAAATCTCCACTTCCGATGTTCTCTGATATCTCATCGTCAATTCTTTTTTCCCCATTCATGGAAGCTGTATGGTTTCTAACGTTAGCAACTGCCACGTTGATAGAGGGCTTCCACGTGGCTGCACATGAGACCACGGCGTGTCAAGCGGTTCATTGTGATCCCTCTGCGAAGAAGAGGAATGTTTTTATGATTCTGTCACTCAATTGAATTGTGCTGAAGTATTCAAGTGTAAACAATGGAGAAGAAGCACCTCTCTACCTTTGCCAACGACGTCATTGGAAGATGCGCACGGTAAATCTCTCATCCAATGTTCGTTTCAGGAGTTTCTTCCGTGTTTTTGCAAACCCGTATGATGATCAATCGCGTTTATGATTTTTTGGATTGAGGGATTGTGATTTCTCGCAGAAAGCTCGATACTTCCTTTGATTCTCTTGTTGAGGAATTTGAGAGGGTATGGGAGCCGGAGACCAGCGATTATTCTCGGAAATTGGTGGAGTTTTGCAGCTCTAAAGCACTCACAGTTGCGTGTGGCGCCATCGGTGAAACAATCAGCAACGCTTCCTTTAGCCGTATCACCTTTGACATGATGCTTGCGTGGGAGATGCCAACCTCTGCAGAACAAGAAGCACACGCGGTAGGAACAGGGAAACTCGATTTCAGTTCATGTGATTGTCGTGTTTATGATGATGATTCTCAGGTTCCCCTTTAATCTCCAGGAGTGTGCTGCGAAAGAGAAAGAGGAAAAGAAAGTTTTAGTGACTGAAAATCAGATTCAAGATGAGGTTCCCCTCTTCTATTCGGACATCTTACCACTTCTTGTAAGCAAGTTTCTTCCAATGCTTATTCACTTTAAAGTCACATAACCCTTGTGAGATAGTAATATGTATTCCCCCTTCATTGAAAGGTTGATCGAGAACCAACTGTGGGCGAAGATGCGTTTTTCTGGTTAGTAAAACTTGTCCCTGTGGCAGCTGACACAGTGAATGGAAGATTTGCATTCGAGACATTAACCGCACCGACTGCGAATCGGCTTCATTTTCCTGGTTATGACAAATTTTTCAAGGAGATCCAGGGGTTCGTTTATCAACATCTCTACTTTGCTGTGGCCTTTGGCATCAAAAGCTCATGCTAGGTAACTAAATTTCTCCTGATATTTCCAGATGTGTGAAGCATTTACAAAAACAAGAGATCCCAAAAGGTGTGGTTTTAGCAGACGATGAATTCATATTGCATGTGGAGGGAACTTTGAGTTCCCAGAGAGTAATCCGTCATATTGGAGGAACTAGTTGGCCCGGTATGGTGCCATTTCTACAGTTTTTTTTTCTGTTATGAATCACTCACCATCCCTTCTCAGGACTGAAAGATGAATCTGTTGCTTCTAGGTAGGCTGACGCTGACAAATTATGCTATTTATTTTGAGGCCTCAGCAGTTCTGCATTACGAGGATGCCATTAAGCTTGATCTTTCACAAGACGTTGAGCAGAGTGTAAAACCAGCGGCAACTGGTCCATGGGGTGCTCCTCTTTTCGACAAAGCCGTGGTTTACGAATCGTCTCAGCTGTGAGTATATTCCGGGATTTTATTGCATTGCTCTGTTATGTCTTCTCCATTGCAAGGAGAAGTTTACTGATTCACTAGTTTCAGGCAAGAAGGTGTTGTACTAGAGTTCCCGGAGATAACAAGCTCGACGAGACGCGACCATTGGCTTGCTCTCATCAAGGAAATCATGTTACTACACAAGTTTCTTTCGAAATTCAAAGTGAGTTCCCCATTGGAAGTATGGGAGATCCATGCAAGAACTATACTGGGGATCATAAGGCTTCATGCAGCCAGAGAAATGCTTAGAATTTCACCTCCAGAACCTAAGAGCTTCCTAATATTCGCTCTGATGGATGAGTTGCCAAAAGGGGACTATGTTTTGCGAGAGCTTGCTGAGAGTCTGAAAACTTTTACAACAGGGCAGCCATGTAGCGCTAGCTCCATCCTCAGGAACCTGAATGTCTCACAGCAGAGCGTCCCTGTGAAGATGAAAGAGATCAGCAGCGAGAAAGTACTCGTCCAGCAGCCTGATAATCTCGCCTCCCTGGAGAGCGCCATGGACCAATCCAGAGAGGAAGCTAAAGAAGTGGGCATTGCTAAAGCCACCTTAGACGGGCTTAGGGAGGAAGGCATCGGTGAAAGTGCCCAAATCCTCATTGTAAGGAGGCCATTTCAGTTCATTTCTCAAGCTTCCCTCTCTGTTTACATGAAATCTTACATGATCTGATATGCTCCTCTTCATCTCTAGGGGCTACTGAGGCCAGTGGGAGGTGTGGTTCCCTGGGCTCAAAGAATTCTCAAGTGGGAACAGCCGTTGGTCACTTCATATGTGATTGTTGCTGCACTGGTAATCATCTACAGGTAAGAAAGTTCCGGTCGGACGTCGGTTTTCTGTTTTGACATATCAGGATGCGATTTCTTGGCTGTCCAGGGAGTGGATCGGGAAGGGCATATCTGCTCTCCTGATGTGGCTGGTGGCAAACATGTTGCTGGCGAGATGGAAGAGAATCCCAGAGAGGCTGGAAAAGGTTGTCATTCTCAAAGAATCGAATCAATCGACGATCATCGAGAATCTCGTCTCCGCCCAACATGGTCTCCAAACCGCACACCAAGCAATGCAGAAAACAAGCGTAGCATTGCTCAAGGCTTGGTCAATTCTGGTTTCAAAAGCTCCCAAGGTAACAAAATCACCCTCCCTTCTTGCTACAGTGACAACCATGATCATCGCATTGTCTCGTCCGTCGTCGCAGCACACGAACGCCGTCATGGCGGTGACGACATGCTGCGCCATTGCGCTTGCTCTGGTTCCCTTCAAATTCGTGCTGATGGGCGCCACACTGTACCTTTTCCTGACGACGTCGAAGCTGGGGAAGAAGCTGCAGAGCGAGGAGGGGAGCCGGCGGCTGAGGGAATGGTGGGACTCCATCCCTGTCATGGCGGTAGAAGTTGTGGAGAGCGACAAGTGAACGGGATCGTCTTTCTCCTCGTCCTCGTCGTAACGCCGTACAGGAATAGTTAGTTACTTTACATGGCACTGCTTTATACATATAATATACATTCTTTTTTTAGAAATAAGATATTTCGTGTTGGAAAATATCCCTGTGGTGGGTGCCCTAATTAAACCCTATCTCAAATGGGGATAATCAAAGTTGAGACATTTATAAAAATCATAATTCGTACATTTTATCTCATATATTAAATTAAAAAATTATTATATAATAATTTTTCTCACACAATGCTTAATACATGTTTAGATTTCTAATTCATCTAATCAAAGGGTACATGTTGTTTCTTAAAAAAATATTTATTTATTCATTAAGTTGAATTTAAAAATGATTAAATAAAAAAACCACGGGGTTAATTAGACGCCACGTGGGCATGCTTTATTAGGAAAGGATGAGGTGTGGGCCCAGGGTGCCTCGTCGAAAGTAGTAGTTTTCCGACGAAATGGAGGGTGCGCTTTTTTCCTTTTTTTAATGTTTTCGCACAATTCATGGGGCCGAGTGAATTAGAAAGAAATGAAATACTGCTTTTTGCCCCTCTCAAATCCTCCCTTGTTTTCTCTCCATTCCACGTGCTGCCTTCTTCTCTGAACCCCTCAAGCCCATAGTTTTCTTGGGATCCAATCCTTATCCAGACCGACGATTTACAAATGCCACAACTTTGAGGTAACCGAAGGTCTCAGATTGGGATCACGAGATCTCTAGTAGCTTGAACATCTGTTTCCGTTCTCTGCAGATGTGTCTTTTCCTTCTTCCATCCAACGCTCTGATACCTCTTCATAACCACCCAGAAATGACTGTGTTTAGCAAGCTTCTCATAGGAAAAATGCATGTAAAGGCATATGACTGGGCTGCTGTTCAAGAGAAGACTGATTCGTCTTTGCCTTCACCGACTGAGGGTAAGCTGCACTGTTTGAGATTCGCATGAGAAAAGGCAACCCTAGATTTGATTCATCTAGTCGTTGGAACTTCACCAGGTAAACTAGCAAAGCTTAAAGCCGACAAGGTACTCAGTGCTCCCAGTGACGCATCTGTATTATACCCCACATGGGGAGGGAACATCCATGAATTTAGAGCGCTGTCGCCTTGTGCTTTTCTTGATATCATCGGGCCGCCGTACTCGAAAGATGCCAACCGGGATTGTTCCTTCTACAGAGAAACTGAGGAGGAATCAGGTAGAGGGTTTATCTTCTTAGTTTCAGATATTCAACTGCTGCTTCAGTAACCTTTTCTTCGATTTCCATGTCCAAACTGAAGCTGAGTTCTTTCTTTTGGGCATGGCAGAATTGGCCTGCCACAGATACCTCGAGGAGATAGATCCCCCCGAGGAATCAGAGATGGATGGAATCGAGTACATGGGTCCTCAAATTGTTGTTTCTGCTTCTTAACCAGTCTCCCATTTGCTCTGGCATGCAAATGACTTTCAGCATTTGATCCCATCTCTGATGCGTCTGCTCGATTGGATTCTTCCTGTAAAATAGCCGCAAGTGGAAGCTGGCACTGTATTCTTCCTGTATAGCCATTGGAGCTTATCAGGCAATCCAATGAATTCCAATAGTCTTCTTCTTCTGATCTATATGGTACCTCATGTGTGTTTCCAAGGAAGAAGAAGAACAGCAGAAGATGAGATGCCACAAAAACGGGCGACCACTCGGCTTGAGCCAATCATCACGGAACTGAAATGGGCTCCTCGTCTCCGGCGCGTACAGTCTGCAGCCCTTTCTGCTGTTCTTCACAATCTTCGGTCGGCGCATGATTCCTCGCCGAGTCACGTCGTTCCCACACTCCAGCGATCGCCGGCGCATTTGCATCCGAAACAATCCTCCACCGGGAACAGAAACGCTTCGTTCCGAAATGGCGACAAAAAGGCGTCGTTCCCAGAGACACAGGAATGGCAACTCAGATCTCAGCTGGATTATTTGAGTCAAAAGGGAGTAGGCCTGTGAGCCGCCGGAGTCGGGATTGAAAAATTGGAACGGAAGGGTTTCCGATTCCTCTAATGGTGGAGTCCAGCGTTCTTCGAGAAGCAACTGATTTGGAACACCGGTTCCGCGTCTTGCAGGTGGATGATGGCAACGCACCGGAATAGAACCTCGCCACCGGAACAGCCGGTAGCTTTCCGGCAGCAACGCTCATTCAAGAATCATATGCCTTCAAGTTATCTCCATGGTACCCTATTTACTTACTTGCATATAAAATGAACATGAACATCAAATTCATTGTAAAACGTCAAATCGAAAAAAGCCTCATGCATCACCAATCCTCTCACCAATGCAAGGTTGTGGATGAATTTTCCAGATGGCATTCGACAAACAAAGGAATCTGGAGAAGGCTGAAGCAAATGCTACAAGAACCTGCAGTGTTGTGGTGTGTTATTCTTACCAGCCGCAACCGCCGAGCTCTGGGATGGGCGTGACGGGGTGAAGGAATCCAACTGAAAAGCTGGCGTTCTTACACATCCAGCAGCAGCCTGCGGGGATCCTCGACCACATCTTTGATTCTTCTTAAGAAGAAGACGGCTTCTCTTCCATCGATCAGCCGGTGATCGTATGTCAGCGCCAGGTTCATCATGGGCCGAGCGACTATGTTGCCCCCAACAACCATGGGTCTGCTAACTATTGAATGCATTCCCAGGATCGCAGACTACAGTTCACACAAATTAAAAATCAGCAGAAGCAAACCTCCAATAGTTGAATTGATGAAATAATCTCGTGGGTGAAAATGGTAAACCTGTGGTGGATTGATGATGGGAGTACTCAGCAGGCTTCCGTAGACGCCACCATTTGATATGGTGAATGTTCCTCCAGCCATCTCATCAATGGATATGGTACCATCGTTGGCCTTCTTAGCAAGAGTGTTTATTGACTTCTCGACCTCGGCGAAATTCATATTCTCAGCATTGCGAAGAACAGGTACAACGAGGCCCTGGAAAGGAACTGGTTGTCAAAGAATGTGGATGATTTTGAATGTAAGAAAGGGAGATAATCTTGCCTTGGGAGTACCAACAGCTATGCTAATATCCACATAGTCTCTGTAAATGATGTCATCACCATCAATAACGGCATTCACTATTGGCTGCATCTGTAAAGCGCTGATAGCAGCCTACAAACAGAGAAGCAAATACACGGAGTGTGGGAAACTCAAAGGGGAAAAAAAATTAAAGGTAAATACGAGTGTACCTTCACAAACCCTGACATCAGACCAAGCTTGACACCATGTTTTTCAAGAAATGCGTCTTTGTAATCAGAACGAAGTTTCATTAAGTTTGTCCTGTATCAAGTGGCTACTTTTTTATGCAACCCAGAAGCGGTAATCCAAAGGAAGTTGCAGGCATCATGGAATCAATATGACTCCATCATATGCTAGTTCTACACGTATTTCTAGAATCTATCAAAACATCATGAATCTTCGGTTCCACTGCCAACAAGTACTACAGAGGACTTACATGTCAACTTCATTGAATGTCGTCAACAGCGCAAATGTGTTCTGAGAATCTTTCAGTCGTACTGCAACACGTTTCCTGAGCCTTGTCATGGGTACCTGTTTCAGTTGTAGAGTGAGAAGTCATAATACAGCATAGTCCCTACACCAGAGGACAAGCAGATATCTTAGACATACACGTCTTTCCCTATCTTTCGGGGGAAGCTGAGGTTCTACTGCTGCAGGCTTGGGTGGAGGGGCACTACCCTTACTCTTTTCCACAACAGAAGCGGCTTCAACTTTGATGGGCTTTTCCTTTTTTTCTCCAGAAGATGGTGATGGTGTAGGAGCCTTTTCAGAAGGCTTCTCATCCGATGGCGCAACATGGGTTGCAGCTTTACCCGATTTTGATATGATAGCAACCTTGGTACCAGGTTCCACTGTATCCCCTTCCTTAGCTAGCAACTAAGGACGTGCATGAAAGGGAAAAAAAGAAAAAAAAATAATAATCAGCTCCACAGACTAAGAGCACATAGAAGTCATGCTTCCCATAAGGTTGGGCTTACCTCTTGTATAACACCTGCTTCAGGACTATTGACATCAATGGTAACCTGGGATTACAAGAAAATATTACTCAACGGTTGGAAAATCACATATTACTAAACTCCACAAAACCGACACTATCACTAATTATGAATACAAAAAAATAACAACAATAGCATTCTCTTTTGCAAATTCACATTTTAAATGAGAAGGGAAAAAATAGTGGAGTAGCCGCAAGGGCAATTCACATGTCTTCCGGTACGCATTCAATACCAATTGTGTAACTTTGGTACCTTATCCGTTTCAACCTGGGCAATTGGCTCATCCACTTCAACTCTATCTCCAGGTTCTGCTCAGTCAGATAAGAAAGAGTGTGAAAAGAAAAGCAACCACTAGTCGTTGGGTTGATAACTTTCGAATTGATTAATTGAGGGAACGCTTGAAAGACATACTTTTCAAGAATGTTGCTAATGTTCCATCAGATATAGATTCACCCATATAAGGGACAACAGCTTCAAAAGTATCACCTTCTGTTTGAGATTCAATAGGAAGTGAGCACATGTTATGACAAGACCATAACAAATTTTTTAATGCACATATTTTCACTTAACAATAAAATGAAACAACATCTATATCAGATAAAATATGCATAAAAAACAGCACTCGAAAAATCATACCGCTGCCAGAACTAAAAGGTACTCTTGACATCCCATATACATTTCGCTGAAGAATGACCCCAGAAACCCTGAAAATAACACATTACGTGAACTTTATGTGAGGTGAAGACACATTACTATCAAAATTTACATGAACCATTTGGTAGGAAAAACAAGAAAAAGAACAAGACCTGCTTGGGATTGAAGTAATGCAGCGACCTGCTTAGAAATGGAGGAATCTGATATCAATGATGTAATCCATTTCAAGGAGCTGTTAGTCTAATACGCAGGAAGTAATACCAGTGACATGGGTGTGACAGGATTGTATGACCTAATCATTAAATAATCAAGTGTAAGACCGCAGTAAGATAGCAAAACAAGATAGAGTTTCCAAGTCAACAACAACAGCCAAGTGAGCAAAACAACAGATGTCACTCAACCTCTGCAATTTTTTTACAGAATGGCCTATGTGGTACATTGACAAGGGTCTAAAATTGTACAAAAGCGTAAGATTTCATAAATGTATAAAAAATATTGATAAAATCCAACAGGTAGACGAAACTGGAACCAAAATTACCTTTCCGGAAAACGAGCATGGACGATCTACGCACACAGCAGGCCTCAGATTACGGAACGATTTCCCAAAGACCTATAAGAAAAAATCTTTTACCCCTCACACATCTCGTCACCCCTTGGCCCCAAACCCGTGCCAATCATTGCAAATAGAACGTCATCATATCTACAAAACAAAAAAGTACCGCCCAAGACAATGCACTGGAACCGGTCTTCCGCCTCAAAACTCCCAACATAATGCCTTTGATAGCTCTAGCCTACAGCTTCAAGAAACACCAAATGATCAGCTACGGCGCCTACGAACCGTGTTAAAAAAATCGGGAAAAAAAAATCTCCACGCTCACAACAGGAAACGGATCTCAAAGAGGATGACGAAAAATTGATATACAGATCATTTTTAGAAACATTAAAAAGGAGATACTTCACCTATCAGCTTGCGTTGAAGCTACAACAATAGATTAGGGCGCGCAACTTCTTCAACTCTTACGATCGCCCTACTGGCTGCAGCTGAAAAAGCATCCTCTCAGAAAAAAAGGAAATGCAAGTTTTTGAACATATTAATTAATGAATATTAATGACTCGAAATTGCAACTTATTTAGAAAAATTTAGACACAATTAATTTACACAAAAATTAGATGTTAGGATAAACTTATACATATTTTATGAAAAGCATTATTTAAAAAAATTGTGTATAATTGTATAATTAAATTTATATAAATATTGACAAAATATCATATTTATAAATCAAATATAAAAATTATGAAATAAAAATACAGAATGTAATTAGTGATAGAGCAAACCTCAACAAAGATTCCAAAAAGGGCGGAAGGCCCCGATCCAAAGAAAATTGTAAGAACTTTAAATGAATCTCATATTAATTACTAATGAGATAGAATAACAATGTATATAGAATGATTTTCTTTAATTTTGTAAAATTAGAACATGGGTTGTATTAATAATTAATTATAATGCTAAACATTAATTCTCATCAAATAAAAATATATATGTTTGAGAGGGGATGGGCCTCAGGGCAGCCCAACTGGTTAACAAGATCAATGGCCCATGTTAATTTATAAGAAAAAGATCTACGGCCAATAGCAGGTTAAGGAATCATCGTCAACCATGAGTGGCATTCTTTTCTCCAGAGTGGGTGTTCGTGTCAGTGCTGAAATGAGGCGAAACTAAGAAATGCCATGAAGTTGAGAGCAATGAGAACTGGGTTTCGCACATGGGTCCAGTCCTTCACATACTTGTGCTTCATTCTTGCTTTTCTGGTTTTTCTTCACTCCTTCATTTCACCTAAACTCACTGTCAATCATCGAATCGTTAGAATCAAGAAAGCGGCGCCCACCCCTCTTCGGTTTCGTTCCGATGGGACCTTTAAAATTCTCCAGGTGATCAATTCAAAGCCAGTGAATTGTGGGAATTTCTCCTTTGTTTGATAATTGATGTTGTTGAAGGTGGCCGATATGCATTTTGGGAATGGGAAGTTGACTCGTTGCAGAGACGTGCTGAGTAGTGAATTTGAGCATTGCTCCGACTTGAACACAACGCGGTTTCTCGAGAGGATGATCGAACTGGAAAGCCCTGATTTTGTTGCTTTTACTGGTAGCGAGAATGAACCCAACCTTTTTATACTTTATACTCTACTTGTTGTTCTGTTATTACTCTTCAATTATGCTTCAAGTTGGGTTCCATAGTTTGGATAAAGAAGAAGCTAGTTAATTCCACTTTATGCAAATCCTGGTAATCTGCTGTAACGATTGATTTAGGCTAGCCTTTTTACTAAGCTGTCTGCTTCATTTGGATGCCATGTTTGTGTAAAAATGTTGTGCCTGTTTCTGAAGCTCACCATGCTACTGGAAATGCTTTCATAAAATCAGAAATGACGTTATCTCTTTGGCCTCCGATTCTGTTACTCAGTTTGATGAGTGCTGACATGAAAAAATGTCTACATAGGGAAATGTGGGATGCTACTTTGATTCTCAAATGAATCTCTGTGTTTCCATTTGTTGTGACAAGTACAGGCATTGTTTTGTTTTCCTTCCCTTCCATTGCATTTTGAATTGTTTCCTCTCTCCAGGAGATAACATATTTGGATCAAGCGCCACAGATGCTGCAGAATCTATGTTTCAAGCATTTCAGCCGGTTATAAAATCAGGAATTCCATGGTCTGCTATACTAGGAAACCACGACCAGGAATCCACAATGTCCCGTGGAGAGCTCATGTCATTCATCTCCCTCCTAGATTTCTCCTTATCACGCACATTTCCATCAGATGAGGATTCATCCGACCCCAACGAGGAGCATATGCAGATGAAGATGGATGGATTCGGAAACTATAATCTGAAAGTAAACGGTGCTCCAGGTTCAAGCTACGCTAACAGAACTGTGATCAATCTCTATTTTCTAGACAGTGGAGATAGAGCAGTCGTTGATGGCGTCCGGACCTACGACTGGATCAAAGAATCCCAACTCAACTGGCTTCGTCGGACTTCCAAGAAACTCCAGGTAAACTAACAGCAGCCATTGATGCATCCCCATTGTTCTGATCTCCCTGCATCCATCTGCTCCCCAGTTTCAGAATGTTTAACATCCTGTAGGTCACGCATTGACAGGAAGAGGATCTGAACCCGGATGAAAAACCCCACATCCCTTCGTCTCCACCTTCCTTGGTCTTCTTCCATATCCCGATCCCAGAGATGAGACAACTCCCCATGTATGACATCGTGGGCGAATATCGAGAATACATTGCATGTTCCCTGGTAAACTCAGGCGTTCTCAAGACCCTCGTTTCCATGGCAGACTTGAAGGCCGTGTTCATAGGCCATGATCATAAAAACGACTACTGCGGGAGGCTACAGGGCTTATGGTTCTGCTATGGCGGAGGCTTCGGATACCATGGCTACGGCACTGCCACGAAATCACGGCGAGCTCGAGTCATTCTCACGGAGCTCGAGAAAGGCCGGCTCTCATGGGGTGCGCCCAAGATGATCAAGACATGGAAACGACTTGATGACGAGACAAATACAAAGATTGATGAACAAATACTTTGGGCAAAATGACTTCCCTCATGCTAGCC
The DNA here is from genome assembly GCA_002189035.1 of Utricularia gibba. Classification (NCBI taxonomy): domain Eukaryota; kingdom Viridiplantae; phylum Streptophyta; class Magnoliopsida; order Lamiales; family Lentibulariaceae; genus Utricularia; species Utricularia gibba. The sequence continues at coordinate 1,614,765 of NEEC01000013.1, read as the reverse complement.
TTGTATCTCTGTGGAACACTTTTTTTAAAAAAAATGGTTCTCTTTCCAAAAAATATTTTATATAAGATTATAAGACTTTTTTCTATTTAATCATGTTTTTTTAACTAATGTGAGATATTGGGTATGTTATGTTTTTTAAATTTTTTATTTAAATTATGTAAAATATAATCAATTTTGAGATTATATGAATATAGTCAGATTGAAATTATGTAAAACTGTGTTGTTTGATAATATAAAATTATATTATAAAATTCAATAAAATAACAAAATATATTGTAAAGTTTAATTTATTAACTTTTTATATAATTTAATATTATAATATAAAAAGTATTTTTAGAATAGATAAAAAATAATAGTATTTTAATTAATCTTTAATTTAATTTCTAAAATAAATATTTAAGAAATTTAATAATTTCTAATTTTTATTACATAATTTGAATTTGTGATTTTACTAAAGAATGATTAAAAATTGGAATCTTAAAAAATTAAATAGAATAACTTCAAAAAATTCATAAAAGAGGACACATCCATTGTCTCATAAGTTTTCTAATCTTACATTCTCTCCCTCTTAGATATTCAACTTTATCGCTATTCCCCTCATTCTTTACATTTGGTACGAGATTGGTTTTCAAATTAATTTTATTATTAAACATAATTAATTTCTATTGGGCTGATTTTCTGGGCCGGGGTGGTATGTCTATTGGGGTCTGAAAACAGCCCATGTTCTTGGAGAAAGTTTTACCCTTCCGTGAAAGGTGGTAACTTGGAGCAGCCAGCGCCAGGTAAATTTCTTTGCATCACTGTGGCGGTGTCAGGCAATAAAAAGTTGAAGGTGAAGAAAGAAGCGCAGATGAGAGGCTTCATCACCCTGTCTCTTCTCTCCATTTCCATTTTCCTGGTAAAAAAGTTGCTGTAAAAAAACCGTACCAAATCAGCCAGGCGGTGAATGCCAGAATCTTTACTGTATCAAGAAAGAAGGAAGCCACGTCAACAAAATAATTAACACAAGTGGTAAAAATCAAGAAACATTTAAGAATAGTAATTTTTTTTTTCAAAAAGAAAAATATAAATAAAGGGGGTGAGTGTTTCTTTTTATTGGATCAATAAAAACTCCTTTTTATTTTCATATTATTATTATTTTTGTTTAAAAAATGAAAATATTAAAATATTATGGATGTCTCAGTAAACAAATCTCACCGATCCCGAAGCACGCCTAGAAATAAGATTATGTTCTCTTTTGATTAAATAAAAAAAAGGAAAGAAAAGAAAAGAAAAGTAAAAAGAAAAATGTAGTGGGGGACTGGAAAAATAAGAACAAAAATGACAGATTTAAAAGGTACAAAAGCCGAGGGAATAATAGGAGCGAGAGACCAGAGGACACAGGGTTGCTTTTTAGACTGCTTTCAGAATTTTCCATATTTTTTTTATTTTTAATCTATAAGACAAATAAATTAATTAATTATTTTGTGCAAAAATATCACCAGTCTCCCATAAACCGGTCATGAAACCCTAGATCCAACCCTTCGTTTAATCTAATATTTTAATTTATCCAAACTAAATGTAAGTAGGATTATTTACACAAATATATATATATATATTGTAGAGATTATTATTTTAAAAAAGTATTCATAAGAGAAAATTTTTTTAGACTAAAAAAGTTGATATTATGGGAACGTTCGGGTAATTTGAAATCGTGATTAATATAAAATAAAATTAATTTTAAGATCATATAAATAAAATCAATTTTAAAATTATAAAACTATTTTGTAAAATAGTATAAATTTAATATATTAAATTATATTGTAAAATTTATCATTATGATATAAATATATTTTTAATACAGATAAAAATTGAATATTATAATTTTTAGAATTAATATCTTATTTAATTACAAAATGGTAAATTTAATAATTTTTAAAGTTAATTACATAATTTAAATTTATAAAACAATGAAATATTAGAATCTTAAAAAAATTAAACAGAATTATTTTATAAAGTTGTTTACACACAACAAGTCCTATATTTCATAATCATAAAATTAATTAAATTCACTATATCATTATTAATATAGTATTAAATAAAAAATTATTTAAATATATATTATAGTATTAAATATAATTATGTAATAAACACATGATTAGCATGCGTGAGTTATTTAATATAAAATAATTTTTTGATAATCAAATCTACCGTTGAAATAAAAAACAAAAAACTGGATTATTTATTTATTTGTAGAAATAAAAAAAAGTAATACGAATTTCGAGAAAATAGAAACTTGATGAGGTTGGCGTCAAAAGAGGGGAGACTCGGATTTACATGCAAAGGGCTAAAAAGAAAAGGAGGACAAATAAATAATTAATTTATTATATAAATAAATTATACTTTTTTTTTCTCGCTTTTTAATATTTCCTTCTTTTTATCTGCTCATTCCCACCTTTTGCTCTTTATTATGAGGACTGGCTGCTTTTTGAATATCCTTCATTCCCTGTTTCTCTGTCGCTGGACTGCCCTTTGGTGTTTGTTCCCCCCACCACCCCCATTGATTTTATTTGTATGTGCGTTGTTTATTTGAAAAAAGTAAAAAGAAATGTCGGCACCCTTCTGATCGATCAATGGCAATTTTTTTGGGTGATTTAAGGTTTTGTATGGTGATTGCATTGTTTGTCATGGCTTAGTGTGGTCCGAGTTTAGGGCGCAAATGGACTGTAAGAAGTTTTGGGAGATGCAGAAGACATTTTAAAGGGGTTTTGGATGGTTGAGGGGAAAAAGTGATCAACAGTTAGTTATAGGTTCAAGTTAAAGCGCACTATCCAGCTACCCAAAAGCGTCCACTAGCTATTCCCCTTTTAAGGAGTTTCAGGGGGTGAAGCCATTATCGTTCGTTGAGGAAGCATTGCTGCCTATTGGAAAACGGGCCTTGGTTTCTAGAGTTGGGAGGGGGAATTGTTAACTTGTTAGGGACTTTGGAGAAGGGGAGTTTTGTAGTAGTTGTGGTTGTGTTTTGTGAGATCGTAGAAGGGGGATTTGGGGGGTGGGGATTTGGTTCCAAGTTATGCGTGCAGGAGCTTGTGCAGCGCAGCAAACGCTCTCGCCGGAGGCGGGTTCGGTTCTGAAACACTCTTTGACACTCGCGCGGCGGCGCGGCCACGCGCAGGTGACGCCGCTGCATGTCGCTGCCACCTTATTGGGTTCAAAGACGAGTCTTTTGAAAAGGGCCTGTCTCAAATCTCAGCCTCATCAATCTTCTCATCCTCTTCAATGCAGAGCTCTTGACCTCTGTTTCAATGTTGCTCTTACCCGACTTCCCGCGACGGCGTCTCCCCTGCTCCACGCACAGCCCTCGTTGTCAAATGCCCTTGTTGCTGCTCTCAAAAGGGCGCAGGCTCATCAGAGAAGAGGTTGTATAGAGCAGCAGCAACAGCAACAGCAGCCTATAGTCGCCGTTAAAGTTGAACTGGAGCAGCTGATTTTGTCTATTTTGGATGATCCTAGCGTTAGCAGGGTCATGAGGGAAGCTGGTTTCTCCAGCACACTTGTGAAGAACTGCTTGGAAGATTCTAACTCGTTTTCTTCTGTTTTCCAGTATTACAATTCTGTTGGTGGGATTTACTCCACACCCAGTTCTCCTCCAAATGAACCTCAAAAGGAAGTCCTGAACACTCGAAATTTCTGGCATTCCCGGTTACTCTCCGACCAAAACCATTTCAGTTTTTCAACTTTGAACAAGCCTGTAACCAGCCCCATCTCTGGTTCCTACTTGTTTAAGGAAGAAATTGAGGTGGTTTTTGATGTTCTGCTGAGGAAAAGGGGGAGAAAATTAGTCATCGTTGGTGATTCACAATCCATGGTTGATGGGATTATTGCAGAATTCATGGGTAAACTGGAGAATGGAGATGTCCCCGACGAATTGAAATCTGCCCATCTGATCAAGTTTCAATTTTCATCACTCCCTCTCAGGGTCATGAAAAGAGAAGAAGTTGAAGTGAGTATCTCTGATCTTAAAAGGAAAATTGATTCTTTTGCATCAGATGGTGGTGTTCTTATCTACACAGGCGACTTAAAATGGACACTTGAAAGCTGCGAAGTTGAAAAGGAAGACGATTGTCTTGTCAAAGAAGCCATTTTTTACAGCCCTGTTGATCATTTGGTCTCTGAGATTGCTAAGTTGCTTTCCTCCTACAACTCGTACAGTGAAAGGATTTGGTTAATGGCTACTGCTAGTTACCAAACTTATTTGAAATGCCAGATGAGGAAACCTCCTCTTGATCTTCAATGGACTCTTCACCCAGTTTATCTACCTTCTAGTGGACTATCCCTCAATGCAACAAGGTTTGTCGCTTATTTTCTAGCTTTTTTTAACGAACTTTTGATCTCTGAACTCCACCAACTCTTGGTGCTGAATATGTTTGAGTTTTTTTCTTTTGAAACTCATTATGGTGAAGATTTAAGTGGGCAAATTCTTCATGAGAATGGTGGTTCCAGCACGGGTTTTGTCCCATCTTGACAGCATGATTAGACAAATAGAGATGGAAAGAGATAGAGAGAGATTGTCATGTTGTTTTTTCTTGGATCCTTTGCTCTTTTGACCATTTAAGAAAATGACAAAACTCTAAAGTTTTTCCCATTTGGTTATAAACAGACTATGACAGGACAAAGAAAATTCTTTCTATGGTTTGGTGTAACTTATCAATTTTTCAAATTCTGTGCACTACTTACTGTTTGTTTAATTTGTTTCCATTACTCTTCTTCAGTGGTCAGGATTCAAGACTAATCAGCTTTCCTCAGAACCAGTCTCAAGATTTTGACAGAAAATCCTTGTGTTTCAATGAGGAAGATGATATCCTAACCTGTTGCCAAGACTGCAAGTTTAACTATGAAAAGGAAGCTAGACTTAAATCCTTTCCATTGCATTCCTCAAGCAATATTAAAGAAAATGGTTCATCTCCAATACCATTCTGGTTGAAGCCACAAGAAGCTGAGGCATCTATGAAGGTATTGCATGCCTATGTATCTAAGTGGTTCTGTTGTACAAGAAGGGGTTCTTTGTCTTTGCTCTAACATGCACTAAGATTCCTTTTGTTGTTTTTTTTTCAACTGTCAGGAGCTGAGGAAAAAATACAACAAACTGTGCAGCAATCTCCACCAAAGAAGCAATGACAGGGACATCTTTACTTCTGATATGGATGGAGAATCCTATCCATGGAGGAATCAGAATCATTCTACGATGTATTCAATTTGGCAAAGCAAGAAGAGCATCGTTTCCGATTCTGAAACAATCCCACTTGGTGTTTCATTGTGCCAACCGACTCAAGTGGCAAGTGCTCTGCCATGGTTCAGAAGACAGCAGTCTTGCCACATAGAGTTCAGTTTCAGTTCAAAAAACCAACCATTTGAACCGAACCTGGATTCCCTTAGAGTGACTGATGATAAGGAAGTAAAGATTTCACTGGCTCTCGGGAACTCGATGTATGCTGATGAGGTATCCAGTGAGAAGCTTGAGTTAGGTGGGGATCTGAGCCTGATGCTTCAAGAAAACGTCCCATGGCAATGTGAAAGCATCCCTTCGATTCTGCAGCTACTAGCTGATTTCAGTACACCTGTTGAAGATAAGTTTATCTTGATTCAAGGGAATGATTCAGTAGGAAAAAGAAGATTGGCTCTCGGAATTGCGGAGTCTTACTTCGGATCTTCCGAGTGCATTTTTCACATGAAAATGCGGGAGAATACAAAAGCAGCAATTCTGGGAAAGGATGTGTTGGAGAAAGCATTGAGGCACCATGAAAAGCTTGTTGTTCTTATTGAAGATGTGGATTCTGCTGATCCGGAGTTCGATAACTTCCTCGTTGACATCTTTGAGCACAAAAAGCTCACGAAAGACCAGAGAACAATATTCATTTTAAGCGTAGATGGAGAGACTGAAAAGATGGACTCTGTGATCCAGATGAAACTGGTCATCAGTGAAGCTCCTCCAATGGACAATGGGATCAGTGATCAGCTCCATAAACGAAAGGCCGGCTGGGACGCTCAAACTGTGAGCAAGTCTCAAAGAAAACTGGAGTTTGAAAAGATCCCACCAAATGACTATGACACCAACAGGGGAGAAGGTATCAGGACCAAGAAAACGAACAGCAACACCCTTGACCTCAACCGCAGAGCTGATGATGACGAAGCTCCTACTCCGAGGAGCAGATCGCTCAGAATCATGGAAATGATCAAGAGCCAAATCATGCTCGAGATGAACAATGACAAGGAAACTCTAGCTACACAAATGTTCGCATCAAAAATCAAGAGGTCCTTCCATGAGGAGGTCAGTGGCAACAGAAACATCGCTAGCTTCAACATCCATGAGACAGTTTTAGATGAAATTTTCAAGGGGTGCGGTTTTTATCTCAACACATTGTTTGAACAATGGCTGGAGGAAGCTTTCAGGCCGAGTTTCCGGACAATAGATACAGAGGGGAAACGGTTTAGCATTAGTCTTGGTTTAGGGGGTAAAGGAGGAGAGGGGCTATGTTCAGATGATGGATTCATGGGGACAAATCTTCCTAAAAGGATCCAAGTTTCCTGGACAGGCTAAAACACTTGGCTCTAACATATTCCTGGTTCCTGTGTTCCATTTTCTTGGGGTGTACACTAATGATGAACGCTTTCCAATTCCACTTCTATGTTTCAACTAGTGGCTCCACACTCCCACATACATCTCTGAACACCTCTCCAAATGCCATAACTTCAAAACTGACCGAATCAGTTGGGTCAAAATGTTTCTAGTTCATACAGTGAAAGCACTTTTTCCCCCCTTGAAAAAAAAATAGGTAACATGTTTCTTTTGAATTGCAGTAGAGCTGCTTTTGAAGCAGGTGGGAGGAGAAAACTTTATTTGGGTGGCAAAATGTGTTGACCGGTCACTTTAGTGCATACTGCATGCAGACAGGATCTACTATTTTCTTCCACTTTTGGAAAGCGCCTTGTCTGTGTAAATTTCATGAGGATTAATTAAGCCGCAATTAATTTCAACACGTGGATACACGATGAACCACGTGTTATTTCCATTGAGTAATAATGCAACACGTGTCATCCAATCATTGGTAACCCCCCCATGCATGTCCGGTCTCTCGTCCATAGAGCACCACGCGTACCCGTTCCCAACCTAATGACCCGGGAGATCGGACCTCATCGGGTCCGGTCAGACCGGATTGGTTAAATGATTGATTTTCTTCATTTCATGTCATATTTCGTTTTTGGGGAAAACGGGTGCGGTTATTTTTATACAAAGCACCTACATTTTATGTGACGGCGGTGGAAATAAGGAGCGGGGGCGATGGGGAAGTTGTGTGGGAAGGAGGAGAGGGAAGTGGGGAGGAAGAAAGCGGCTGGGAGATGCCCGGAGTGCGGCGGCGAAGTGGAGGCGGTGGAGTTTAAGGTCACCGGAATATGCTGCTTCTGTTTCACGGTATGCTTCAGTTTCAAGACGAAGTATTTCTGCGCTCTCTGCTCCAAACGCTTGGTTTTGTCATCCCAGTGGCTTTATCATCTATGAAAACATTTTGCTTTTCTCTCTTTCTATCAACCATTACACTGGAACGGATCTCCCGTGTATCAAAATTGTACTTGTGTTTCTGTTGAGAATCAAAGAGAATTAAAGAACTAGCGAGTTCAAGATGGTTAGTTCATCCTTCTGATGAATTCGTTGATGTAATCCTCGCGGTTGCCAGCATCACCACCTTCCACGTAGTGATTTGTCTTCTTCAATTCACCCAGAGGGGCTTTATGCTGGAACGGCCACAATAACTTGCTTGCTTGCTTGAAATGCGAGCCGACATTTCCAATCTCGTGTATGAGATCTTCTGTACAGATTATTCCCAGTTGCCCAGAACCTGTGTGGTATCACTCAGGCAAGAGTTCAGGTTCTTCCCATGCTGCAGATGAATCACTTGCTGATGCGATTCCTGCTTGTTTGCCTTTCCATAAACAAGTTCCTTGCGATAAGGGTACCTGGAACCAAGCAAAGATTTGGTTAATGCAAGAGATGTCAAGTTTCATTGCTGAAAGCCAGAAGATACGTCACCGTAGCTAACATAAGGCTCGACTTTGTGCAACATGTTCATTGCAGGCTTGTTCACTTTCATGCATACACCATTGAGGATCTGAATGGGAGATCGTTCATGGCGTTGAACAGATGATCACCACGAAAGTCTACATCCGTGAGAAAAATACCTGTCCAAGTCACAGAAGCTGCAGAATCTTCTTGGTTCATGGGTGCATAGCATTGATCTAACTTTCATGAACAAGAAGATGCTGTTAAATTTCAAGAAAGATACCCAAGTATCCTGATGATTAGGCAGCCTAACACTGGGAAAAGCCAAAACCAAATATGGGAATGAAAGTTAAATGACCTGTTATTACATATATTTCCCAAAATATGCTTTTGATTTCTTGACTGTCAACTTCTTAGAGGATGAGCTGAGCCTTCATTGGATTGAAGATGAACAAAGCCTTAATAGGTTTGAAGATGAGATGATTGTCATTTGTGTATAAAGTCTAATTTATTAGATTGATTTAGGTTTCTAGAAAATATGTGAAACCCAAAAGGCTTTGCATGTAAGGAAGGAGGATGCAAATTCGATCTCAAAAACCTCTAGTATATGAACAAATCAATTAAAATTAAACATCCATATATTCAATGTGTTTGATTAATTTCCATATACCAAAATTTCATTATAGATGGACCTTTTAAACTATTTAGAATCCATATGCATCCGTCTATTTGTAGCAAGTCACCTTTGGTGTTCACGATTTGTAGATGGCCAAAACTTATATTGTTAGAAAGATCAAATCTTTGAATTTTTTGATATACATAATTGTTTGGGCTCTCGATGTCACCAAAGAGAAAGCAGAGGATTTTATAATTCTTGATGTAGATTGGGATTTTAGAACTCTCTGCATTCTGTTTAATGAAATCGAGAGCCCAAACAACATTATGCATGTATAGTAATTCAAAGATTCGAGATTTTTTCAACGTTAGAGGATTTTGATTCTTTATTATTTAGTGTTTCCTACAAAATAAAGTTCAATAAGCATAGACAAACCAAGCGATCCGAACCTTGAAGAGAAATCTCATAAATGAATGTCGTATATTTAAAACAAGGAGAAATCAGGAAGCAGCATACCTGAACGCCGACGAGGGGATCAGCAACAATCTCGCGGCGGAGAAATGGTCGCCGTTCAGAGAATCTCCACTCTAACAGGAGTGTTATGACTGACAAATGCGTTGGGGTTGTAGGGTTCGCCTATCTTGGGCTAGATGGAGCTTCAGCGTGCTCTGACTTGAGGCTGACATTGTTTCTTCGGCTCAAATATGCACCCAAATGATCTGAGCCCGCTATCTACCTCCGGCCCACTTTGACCTACTCCTCTGATTCTGCTCTCCATGGAAACCATTTTCTTGTGATAATTGGGATCATTTGATTCCATTGCTTTGATGGCCATGTCAAGAGTTCTCTCGGAATCTGTACGCGGAACTCCTCTCCGGCAACCGGTTGCCCTCATCAGCCACCTGCGCCACCGATCAACCAAAACGCCCCAGGGTCAGATTATCGAAGTGGACGTGTCTTCATCCCAGCAAGATTCAGGCGATTTAATGGGGGAGGTAATCTCTGTTGGACTCAACAGGCTTGATGACACGATTCAAGGGATAATAATACGCCGAGCAGCACCAGATTGGCTGCCTTTTCTTCCTGGATTTTCGTATTGGGTGCCGGCGAGACCATCCGCCTTGCATAATCGTCACGCCATGAAAATGGTTGACGTGATTTGCAAATTGGGTTCCCCTGGTGAGGCGAGGAATCTAACCCATGAATTATCAGATGATCAACAGATGTCGCTTACGTCAAACAAGGGCTGGCCCTCGTCGGCTGTGTTCATTGAAGGTGATGATTTATTTGTGATTGTTCTCTTGGTTTGGTTTCTTTGCTAGGGATGGCCTTTTGATGATGAAATAAAAAGCTTGCAACTTCCTATTTCCCCTTGTCACGTATGTTTCAGTGAAATGCAGTCGGTGATTTCTCATTTAGTTATTTGAATTCTAGAATGTGGTCGCTGATGGTTAAAAGGATTCCTTTTACACCGGATAGACTAAAGTGTTTAGACTGGAAGTTATCAAAAGTTCCTATCAGATCGATTTAAGTATTTCCCCTTAGATATCCAAGCTTGTTGCTTTTGTATGAATGCACTTCTTCATGGGCATTCTTCAGCTTTCAAGCTAGGTGCTGTAAATTCCTGTAATGCATATGATATGGTCATGTGGTTAACCAAAAGAGTTTCTCCCGCATGTACTATCTGAAACATGTATTTTGCTTTGAGGAACTAGGAAAAACTACTGTTGTTGTGCTCATGTTCACCACGTTCATGGTTTCCCTACAGGCGCTTCACCTGTCCATCCAATTCCAGCTATGGAACTTGAGGCTCAAGAGGACAAAGACAATGTGGATGGATCTTCGACATCTGGGGAGGTGTAAGGATACATCATTTTCCATCTCCTGGGGTGAGTCATATGTTCTTTTTCTGCTAATACGAATCATCAATCTCCATCTCCCAACTCTTCTCATGTTGTCAGCAGCAACTTATACCGATTTGTTCAGTTTGTGCTCTCGATCCATTTGCATTCCTGTACTAATGAAACCTCTCATCTGTGTGCTGTTTGTCAAGTTGTAAATATCAGGCGTAACAAGAGAACGATGATGAAGGAAGAAGGAACTGGGAGATGCAACTCCTCCTTGGCATCTGCTCTGCATCACTAGCAGATAAACTATGTATTTTAATGGAACTCAGTTGTTTCCAATGGCCTGATTCCCTGCTCTAGCCGCAGAAAATGCACACCAAAGGCTTCTGAAAGGCAACTCTGCCATTGCGCAAAAAGAAAAAAAAAAAAAAAAGCAATATTTTGTAACAGGAAAATATTAAATGAAAAGGAATTTAATGTGATTCAGTTCCAATATGCAGTTTAGTCAACTCATAATCTTTTTATTATAAGCAGTGCTGTTTTATGTACATCGTGCTCCAATCGTTGTACCTTTGCGTTTTGTCCGTTGACGTGGCAATCTGAGATTGGTTGCGGAGCGAGGAGCCACGTAGGGTTTCTTGCTGTCTAGAGTGATAGGGAAAGGAATAACAAGAAATTCGAGAAGAGGTGAAGAGAAAACAGTTGAAGAGCGAGAGATACTGAATCTTAGCTGTTCGATTCACCGGAGAGATCTTTGGAATGGAGAAAGGGCTTGAATTTCAACCTTCGACCTCATCCTCGCCGGAGAAATCTGCTTCTGAGAACTCTAGTGACCAGTCTCAGGTATTGATTCTTTTATTTGTTTTTAGTTCAGTAGGCCTTCAACGAGGTGGATGTTCTGTGATTTGAAAGGAAATTGATGGAAACAGCATTTCTGATTGGTATAATTGTATATTGAGTTTTAAGATCCTGCGGTTTTTTCATTTACCTAAGGCGGTATAGCTTTTTCTTGATGCAGGGGAATTTATCTGATGATTCGATATCTCGAAATATTGATTTTCCTCGTATGCCGATCGTGTATCCTGAGTTTTTTCCTTGGTTAGCGACTCCGCAACATGATCAGGAGCAGATGAATCGAGGCCGTGGTCTTTACGCTGTTTCTGTTAATCCGTTTATGCGTGCGGCTGGGGATTATCAGACCCCAACACTAGTTCCTTTTACTTACAACTTGCCTACGTATGTTTCCTGCATTGTGGTACAACTTTATGGATTGTTAAAACTATCCTAGATTCTGATCGACCCTTTGTTGAATATTGGAATATGCATGGTTTCGAAAAGAATTATGCGGTTTTTGAATTAGTGGCTCGCTGCATTTAGTGTTTCTTGTGAACCTGGGAGATTTTATAAATCAATATTGATTGTTCTTGGTGTTTTATCAGACAGCCTACTTCCACGGGGAACAGTGAGCCCGGTGGTGCGCAGGTGCGAGCTGGGGAGGAACCCCGAGAGCAACAACAAGCTGGACCTCAAAGACGAGTCGTGATTAGAAGATTTCAAGTTGCTTTCCAGATTGATTTATTTCTTATATTGAAATTGATGGCAGTTATTTTCTTGTTCAACCATGATGGATCCAAACAAAGACTCGCTCTTCTGGTGTTTCTAGCTGTCATTGTCTACCTGTGAGTAATAGCTTCTTGTAGCTAGTGTTTAGTTTCTGCTCGTTTACCTTGAATTCTGCTTACTCAATCCTTCTGTTTCTTGGCACAGTTATCAAACTGGAGCTCTCACACCTTTTCTGCGATGGCTGTCACAAGGCATGCAACAACGTCCAGCTGTGCCTCCCCGGCCGCCCATGGCTCCAGGTCGAGCTGAGAATATAGATGCTGTAGGGGCACAAGGCAATGAAAATGCTGCAGGTACGTATCTAGTCTAGCACACATGCATGTTATTCCTCCTTCGGAATTTAAACCCCACTACTGAATCCACCATGCCACAAGACCCTCATCTCTTGCACGGCATCTGTAAAAGTATCCACATAGTTTAAGAAATAACTGTTACCAGACTGATGCTGCACCACATAGATTTTGAAATTTCTTGAGCCCCGCCCTTGAACCAGAACCGATGCTTATCTAAACTACACTTGATGCTTCATTTTATAGGAGAAGGGAATCAGCAGAACGATGGTTCTAGGGGTAATCATCCCGGTGGACAACCTCCCCAAGACGAAGCAGGCAACCGCTGGCGGGCACTGGTAAAAGAGATAAGGCTGTTCGTCTTTGGCTTCATTAGTTCACTTTTCCCTGATTTCCATCACGTTGATTAGCCAAGTAGATGAATAATGCGCCTAGTGACCCCATGAAACGAGAGTGGTTTCCTTTCCTTTTGCTACATGATTAGAATGCTTTTAGGAAAAGGCAGCAGCTCATCTTGGAAAGGCTTTCTAGTTGCTATTTGAGTATTATCTGATGTAGCACATGGAATAAAAAAAGTTGATTAGTTTTTAATAGCTTATTAATACTCTTAAGTGAGGTTAATATAATAAAATCCAATTATGAGCTGGAAACTGTAGAGCGAAGGAGGCGAAAATAGCATTATCACTTCATCTCTATGTCTGTCCACTAAAATAAATAGCATTATCACCTCCCGCAGCCATCTTTCGAAACACCCAAACCATGGTGTTAACATTATGTTGGATTAATTAGTGCCCTTTTGTCGTATGTTTAAAATTTGGTTTAAGATAAACTATTGTTTGCAAATTTAAATTTGCAATTTATATCGTATTTTATATTTAATATAAAATATAATTATTATTTTGTTTTATGATTATATATATCTAACATTAATTTTAAGTTTTCTAAAACCAATCAAACATTATTTACAAAACATATCTTTAAGGTTTTTATTCAGAATCTTATAATAATTTGGGGTTCTACCTTTATTTTTTACTTGTAAAATTTTCTTGAAATTTGGATGAGAGTTTAATGCGAAAATAAGAAGATGAATGTGTCGTAGATGATAATGAAATTATAGAATAATTTATTTGAGGAACACGCCTTAAATGCCGGGAGTACAAACATATGCACTGAATAAAACCCAAGCCCTGGAACTGTGTTTGAAGATCAGCTTGCAATGTAGACTACCGTTCAAAACCCTGGTGTGTTGTTCACATGAAATGAAAGCGCGGTGGTGGTTTTTTTATTGAGGGAGGACCCAAAAGCTGAGAGGATTAGATCCATTTTATGTGGTGGAAGAAGAGCCGGGAGCAGAAAGCAGGTCCGGAAGAAGAATGGTGAGAGCGTGGAGTGATAAGGGAAAACCCAATCGTAGCCAAGGACAACTGGCCGGAAACAATGGCCGTCGCCGGCCACCGGAGAATCGTACTCCGGCAAGTCATCCTTGGCTGCCATCCCGTCTCCTCCTTCTCACGCCACACACTCCCAATCCCATTCCGTCACCCCCACCCAGGCTTTGCCTCCGGTATATATAGAGAAAGAAGCCAGGCCAAGGCGCATCCCCGTCTCATGCTTCCGATAAGATAAATAAGCCCCTCCGATGCTAAGAATAGTAGCCTACTCCACCTTTATTTCTTTATTTAGCACGAAATTTCCCCTATTTTTAGGAACTCCTCCTCGGCGGAGCCCCGGTCGCCTACCAAAACCAGACACCCTTATTTATTTTTTATTAATAATATATTTATTTTGTATATTACCAATTGTAAATAATATAATGATAATAATTAAGAAGCAATCATAAATACATACCCACCTTTTCCCCCCTTGGTGTCCCCATCCCTTGACGATAAGCCCAAGTGGCCCTTTGGCATCCACCTACACAAACTAAAGTTTTTTTTATTAATTGTTTTTTGTTGTGAAAATATTAATTTATTTTGGATGACATTCATTGTGTAATATTTATAAAAATTATTTCATATATTATACTCTAAATTATCCAAAATCGAATGTAATGATTAATTCTTATCTTACATAATATTATTCGTTTCAAATATATAATTATTATAATTTTACATTTTTTTCTTTTGAAAAAAAGATTTCATACAAAACTAAAGAAGTTTATTCTATATATGTTGTACATTTAACTCGTTCATAACCGATATAAAATTTATCTAATATACTTACATTATTCATTTTAGTGAACTGTCATAAATATAAAATAAAACAAATATTCATCATTCAAATTACCAAAAGTTAAAACTTATATCAGTTGTGATAAATCAATATATTTGATGATTTAAAGTGACATAAGTGAATATTTTATCCATTTAATATTTTAAATAATTATATAAAATGTATATCATTTACATTTTGTACTCATAATTAGATATTTTTAATTATTTTTATCATATAAAAATAGAAAAATATAAATTTTTTTTCAAAAAAAAAAATCTCCTTTTGAGTCTTTGCGGTGGAAATTATCCAAGATTATTCATTGGTGTGGATGAGATAAGATAAGATCTCACACTCCATGCAATCCGCTGCATCAACGTGTAGAGTGATCCAGGGGACAAGAAGATACAAGCGGCATTCTTCAAGTTCCATCCATGTCTTCTACTCGGAGGAGACGATGCTCCTGCTGCTTCTGTTCCCGCTTCGTTTTTTCAGGAACTTGGCGTACCAGACGGCGGAGCTTTTAGGGTATCTGGCGAGGTTGTTGATGAAATCGATGTAGACGATGCCGAACCGAACCGTGTACCCTTCGTACCATTCGAAATTGTCGCACCAGGACCAGATGAAGTACCCTTTCACCTCAACTCCTTCCCTGTGATGCACGCAGAGTGGCGGAGAAGAAGAAGGAGAGGTGATCATGGAGGGGGAGTTGTGGGAAGCTTACTGTATTGCTTTGAGGATGTATGCTAGATGGTCTTGGTGATACTTCACCCTCATCTTGTCTCGACAGACATCGTAAGCTGTAAGCCTGCAATCGCTCTTCTCATCCAAGCCTGTGTGCGGTTGGATTCGATACATGAAGATAGAAGGAATGTACTGTAAATTGTAGATCAGATGAGGTAGATTGTGTACCATTCTCTGTGATGTAAATTGGAGGAATGTTTGGATATGTGTTCTTGATGTGAGTGAGGAGCTTGTGTACTCCCCATGGAACCACATACAGCCATGTGGAACCTCCCTGCGATGAAACGAGAGACGATCATGTTTCAGATGATTGGTAGAGAAAAGCAGAGAAGCTTTGGGGAGGAAACAGTAGGCACCAGAGCTCCGATTGGTTTTCCATCTCTTTCAGCTGGGAAGGGGAAAAGGAAGATCGAGTTACTTGGCATTCAATCTGAAGAAGGAGAGGCTTCTGAACTTACTGTGGAAAGCAACCCTTTGATCCTTGTAGTAGGCTTGCTCCGAGTTGGGGTGGTTGTCGTTGGCAACGTAGTTCGCCGTGTAGTAGTTCAGACCGAGAAAATCGATGGATCCCTTGAGCAACTCCGATTCCTCTTCTGAGAATTCCGGTAGGTTAGACGACGGCACAAAGTCTGTCATGCTTTGTGGATACTTTCCGTACAACACTGGCTCCAGATACCTGAAACTCGACAAAGTTTAGACGAGAAGATTTAGAACAAGAGAAATGCATGGGAGTTTGGAGATTACCATCCCATCATGAAATCCATGGCTCGCTTCGAGGCGACGATGTCGTCTGTGGAGCTCGCAACGTAGGGCTCGTACCATTGGCAACACAGAACTATTCCAATCTTTCCTTCTTGATGCTCCTAACATTGAAAAAAAAGAACCCCCCACATCGACGTGATCTCTGATCATATTAAAAACGACAAGGAACAATTTCCTAGTACCTGAAACTTGGTTCGGTAAGAGTGAACCGCAGCTGCGTGTGCGAGGAGAAGGTTCTTGGCAACGATGTAAGCATCCTTAGCTTGATCCGATCCAAGGTTTGAAGTTGGAACATGGACCTTGGGATCATGAATGGCTCTATAAGTAGTGAAGTTCTTCCCAATCTTCTCAGCAGAGGCCACAGCTTTGCTAGGCGGGAATTTCCCTGTAACGTAGCCCGAAGTGCAGTAGCTCCATGGCTCGTTCAAAGTTATCCATGACTTCACACGATCACCGAATTCCCAAAAGCATAACTCCGCAAAGTCGCGAAAATCCTCTCTGAAACATGCATGATCTCATACATAATATACCAAGCAATAGGGAAGATCCGCACGTTAAGAAAAGGCGTACACAATTTTCTGGTTGAGAAACCCCCCATACTCCTTTTCCAAGCAATAGGGAAGATCCCAATGAAACAAGGTAACATAAGGCTCTATGCCGCTGGCAAGAAAGCAATCTATCAGGTCGTTGTAGAACTTGATTCCTTCCCTGCTGATCCCAGCAGTAAGCCGTCCACCTGATGAGGGAAACGAATGCATGTAACTCCAGATCGAAAACCATAGTTTTCTTTTTGTTACAGACAACTACCAGGCAAGACCCTTGGCCATGAAATTGAGATCCGGCAAGCATCAAGCCCCATTTTCTTCATCATGGCAATGTCTTCTTTGTATCTGTTGTACATATCGACTGCGGTGTTTCCGTTGGATCCGTCGAAGATCCGATCTGAATGAACACAGGGTTAAATAAGCTCCGATGGGAATACATTTTTGAAATCGAAATGGTTAAGGGAATGAGAGTGACCAGGAGTCTCCAGTGTGAAGATATCCCACACACTAAGGCCTCTCCCACCCTGTGCTGCTGCTCCTTCAAACTGCAAAATATATCATTATTTTCTAGGGGAAATGACAAGTTTACCCATATAAATGGGCTGAAAATAATAAAAAAGTAAGGTTTGTGGGTAGATCCGCAATAATAGAAGATTTGGAGGACTTGATAATTGAAATTTGAAAAGATATATAGCCGGTAATGATTGGGGGACCTTAACTTGTGCTTGCATGGAAGATGGCGGTGATTTCACGAACCTGATACGAAGAAGTGGCTGTTCCGAATACGAAATCTCCTGGAAAATCATCACGTCTGATCCAAGTATTGTCATCTTGATCCTTCTGCTGTTCCAAATTTTTGTTCTCCACCTTGATGGATTTGCTCACAGCCATTGCCTCAGGGCGAGGATTGTTGCCGCAGCTTTGAAAATCCGGTTGGTTTATGTAGGTTTTTGGTGGCGTTTGATGATCCCCATTCACGAAATAATCCGAAATGTCGATCGTGGAAGCTGAAAGTAAGGGGATGTCTCGGTATTGTGGGGAGAGCAGCTGGTATGTAAGATGTTCGACGAAATGTCTGCAATTTGATCTTTATGGTTGCCGCAGTTTCGAAACTCCGGAGCCATGTAGTGTCTGAGTGGAGACTGATGATCCCTACTGACCAATTGATCAGACGACGTGATCATGGAGGATTTCGCAGTACAGCTTGATGAACAACGCGGATGTAAGGTGCTCGACAAAATGTCTACTTGGTTGCCATGGATGAACTCATGACTCAGGAGCAAACTATGGAGTTCGGGGAAAGAAAGAGGAACCCACTGCGCAGCCAGCGTCGTCACCATATCCCTGAAGTCCGATCTCAACCCTTTCAACACAAAGATATTGAACTCTGAAAGCGTAATTGGCCTGCCAGCCGCCGCCATCTGATCAGCCAACGCCCTGGCCTTGTGCAGGTACGCTGTTGTCGCCATATCCCCCTGTTCAAGACTGTAAAGCTGATGCGTAACTTCAAGAACTCGAACATACGAAGCGTCCACTCCATTCACCGGAGTTGCAACGACGCAACCATCATCAGGATGCTCACCCTTTTCTTCTGGCTGCAGGTCGGTGAAGCGATTCAAGCAACGGGCGATGAAGTCAGGCAACAACATGGTTGAATGAAGTTTGCACTACAGGTATAGTTTTACTAAGCTGCATATCTCTATATACATGTATGGAGAGAAAAAGAAAGTGGCACACGAGGAACATCGGAGAGACTACATAAAGTTGGCTCCTTGCTCATCACGTTCGTCTGAGAAGCCCCATGCGATTCTCGTTAGCACAGATGTGTTTCTTTAAAATGGGCCTGCAGGGTACTTATTATCGATTTTCTGGATCCAGGCTTGGGCCTGGAATCATTGTTGAGTTGGGCTCAATGCTTCTAGAACAAAGGGAGGTAATTTATGCTTCTAGAACAAAGGGAGGTATTTATTTCTTCAAGGTGAATGAGTGGATGATAATGTATTGTTACGTATAATAAAAATTAGTTTTGAAATTATGTAAATAAAATTAATTTGAAATTATAAAATTATTTCATAAAATATTATAAAATATTATAAAATGTAATAACATAAATTATATATTGTAAATTTAATATATTAAATTATTATATAAATATAATTTTTTAATTAATTTTTTATTTAATCAATATTACTCGTGATTTTGAGTTAATATTTTTCATAATGGATTGAATTAGGTTTAACTTATTGTAGAAATATTATAAGAGATCATTTCAATCCTGCTACTGTGACATTTTCATATGGGCTGGGCTGTTACGTATTGTAATTAATGGGCGTAATGGATTACGTGTGTTCCAGTGGCTTTATTAAGGATATTAATTAATAAATGAATAAAGATACCAGCTGTTCTCCGCCAGCGCGCTCTGATTTTGACAGTTTCTTGCTTTACAAACTCATTGTCTTCTAGATCTCAGCAGGCGTCATCCGCTACGTCTCTGGTGTAAGTGCATTGATTTTTTGCTCGTAGCTACGGTGAAGATGATTCGAAATCGAATTTTAATGTAAAATGTTTGAACGATGGTGGCGATTCTGGCCGTCGTGCTGTGTGAATTAGTCTTTTAAGTTGTATTTTACCCTGTATGTGAATTCCTGTTAGCCAAACAAGCTGTAGCTATGGTGATGAAAGTCATTGGAATCAGTTTCCTGTAGATAGTTATTGTACGGACGCTCTATACCACAGAACGTAATGTCGTCTGCAGTTTTTTTCGTTTCGTTGGATTTTTCGTTCTTTCTTTTTTTTTTTTTTTTTTTATCACTGCAGTTTAGTTTTTTTTTTCTCTAAAAAGCTTTAGCCTTTGTTCTGCTCTGATGGAATTGGATAAAAATTTTCATTTCAGCCTTTCCATTAGTTATTAGCACAATGTGGAAGTTGAAAATCGCTGAGGGTCAAGCCCATGGTTGCGGACGTTGAATGAGCATGTTGGACGTCAAGTTTGGGAGTTTGATCCTAATGTTGGTTCACCTGAAGAGCTCGCGGAGATTGAGAAGATGCGAGATCAATTCCGCAGCACGCGATTCGAGAAAAAACATTCCTCAGATCTTCTCATGAGGCTTCAAGTTCAGTGAGCCAACTATATGCACTTGAACTTCTTTTGAGGTTCTTAAAATAACATGTTCCATGTTCTGAAGTTTGCTCTGATTCTATTTTTGGTTCTTTGTATTTTCTGAAACAAAAGTTCCGCACAAAGAAGTAGGTTGTGGTTATGAAGTAATCTTCATAAGTCTATCTTCTGAATAATAGTTACGGAAGGAGAACCCAGGAGAAAAGAATTTGCCTCAAGAATATGTGCAAAACATTGAAGATATTACAGAAGATAAAGTTGCTAATACTTTGAGGAGAGCCATCAGCTTCCATTCAACATTGCAGGCTCATGACGGTCATTGGCCTGGAGACTATGCTGGTCCGATGTTTCTTTTACCAGGCCTGGTACGTGTTGACATTTCATTTTTCTGTTCCACTCTGTCAGGCCAAATGAGGAGGTGCACGCAATTCAGCTTGAATTATCCCTGCATCCTTACTCTTCATATTGGAAATAAGCCCAATATGCATGAACATGTGATTAGCCCCATATAGTAAAAAGAAAACGAGGTTTCCCGTTATTTTCACTGGTTGGCACCAAGAATTAACTCATATGATTTTCATCTGAAATCAATCGTGGAATCTCAGTCTCTTTGGCTCCCAAATATTATTCTGAGATATTCAGAGCAAGCTATGGAAACGTGTGTACATTACTTATGTTTTTTCCCCTCCTCTTGCAATAGGTTATTACATTGTCTATCACTGGGGCATTAAATGCCATTCTGTCAAAAGAGCACAGGCGTGAGATCTGTCGCTACCTTTACAACCATCAGGTGACGACTGTGTTAGATGTTATCAGCAGCCGTTGGCTTGGAGTTATGTTGTAATTTATAATATTTCCTGAAGCATTCTAGAGTTAGATGATGACGCATAGTTTTGCATTTCCAACAGAACAAAGATGGTGGATGGGGCCTTCATATTGAAGGACCAAGCACAATGTTTGGCTCTGCTTTGAACTATGTTACACTGAGATTGCTTGGAGAGGGAGCAAACGATGGAGATGGAGCAATGGAGAAAGCCCGGGACTGGATTTTAAATCATGGAGGAGTTACAGCAATCACATCCTGGGGAAAGATGTGGCTCTCGGTTAAAATTACCTCTTAAATATTTTAATGTATTGATCTGTGAGGTGCTCTCTGTTTCTTTTCATTATGGTTTTCTTTCGATTTGTTTAGGTACTCGGGGTTTTTGATTGGTCTGGAAACAATCCTCTGCCACCTGAGACGTGGCTGCTTCCGTATTTTCTTCCTTTCCATCCAGGTTTTATTGCCTCCCTTGTTCATATACGCACATATAACTTTTCACCCTATTTTTTGATGTTACTTTTTATTGGTAGCTATAATAAACTACTCCCACTCACAAGAAGCACTTCGTTGCATGGCAGGAAGGATGTGGTGCCATTGTCGAATGGTGTATCTCCCTATGTCCTACTTATATGGGAAACGGCTCGTAGGGCCCATTACGCCAACCGTCTTATCACTGAGGAAGGAGCTTTATACGGTTCCATACCACGATGTTGATTGGAATAGAGCCCGTAATGAGTGTGCAAAGGTTAAAAAAGTATTCCTGTTTATAGTTTTATAATTCAACCTCTAAAAGATTAACAGTCTGAGGTCATCCAGAATCTTCATTTTTCATTATTTTTCTGGCTTAATTTCCATGCTGACTATTTATATTCTCTCTTTGTACAGGAAGACCTATACTATCCACACCCTTTTGTACAGGATATACTTTGGGACCTTCTTCATAAAGTTGTGGAACCTGTTTTAATGAACTGGCCAGGGAAGAAGTTGAGAGATCACGCACTATCTATGACTATGGAGCATATTCACTATGAAGATGAAAATACCCGTTACATATGCATAGGACCTGTAAACAAGGTATTTCTGACAATTTTTATATTGCGACATCAAAACAAATTGAAATTGGGATTCCATATATTATAGGATATTCTAACAGTTATTATACCCTTAGGAAGGTATTCTATGCTTCATTGTCCTTTTCAAACTAAACTACTATGTAACTATTCACTGTGAAGCCGTTTGCCAAGTGCTCCATTGTGCACAGATATAAATCTACAGTTTGTTAACATCTGATGTAACATTTGATTAAATGTTTGTAGGTGCTTAATATGCTTTGCTGTTGGGTGGAAGATCCGAATTCAGAAGCTTTTAAGCTACATCTTCCAAGAGTCTATGATTACTTGTGGATTGCAGAAGATGGCATGAAAATGCAGGTTTGCATGATAATGGAATAGAGTTTGAATCTTTTTGTTTTTTTTTTTGGGGGGGGGGGGTGTTGTCTCTATGAGCATGGTTAAATTCAATTTCTGTTTTGTTTTGGCTAAAAGCGCTTCACACTTAAGTGTCTTTAATGTGTTTTGCATTCCTTCTGACCATAATTTGGGTTCGTTTTAAATTTTTTGTATGTGTTTTGGTGAGCTAGCAGCAGTTCCGCAGTTGGCAATGCAGTGATAGATACTTATGAAGCAAAGCTGCATTTCTGACTCTGCTATTCTGTACCTTTTTTTTTGTAAGGGATACAACGGAAGTCAATTGTGGGATACTGCTTTTGCAGTTCAAGCGATAGCTTCTTCAAACCTTGTGAATGAATTCGGCCCAACATTAAAACGGGCTCATGAATACTTAAAAAAGTCACAGGTTAACTTTCATTTTCCGTGATGCTGTTCCATATTTATCTGGTTACTTCGAAAGTTCGTGCTTCTTTTATCCTCCATCCTGAATATCATCTTAAGGTCTTAGACGATTGCCCTGGAAATTTAGCACAATGGCACCGCCACATTTCTAAAGGTGCTTGGCCATTCTCGACAGCAGATCATGGGTGGCCTATTTCAGATTGCACTGCTGAGGGAGCGAAAGTAAGTAACTCCAAGAATCGGTTTTTCCATTTCTGTTTGACCACAATATATATGCCAGGTTCACTCACGCTAACCAAACTATAAATCTTTAGGCAGTCCTCTTGCTGTCAAAGTTGCCTAGGGAACTGGTAGGTGACCCAGTGGAGTCAAGGCGTTTATATGATGCAGTTAACGTTATTCTCTCTCTTCAGGTGCCTGCCTTTTAATCTGAGATTAAATTATAAGGTTTCAAGGACTAAGCATTTACTGTTGAGTTATTTTGGCTAAGCATTATATTGCATGCGACATGCTTTTCAATACATTATGAAGCTTCTGGATAAATTGCCACTAATGGTGGTGTTATTTTTCGTATTTTTTATATCAATTAACCCATAATGTGCTATTCTGCAGAATCCAGATGGCGGCTTTGCAACATATGAACTGACAAGATCCTATGACTGGTTGGAGGTATATTCAATTTAGTCTATTGGAACTGGCCACCTAAATCTTGGGTTTTTCTCATTACAATAGTAGAGTACGCCTTAAGCAGACACTGCAAGGTCGTACTTCATCCAAATTTCCATTTGGATTGATGGAAACAGTGGCATATGGCTTCCTGCTGGATCAATGGAATAGTGAACTACATTTTTGCTTTTTCCTGCTGTGCTTTTATGCTGAGCCATTTAGATGCCTTATTTTGCAGTAATGATCTTCAGTAATGCACGGAACACATTTTTACTCCACAGTTTTTGTAATTATGAATTGTTCAATGCCTGTCATGTGAATCTGTAATCTGAAGCCTACTCATGTTTTTTCTGTGATTTTTTCTGCATCAAGCTTATTACATTTTAATTTTCTTTATGCTTTTGTAACAGTTGATTAATCCAGCTGAAACCTTTGGCGATATAGTCATTGATTATCCGTAAGACATCTCTTTTCCAAGTTTAGCATTCTTTTGGCATTTATTACTACCCCGTATGTAACTTCGCAAGCCAGTCCTTCCAGTTGTAGGCAATATTCTTTTCGAAGTTTCTGCTTATCTTAACTTTGTGACGGTGTAGATATGTTGAATGCACTTCAGCTGCAATTCAAGCATTAACAGCGTTTAAAGAATTGTATCCTCAGCACCGGAAGGAGGAAGTCCAATCCTGTATCGAAAATGCTGCAAAATTTATCGAGAGAATTCAGGCATCTGACGGCTCCTGGTCTCTTTCCCTCTTTACTCCATGGCATTCTTCTAATTTGTGGAACTATGATGAATGTTTAATTTTCTTATTCTATCCATGTTCTCCCCTCAGTTAGTCACTCTAATCACTACCTTCAGTGACCTCTTACCACATGTCTGTTTTTTTAACATTTGAATTTATTATTATTTTTTAATATTACAAATCTGTTGCAGGTATGGTTCATGGGCGGTTTGCTTCACCTATGCTATTTGGTTTGGTGTAAAAGGCCTCGTGGCAGCTGGAAGGAACTTCACCAATTCATCTGCTATTCGTATGGCCTGCAAGTTTCTTCTCTCTAAGCAGACTCCTAGTGGTGGCTGGGGGGAGAGTTATCTTTCATGCCAAAACAAGGTCAAGGATCTATCTCATTTCTGGATCAACTTCTTTTGCGTTCACCTATTTATTGTGTACGGCGTAAATTTCAACTGCATGTTGTTGATTAGTTTTCTGTTTTTCATTTGAGAACTCCAACCATCTGAATCCAATTTCTTTGAGTACGTGATGAGCGTGTTGCAATGTGCTGAGAATCCTAGTCAGTTTATTCGTTTATGTTGTTCCATGTTGAGAAAGTGATGAAGTGGAACTTTCTCTATGAAGGTTTATACAAATTTAGAAGGAGACAGGTCTCACATAGTGAACACAGCATGGGCAATGCTGTCTCTCATTGCAGCCGGGCAGGTATACTCTTCTGGCATCTAACCTTGAAATTAGCTTTTCCGAGTTTTCCACTTCAAAAGTCTTTCATGATGTAAATTCTGCATTCTCTTTCGTCTCTCTGTGAAGGCGGAGAGAGATCCGTTGCCACTCCACCGAGCTGCTAAAGACCTTATAAACTGTCAATGTGAAGATGGAGATTTTCCTCAGCAAGTCTGATTCTTCGCTTGAAAAACCTGGCTTTCCTTGTCACACTCCGTCTCAGAAGCTCTCTCTAATTTCTGCTGTTTGTTTGTTTGTTTGTTTGTTTTTTTCTTCAGGAAATCATGGGAGTGTTCAACAGAAATTGCATGATCACATATGCTGCATACCGAAATATATTTCCAATCTGGGCTCTCGGAGAATATCGATCGCATGTCCTACTTGCGCAGTGATGAACTCCCTCCCCTATCAGGTGAAACGCTCCTCGCAAAGTGATCAGCAGCCAGAGTAAGCCATTTCTTGAGTTCTCTATCAATCTGCATGCTGTGCAGCTGCTGTGTTAATCCATGGAGATGTTTGCATGCTAAATCCCTTTTAGAATCGACTGTCCGCGCTCTTCCCTCATCTGTAATGCATGCGGATGAACGAGTGCTAACTGAGAGAGCATCCCATGTCGATGCTCCTTGGTCACACTGTTGGGATGCTTTGACAGTTCACAATGGCGAATTATTTAGAGCTTTGGCCATGGGGCTTTTATTATCATTTTCTAAACCGTTTTGTATGATGCATACCGAACTCCGGTTCGAACTTGGCTTTTATTACTAGTTGGCTGCAATGATATTACATTTAACTTCAGGAAGATACTCCAATGGAGTCCATGCATCTCCGATCCCCACGTTCCTTACCTACTTGTCCCGCTCATCGCCGGAAAACCGGTGCTTCCGGTCGCAAAAACGGTGTTTCCATGACAAAAACTCTCCCTCGCGGTGGCCGGGTTATAGGTTGTGCTCCCCGAATTGGTTGACAGAAGAGATGAAGCGTTGAGGAAGATCATGTGGTCAGAGACTGGACTCTCCATCTCATTACTAGAAAAGCATATGGTTCTCCTATCGAGCGGTTCGGGCGGTGAGAATGGGAGCCGGTTCAACAAGCCGTTTTGCTCCATTTTCATCAGGTCTGCCCGTACAAAGCCATTAATCAAAATACTTCATTTTTTTTCAGATTAATCCAATAGAAAACTGAAAGCAAAGAAGGCTATGAATTTCTGGAGATTTTAAAAAAAGAGACCGTAGAAGGAAGAGGAGGCGTGTGGAGGGCGAAGCCGGATTGTCTCCACGTGCAGCCTCCGCCGCCTTGCGTTGTGATCGGAAAGGCGCCGCCGGCAGCTTCTTTTCTTATCATCAAACTCAGATAACGCATGGAACCTTCGAAAGATCAACACATTCCCCCCACCAGTTGAAAATTACAAGCCATGACTGCTACACGGGAAAAACGCAAAACTAGGAGATGTGTACCTGCTGCATTGTTGGCAGAACCTGCTCTCCATCCCCTGCACAATAACCCTAGGACTCTTGGAGTGATTCTCGCAAATCCTATGCCTTCGATGGTAGCCCTTGGCTTCTTTGAGATCCACACTGCATCCTTCAACTTGACAGCAAGGATTCCCAGCATGATGAGCAGAACTCGAAATCTTGGGTTTCTTGGGGAAACAGCAAGGGGAGAAGACTTGGGTTTCTTATATGGAGGCAAGCATCCCATCTGATGGGTTGCCATAAGATAGTTTGAAGAAGAAGAAGAACAACAAGCTGCTCCATGATCATTCGATCGCGAAACTGAGAAACATATCTGTTTCTGGTTTCCATCGTGCACAACAACATCATTCCATTCCAGCTGACTGCTCCCCATACAGATGCCCTTGTCCTCCATCAAGTATGAGAATTTCATGCAAGGGAAAATGGGAAGAATTCAAGGTGTGATCTGAAGCTTGGGATTCGGGGATGCAAACCCTAGAATTTAAAGGCAAAGATATAGGGTAGGGTACGTAGGGTTGGTGGGAAGCAGTGGGAACTGTTTCCCTCCGGGGAACGGACTTCACACACCCCATCGGAGCAGAGAGAGTCCCCTAGGCGTAGGCAAGATATTGATTGATGACAAATAGCAGCTCATTTTTCGTGAAATTCAGTCTGGAGCCAGAACCATGACAAGGGTTTTATTGCATGTACAAGGATTTATGTTCTTACTTTCTAACAATAATTCAGAACACCATGTTCATAAAGTTTTGACCTTTAAAAACATCAACTCCCAACAATAATACAAATGCTCAGAGGTTGTTGAATAATTCAAAACAGAACCCAAAATGAATGTCAAATTGAACATCAATCCACCCCTTTGAAAAAAAAATGAACATTAAAAAATGAATCTAGGGTTGAAAATCCCTGCCGCCACAAAACGTTAAAACCTAATCTAATTAAAAAACCTCCCACATGCTTAGCGACATTAATTACCCATAGCCAATGTCAATAAGTTACACAAGTAAATGCACTTAAATGGCCTCTTGCAAAGTGCAGCAGGCAGTTTAATTATTGATCAGGGATTAGGTTGATTTACCCAAACAAACATCTATTCGTTTGGGGTTAGCCGCCATCAGTAGCTGAAAACCCAGAAATTATTGGTTGAAGGTATGAGTTGCAAATCGTGCTAATGGAGGAGCTTAGATGCTGTAGTAAAATAAAAAAAAAATGATGTTGAATTTAAAACTTGAGAGTTTTATTTTGTTGAAATTAAGAATTCCATAAGTTATATAAATACATGTAAAATCTAAATACATAATAAATGTAAATTACATTAAAAAAATTAAGATTAATTCATTAATATTCATCTCTATTTTCTGATATACTTTATTTCTCTCTTAAATCTAAATTGTTTATTATAATACTTGTTCATTTCATTGTATCATCACTTTTCAACAGTTTTATTCTGAAAATAATCATTTTTTTCATATACATATTATTAGATGCATTTTCCAAAGAGACCGACACCTCATATGAAGCTACTACCAGAGTATGACATTTGTCACCTAACTTAGCCGTGCACCAGGTTTAGAAGCTTAAAGATAAAGAACTCGCAACCCTTGCCACAAAATAGTGTGTATGGGTGGATCTTTGCTTCGCTTTCTTGCTCGGATGCCGGATGACCACGTAGTTGCTGAGCCCTTTGCTCATCTCCTGAAAACTGAGATTCTATTTCGTTATCTTTTTAAAACAGAAGATCAAAAACATAAGGTGTTATAGAAATCAGGGTTCTATACTGTGCTTTGTTGAAATTCAAGATCAGATGGATTAGACAAACGCAGACATGAAGCCCAAACATAAGAAATGTAAATTACATTATAAAAAATTAAGTCCAATCAATTAATTGATCTGTATTTTATTATATATTTAGTTATTTCATTTTCATTTTAAGATGTGAGGTTGTTTACTTTAACATATTAATGAAATAAAAACAAAGGATACGGTGGGGCTTTCTGTTTCTGGTTCATGAAGTTTGATTTCAATTTTCGTATAATTTCTTTCCATGGTCATAAGCAATCTTAGAGGTTACTCTGGTCTTCTGCAAGTTGTGCTATCGGGTAAGTAGCTTTTGGTCTTTTGGGTAGAGTTGGTAATGAGGGTGGCTTTATGACCTGATCGTTTTGCTTTATCACGCCGAAGGGTGATGGGGCGTTGCTTGGTGAGGTTTCTGGTGGGAAAATGGACGATGCGTGATCGCTCAGGCAAAGGATTATCTTACAAAAAGAACCCTAAAGGAAAAGCTTGCGTATCTGTAAAGAGGGCCACAACTTGAGCATGTGGTGTTCCAGACATCTCCACCCACTTTCCACCTTCAAGATCTTGATGTCTCTGCTTTTCTGCGCTCGCTTCTTAACCCTTTTGCTTAATCACCAAATGAACATGATCGTTACCCATGACAATGGTAGCACGACGAGATTATTAACTCAATCAAAAGGTTAGATACAATTGATTACTATTAATACGATTAAGATTTTTTTGTGTAATTGTAGTTAATAATTAGATTATAAATTAATTTAATTTTTGTTGTCTAAATCCAATGTATCTTTTTGTTTTTTTAAATCATAATTAAAACCAATACGAAAACTCATATTGATCACCCAATGCAAGTTAAATAATATGATACTATATTGAAATTAAAGATATTATATGTCGAGTATGGATTATATTAAAAAGTTTAGATTCCATGAATTACTAATGATGTTTAATTTATTATATACTTGACCATTATAATTTCATTTACGATCATTTGTTTTAATAGTATGTGTTACTGTTCCGTGCACATAGTAGCAAAAAGAGATATCAAGATACAAAGAGATATAGTAGATGGAAGAGAGGAGACCCACCTTGAGGTGCAAGTTATGAGCTCGTTACCAACTGATATGGATTAAAACCAAGAATATGGTGCGAGGAGGATGCATAGTCACAGCTTATTTACTCAAACAATGTCTTTTTTTACTGTTAAAATGATCACCCACCACCGATTTCGCTGTTTATTTGGGAGGTGTTAAAGCAACATAAGGGGCAAAGAGGGCGTCACCCACTATGCAAAAGCTTGGTTGGATCTCGCTTTTGTGCTTCTTTATATACACCCACCTTCCAATTCCCTCGTCATTCACTACTTCTTGCGTCAAGAAACACACTCCAGTAGTGGTTTCAATGGCTGTTTGTGATGAACTGGTTGTCTGTAAAGCAGCCTTGATCTTCGCAGTCTCAAGATGGTTCCTATCTCTCGCTCTGAAACTCTTCAGAATGAGCTTCGCCTCCTCTGTATCTTCACAGACTGTTTATTCTTCATCTCCTGCTTGTTGTTCATCCAACTTGAAGATCATCGCGGAGAGCATCGTGCTAACTACTCTCGGAAACATCAAAGGCCGGAAGTCCGAAGACCAGGACTCGTCGTGTGCAGTCTGTCTCAACAAGCTGAAGGAGAGCAGCCAAGTTTGGGAGCTGATCAACTGCAGCCATGTGTTTCATAAGGAGTGTTTGGAGAGATGGGTGGCTTGCGACAATCGAATGTCGTGTCCGCTTTGTCGGGCGTCTCTTATTCCGGCGAGATCGCCGCCCTCGAATCCACGGCCGCCGGAGCCGCCGAGTTGGGTGGTGGAGCGGATGCTCTACTTCTTCGGAGATGATCTGCTTCTGTAGAGGATGTTGTTTATTCGCAGTAGGCTACTGTCTGTACAGTACACACCATTTACCTTTTTCGATTGTAATTAATAATTTTTAGCCTCGTTCGTACGCTCTTGAACAATATATTCATAAAAAAATGAAAATAAAATTGGTAATTAGGCCAACCTATTAATTACAATAATCTTTGATATCAGAAGCATTCGAACCTAATTTAAAATTGTGATTTAAACTGAATAAAATATCAATAATTAGTATTGATATTATGTAAATAAAATAGTTTTAAATTGTAAAATTGTTTTATGAATAGTATAAAATTATATTATATAATTTAATAAAATAAAATACATTATAATTTTTAATATATTAAATTATTTATAATTTATCATTATTATATAAATGAATTTTAAAAATGGATAAAAAAATGAGTATTATGATTTTTCTAACTGATTTCTTATTTAATTAATTAAACAGATATTTAAGAAATTTAATAATTTTTAAAATTAATAACAAAATCTAAATTTCTGATTTTAGTATAGAATAATTAAAAAATGTTATCTTTAAAAATTAAATAGAATCATTTTAAAAATTATTGAAATAAAACATACCTAACAAATAGGAATTATTAATAAATTAAATAAAAAGATGGATTAATTTGAGAAAAAAATATTTATCAAAATAGTGAGGATTAATTTTATAAGGACCAATTTTTTAGATTTTAAAATATTGAGGATGAAGAATAATATTTTTAAAATAAATTATATTATTTTAGTTTAATTGCGTGGAGAAATTTCTGGGTCGCCTTGCGTTGGGCCCAAGCTATCGGCCCAATATTCTGTTTTTTTTCACTTCTTAATCAGCTTATTCACTTCAATGCGCAAAACCTTAAATTGCGCCTAAATCGCTGTTAAAATGGTGGTTCCCAAAAAAATAAAAATGCTTGTAGAGGTGGAAAAACATGGAGCCATACATATAAATGGAATGCAACTGGTGATTTAGGATTGACGGATGATTGAATGTGTGTTCCAAAACTGATCAGGGAAGAGGGCTGTTCGTTTATTGGAATGGAATGTGGTTTACGGCTATGGTAATGCCTCTCTGCAGATCCAACCTGTCTCCTAACTTCTTTCTTGCAGTCTCTTCTCATCATTTTTTTTTCTTTTGTTGCTTAATTTTAATCTGGTTATTGTTTTCAGTACATTACGCATTTCAGTATAAGTGGTTGATGTTTCCTGCAAATTTGATTTGAAAAAGAGTTGCCGACACGTTTCAGCTTCATTTACTTAACAGATTGATACTGTTTTGTTGGGTAATTATGGAGATCGGAATGGGGTGTTGTGTGTTGTGTTGAAACTGTTGCGGGTTTGGAAACTGGAAGAGGATTGACAAAGATAAAGTTGGATTTTTTTTTTCTGTGTATTTTTGGTTTCAGCAGTTGGGGAATGCTGTTTTTTGAAGCAACCTGTGGGATGGTGGTCGATGTTTGATGATGTTGCGAGAAGATAAGAGGGCCTCTGTTGAATGCAAACGTGATTGATCCCGAGCCGTGTGCTCGGGGATAGTTGGGATAACCAAAACCAATGGCTAGCGTTTTGGAAGCTGAACAGCAGCAAGGGATTCATTCTCCACGATTTTCCGAATGCTTGCCCCCACCTGATGGGTTTATGCAGAAATTCAGGCTGTACGAGACACGATCGGTATCATACTAACCTTCCAGTTTATGATTCATAGAGCATTACTGTAGTTCATGGGACCTGATGGGTCTTCAAGTTTAGGCATTGTAGATGATTGTTTGAAGTGTTTTTGTTTTTGTTTTCCAGAATTTCTATATTGTAGGTAGGGACAAAAGCAGAGCGTTCTGGAAGGTTTTGAAAATTGATAGGTCAGAGCCATCGGAGCTTAATATACGTGAAGACTCCACAACATATACTGAAAAGGAGTGCTCCGATTTATTGAGAAGGATAAATGAAGGAAACAAGGTTACCGGAGGACTCAAATTTGTTACTACTTGCTATGGTCTTGTTGGTATGTTTTGTTAACTTGTTATGTGCAGTTAGACAACCTTGGCCTGATTATACTTCAAATCCCTTAACCTCACCTTTCAGGATTCATTAAATTTCTTGGTCCTTATTATATGTTGATTATTACAAAGAAAACCGCGGTTGGTAGAATTTGTGGTCATGATGTCTATACTATCTCAAAGAGCGCAGTGATTCCACTGTCAAATTCAGCATTAGGATCCACCCGCATCAACAGTCGGATTGAAAACAGGTTAGATGATATATATCTCCTGTTCTCTTTTTTTATGTTTTTAATGCTTTTGTAGCAAATATTATGTGGGATTTTTATTAAAAATTACTATATTATCAAGTGATGAAAATGGCAGATGAGAGTGGGAAAGCATGATACTAGGAGTAAAACATAAAACGGTTGGGGGATTGGAACATATTCAAGGATTGGGTCAAGATTGGAGGCAATGTGTTTGGTGGGCTTGCTGTTTAGTTCCTGCTCTGCAGTTTCTGCCTTCATCATATTTTGGCCCAACGTTTCCACTGTTTTGGAATGCACTCCACCAGTGCATGCTATTTTAGATCCTGAGTCATTAAGGGATAATGGCGCTCCATCCATTTCTTTACTACTATTTATTTGAAAACCATTTGTGAGCAGAGTATGTTTCGTTCAGTCTTAGCTAACGCCAGAATTGCATGCTCTGCTAGTTATTTATATCTTTTCGTTCTTTCTTGGACCAATTTTTGTCATGATTAATATTGACCAGCATGATTTCACGGACAGATACAAGAAGCTCTTATGCATGGTGGATCTGACAAAGGACTTCTACTTTAGTTACTCATATAATGTGATGAGAAGTCTACAAAAGAATATTTGTGACGTCGAGAAGGGAAAAATCTTGTATGAAACAATGTTCGTGTGGAATGAATTTCTTACTCGTGGAATACGAAGTATTCTTCAGAATACCATATGGACTGTGGCATTGGTGTACGGCTTTATTAAGCAGGTGAACTTCTTCCTATCGTGAGATGCCATTTCCTTTTTTCAATCTCAGAACTAAGAAGTTTATATCAGGGTATGAATCATGGGGTATACATATCTCTCGGTGGATTTCCCTCTCATGCTTTTTTTAACTATCCATATGCGCCTTCTTTGATGGATATTATTTTGAAATGTTTTGTTGCTGAGAGTTACACTTCATGTTTCCATGTCCGTGAATGGATGGGTCTGTTTTTGAAGTTCGAATATCTTAATTTTGAATGCCATAAAATGTTCAATACAGGATACTATTTCTGTGTCGGGAAGAGACGTCAAACTGACTCTCATTGCCAGACGTTCAAGACATTATGCAGGGACCAGGTAAATGTTGGGCTGATAAAATGACAATCTTTTAGTAAACTGAGTGCATATTGAATAGCTTTTCTTTGTTGAATTCTTTCTGTAATATATGAATAATAATTATCCAAGAATCATCTCCGAAGGACTAAGTAGACATGGAAATCACAATACCATAATATGGCATCTCTGGGCATAGGCTACTGCTATTCACTTTCTGGATGTAGTTTTCAAAAATTTGTTTCTTCTGTCTTCTTCAGCAGCTGATGCTAGGTGAATTCCATGTAGCATCATCGCTTTTTTTCATAATTATTAGTGACTTTTCGTAGAAAGTTCATCATCTAATTTTGAACCATTCCTAAAACGTTCCATTATGTCTTAAGATATTTTATGAGGATATAATGTTGACGGGGTTTTGTTCTAAGATTTCTATGGCCTTGTGGCTGATCTGTTATCTCCTCACCTCTTCTCACACTTATGGATATCATAAGAGAGTATCTAGCAAGTTGTTTCATCACCAGTTAGCTTTTCCGCTGTTGCATGCTGACTTTAGATGCTTGCTTCTGCAGATATCTAAAACGTGGTGTCAATGAAAAGGGAAAAGTGGCTAATGATGTTGAGATCGAGCAGATTGTGATGGAGGATGTTCCTGAAGGCATCCCCGTGCAAGTTAGCTCAGTCATCCAAAATCGTGGATCAATACCACTATTCTGGTCACAGGAAGCTTCCCGTTTAAATCTGAAGCCTGATATCATATGTATGATTAATCCAGCACATTTTTCTCCTTTGTTGTGCTAAAACATCCTTCTTTTATCAAATTGAATATCAGTTTCTCTTTTTCAGTGTCAAAGAAGGACCAAACTTATGAAGCTACCAGGATGCATTTTGAAAATCTGGTGGAGCGATATGGAAACCCCATCATAATTTTCAACTTGATTAAGGTGGGAGGCTTATAGCCCTGCTTTTAATTGATGCACCAACTGTGCTGAATACTAGAGATCTTGTTACTCTTTGTCTACAGACAACTGAGAAAAAACCTAGAGAATCCGTCCTTCGTGCAGAATTTTCTAATGCTATTCAAGCCATTAATAAGGATCTATCTGAAGAAAGCCAACTTAGATTTGTACATTTGGACCTGCATAAATACTCGAACAGGTACTTGGAATATATTTTTTTCTGTCATTCATCTTTTTGCTGTATAAAGCCTAATATTGTTGGTTCTTTCTGGTTTTCAGCAGCAAGTCAAAAGATGCTTTACTTCTTTTGGGGAAGGTGGCTGCCTATGCTTTGACACTAACCGGATTCTTCTGTTTCCAAATCACACCTGGCATGCTATCTGATCAGTGGATTAAATGGTCTACTCTCGAGTGAGTTCCTTGAAGTCCTTCAGTTCCCTTTTTTTTTATGGCACCACTATTTAATCCCCTTTGCTCTTGTCCATGCATGTTGTTCCCTAAAAGCAACAACTGCCTGCAAGAAACAGAGATTTTTTTTTTTTCTGTAGCAGAAGAAAAAGAGATTATTATACTGAATTAAAAATTTCTGTGAAAAATGTCAACCAAACCAGCAGTATCCTTCCGTATCTTCTTCAGAATTTGTTTTATAGTTAACGAGATCTTGCATCTTATTTTTAAAAAATAGTTACAATAAGCGTCTTGTCTTTAATTTATGGCCTTCTCATTACATTTTAGTCATGAATAGGTACTATTTCTAGAACTATCATTGATGTGTCTTTGGAATTTTGTTGCTCCCAGCATGTCTGGTTCAGCTTACAGTTTCATTGATGCTTTGGAACCCAATGAAAAGGAGACCAACGGTGTCGGCTCAAATGAAAAGTCCAGCAGGACTAATAGTACTGGTGACATCAATCCTTCTGTGAAGCCACTATTGACGCAAAAGGGTGTGCTTCGGACAAATTGTATTGATTGTTTGGATAGGACAAATGTAGCACAATTTTCATATGGTTTGGTTGCTTTGGGGCATCAGTTGCACACCTTAGGCTTAAGATCCTCAACAAAGATGAACCTCGAAGATCCTTTGGTTGAAGAACTCATACGTTATTATGAAAAGATGGGTGATACTCTTGCGCAGCAATATAGTGGATCTGCTGCCCACAACAAGGTAAAAGAAAATGCCATTTCTCATATTTGAACTCTTATTAGTCACAATTTGTCATTCATGTGAACTATGCCCCGTTCTTCTCATATATCTAATATTTACATAATAGATTTTCTCGGAGCGAAGAGGCCAGTGGAAAGCAGCGGCACATTCCCTGGAGTTTTTGCGAACTCTTCAAAGATATTACAGCAATTCTTATGTGGATCCAGATAAACAAAGGGCCATTAA
The DNA here is from genome assembly GCA_002189035.1 of Utricularia gibba. Taxonomy (NCBI): domain Eukaryota; kingdom Viridiplantae; phylum Streptophyta; class Magnoliopsida; order Lamiales; family Lentibulariaceae; genus Utricularia; species Utricularia gibba. The sequence goes on along the minus strand of NEEC01000013.1, from coordinate 1,579,349 downwards.
CGTGTGAGTTGGTTGCAGTGGTACTTAGTATCATATATGCCTTTATGTGTACCTGGATTGACCTTGTGCCTCCTCCCTTATAAATGTCCATCTAAACTTGGAGCTGGATTCTTTGCAAGCATGATTTTTTGCTCGGCTTACATGTTTCTGCACGTTTCTTATAATGTGGGCATTGATAGGAGTTCAATACTCGGGCAGTTTTCTAGGTAATTTGCAGCCTAAGCCTAATAAAACAGATCCTTGGGGATCTGGTGCTGAGCAGGGTAATGGCATCAGAGAACCAAAACTGCCAATCAGCGATAAAACCAGAAGGTACGAACCCTATGAATATTCTTATTTCTACCTGGAAATAGGAATATCAAAATTTTTAGTTCTGTTGGAATAACTCAACTTCCATTGGTACTCATATACACCGTTTATTTCCTTTTATCTCTGCAATTAAGTCGTTTGAAGAATTTGTGCTTTAAGCAAAGGCGGTTTTTCTTCTGTCTCATCTTCATTTGCATATATGGTAGGTCACTTTTCAGAAGATCGTTTTCAGATGGCAATATTCTTCATGAAAACTCACCTTCATCAACAGCAGACAATAACAAGGATTTCCCTGGTGCTGCTTTCTTGGATGCGTCAGAACAAAGGGAGAATTTCGAGTCTGCACCTGAAATATCCGCATCCCAAAGAGGGTTGGCATATTCAAGGTTCGGGACTTCTCTTACCTCGTCTGGATTTGGCTCTATCTACATATCCCATTTAGATACCCCTTCCGGTTATGTTGTCTAAATTTGAAAACTCGAATCCCAAACTTGGTCCTACTTACTTTTGCCTCATTGCTCTTGGATTGTGCATGTGAAGATGCATTTCTTCGATGCATGCAAGGGTGCTTCTTGCGGAAATGCGCAGAGATAGATATTCTGAGAATGAACCCGGGGAGCCAATCACCTGCTCAAACTTTGTGGACTTGGATTGGCTCTCTTCCTCTGGAAACTCATTCGACGAAGAGTTATTTGAAAGGTACTTCTTCTGAATTCCTTCATATATATACTTGATTTTTTTTTATAAAGCTTGAAATTTTATGCCACTGGGATTGATTGGAAAACTGACATTCGAAACTGTAGCATAGATGTATGTACAATATGGTTATCTCCCAAGCAACATACAGCTCAACAGGCTGAAAGTGGAATGAACAAAAAGAAAAACTCTGAAGATGTTTATTTTTCGTCATCAGATCATTCCTGGGAGGGACTCCAGCAACATCAAGGATGTCATCGGAAAATGTTATCAACGTGCCGGTCCACGAAATAACACCATCTACCAATGATTCCATCTCCAGAACACAGCCACAGGCAAGTCTACATATTTTGATCACTCTGACATGAATCCCCAGCTTCATAATGCCACCTTCATGCATCTGTAGATGAGTGATGGCCCTGAAACTGAAGTTGGGTTGTGTGAAACAACCGACAACGAAGTCCCTGATGGATTTTCAGACAGTTTTGTGCAATGGGTAGCCCACGGAGAAGCATTTTTCCATTAACTGTTTCAATCACATTCAACTCCTTGGCTACCTGCTGAGCAAGAAGGAAGCAAGCACCCTGCAATCAACTCAGCATCTTGAAACAAGTTGTCTGAGATCCTCCATTGTTTAGCCTTGTTTTTCCATTTCCAATGCTCGCATGTTTGGCTGCCAGTCGGAGACTTGGGCGAGGGTGTATATAAATAATAAACTTGAGCTATCAATTCTTTCTGAACCATTTCATTCTGCTTCAGGGGCAACTCCACGAAGACAAAGCAGAGAGTAAGATTGGGAGATGAAGCCACTTTTATAGCTGCACAGGTACTGTAGTGTACTCATAGCTGTCAATCTAACTGGGCCACTGGAGCATGTAAATGGGCCTATGTATCTTTTTTCATGATGAGCCTGTATCTTTTTTCATGATGGGCCTACCAGCCCAGGCTTCTTTCATATGCCAATGCAAATACTCAGCCCATTAATTTATTCAATATTAAAGAATACTATAACTAATTTATATAAACATAAACGATTTGAATTATTTAATTAAAATTTATTTATCATTAATTAAAATTATATACAATATTACTAAAATATGCATAATACAAAATTGGAGAAATTTCTATAAAAATAATAAGAGTAATACAATATTTATCGCATAAAATTAATTAAACTTACCTAATAAATTGTTTTTATCACCATGAATATCGGATTAAATAAAAAAATTGATTGATTATTTAATTTTTAATGTTAAATATCATTAATATCAAATATGTAATTAAATATATTATTTAATATAATTAAATGTCAGTAATCTATTAACTTTTTTTAACTAAGTGTATTTTAAAAGACGTGGATAAGACAATAATTTTGTACCGATGTTCTTACTTGATCTCATGTGAATTGGATAAGACAATAATTTTTTTTCTTCAAGTGTACAATTGCACAGGCACTGGAGAAAACAACGTGGATTCAGATACATACTGGAAAAAATTTGATGAGAAGTATCATTTTTCAAGCCAATTCAGCGCCGATCTCTATGCAATGAATCACACTGACTTCATCATCACCAGCACATTCCAAGCGATAGCCGGACAGTGCTCTCTGGTTCTGTATTCGAGAAGATGAATCATCTGTCTCTGTTTTGAATCTCAGGGTCTTCTTCTCGTTTTCTAACTTCAGCAAGAACACCCCTGTACAGTATGAGAGCCAGACAGCATTCGCAATGCCTGGATTAAGGAGACAAGAGGAAGGAATCCAAAGACCTGGAGGACCAAGCATTGTGAATGCTATGTGGCTCGCATACTGCACAGGGGTGTTCTTGCTGAAATTAGAAAGTGAGAAGACCCTGAGATGAGCTCATAGAGAAGCACAAACTGAATGGCCAATTCAGATGGATGGATTTCTTCACAAATGAACCGTTTGGGGAATGGCGAACTGTACAGGTGCATTGCTGACACCAATGGCATCTTCGTGCAGACTGGATTCTACGAGGCTTTCCGCCTGACTCTCATCGAAGTCATGGCCTCTGGGCTGCCTACCTTTTCCACTCCTCACGGCGGCCCGGCAGAGATCATCGTCCACAGGGCGTCTGATTTCCACATCGATCCTTACAATGGTGACCAGGTCGCTCAGATTCTCGTCGACTTCTTTGAGAAATGCCAGAAGAATTAATCCCTCTTACTGGGAAGCCATTGCTGCTAGTGGCCTCAAACCAATCCAGGAGAAGCAAGGAGTCCCCTGCTCTGTTTCCACTCAAAACACCAGCGAAACGTATACCACGTCCTTCTTCCAGGTTCACATGGAAGATCTACTCAGACAAACTAATGACACTGGCCGGAATATACGTACGCTCACTCAAAACATGCTTCCAATGTCGATCAGAAGGGGATCAAGAAATACCTCGAAATGTTTTACGCACCCCAGTACCGGAAAGCCATGAACCTTCCCCAATTTCTTCATCGACAACCCAGAGTGTTGTGGAAGACCGAACTTCCGCCTTGATCAGGCAGCAGCTCCCCGCCGCCTCGGAATAACCGGAATCCGGGATTCAAGACCCTTCTCTGGCCAATAAACTCGAGCTTCTTTCGCCATTGTTGGCACTTAGGGATTGCCCCCTCCCTCCTGAGCAACACGTGATCTGTAAAAATGGAGTTAAAAATCCATTAAAAATTGTTTAATTATCGGATTATAATAATAATTTCTGGTGAAAAACCCTGTCGGCCGTCGGATTCAAATAGATTTCAATTCGGTGGATATTTATTTACCTGCTTTGGAGTTCATATATATAGGGACACACACACACAGGTTTGGTCATCGTTTCTCACGACATGGCAAAAGGAGGGAAGCTCGGAAAGCTCAAGTCGGTTCTCAAGAGAATACAGTTCATGAAGCTCGGCCGCGGCGCCTCCCCTCCGGCATCCGAATCGACCGCCAAGGATCTTCACATCGTCTACGTCGGCAAATCGCGGCGGCGGTACCTCATTTCTTCCGATGTATTGGAAAATCCGCTTTTCCGAGAACTCGTCCACCACGACGCCGCCGCCGCGTCGATAACCGTCGGCTGCGAGGTGGTGCTGTTCGAGCACCTCCTTTGGATGCTCGAAAATTCCGATCTCCAGCCGGAATCGCTCGACGAGCTTGCCCAATTTTACGCCTCCTGAGCATGATCGCAGATCGCGCGTCATTTTCCTGTACGTACGTATTGGCGGTGCGGGGAGGAGGTACCACGGGGACTGGATGGTAATTTACTCATTTTGCACCGCTGATCCCTACATTAGGCCTGATCATAATATATACGTCTTGTCATTAGCACTTATGACACTCATTTGTTTTAATTTTCCCCATCAATTAAATTAAACAAAGATAATTAATTTGAAACATCATGTATTTTGATCCCAGCCTAAGATAAGAGTCCTTGGTTTATAAAATACTATACTTTCTTTTATTTATTAATAAAATTACAGATGAAATAGTTAGTTATCATCAGACTTCGTTATACAATTCGGATACTATTAAGATTATATTTATTTATAAGTGTTATCTATCTAATCATTTCAATTTATGTGTAAATTTAAACTATCAAATATTCTAAATGAATATTAAATATATAAAATTAAATATTAATCTTCTATATTATACTAGATATTAACAAGATGATGGATGTGTCCCCCACCAGCTATTCATATCTGCATGTTACATGTAATAGTCGTCCCATCACACGACCAACGTCACCCTTGTTACTGTACCAAGTAAAAATCCATGATCCAGCTTATAATAGCAATAATGATGAGGAATAATCGAGTGATTATGAACTTAGGCGAAATCCCATATGCTAATCAGGAAACTGAACCAGAGGCTCCGGGTGGACGGGTTTTTGTCCGGACAGGTAGAAAACGCGTAGGGTGTGTATGTCGGACAGGCAGGAGGGAGGCAGCCCATGTGTTGTAGGGCATGTCAAAGTCTTCTGAGCTGTGTTTTGGATTCAAGTTCACGAACCCCTCTTCTCTTGTTCCATCAGGATAGCTAGCTGCCACGCACCCACCACCCGAAACCGCTCTACAGTCACATCAAGATATCCAGGGGCTGTCTCCAAATCTTCATTCCATGATTAAACGCTGTACCTGTGCTTGGGGTAACGAAAATAAGGCTGCGTGGTCTGCAACTGCGGGGATGGATCGGAGCCGGGTGAAGAGGGGTGCTGCATCGGTGCCGAGCCCCCGGGATAGAAAACAAGGGGGGATGGCAGCATCGCATGTGTCCCAAAAGCGCGAACACGACAGGTGGAGGGGGACTGGGAGGGGAGTCCACACGACACGCAGCATTTCCCTGTTGGAAAACGATGAACTTCACTTGAGAATGATTCCTTTTAAACTGCTGGACAATTACTCTAGATACGAATAGGAAGACGAAGTAAGTTACTACCAAAAAACGAAGAAAAATTCTGCATATCTTCCTTTGAAGAATTTTGTCAAACAGTTGGTGTGCAAAACTCTTGATCACTGATCTTACGTTTGTTTGCTCCACGACCCACCCAAAAACCTGCAAGTTCAGAGACACAAAACAAGATTCAGCACTGCTAAACAAAATTCCTCCAACATTCGCTGCGTAAATGTTCGACAGCATAGGGATCGGGCATGGGAATAGCAGACTGGGCTCCTGCCTGAAGGCCCAACAACAACTGGACTTCCTGGTGGCGTTCTGAAAATAATGAATCTTATTTCTGACGCAGATTGTCCACGTAATCAATTTCTTCGATGTATGGTCCACGTCACAGCTGTTCACCTCGGACCCACCGAGTGTTTTTGGCTCTTCTTGTCTTTTTCCTACAAAAACCGGTATATGTTTAGTGCATCTGTAGTAACAATACAACGAAACTCGAACTCGGGTCGCATTCGGTTGTAGCACCAGGAGTGTCTCCTCTGGGGGCCTTTTCGAGCTCCAAACCTCTACTGCAAGTTCGATCTTCAGCTTGGTTATGGTGATGGCATGCATTTCGTTATTCCTGAGAAGATGTGAAGGTGAAACTTGTGAAATTTCACCTTTGGGTAACATGGGTTTTTGGTATGGTGAAAGGGAAATATCGACGCCTTTACCGTTTTCCAGATAGCTTTCACACATGTGCATTCAGGCGCTGTTACAATAAATTCATGAAGCATTGGTATAGATTTTTCCATTATCCCATCTCGTAGCAGTCTCCCAATACCTGGATCTCTCTCACTTTCCGTGATCCTTATCGAGGTTTCTTCCCTTGGATGAGAATTAACCAGGGGCGTGATAGAACCAGGGAAGGTAAGGGCGTCGAACCTTTAGGGCCTCATGGATTTCAGGTTGCCTCTTTAGTTTTCAGTCTTCCCTTATGCATTGCCTGTACCAATGGCTAGCATTTGAAAAGGTCCTACGTTCGAATTCCAGATGATAGTGCAGGATGGTAGTATTTTGAACATGAATGGTCCATGTGTACCTGTGAGCAGACAAGTGTGCATGTCTTTGGGTGATATTGGGTATGGCTTCTGTGTTTGATTTTGGTATACTGAGATAGATTCTTGGATTTGGAGGAAGCAAAGAAAGGTGGAAGAAACACATATTGTGAACTGTGGTTCTTGGTTATTCACCTTCCATACACTGCACAGACAATCTTGACAGACTCTTCATCTTGGATTCGGTCATAGAAACCGAGAGCAATTTAGTGAGGGAAATCTTGTTTGGATTCCACTAAATCGACTTAGTTTGTATCCTATGCGAATCACCTCCAATCAGACATTACGAATTTGCAAATGCTTGTTACACTTAACACAAATGGAGAGCTCAGAACCTCCATGGAAGCCATTGATGTTCGGAAAGCCAGGTCACAGCACCTCCTTTGATTCCACCCGGGAGGCTCCATCCCAAGCCTAAGCTCAAGATCCAACTCCCCCACAACACTCTTCCTCAGCTCACCATTCTCCTCCAAGAAAACCCTCCGATCGCAGCCGATCACCGGATCGTCTCCCAGAAGCGGTATCAGATTCTCCTCCTCGACCGAAACAGCAGCAGAAACAACAACATCAGCAACACGACTTTCTTCCTTCAAATCCTCCGATCTCTTCTTCTCATCATAATCATTACTCTTCGAGATGTCCAAAGACAGCAGATTCTCTTCAGAGAACTCCCGCAGCTTGGCGCGATCCTTTCGGTGTATGTTCATGTGCCCTCCTAGAGCCTGCGCGTTCGAGAAACCCCTCTTGCAGAAATTGCACCGGAAGAAGCGACCTCTTTCCCCCCGCCCCAACGCCGCCGCCCCACGAGATCATCTGTTCAGAGGGTTCTTGATCGGAAGGACGGACGCTCATATCATCAAGGAGCAGGAGGAGGAGCAGAGATTCAGAGTAAGTTTTGTTGGGATCTGGCGACAGATCTGAGTGCTGGTCAAATTGTATAAAAATTAGGGCTGGATGTCGGAGTTAGAGTGCTCTAGACATCGAGCCCTATTATTACAAAACTCTTGTAGGGTTTCCTTATCCTCTCCCCTAGGAAATGACGAATATACCCTTCTTCCCCACTTCATTCTCCTCCCATACGCCTTCCCCTTTTCTAGGGCATATTCGGAATCGCGCACATAGGTAAAAAATCGTACGCAGATTTCAGCATTTTCAGTGTTGGAGCTCAACGTCGTCGATTTTTATTATTATATTATTATATTTTTCTAATGGGGATTGAGAGGGACGAAACACCCCTGAGTGGGCTCCATAGCCTTTATCATCCCCTCCATTGTACGGACAAAACAAGAAATAATAGTGGTGATGTTACCCTAGCCCTTGAGTCCTTTTGTTATTGCACCCACTGTGAAACATTATTTACCCTTGTGAATAATCTACACTAATCTTGTATGATACGGGTTCGTTATAGATATTCAATCCTCATAAATTTACGTATTTTTTTTTAAAAGAAAAAATCTCAAACAAAATTAATTCTATCATTCTATTTAGATAGGTTTTTACTATCTCAATCATCACATTTCTTTAGACAATGACTTTCATATGGGATTGAAAATCTTTGAAGGGCACCTGACTCACAATGTTCAAACGAGGTGTTCACGAGTACAAATAAAGCTCAGATATATGAAAAACATGGATTACATTAGAAAAAATTAAATTCAATTAATTATTATAATTTTTTTTTTTTGTATATTTGGCTATTTTAATTTCAATTCCCGATATGAGATTATTTGTTTTAATACTAATGAATCATCACATAATTAGGAGTTTGGGGATAAACGTGATTTGCCCGAAACAAGCTTTGAAAACTTTAGACGATATGTATGATTAAAAGATTAGAATGAAATACTATGATTTATAAGGGCATCATATCTCCTTGATTTCGTTCTTGCCATTAGTATTGAAATTTTTAAATAATTATTAATTAATAATTATTTTTTTTATTTTCTTGGGGAGGGGCCAAGACCACTCCTGCTGAACACTACGTTCTACATGCGCACGTGGCGAGAAGCTTTTGATGGTGAAATGCTCAGTAAAAGATAAGGAGGCGGGTGAAATTGAATTGTTGTCACAGATTTCACAACTACTATATATTATAATAATATCCGTAAGTCAATCGACACATGTGTTGTGACACGTTCGAACATGCCTAGGCACCTACTTGATTTAAAAGGCCTAAATGGAACAGGGCGCAATAATTTATATAGAACCCCAGATCGGTTTACTCATTGTGAACCGGGTCTTAATTAATGTGCGTGCATAGAGCTTCTAATTTAATTAGACCCTCGTACGGCAATGGAATCATAGCGTATAAATTTTAACAAAAGAGTTGAATAGATTTAATCCTATTTATACTGAATTTATTAAATTGATTCTATTTAATTTTTAAAAATTATAATCTTTAACCGTTTTATTAAAAGTATAAATTCGGTGTAAGTACTACTTTGATTTTGGTTTTGAGAAAAACAAAAAATGAGGGTACTCTATTCACACTTCCACAAGATAAATATAAAATTATGATAGTCGTGATCTATGTAGATGATATCATAATTATAGATTGTTAAGTGTCATTTTCTAGTTATTTATTAGGTATTATTATGTATTAATCTAGTGTTAAGTCGTCCAATTAGAAATTATATTGATAATTAATTGTATTTCCTTAGAAAAATCTTATTTTCTTATTATGTGTATATTTTCTATCTTTTTTCGTGCATTTTGATCAGGAAATGTCAGGAGACTGTCGTGGAGTATTGCAGGTGGTCAGACTCTGACTTTTTGTGACTTGTACATGATTTGGAACGATTGCGGTCGGAAGACTGACACTGGTCAAGGTTCCTGACTTACGGCATGTCAGAGTCTGCAGAAATGATTGAGCGCTAACTTGCACGGAAATGAAAGCTGCTGACGCACGCAAGACATAAAGAATGATGGGAATGAGACCCAAAGGAATTAATGCACGTGGTGAGTGATATAAAAGCAACTTAGAACACTTAGTTTCGGACTTTTTGCCATTTTCTTTTTAAACTTAGAATTTTTGAGTTTTTCCTCCCCTCAAGGAGGAAGAAAACTTAATCTTAATTTTCGTTTCTGTTTTCATGCCCCTTTGTGGCTAAAAACCTTTTAGTTTCTGGAAGAAGATGAAGTTTAATTCCAAGTCGGTTCTTTGCTGAATTCAATTTGGATTCTGCATACTTCCACGGGTATTGTTGTAGTCTTTCTGTAACGACTCCTAGTCAAAGTCCATGAGTAGCAGGCCACTCCTCGCGGATTTTGATGAATATCAAGGTGAAGAGCACCAACTCCAACCCTGCCCGATTGAGGAAAGTAGCAGATTGTTTGTGGCCTAGGTACCGCGACAATGGACAGGTTGTGACCTTGGACCTGCCACTGGCCATTGGCAACAACTGGGCACGCACGCGCAATTCGGTTATGAAAGCAATCGAAGTCAATCTTCTTGTCTTCCTAATCGTTCAAGAGGAAATCACATGAAGCTATTCCCGTGCCTCCTTGTCAATCAAAGAGTAAGGGAGAGTAGCCTATTCATTGCTCCTATAACCAGCTATTTAGAAGAAATCAGTGAAAATCGAAGCAAAGATTGACAAAGGAAGGAGACGGAATCTTATTCCCAGGAACTGCGTCCCGTAGTCAAGGTCCATCACTTACGTTGTAACTTTTATTTTTGTATCTCAAAAACCTCATTTTGCATAACTGTGACATTTTGTGAAAGTTTTTTATAAACACTTTTCACGAAAAACAACTCCCTGAGATCGATACTCGTACTACGCTTTTGGTGTTTTACGTTTTATAAATATTTAAAATTTGTTGAGGAAACGACATGCAACATAGATAATGATTTGAATTTGATTACCAAATTCAAGGAATTATTGAAAGACATATTGACATGATAGATTTAGAAATTTACATTAATTCTTGAAGGAGTTTTTCCATGTCAAGATAAGTTCAATCAAGAATTTCTAAGCAAGTTTGAGTTTTCTGAATTAACTAGTGAAATTATTAAATTTCATGAATATATGTTTTAGTGGTTAAATAATAGATTAATTTAAAATTATATTATTTATATATTTAAAATATATATTTATATCATAAAATTAAATTATATAGTAATTTAATATATTAAATTTATAATAGATATTTTATATTATAAAATTTTATAAATATTATATTATATTATCTCATAAAACAGTTTTATAATATTAAATTGACTATATTCACATAATTTCAAAATTTATTTTATTTTACATAATATAAATTAGAAATACAAAATACAAAATAAGCACATAATAGATTAAATTGGATTCAATAATTTTAAAATTTTTGGGAAATAATAATTATTTTTTACAAGGATTGAACTAATAAATTACTAATAAAGTTGAGTTGTCATCTCCTTGTGTTTCATTTACAAAGCACAACACATACATTACAGACAGCAAAACAAATTTCTTGAAAAGATGTTACTCTTTATTAAACAAATCCTGACATGTATCAATCACGCATGTGTTTCCTCCATAGATGCTTAGAACAAGGCATCAAGAATCTATATACATGGAAAGGCTACTGAAGTAAGGCTAACGCCAATGAGTATATCCTAGTTTAAGAACATTTACCAAGGGGGTTAGCCAAAAGGCCCATTGGAAGACAGCATCTTCTTCAACATCTCGTACGTTGTGAAGACGATTCCTACGCCAGGGACGACCTTGTAGTATTCAGGCAAGATTCCCCTATACAAGCCACACAGACCCTCCTTGCGGATTATTTGCCTGAACGTTCCAAACAACCCCGTGTGGTATATGCGGGCTTGACCAGCAGCACCTTCCAGCTGCATTCTTCGTCTTACAAGGTCAATTGGGAATGTTGCTGCATATGCAATTCACCAAGTAATGTCGACCTGAACTTTATTTGGAGCAGCTGCACCAGGAAAGGATCATTTTTTTTGTTTCAAGAATTGAAAATCACACCTGTTGAGGAAGCCATGCCGGAGAGACTACCACACAGCAGGCTTATTATCACTGTTGAATCGTTTGGCCTGATACAATAGGAACTGTTAAGTTACTAGCGTCTGAAAAAATAACAAAAAGAATAGCCCTTGATAGTTACTTCCAACCTGTGAGACAAACATTGAGTTTTCAATGCCTCGTAAACAGAAAAGCTTATTGCTATGTTAGGTCCAACACCCTGAAAGCCAGAACAGATGAGCCTAATATAAGATCGGCCAGTAAAAAGTAAATTGGAGACGTCGGATTTCGAACGAATTCAAATTAGTACCATTAGCGTTACTCCTAGCCCTTTGTACAGACCAAGAAAACCTTCATCTCTACAGATGGTATGAAGTGCATGCCTTATGCCCTTATAGTACATTGTTTTCCTCTACAGGTTTCCAAACAAACCACAGATGAGCAATCAGTCAAAATCATTTCAACAACGCAGTCCGGAGAAGATGGATAAAAAGAGAGACGTCACATATTCAACAGGACACAATCACATACATTGCGATTTGATCATTGCTTCTCAGTACAGTTTAAACCATCCAACTCAAATCAAAAAACATATTTTAAGGTTCAAGAGAGAGCTTCTTCTTGAGAACAATATTATTTTTTTCAAACATCGATCATAGCACTTGGGACCAACATACAATGAAATTCTTCGGTGGCAGGGACAAAAAGACATGATTCCAACACTCACCAACATGCTCCAAAGAATTGATTCTTCTTCTTTTTTTTTTTTTTTTTCAAACACACTTTTACAAAAAGCCTAGAATGTGCAGCACCTGGGCAGCCAGACGTGTTCTGACTAGATCCAGAGGGTATGTAGCAGTTGCGGCCGTCATTCCTGCTAAACCCCACAGACAAAATGCCCGAAAATCTCACTATGCGGATTGTTCCAGCTAGCAACAGCAAGCGTTGGAATTGAGTTATATATCTGCAAGCATGCACAACATAAGAATATGCGGTCTTTTCGGCATCCACGATCAATAACAAGATAACAGACTACACAATACTCACGCTCTTGTATTTCTCATAAGCATAGAAGCTGACCGAAGAATAAGGTATCCTATGCATTATTGTAACCAAATTTCCCTTCCAAAACGACCAAAAACCTTCTTCATTCACTATACGCAAAGCCTCACGCCAAATTGTAGTACGCTCCATCGCCCCCACACCTGTATGCATTCCTTGCACCTAATAAAGTAATGGGACTGTAAAAACAAACAAAAAGTCCTCCTTTTTTAATTCAGTCTAGAAAAAAAGAAGTAGAAAAACCTGAAATAAAATCGTTAATCGAGCGAGAGGAGCTGTGCACGTCTTGCTGAAGGCACCCGCGACGCCTCCAGCAACCAGCTGCTGAACCGTACCAATCTGCGATACTTGCGATTGCCGTTGTGGGCGATGATGCAATATCTTCCTCGTGGCGGAGCCACCGTCAACAGAGACGGTAGCATCCATCGAGCGTCAAAGAAAACAAAACAACCAAATCCGAATGAAATATCTCAAAATCTTCACCACCCATTACCAAATCCAGCCATATCAGCTACGAATATCCACCCAAGTTGTCGATGGAAACAAAAAACCTAGTTAACTCTTCTAGTTGAATAAGGAATATTACTTCAACTCGTCCTCCTAACGATGTTGATCGACAGAGGGCGGTTTTCACCTCCGCCTCCGGATTCAAGACGACGATCGCAAGGCGGGTTTATTGATTAGCGCGGGCTTATTCTTATAAATGTCCTATTTTATAACAGGCCTATTAATAAGCCCAATAGTAGGCCCAACAGATATGAATTTGAACATCAATATATTTTTTCTTAAAATAATAAATTAATACTCCTTCAAACATATCTATTTTTCATTTTAAAAATATATTTTATTTAATAGAATATAATAATACAAGTAGGAATATTTTTTTAACATATGTAACATGAATTCATTTATTTTTTTATTTTCATTTTTCTAAAATTATTTTGATAATGTTGGAGAAATAAAGACTTGAATCCGTGGTGAATATGCAAATTATTTCTGAAACAAACATTCCTGTAAATACGAAGAAAATGTGGGCATATTGTGAAATACTAAGAAATACAGGGCACGTTTCGAAATTAAGAGATTGTAAAGAGGGGAGAAGTGCAATTTGTTTCTTTTTCCTTTTTCTTTTTCTTTTAATTTGATTTGGATGAGACCATTTTTGGACTAGTTTACCAACTGCATCCACTTGGCCACACTTGGCACCCCGAGGTTGACAGCGAACAGCATGTAGTACCCCGGCGGTGCCACTTTTCCGGTAGGCGGAGCCACACATCTTATCCGGTAACGACCGCCGTCTTCCACCGCCGGGGTTTCAACCGCTAGTTTAATCAACCTCTGTCCCTGCGAAAACGAATGGGTTGCAAAGGGCGCACTCGCAAGATTCACCTCTACAAATCCACTACCGGAAGCTCCACCGTCACCAACACCTCGAAGGCGGCGCCGTAGGTGACCCTTTCCGGCAATTCCAGCAGATAAGGACGTATATTAGCTTTATCCGACGATAAATACTCCGGCGAAAACGCTTCGATCCTCAATTCCGTAGGAAACTCCGTGGTGAATTTGTAGAAGTAATGGGGATTACTTCCGGCGATTAAAATTCTCCCGTCCGGTAACAAATTCGCCGTGGAATGATACATCCTCGGAACTGTACCAGGATTCAGAGTCATAAACCGGAGCCCCAACGGTTGCTCCGGTCGATAGAGTACCGGAAATAAACACGGATTTGAAGCCAATTCAAATCCCTGAGTTCCAGCCTGGGCTCCGTTTATGATCAACACCTCTCCGGTGGGAAGCATCACCATATCTCCCATTATTCTTCCGAACGGCATGCTTTCAATTTCCCATTTGGGTTCTTGTCCGGTAGCCTCAATTCGGCCGCAGGTGCCCCTCGCCGGAGTATCCACCGTCCTCTCTAAATACGCCCCATAAACTGCTCCGCCGCAGATGACCACCGTCGCGGAAGAGTAATCGCCGGTAAGGGCAAGCATCACGGAGGAACCAGCAGATGGGTAATTCCGAGGGCCGCCTTCGAGCACCGGAAAAGTTCTGGTGATGGCGTTTGCTTCATAGTTGTAGGATATAGCTTTGTTGTTGGCGAAAATGAAGAGTTCTCCGTTGGGAAGTAGATGAACGTAAGGGTATAAATTATCCATCTGATTGTCGGCAGCTTCACTTAGAAAAGGAAAATCCACAGCGGCTATGGTACCCTTCGCCGCCGGGAAGAATTCCACACTGTTCGCCGTTTTCCCGCCGACAATTATAACTCTTCCGTCGGGCAGAATCTGATTCGTCGCGTACCACCTCCCCTGAAACAATTTAGGGTCCTCGAGCTCTTCCCAATCGCAGAATTCCCCCCTTCCGCAGGGGACAAATCTTCTAACCTTCCTGAATCCTGCTAAATCGCCGCCGGTCTGAATCAGAGTTCCATCCGGCATGAACTGGCCAGAGGAGCACCAGGTGTCGGTGTAAATCGTCAATGGGCGGATCGCGTTCGTTTCCAAATCCAGAAGAACAGAGTGAGCGGTGCAATCTTTCCGGCGAGCATTCACCGGGTTAACGATGCAGCGGTTGTCTGGTAGCGGTTTTCTCGACGGGCCTATGCGTGTCCGGTCCAGGAGCACGACGGTGTTGAAGCGCGTAACCGCCGTGTGCATGGAGGCTATTCCGGCGTCGGCGACCAGAAGCTGCCATTCTCCAGGGAGCTGACCGTGGGAAGGAGCTACGGAGAGTAGCAGGAGTAGGAGTGCGAGGAACGGAATCTTGTCCGCCGGAGACATCGATAGGAGACGGTGAACAGGAAAGGCAACCGCTACTGTCCGAGAGTGGAGTTCCTGTAGACCAGAAGAAAAAGAAAAGTGAGGGGCGGTGTCCTAAACTAAAGAGACACGCAGCACCGCATAATTATAACATGCACACCATCACACAACTTAACCAAAATAGCGCATGCAATTCTTCTCTAAGAAAACAGTGGACTGGTGCTCGGAAAACTACGAAGCCGCCGGGGCTTTAGTTTTGACGCTCAATGTGAGTGGATTAGAGTGCTTAGATCAGGAATATGATGAGTGACGTCATTGCCTTGGTGTTGTTTACCTAACAAGATGGATGTTGAGGTTTCTTGATGTCCGTTTCGAGGGCGGCGGCAATCATCGCTGCGATAAGAGAGCCATCGGAGGACGGACCCACATCTCACCACTGGTTTCAGGTGCCGGCTCCCACCGCCGTGTGAACCACTCGCCGTCGCTGCGTCTGGCCAAACACACGTTTATTTAGCATCAAAAGCCTACTTTGTGGAGTTTATCGAAGAGGCCTTCTTTATTCTTCTCTTTCTTTGACCTGCTTGCTCTGGGACCGCGCCTTTTTATCTCTCTACATTTTCTCACCGGAGCTTGGGAACTCATTCCTGGGCTTACGGCTTCTCGGGCTCCTGAACGTTCTCTTAAATACAGAGAATGTGATTTCTGGATCAATGGGTACGTTAGCAGTGTGATTTGGAAGGACTACGTAGGTCGAAGAACGGAGTGGTGAAAATCACGACGGTGGGAGGGGTTGGGAACGCTGCAGGCGGCCCTGAAAAGTGAACAGTTACATATGATGCGCTGCAGGCACGAAAAACATTGAAGTCCCGGATACCACAAGCAAAACAACACTAGGGAAACAAAAAAAAACCGATGTCCTGGAAAATATTTCTTCAACAAAAAGGAAGCATACCTTGATTTTCAACCATGTGAAATCGGCAGAGAATCTCCAAGCAACCAATCATGCACTGCTATTGCAAAGTGACCTGGATTTCTTACAACAAAGAATAGATGGATAATGCCCAATGCTGCAATTTGAATGTGGGTGCTCTCTAGAAACCAGAGTTGTCTGCAATCAAACCGGGAAACAAGGATCATGACAAAATTCAGAGACTTGTGTGACATAAATAAGAAAAGCACAAAGTCTCTATTTTGGGTATTAAGCATATAAACCTGGTGCCTACATTCCTCTTTCTTCATATTCTCTTCACTTGCCTATCTACACCCATGGACATTGCGCGAGATCAAATAATCAACATCAGCAAGCCAATGCCCCTCGGGAGTCTAGTCTAATTCAATGGCGAATCCAATCAAACAATCCGGAGAGCAAGAAACAACCCAAAACAAAATGAAATCGACGCAGAAAGCTCTCTCCATCATGTCCTGCTTTCTTCACATATGGAGCTGTCGATCAAATTGCAGCACCTAATAAGCTAAATTTAAAATAATGTTCCATGACAATGAATTCCGGAAAACATGGCAAATAGAAAATCAAACGCCAGGCTGTATGATGCAAAAGAATAGCTTTACAATCCAATCAAGCAACTAGGATAACAAAAGGCGCAGCTAAGAAGCCAATCAAATGTTCAGGAAAGTGCACAGAAACCTAAAACAAACTTCATCATCTCATTACGTACACCATCGTCAGATTCGCCGCCTTGTAGATACTCCCGATGCTTGAAACACATAGTCGTGAAATTCACTGCCTCCATAACCGTCAACACCCCTAAACCAAGTGCAATATGCCGAGGAAACCCAGAATTTCAGGAGAAATCGCACACCCAGAGAGATAGACAGGGGATCAAAACCGCCAGTCGCAATCGTGTGAGGGAAGCAACAGCGTTATTGGGCTCACATTTCCTTTCTCCGGCCCAAAAGGCATTTCGGAAACACGGTCAATTATCCATTAAAGCTCTATACCATTCTCATTTAATAAAATATAATTTGAAAATCTTCAAAATATTCATTCGATTTATATTTAATAAAAAATATTTTTTGTATCATTTTTCCACAAGAAAATCGAATAGGGTTGAGGAAAAAGAGCCTTTTTAGAACGCGGGAGAACCAATTCAAAGTCGTCGAGTCGTGCCTGAATGTTCTGGTAACGAGACTGAGTCACGCACGGGGTCTATTTAATTAATAAACCTCTATTTTCAATTACTATCCCAATTAATTAATTATTTTTTATTACATCCGTCTCTATTTTTAATCAGTGTAAAAATATAACTTCCCCTTCTAGTTCTGGCATAAATAACGGCCAGTGCCACCACTGCAAGAGAGACGACAAAGCATGGCTCCAGTTGCAAGACTTCCGTTGATAGTGTTCGTTGTCTGTTCCCTTGCTGCCCAAGGAGCACTGGGTAGGTATTTTTGATCTCCTGATATTCCTATAAGGTTTGTTCATGTGTAAATTTGGCGTCTTTGTGACCGGAGATTTTGCAGCTGAGGTGATATGTGAGGGGCTGCCGGTGAATCTGTGCTCCTTCGCCGTTGCCTCATCGGGGAAGAGATGCGTGCTGGAGAGCTACGTGCACCGGAAAAAGGGAGAGCTTGTTTACGCGTGTGAGACATCAGAGGTGGTGGTTGAGAGGATCTCCGGCCACATCGAGACCGACAGCTGCGTCGCCGCCTGTGGGGTCGATCGGAACTTCGTTGGGATCTCTTCCGACGCCTTTCTTGCGCCGTCCTTCGTTTCCAGACTATGCTCGGATGCGTGCTACCGAGACTGCCCTAACATAATTGACCTCTACTTCGATCTCGCCGCCGGCGAAGGTACGCGTCAGCCGAGCCTCCTCCGTAGACCACGGTCGTCTGAATATGTCAATGATTTAATTAAAAATTATACTCATGCAGGAGTTTATCTGCCTGCCATGTGTGAAAAGCACAGGGCGAATCCCCATCGTTCCATGCTAGCAGGCGTTACCAGCAACGGCGCCGTCGATCCCACCGTCACCGCCGCGGAGGCTCCGCTCTCTGCTGACGTGGGACACGCCCCCTCGCCCTCGCCGTTCTAATGAGTAATTTGGCAGAATACCCGACTGTAAAAATCTGCTTTTCTCAATACCCCGTATTTTCAATTTCTTTGTAGAATACCCTACCTTTTTGTTTTATTTGTTGAATAAATCTAGTTTTCATACGAAAAAATAGTAAAAAATACATATGAATAATATATGAAAAATAAATCATGCATTTGTAAAAATATATTTATACAAATATTTTTTCAAATAAATTTTAATTTATTTTGTTATATTTTCAATTGAATTTATTAATACATTTATAGAAGTATGGTTTTTAAATAATAATCTGATCAATAATTCTATCTTATTATTATATTTTCAATAAACTTTATAAATTAGGTTACATACAATTTTTTTAAATTAAGTAAAGCATAAATCGATTACATAAATTCCATTATAAATCATATATTAATAAAATATAATTTAAATAAATAAACTAAAGCTTATCTTACACTTATATGTGCATAAATCACATGTAAGAAATTAAATTATAAATATTTATTATTTAATTCATATCTATGTAATCCATAGTTAAAATAGTATATGATTATACCATGTATTTGTTATAGGTGTTAGTTATGATTATAGTAAAAACATATTTTTGTAAAAATATTTTGATTTTACAATTCATAAAGTATTGAATTAATTTGAAATCAAAATTGAATTCAAAATTAAAACTTTGAATAAAATATATCTTTAATTACATTTTTAAAAACATTATCTCAAATGATTTTTATTGAATTATTTGTTATTTCTATGTTTTTATAATAATTATTTTTAATTTTTTGTTAATATATATATATATATATATATATATATATATATATTAAATAAATAACATTTATACATCAAAAAAATATTTTTTTAATATATTTATATACAAAATAATAAAAAAATCAATAGATGGGTATTTGGCCAATACTTTTAGAACCCGGATATTCTGCAAACCTGTTTTTTACAGTGGGGCATTGTGCCAACGAAGTCCCGTTCTAATTTTGATTAGCTGTTCATCACCTTCTTTGTTCCCGTCGCAATAAAATCAATGTTATTTACTCTACTAAATATAATATAATATTAAATGATTTAATATAGTATTTTCATCGGTCTTTTAAAATTTCGATTCGAACTCATAATTTTTGGATTATATTCAATACTTTATGTAAAAAATTAATTTTCTTTTAAATTTACTAATATTAATTTTAATTTTTATAATATTTAGAATGAAAATGGGCTGATCCACCAATGCGGCTGGTTTGTTTATAGTCTGGGCCTATACTTTGTATTGGGCTGGATTAATTATGTTGTGGCCTAAATAGTTAATTTTGAATTTCTAATTTATTTTTAATAGAGAAAATAATTTCTTTAAAAAATATTCCCCGTAAAATAGAAAACGAAAAGATACGCACCGTGCGACTTTTTCTCACAAAAAAGTTACTTTTTTGGTCAGATCGAGCCTTTTCCAAATGACCTTTTTTGTCGTATTCTGTTTAAATAAATAAAAAACAAAAAGACAGGGGAGCCTGGAAGAGTCGCTCACTGTTTTTGTTTTGTTGGGAGACTTCGTTGTCCGTGAACCCTGAGATGTGAAGTTCAAACATTTTTTACATTAATCTTGTTCTGATTGGCCAACCCGTGAACACAATTCTTTTTCAAGTCAACGGGTACTTTTTTTTCTTACAGAGGAGAGCGGGTAAGGAATATGCGGTAGGCTACAATTCAATTCAGTTTCATTTGAGAATGAATTTGCTACGGTTTCATTAATCGTTTATTTGCATGCCAAGAAGATGGGTAGGTGGCTGTGGTATTTAATGGTAATATTTATGGAGGATTTGGTGATTTCTGCGCTGTTTATTCTGAATAGGGGAAGCTTTGGTAGCACTGAGGAGGTCTGTGTACCCAGAGTTGCTCAAGCAGATGGACGACCCACAGAAAAAGATGATGTGGGGTTGATTGATTATCACATGCCCATTCCTGTAGAGGACCTTTTTGTCTGTTTTCTTGTATAAGAGTTGAGAAAGATCAAATCTTGTATGAGTTGCAAGATAATTTATTATATTGAGAAAGCCATGGATCGAGGAGAGTTTGGGACGCATGAAAACTTTTTGACGGAGAGGAAGAAGGGAGTATTTAATTGTGTCGTTTACAAATCTAAATCTGAAGAGACTTGTGTCACAGGTCTTCTTCAGTCACAGTCAGCCAGCAACAGAAAACCAGTAAGAGAGCAAATGGAGCAACTGTAGAGGCATTCAAGTTCACGTTGATCCCATTTCCCAAGTCTTCTTCGTTTTCGATTGAGCAGTGATTTATTGGTGTTCAAACTGGTTTTCCCGAGAAGCCATTCGGGTTAGCAGAACAAAAAACAAGCTCCAAAAATGCCAACGTTTCTATCCTACGCCTACCTATTACGTCTCTCTGTAATGTGTTGTTTCTTCCTGAATCAACAAATTGCGGATGCAACCGTCGATTTCTCTTTCAAAGACTTTGGTAGAACCTCAAGATTGGATTCCCAGCTCGCCCTTTTAGGGAATGCTAAGTTTGTCGATGGAGGCGTTCAATTATCTGGTTCAGGTAATTTTAGTGCTGGTAGTGTGGTTTGTAAGGATCCCTTTCGCTTGAAATCTAGCAATTCGACGAGCGCAATGGCTTTCTCAAGTGTTTTTGTCTTCTCCATGGCTAAAGAAAATGGGAATGGACTGGGCTTCTTCATGGTTCCTGCCCGTTTTCCATTGAATCTGTCTGGTTCTGGGATTCATGGGGTTGCATCAGAGAAACACAAACTGCGTTTGTCTCTAGAGTTTGATCCCTTTCCGAGAAGCAACACACAGAGGAATGTCTCTTACATCAGCTTGAAGATGTACAGAAGCTGGGGAAAGCTGCAGGCATGGATCAATTACGAAGCAACTGGGAAAAGATTAGAACTGAGCCTGAGAAAGTTCGGGAGTAATGATTCTTACAGGCAGCTGCTTTCTCATAAGATTGACTTATCAGCAATATGGAAAGAGGAAGATGTCGTGATTGGATTGAGGTCATCAAGTGGGAATTCTTCACAGAAAACAAATGTGCATTCATGGAGTTTCGGATCAAGAGACATAACAAATTTGCTGCATTCTGTGCCTATGAATACAGATAAGTTTGCAGGGAGACCAAAAGAGGATAGGAAGAGCGACTGTGGCGCTAGAATTCTGTTCGCCCTGATACTTGGGGCGGTCTCCGGTGCGATTACGGCCTCGTTTGTCGTGTTCGTATGGCGGCACGTTGGCGCACGGCGGATTCCGGTGATGCCAGAGGTTCTTGAACCTGAGAAGGTAAATGCATTGTTCAAGGGTGACGGACATTTGGGCCATGTAAAATGGGCTTCGGCCAGCCCATCTGCCTAGTAAACGACGTCGTTACACATGTCTAGGGCTTTTTATTTACTCTTCGATTCATCCTGTATTCTACATTTTGTTTTACCCAGTCTTGGAATCGCCGTCGGCGTCTCCGCCTTCCTCTGCCGTTTGCAACCCGAGTATTGCGTGTAAACTTTCACTTTTGCGATTCGGATCAGTGATGGTTAGAGATTACTGCGTTATCTATCTGAATTTCCTTCTTTCTGGACTGAAGATAGCATTTCACCCTACTGAGATCCGTAAATCTTTGCGTCTTCTTATTCGTCTTCCGATTTGGGGTTTTCGTTTTTTTTTTTTTGATTTCTGGTTTTCCGGTGAGGAATGGCATCGATGATGAAATAGAATTAGAAAGTCATCCTTGCACTTTGATTACCAATGAAGAAAGCTTACGGGGAAAATACATTCTGAGATGCCTCCCACAGTGTTCATTCAAAGTACTCCGGTCAACTAGCCCGTCAAAAAACCCGTCTCTGGGAAATCCTGTACCTTCCACTTCCACTTCCATCGCCGCCCCGGCGACGAATCCTTACCGGAAAGCCGATCCACAAAAACTCCAATTACCTTCGATGACCCCGAGGTTACGAGATAAGGCATCGTAACCAGTGTTTTAAAATACGGGATTTAAGGTAAATTTCTTACAGTTTTTATAAAAAAAAAATTAAAAGTATTAAATTTTTTAAAAAAATTCACTTTTTATAATGAATTGAATTCTAATTTATTATAAAACACTCAAGAATAAAGCCTCATTAAAATGTCACATCGAAATATCCGGATAGGACAAAACTGCCCATATGTTGATAAGAAAACGATAATATGAAATGTAATTAAATAATTTGGTATATGTCTTGAAATGTTGTTATTTAGCCTCAATGTCCTTTTCTTTTTATTATTTTACATTTTCTATTAAAAATTTTCCAATCCATTTGAACGGGCAGCGGGTCCGGGCAGATGGGGACACGTATGTATGACGAGAGTGCGGGGACACTTTAGGATGAGGATGCCACGCCACTCCCTGGTTATCGCAAATAAACACCTCCCCTTCGTCACAACGAGCACAATTCTGTAGAACCAGCGACTGAGAAGATGAACGTCGTCAACAGACTGTGGATCGCAGCCAGCGTCGCTGTGGTGAACACCGGCCACTCACACCACTCTCAGAAGCTCAAATCGGGACTCGATTCGATCGCTCATCGCAAGAGTAACCGATTCGATGTCGATCTCTGCCGCCCTGCCTCCTCCGGCGGTATTCTCAACTCCGATCCCGATCCGGATTCTAGACTAAGGTCTCCGAAACCAGAGGATTCTCTCCGGGACGTCATGTACCTCAATTGCTGGGCTCATGGCTGACGGATCAGATCCGGATTGCTTTCGAGCGTTGACTCGCAGCTCTGGTTCTTATCCTGAAACTTGCTGTGTAAATATGCAGTATATAGGTTTGTTTGTTAGCAAAATCAGGGTGAACTGAATCGGATTGGCTTAAGAAGCTAGTAGCGTTGGCTCCGGCGGATCACCGTCTCTTTTACGGCGCCGGTTCTCACCCATGTGCCCGGTTTTTGTAGAAGGAAAAAAAAACCCGGTTTGGTAGCCAGATGCATGAACTTCCTTTCGCTGTACTTGTCCCATTCCACCAGTCGCATCATCCGTTCACCAAAACACACGTCTCTTTTTAATTTTCTGGCCATCTTTTGGCAGCCTTATTTTAAACTCTAATATAAATATAATTTATAAAACAATTACATAATTATTTTTAATCATAAAATTCTTAATTTAGATCTCGTATTAAAAAAAGATTCATTATAGTCGAAAAAAGTGCTCTTACAAAATTCGTACTATAATCTTATTTAATCTCCAAATCATAAACGTTTGACATTTTTGAAAATTTAGGTTTTATTTAGTTCCATTTTTCGAAAAATATTTTTTTGAAAAATGATTCTAATAAAATACTAATCTAGGATCTATAAATTCTTAAAAACAGGAAATAATTATAAATTATATTCTTTTTAAAATATAAATTATTCATATTTGATAACATAACCGTTTTAAAAATACATTTACAAAGTAAACATTATTGTTTATTTCAAACTGGATCTTAATATTATTGTCAAGATTTGTCCCACCCAAGATGCCTCCTTTGGTTGAGAAATTCACTATGCTTAGATATCCATTCCATCAATTTGAGTTCTTATATACTTCGATGGAGATAGGAGTAATGATTAATATGCAATAATTTTTTATATTTAATAATTCCATGTCACATTAAACTCGTTGAGTATTGAATGTTGGACTAAGAAATGGCCATCATGTAGTTCTTGTGTACTACTACTAATTTTTACATTATTAGACATTAAATTTTGGTTTAGGGTTTAGAATGGTGGGGAAGTTCACCCTAAATGAATCAAACATCAAAATTTTTTTTTATCAATAAATTTTTTTATTTGTTGAATTTAAAAAATTAGAAATATCATGAGGACAAAACATCACAACTTTTTACGTTATACTCAAACGTGGGACATAATGTTTGTAACATTATGTAAAATTTAACCCCATTTGAAAAAAAAAGAGAAGATATTAACCCTTCTAAAAATCTTATGCGCAGTCCTTGTATTTCTGGGAATTGTAATTTCAGTCCTCGTAAATTTTGTTTGTTCATGTACGCCTCTTAGGTTTCGTAGTGTTGCATTTTGTGGATTACTTGGTTGACCACTATTTGGTGTTCTGCTTGAAATTCTGGGGAGTTTCTGGTTTCTAATCAGGCATGATCTTCAAACCCTGAATTAGGGCTTTGAATTCTTCGGGAGTTTTTCTAATTTTTTGTAGGTTTCTCGGTTTTTGAGATTGTGGAAGTCCCTCTGTTTCTGTGGTTAATTCATGAAAACCTGGTGTCTCCTTTTTCTTCTGCTCACGTTGTCTGGTCTGTGTCTCGATTATGGCGTTTCACAATCGGAGGAGGCGAAAAAGAACAAGTTTCGAGAGCGCGAGGCAACTGATGATTCAGCTGGTTACCCAGAATTGTGAGTAGTGAACTTTAGATTTTTTATTCGCATTTTGCCCTAGAATGATTTCCCGTAGTTTTGAAGCATTGACCTTTCGTAACTATTGCGTGCTGGGATGAAAAATTTGTAGCAAATATGTGTATCGTGCTGTTGGTTTTGATTCACATCTTCGATTAAAACATTGCAATTGCTGTATCACATGGCTTTTTGGTGCGTAGGGATGAAGATGAGCTATTAAACACCCAATGCCCTCAGCGTCTGGAGCTAAGATGGCAGAATGAAGTGAGTTCTAGCATATATGCATCACCATTGATTGCTGATATTAATAGGTGGGTAATGCTGATCTTGTATGCTACAGTTTTTTTCTTCGTTCCCATCAAGAATGTGTGTGGAAAATTCTACGATGAACGTGAACGTGTCTATGCTGCGTTCGTTTACCATTCCTTAGAGAAATAGGCTGTAGTGAGGCACTCTTTATATTGAAAATTCTCACTATCTGCTGCAGTCTTTTCACCTATTTTTTACTCTCTGATTTATTATGTGCTAATCAGTGATGGGAAGCTTGAAGTAGTTGTACCTTCCTTTGTGCATTACTTGGAGGTTCTCGAGGGTTCTGATGGAGACAAATTGCCAGGTAGTGTATTGGTTTGGCTATGCTTGCTGCCAATATTCCAATATAATGTGCACATACGTAATATGGTTAAAGATTCAAGTTAATTGTAGTTATCTCTTGTTTACGGCTTACGAACACTAGTTGTGTTTGTATCAGGATGGCCAGCTTTCCATCAGTCAACTTCCCATTCTAGCCCTCTTCTGTATGACATTGACAAAGATGGTGTCAGGGAAATTGCGCTGGCTACCTACAATGGTGATGTGCTCTTTTTCAGGTAACTTCAGTCTAGTATCTGAAATATTTTTCCATGTCATAAAAAGTGACCGACTTATCCTCTAAACTGGAAAAAAGGGCATCAGGCTACATGATGTCAGAGAAACTTGTGATTCCAAGGTTGAAGGTTAAAAAGGATTGGTATGTGGGGTTGCATCCAAATCATGTGGATCGTTTGCATCCTGATGTTGATGATGAATTGTTGATCAAGGAAGCTCAGATGGATTTCTTAGCTCATGCAGGTGACTTACTAGTCTTTCATATGTTACTGTATTACCATTGTGTTCAGCAATGGTTGAAACTTTCTCTGATTTCTTTAGGAAAAAATGACGATGAACTCATAAACAATCCTGTAACAACTATGCCTTGACTCTCCTGCAGGTCAACAGAATTCCTCAAATTCTTCCAATTCATCAAGTATGGTTTCTGAAGCAAATCAGAATGTTACATCCAAAAACACTACTTCTGCATATATTGGACATGACCAGCCAGATGCATCTCATTTAGAAAACCAAGGGAGCAAAAATGATACTTCTTCTGTTTCCCATGAAAACTTAGAGACCAGAACACAGCTGAGCACTAATAATTCATCTCATTTAGAGACCCAAGGGACAAAAAATGATACTTCTTCTCTTTCATCTGGAAATTTAGAGATCAGAACGCAGTTAAGCACCAATGATTCTGTTACTGGGTCTGAATCTGAGAACGTGAAAGATGATGGGGGTACGAAACGTGTTCAAAGAAGGCTTCTTGAAGATCAAAAGTCCGGAAGTGATACTAAAGCCCAGGCGGCCACAGTGGAAAATGATGGAGATCTAGAAGCTGATGCAGACTCATCATTTGAATTGCTCAGAGATTCTAATGATTTGGCAGATGAATATAATTATGATTATGATGATTATGTCGATGAATCTATGTGGGGAGATGAGGAATGGGCTGAAATACAGCATGAGAAATTAGAGGATTATGTTCAAATTGATGCACATGTGTTATCCACTCCGGTAAGTCAGATTGATACGACATGCTTTCCTAAACCTTTTCATCTAAATTTCCTCTGATTTTCTGCAGGTTATAGCAGACATAGACAATGATGGGATTTCGGAGATGATTGTTGCTGTTTCTTACTTCTTTGACCGCGAGTAAGATTACGCTTATCTGCTACATGTTTTGCAGATGTTCAATATATAGAGTTACTTCTTTATCATCTTTTTGGTTTATATTTATTTTGTGTTTATTCGCAAAGCATTATTAGAGAAGCTTATTTTGATAAAAGCATAGGTTATCATCTATTAAGCTGTAACTCTCATATTCATGTATTTTCAGCTTATTATTCTGAGGTATTGCAGGTATTATGATAACCCTGAACATTCGAAGGAACTTGGGGTATTGATATTGGTAAATATGTTGCTGGTGGAATTGTTGTCTTCAATCTGGACACAAAACAAGTTAAGTGGACAACCCAGTTGGATATGAGCACTGACGATGCTAAATATCGTGCATACATATATTCAGCTCCTTCAGTTGTTGATCTGGATGGTGACGGAAATTTGGATATTCTGGTTGGCACTTCGTTTGGCTTGTTTTATGTCTTGGACCATAAGGGTGGGTAATCTTTTTTATGATTTTTCCGTTATTCTTTTTTGTGTCCATAATTGATTTTCTGATACCCCTGATCCAGGCAAAACGAGAGAAAAGTTTCCGCTGGAAATGGCTGAAATTCAAGGTGCAGTAGTTGCCGGTGATATAAATGATGATGGAAAAATTGAATTAGTGACAGCTGATGTCCATGGAAATATTGCTGCTTGGACGCCTCAAGGAAAAGAAATTTGGGAGACACATATTAAGAGCCTTGTTCCCCAGGTAATCATCGTATGAGATATGTTGACTTGTGCTTCATGATTTTGAAGCTAACATAGTTCCTGTCGCTCCAGGGTCCCAGTATTGGAGATGTGGATGGGGATGGCCACACTGATGTTGTTGTTCCAACCATGTCTGGTAACATTTATGTCCTTAGTGGCAAAGATGGATCAATCGTAAGGCCTTATCCTTTTAGAACACACGGTAGAAATATGAATCAAGTCCTTCTGGTTGATTTGAGCAAACATGGGGAGAAGAAGGGACTTACCATTGTTACCACATCATTTGATGGGTATTTATACCTCATTGATGGGCCAACATCATGTGCGGATGTTGTCGATATTGGAGAAACTTCGTAAGCCTGTGTCCGATTCATTTCCTTGCCACTGGTGTGCTCTCATTTGGCCTTCACCTGACGATATCTTCTCCTAACTGGCAGATACAGTATGGTCTTGGCAGACAATGTGGACGGTGGGGATGACCTAGATCTTGTGGTGACCACCATGAATGGAAATGTTTTCTGTTTCTCAACACCTTCACCCCATCATCCTCTCAAGGTAGGATATGACAGAGAGTATTTTCTTGTTTCACTACTGGTTTATGCAGTGTACGTACTTCTGAGTTTGATTATCGCAGACTTGGAGATCACAAAATCAGGGGAGAAACAATGTAGCTTCCCGGTTCAATCGCCAAGGAATTTATTTCACACCCTCATCCCGTGCATTCAGAGATGAAGAAGGAAAGAACTTTTGGGTTGAAGTGGAGATTGTGGACAAATACAGGTTCCCTTCTGGCACCCAAGTGCCTTATAATGTCACGGTATGGATCCATCTTCCCCTGTTCATATCAAAATCTTCTTACAAAATGCATCATTATCTCGTTTTCCTTACAATCAATCATCACAGGTTAGTTTGCTGGTTCCCGGTAACTACCAGGGGGAAAGAACAATCAGACATAACCAAATCTTCGACCGTCCGGGGATTCATAGGATCAAGCTCCCCACAGTGGGAGTAAGAACAGCAGGAACCGTACTGGTGGAGATGGTTGACAGGAATGGACTCTACTTCTCTGACGACTTCTCTCTTACCTTCCACATGCACTACTACAAACTACTGAAATGGCTTCTGGTTCTCCCGATGCTTGGAGCGTTTGGCATCCTCATCATCCTGCGGCCCCAGGAAGACATCCCCCTGCCATCCTTTTCTCGCAATACAGACTGATGAAACAAGAACTGTTGAGCACACTTCAAACAACCTTCACTGCAGTCTGTGTCTGGCAAAGAAGACGGTTGCTCCCTGTTTCCTTGCCTTGCCTAAGAACAGGGCTACATGCTTTTGCTCTTCCCTTTTTGTACCCAAGTAACTATAGAGCTGAACAGCCACCATCTAGCAGGTGCAGTAGTACATCAGCAGCTTCAATCTCCCTTCTGTTATCATTGAGCATGATCTGAATACCAACTACATTTATCTGTTTCTCTGAAAAAAACGCAGTGCCATAAACTCAGATCAATCTGTGGATGAAATTTCAAGGGCTGGAACCGCACCAACACAAAAAAAGAAAAACTTTCCTATACAATGAAATTCAATGAAGCATGAAGAAGAAGACTTGGAATTCCTTTAATTGGGAGGTTGCTTCTCTAAGGTGCTTAATTTCCCAATTTGGCGTGGGGTAGGTATGATTAGCCTCGAAATGTCGTGCATACATGTCGTGATGCAATAGGCTACCTAACCTAGCCAAGTTTGAAGATTTTTAAAAAAATGAAGGCGTGACAAGTCGAGATGCCTGGTTTGTTTGACTCCATCTGCATTTCGCAGATGATGACGCCGCGTGGCTGAACCTCAGGCGTGTGTTGGTTTCCGATGGGGATTTCCAGCGCCACAGAAGGGTTCATTCGTATACCGACTACCCCTGAGGCTGAGATGGGCACCATGGAACTTGCGGTTTCATTTTTCAGAGCTGGGAACACGTGAGGAGGAAGGACCCCTTTTCTTCTCCAGGCCCTTCTTTTCCGTCCCCCTTGTCAGTTGCCTTCCTCTCCCACCATGAAATCAACTGCAACTCATTGATTGCGAAAAGTACCGAGTTGAACTTGGAGAGACAGAGACTTCTGGTTAACTGTAGAGATTGAATCTCAGTCACTGGCATCATTGCCTCAAACGGGGTGCTTTTTGCTTTCAGTCGCTCATCAAGATCTAATCTTTTCTTCTGCTGTTGGTTCCCCTCTTTTTCTCTTCTCCATCGTCGTTCATCTCTCACAGAAACTCATGAACAGAGACTTGGGGCCGGCTCCGAGGTCGCTGTTCCAGGAGAAATACAAGTCTGGTAAATGGACCCGTGAAGAGAACAAGATATTTGAAAGGGCGCTTGCATTCTTCGACAAAGATACTCCCGATCGTTGGCACAACGTGGCGTCCATGATACCCGGGAAAACCGTGCAGGATGTGATCGATCAGTACAGAGAATTGGTTGAAGATATCACTGATATCGAAGCTGGGAGGATCCCTGTTCCTGGCTATATCAATAATACCTTCACATTGGAGTGGGAAAACAGAGCGCTTTCTCCTTCCCCTTCTTCCTCAAGGAGCAGCAGCGTAGATCATGAACGCAAGAAAGGGGTTCCCTGGACTGAGGAAGAACACAGGTTCATATTCCGTACTGTCCTTTCTCATGAACTAAGTCGAGTTTTTTACGGCTTTTGTCGGCAGGCAATTCTTGATGGGTCTGAAGAAGTACGGGAAAGGGGATTGGAGAAACATATCAAGGAACTTCGTGACGACGAGGACTCCCACTCAGGTTGCAAGTCATGCGCAGAAGTATTTCATCAGACAGCATTCCGTCGGGAAGGACAAGAGGAGATCGAGTATTCATGATATAACTACCGTGAGCATTGAGGAGAGCACGTCTTCGCCATCGCCGGAGGAAGAATCATCGAGGAAAGCGGCGGCGGCGAGCAAGAACACGGGAAGCATGGTGAGCCATGCTGAACAAAGTCAAGGGAATGGTTCTGTATTTGGAGTCAATTTGCAAGAAACCCGCACTCAGCTGAAGCTTAGTAAGTAGTCCAGATGATCGGAGCATCAGCGGAATGCTTTTCCGATGAATCCCGTCGGAGATTCATAGATTCCGGCAACAGAAAAGGAAAATCCTTCTTCATAACACGAGGGTTAAGATAAACAAAAACCCAAACACGCTTCTTATGCTCACAATGACGTGTGTTAATTAATTAATCAAATAAATTTTAGTTTTTTTTAAAATATTCTATATACCTAAATAATATTTTAAACATAAATTACTAAATCTATCAAATTTAGTCGACATATATATATATATATATCTATATATATATATATATATATATATATAATTAAAATAAATATATCAATGAAGTCAATGTTTTTTAAATACATATTCTTTTATTTATTATTTTATTTTATCTTTTTAAAAAAAGAAATCACACGAGCAAAAAAAATGAATTAAAAAGCCAAATTATTTTTATTAATTTCTGTAATTATTTAAACGGCTTTTATTGGTTCAATCATTTTGTCACATGCGCTGCCTTGTGGAATTGCGGGAGGCACACTTACACGTGTCCATCATTTATTGGTATCTTAAATCTTAGCAATATCTATTTATTAATGATACAAAAATTGGGCCATGGGCCATTCTTGTGCACCGGCCCATTTAGATGGTACCACAATTGGGTCAAGTGGACCCCACAGGTATCTCGAATGGATAGAATCGGAAAGCGAAATCCTTACCAGAAGCTGAAAGGTAGACGAAGATGGCGCTGGAGATGAAGCTAGGGCTTCAGCTATGGAGCCCTTGCCAGCGCGATTACCCTTCAAGACTCCCACTATCGTCTCTGAAGATGCAGAAATTTCTAATGCTCGGCTCGATTGTCAAGATTCCTACTGTCCGGGGTGTCTCAGAACGCAATGCACGTGTCTTTTCCGTAATGGAGGATGAAGATGAAGTGTTTTCCAGCTCCATTCCGCATCCATTTTATCTGAAGGTAAGGTTTTCAACATGGCTTATATTTTCCTGTTGTTTCAGCGTTGAAGTTTTGGATGACTTTATAGGAATGATCTGCTGCATTTTCAAGTGCGTGTTTTGTTTTGAAACCGTTTTTACTGTTGTCTTATCCAATGAGTCAGCGTTGCGAATGAAATGCTATTGGTTATACGTAACTAATCAAACAGAGCAAATGAAAAGTTGGGCTTTTGATTTGAGGAGTGACCAGAGCTATTTCTTTGGTTGCATGAGGTTGATCTTGAGCATTACCTAGGCCGTATTTCTTTTACTGAGTCTGAATATTGATCTTTACTTTCCAGGGAAGGCTGTTCTATCGAGTTCCAGCTGCTGCACTTGTTCTCTTGAACACCTTGATGCTTGTTGAACCTCAGAAAGCTTTTGCTGAAATATGTGAAACCGAAAACTCCCTTCTGAATATGAACATGCCCTTGTTGCTTTTTGTGGCCCTTGTAGGTGCCACTGTGGGAGGTACATTTTGTCCATGTAGAGCTTCGTGTCAAGCGACAAGTTCGTTGAAGATAAACCATATATCGTTCTGTTTGATTGCAGGCCTGGTTGCGCGACAGAGGAAGGCTGAACTGGAACGGCTAAACGAACAGCTGCGTCAAATAAATGCAGCGTTGAGAAGGCAAGCAAAGATGGAATCTTATGCTCCATGTTTAAGTTTTGTTCCAGTTAATGGAAAAATATCCGAGGACGAAGTGATCGTTGATTCAAGAAAACAAAACTTGATTTCTCACTTGAAAAATGGGAAAAGCTTTCTGAGAAATCATAACCCTCAGAGGGCATTTTCTGAGTTCAAGACTGCTCTTGACCTCGCCCAGATTTTAAAAGATCCTGTCGAGGAGAAGAAGGCAGCAAGGGGCTTAGGTAACTAACCGATTACATCGATACCTTTAGCTGCAATCCCAGAACACATAACGATAAAAGTGACTTTGGATTCTCAGGAGCATCACTACAAAGACAGGGGAAGTATCATGAGGCTATCAAATACCATTCACTGGTTCTGAACATCTCAAAGAGGGAAGGAGAAGATTCTGGCAACACAGAGGCTTACGGCGCCATAGCTGATTGTTACACAGAACTTGGAGACTTGGAGCGCGCTGCTAAATTTTATGACCAGTACATTGACAGGTTACAGGCTGATTCATAGTCCCTCTCTGTGTCCATTTCCAGAATCTATTTTCCTGTTTTGCTGAGCCTTAATGAAATGTTTTTTGGATCATTTTTCTGTCTGAATCCTAATTAACTAGTGAAGGATCTGGGGAACACTGGTGCAGTATTGCCTAACAGCTGCATCACAAAGAACCAACTTATAATCGATGCATCAAACAGAAACCTTTGACTGATCTACTGAACTTTCTGAAAAACGTAGTGGTCCTTGTTTTCTTGCTTCTGTTCTTTGATGAACCAAAACAGAATAGCCTGTAGCCTTTCCTCTAGCAAACTGTATCAGATTTCAGGATCATACAAAGAAAACAAAAAAACAAGGCTATCATGTGATCCTACTTGGGGCAGGCTGACCTCCATGGCAACCCTTGATCAAATTCTTACAAAAATGCTTTCTTCAGTGACATTTGGTGAAGAGTCAGCAGGCTGCTCTATTGCGATTTTCATTCTTAATGTTTTCAAATGTGACCTCTGCCGATGCAATGAGGCTCTTCATCGCATCATATGTTGTAAGCCGAATGCTGTGGAAGAAAATAACAGCGTTTCAGTCAAGCTAACAAAGAACACATCAAAGCTGAGGGTGTGTTTTCCTATCATTGCATAAGAGCAAGTTTCTGGACAGCTACAAAACTGACCAAAGAGTTGAAACTTGGATAAATGGTTAAGTATATTGAATCAAGGTGGGAACGAAAACCTGTTGTTCGGCAATGTTTTCAACGCATTTGGCACGAACCCACGGTAGAGTCCGGATACGCCATAACGGTCCACAATACCTGATTAGATACACCAGAAAGTTCACATTGAGAATAGGAAACCCATGAAGTTTCACCAAACGTTGAAGTGTGACACTAGACCCATATGGGGATTTACCTTGGAAGGCATGTAGAACAGATATGTAAGGAGTGCCCTTCATTTGCATTTGTCTTCGAATGGTGTCAAGAGGGTAGCAAAGAAAGGTTGCAACAGTGGCAGAGACCAGCCCTGTCACAAGGGTTGCTTCAGTTTTCTTCTGATACTCTGGTGGCAGGGACTTCTTCACTCTGAGCATTCAGACAGGCCTGTAAGTTCTTTGGGATCACTTGGCACAACAGCATAAGTGATAACAAATTAACAGCAATCTCACAAGTCAAAAACACAAAAGTTGACTGCGATATAAGGAGCAATTCCAATTAATGAAGGTCCAAGGCCATTGAAAAATGAAGCACATCCTTCCTCTCGCAACATGCGTAAAGCAACCTGTAAATTAAAGGATATGGAGGTAACAAATCTTACTTTATGAGGGCAGGTTCGATCAGCCATCAAGTCAATTCACAAAAAATAAGCCACAGTTCCTACCTCAGTCATTGCTTTGGATCCAGGTTCAGTAGCCAATCTCAACCTAAGGACATCCAGCGGATAGGTTGCCTGGGTGAGCAATGAAAACTCATACATACGACTGCGTGAAGAATGTTCAGCTAGAAAACTGCATGGCTGCGAACTTACAAAAGTTGATGTCATGCCAGCACAAGCGCCTGCTGCCAGTCTTCCGATTACTGATAGCTCTCCATCTTTCCCTCTAAAAAGTCTCTGAAAGATGAAAATTTATCATCTTTTTGCTTATTATCATTCCTTAACAGATGCTTTTCCTCCACCCTCACCTTATATGCCTCATACGCAAAAAGTTGAACTGCACTATAAGGTATTACCCTAAGGACCTGAAACAAAAATGCATCTCATATGATAGAAGCAGAACTATCCCCATAAACTAGAAAGAAGTCGAAGACTATACCTGAGGTAGGTTCCCTTTCCAATAACCTTTAACTCCATCCTCCTTAGCAATCATTGAAAAGGCCTAGAAAAAAGTTGGATAACTCAAGAAATGCCTTGTATCATTTTCCTCAAAAAGATATCCAATTAATGGAAAGGAAAGGACCCGCAGACAACCCATCTCACCTCAAGAAATCCTATTCCCTTCTTCAGACCTTGTCCTGCTCTAAGTCCATGAGTCTACATTGAAAAAAATGCAAAGCACTACGTATTTCAAGAAAACAAAACATATTGCTTAATAATTCTATATAATAGGCGAAACACTAGGAACTGAAAGGATGATGCTGAGTGAAAACCTGCATCAGAATCTTGACACGGTCAAGTGGCGCAATGACTGTTTTTGCGACTGCGCCAGCAACTGCTCCAGCCGCAAAAAGCGCACCGTCTTTAGGAGCCAATGCGACTATAGCCAAAGGGTGACTGAGAAGTTGGGCTGCGGTAGGCAAAAAGTCGTCTTCCTTCTTACCCACAAGCGAAACACACCCAAAATTCAGCCTTCCGCCATTGCCAACAGTAGCTAAGCATTTGGGTTCAGCATACGAAGAAGCTTCTGGGTGTAGTCCCGGAAGCTGTCGCCACACTACCGTCGCTCGACTGCCATTCGCCATGCTGAGGCAATACGAAAGAATAACAGTTTCTTCTTCACCGATTCACCGCCACGCAGTGAGATAAGAATTCCGCAGAGAGCGGGCGGGGCAGGAGACGCAGGGGTTATCAGTCAAATCCCTTCAAGTACAACACAACGTCGTTACCGTACAGAGGAGATGGATTGGACTTCTTTTTGGGCAAAAAAGTATTTTGGGCCTCAATCGATGCTCAATGGGCCCACCGTGATGTCTATCAATGGCCCGTTAGAATGCCGGGTTATATTTAAACTATTAAAGCCAGGGGCCCACCCTCGGTCTGCGCATGATCTCCACGTGGATAAATAATGCAAGGCGGATTTCCGTTTTGAGATATTATTTATTTTTAAAATGAATATTCGCATTTCGCTCCAAAACATCTGGGACATATTATATTTACATAATTTTTTGAATTGATTCTATTTAATTTTAATATTTTTTAATTTATAGTAATATAAAAACTTCATATTCTGATATTAAACTTAAAAATTATCAAATTTTAAATTTATATTTTATCAGTTAAATAAAACGTTATATTATTTAATTTTTATACAACTTAAAAATACATATATATCATCACATTAAATCATAATATATAATTTAATATATTAAATTATAATATTTTGCAAAATAATTTTATAATTTTAAAACTAATTATATTCTACATAATTTAAACAAATTCAAATTACAGAATAACCTCAATCTATCAATTGAATTTATTTAATTTTATAAACTTCAAGCATCATATATTTTTAGAAATTAAAAAATTAAATTATGAGATTAATTTAAAAAATTGTAAAATTCATTAATATGAACAAGTGTGGACGTGTTGATTTCATAAATAATTAATTATGAAAACTTAAGCACTGTTATTGAAAATTTTTGAAATATATTTTTATTTTTTGAATTATTTTAGAAAAGTAAAAATAATAAGTAAAATAATCAACACATTAATTTTCTAAAAATAATTTTTATCGTATAATTTTAAAAATATATTTAATAAAATTATTTTTATAATTAAAAATTTTCTAGAATAAAATTATTTTTATTTTTGAAAAATAGAAATAGATTTTAAAAATTTTTAAAAACACTGTTTTAATGATTAAATAAAAAATTAATTAAGAATACACAACTAATTTTCTACACATCTCAATAACATATTTATATTTTCACATCAAATTCTACAATAATTTAATATATCAATTTCTACAATATAATTTTATAATTCGAAAATTCATTGTATTACACATAATCTAAACCATAGATTAATCGACCCTAATTAAGATTGAGACAGGATTAGGAGGCGTTGAAGCAGCATATGGACAAGTGTGGACACTCACAGCCTCCATTTACCAGATATTGACGCCCTCCATTTATTACATAAAAAAATGGTTCCTAAATTAAAAAAATCCGGACTAAAAGACAGCTAAGTTTCCGCGTGGGGAATTTTCAAAGTCAAAGCCTCTATTTATTTTTCGCCCCTCATTTTTGGCAATATCTCAATCTTGTGTATTACACAACCGCTACGTTAAAAAATAATAATAAATTGTTTTTTTTTTTTGGAAATCATTTTTCACAATGAATGAGCCCTTGTCCGTGTGACACGTGGAGTTGGACTGCAGTCAAACGCTAGAAATAATATTTCAAACCTTAATCAGACAAATAGTTATTAGTAATACAATTAAATGAATGTTTCTTTTTTATTTTTTTGTAGAAGAAATGGTATGCATTATGTTTCTCTGGTCAGAATTTCAGTTGTGCACAGCATACATTCACACTGCTGTTTCCGTCTCCATCTCTAAACCACTGCATCGGTCCCTTTCTTCTTCTTCTTCTTCTTCTTCTTCTTCCTTGGGGACAAGCTTCTTTGTCTTGGTGCTGCGATTCAGTAGAGATGGATCTCCGGCACCACCGCCCATATCCGATGAGCGTGGACGCCGGCGACAGGTTTCCTCAATGGAGCTTACAAGAAACCCGGGATTTCCTAATGCTTCGAGCGGAACTGGACTCGACCTTCGTGGAGACGAAGCGGAATAAGCCTCTTTGGGAGCACATCGCGACGCGAATGAAGGAGATGGGGTACAACAGAAATCCTGAGCAGTGCAAGTGCAAGTGGAAAAACCTAGTCACTAGGTTCAAGGTTTAAGCCCCTTTTTTTTGTATTGTATTTCATTTTTCTATGTAATAACCTGTAGATGTTTATCGCATGTATAGGGAAGCGAGGCAGTGGAAGGAGACGGGATGAGGCAGCAATTCCCGTTTTACAAAGAATTGCAGGAAATATTCGGGGCTCGGATGCAGCGGATGCTGTGGATGGAGGCCGAGGCCGGCTCGGCGTCGACTCCGAAGAAGAAACCGGAGCTCTCCGACGAGGAGGAGGGTGAGAATGAGGAGAGCGAGGGGGAGAATGGAGGCCAAAGAAAGAAAAGGAGAACGCAAAGCCGGAATGCATTCAGCGAAAATCCATTGATCAGAGGGGTGAAGGAAATAATGGAGGAGTTCATGAAGCAACAAATGCAGATGGAGATGCAATGGATCAGAGAGTATGAAGCAAGGGAAGAGGAAAGGAGGGGTAGAGAGATGGAATGGAGGAGAAGAATGGAGGATTTGGAGAGGGAGAGGGTTCTGATGGAGAGAAGTTTCAAGGAGGAGGAGGAGCAGAGGAGAGTTAGGGAAGAAGCAAGGGCTGAGAAGAGGGATGCCCTAATCACAGCGCTGCTAGAAAAGCTTAGGAGATAAGAAGAAGAATCATAGAGACCTGTTCTTTTGGTTAGGTTTTGTTACTCCTATATTTTTTCTTTTTTAATTTTCATGTGAATACAATAAACCATGGCAAAGAATTGGTAATGAATCCCAAAGTAGAAGGTGTCCTTCAGTGGTCCAAGACATAATTTATGTAATCATTGTGTTTCTGAACAAAAATTTTTTTGTCCAAAACGAATTCCATAATAATCTTCTAAAATTTAATATAAATAACACAAAAGATGATACAAAATCATTGAAATGCATCTTCATTAGAAGAATGAGTTGGTTTCACCTAGAAAAAAACTGCTGAAAGAGCATTATCATTACTACAGAATGTTTTCAGAGGTAGTTCATGAGTTCCCAGTATCTCAAAAGCAACAGATTTGAAACACCAGGGAGTGCCATACAGATCAGAAGTGCAGTGATGAAGGAGAAGAGCCTCAGTGAGGAGACTTCACCTCTTCTTAAATCCGTACTTCTTCCGTTCGTAGAAGAGATCGGTTTTGGCACTGCCCAAATTGACAATCTTGGGGCAGCCATCTCTGTCTTTTTCCAGCTGAGTGCATTCCTTGCAGTAGTAAGCATCTGAGATCCCCACACCGCCACAGATGACGCAGCGCCCCTGGAAGGATCCATAGTTGCATTCATCGCATACTCTGACGAGAGTGCAGGGGCGAACATATGAGTCGCATATCACACATTTTCCATCGTCCTTCTCGCACAACCTGCCAATGGCTATCCCTGGTTGTTTCCGGCACATGATCAAGTCTGGATGATGCTTAGCCATTTTTTCCTGCAATTACTGAATGGTAATGCAGTACATCAGTGATCTTCAATTATTACTAGTTCAAAATAGCAAAAGTGAGAATCGGGTTTGAACTGGGAAAGACACCAAAAATATAATCTTTGTAAAACAATCAATATGCATAAACGGTAAACTCTTCCAACAGTGGCAGGGGCATAAAAATCGTTGAGAGTAGGTGCAGCCTAATAAGCGCGTTTTGAAGTCAATTTGACAAAACAAACTGTGATTGAAACAAATTATACTGCAAGACGAAAAATTATGAGAACCCCAAAACTAGCTCAGTATATACTGAGGAACCAATGGAATCCAGCCCTTATTTCATGGAGGAGTAAAAGAATGCTAAACAAGGAATAAATTGTACGTAGTAAATTGTTCCTAGCGATACAACAGTTCGGAAAACATCAACAATCAGAGAGTAGCTGCCAAAAATGAATCCTTGGAAATTCTGCAGAAGGATTAACCAGAGTGGAAAGAGGAAAACTTAGTTTTATCAGAAAACATTCACCAAAATGTAGGGCTGTTGAATTTGATCAACACGCCAACAAAAAGCAAAATCCAGCAACAAGATTCAACCAAAAACATTAACAGGACAGCAGCTCGACAAGCATTTCTTGCAAAAGTGAGAGGCGTGTGGAACAAGAGTGAAAACAAGAGAAACGAGGATGTTGATACCAGTGCGCGACGAAACAATCCCTCCGCTCTTGACCGCAATCCCGTGCCCTAATCCTCAATCAATTTCACCTTCATTATATCTTGCCGACCCCGCCCCCGTCAAAATTCCACTTCTACCCATTCCCCCCTTCACTTCCGCAAGGATAAATTCGTAATTCCACGAACCTTAACCTCGTCATGAAACTGTTCCATTGTAATAAAACACCATTAGTACATCGCAGAGTCTTTAGTTGACACAATTTGGTTCTAACTTCTTTATTCGCCATTGGAATACATTGACTGTGGAACATCTGATAGGGGCTCATGCAGAAGGGACTGAAGCGCATTCGATCTCCTCCAACGATCGTCCCTTGGTTTCAACTACATTCCGGGCAATGTACACAACTGCAAGCATACACATAGAAGCAAATCCCAAGTACACTCTCCCCATTCCAAGCATGTTCGCCACACTCAAGAAGTAGAGCCCGATCACGAAGTTGCAGGCCTGCAGCGCATCCACAGCATTCTGTGTCTCAGACCCTTCATCGTGCTGATGAAAAAATGAAGTAAAAAGGAGTTGGGTTACCCAGTGCACTCCCATGGAGAGCGCCATTGCCTTGGCTCTGATTCTTGATGTGATTATCTCTGGTAGGAGAAGAGCGGGGACAGGGCCAGCACCGAGAGAAAACGATAGAACGTACCTGATAAATCGCATTCGGGTTCTGTAAGTACGAGAGTAGGAAAAGGCTGCATCAACAGGGGGTGATTGCTTACAAAACAGTTCCTAGAACGGAGAGGAAGCCTGCAGATGATGCCAAGGCTTCCGAAGAGAAGGTCAATGAGAGAAGCAACATTGAAGCAGCCTTGATGAAAGAGGAGCATCAACGTTTTTATGAGCAAAAGCGTTGTTTTGTTTTACTTCAAATGGAACAAGATGACATACCATTCCAGCAAAGCTTGTAAGGAGAAGGCTTTTCCTTCCCTTCTTCTCTATCAACCAAGACGCGATTGCAGTTCCTGATGGATTGGGAATTTCCGTGAGAACGAAAAATTTATGGATACCCAAGCTAGAAAAATTCCCATCAAAGCTAACCAAACACATTTGTAGCACCAACGAGAGCAGTGGCTGCAATATCAGATGAAACTCCGGCATTGCGGAAAACAGAGGTTGAATAATATATAACAGCATTTATTCCTGAAAATTGCTGAAAGAAGAAGATATATGTGCCAACACTGACAACTGCAGATCAAAATGGCGGTGTGTGAACAAAATCAGTCATTAGCCACGAAGTTCATAAACCAAGTACGTTTACAGATCTTAAATACCTTTCCAGTATCGAGCACTGAAAAGATCAGCCCACGTAGCTTCTGGTTCAGAAGAATTTTTCGCTGCTGCAGCCAAATCATTCATGACTTCAGTAACTCTCTCCATACCAAACAGCCTTCGTATGGATACTTCAGCATCGGAAATTTTGCCGTGCTACAAATGCAGAAAAGTCTCGTAAGAATTAGTGTCTAAAGAAATATCTGCCAATTATTTTGATCCATAAACAATAGCAGCAGTTTGATATAAAAGTTGGCAACCAATATACATTCTATATGAACCTGATAAAGCCAACGTGGGCTTTCAGGGGAAAATGCCATTCCTACTGCTAATAAAACTGACGGGATAATTGAAAGTCCAAACATTGTCCTCCACCTGATAGATTCAGGAAAGCAGTGAGCACTATGTTGTAATTGTCATGACAGGAAACATTGATCGCAACATTATATTGATACTGTAATGGACATAATAAAAAGTAACATAGCCGAAGGGTTGAGTCCAAAGAACTTCCATCCACCTTACACCATAGGATTTTTTTGACGCTAGAGACCCATAGTTATTTATTATGTATGCAATTTTCAGGAAATACATGGATGGTGGAAACTATAGATAGAACACACTAACCACAAAGGATTTCCTGCCAACGGCAATCCAGCTACCATTGCCGCAAGAATCCCAATACATATAAAAAGTTGGTTGGCTGATCCAAGTGTGCCACGAATTTCTGTAGGAGAGATCTGGTCACCGAAATCTTGTCATATACAAAGGAAAATATGAAATTGAGAGAAGAAATGATAGCATTTTGATACCTCAGATATGTAAAGGGGCACAACAGAAGATGATATGCCAATCCCAATGCCAGCAAGCAATCGGCCAACTATCATCGTCTCTATGGTTGCAGCTTTAGCACTACAACACCAAGAGTGATAAGAATTTGATGATTTCATAATATCAGAAAGTCAATAATTGTACAGTACATTACCTCAGGTATCCACCTAGTGCCAATGGAACTGCTTCCAAGATAAAGGTTTGCGTTCTCCCAAACTGGTCAGCTAATGAACCTCCTGTGAAACAACCCACCGTAGCACCAGCAAGAAGTGTACTCACAACCCATCCTACACGCACAAAAGATGAAGGAATAAGAAAGGAAAAACACAAAATCCATGCCATGCTCCTTGAACCATAGGACACAAAGAAGTTGCTATATATTTCTTAAAGCAAGTGAGCACATAAACCACCCTTTAAGGAAGAACAAGAAGTGTTTTAAGCTCTATCAACTTGCCTTGCATAACAGGGTTCTCTGCAATCCCCAGATCCTTTGCGAGGTACTCCAAAGCTCCGTTAACCACTCTGAATCAGAGAATTACAAGAATAAAGAATGCAGATTCAGTCTTTTGCGCCCGAAAGCATGAAAAGGGTTGACATCTTTCCTAATTCAAAAAAACACATCGTTCTCAAACGAATAATCAGATTAAAAAGAAGAATTCCACACCCTAGATGGTATCCAAAGAGAAAGGCTCCTATGCAAGCAACACCAACATATGAATACACTGATCCATTCGATTCCACCACTGCTTTCCCAGGTGCATGAAATTTGGAAGATTCAACATCTTCCCCATCTGGCCATTTAAGCAAACACCACGATGAGCTTACACAAACTGATTAGTTAAAGCATCAAATTACACAAACACATAACCATGAGCTAAATCTTTATCCATTTTAGCCATAATCAGAGATCCAGTACGCTTCACGGTAGCCCCCCTCTTCTCACATCGAAGTCTAAGCCCGATTTATGCTTCAGTATGAGAGAATTTCCTAAGTCCACTGAATATAAAATTGGTGATTCTCAAGTCCCATATTCAATGCAATACACTAGCAATACGGCTACCTACCCCTAAGCAATCCTGGAAAGTCCACTCTTGGGGTGAAGATAGTTTCTTCGCAAACGCATTGAAACTGAAACCAAAACCCCAAATGCCAGTTTGCTGCCCCAGGAAATGGGAACACTCAATAAACTCATATTGAGTGCTGCGCCGGTGCATGTTTCCACTGGAGAGCCAACAGGTTTCCATTTCCGCAGATCACTCCAAGCAAGCTTGTACTGCTGGTACCATTTCGGCGGATAATTTAGTAAATCACGAAAGCCGATCAGGATTACAGAAGCTAGGGAGATTCTTGAAGCGAAGATGATCCGAGATTCGGAGAGAGAACTTGCTCATGAATGGAGTAAATGGGCCGGGTCATTTCCCAGCGTAATGAAGCCCAATTAACCTTTCATTCTAAGGCTCATGTGACTTTTAAAGAACAAGCCCGTTTTGGAAATATTTTATTTTTGAGTTTACTGAAATAATTTATTATTATTATTATTATTATTTATTTTAGACAACGTGAAAAAGTTGGAAAGTGCAACGTTAAGTCCAAGTCGCGTTTCTAATTGCTAACCGGTCCTCAATTTCGGAAGACGGCAGCGTAAAATCTCCCATTCCGCCGTCGGGGGCCGGGCAGCGGAGGAGAACGTCTTCATTTCCCTTCCGTCCGGGTTTGCTTCCGATGGCTGAGAAAACTGAATCTTCGAAGAAATCAATCCCGCCGTACATGAAGGCGGTGTCCGGATCTTTTGGTGGCATTGTCGAAGCATGTTGCTTACAGCCTATCGATGTCATCAAAACTCGCCTACAACTTGACCGTTCGGGTTCGTACAGGGGAATTGTCCACTGCGGCACCACCATCGCGAGGACCGAAGGTGTCAGGGCCTTGTGGAAAGGATTGACTCCCTTCGCGACGCATTTAACGCTGAAATATGCGCTTCGAATGGGATCCAATTCGTTATTGCAATCGGCATTCAAGGACTCGGAGACAGGGAATCTAAGCAATCGTGGTAGGATGATGGCTGGGTTTGGCGCTGGAGTTTTGGAAGCTCTTGTGGTCGTCACTCCTTTTGAGGTTATTTCCATAGTTAAATGATTGTTATCAATGCGGCTGAATTGCTCCTTTTCATTAGCTACGTGAAGTTATCTGATACTTTTTAGGTATGATTCCTTGATTCTGGAGTTTGTTTGATGGTTAGAAAACGTTTGTCGAGCGGTGTGCTGCATAGCCACCAACATAGTTGGAATTCTTCTCCCCATTTATAGTAGCTGGGCTGAGCTACTGATGAACTTAACCCTTGGACTAAGCATTAAAAATGGAAGATGTAGCTACTAACAAGGCCTAGAAAAAAAAGAGAAATTTCCAGCTAGATTGATGTTGATATGCTCTTGTGTACGCATTTTCTCCCTGATTGAAGTGAACTATTTGCAATGATTCCATCATATGTAGATCTTAATGGCACCTCCAATGCAGGTGGTGAAAATCAGATTGCAGCAGCAAAGAGGACTGAGCCCGGAGCTCCTCAAGTACAAAGGA
The DNA here is from genome assembly GCA_002189035.1 of Utricularia gibba. NCBI lineage: Eukaryota > Viridiplantae > Streptophyta > Magnoliopsida > Lamiales > Lentibulariaceae > Utricularia > Utricularia gibba. Next base: position 1,535,330 of record NEEC01000013.1, on the reverse strand, counting down.
CCTCTTCATTGTGCTCATATGATTATTCGTGAAGAAGGCATATTTGGGTTGTGGGCTGGGGCTGCCCCAACAGTGATGCGTAATGGAACGAACCAGGCAGCTATGTTTACTGCCAAAAATGCATTTGACACCATGCTGTGGAGCAAGCATGAAGGTGATGGGAAAATGCTCCAGCCTTGGCAGTCCATGATCTCAGGGTTCCTCGCCGGAACTGCCGGTCCTGTTTGCACAGGTCCCTTCGATGTTGTCAAAACAAGACTTATGGCTCAGAGCCGGACTGGTGGAAAAATGAAATACCAAGGTATGTTCCATGCTATCAGAACTATATACGTGGAAGAAGGCTTATTCTCACTGTGGAAAGGGCTCTTGCCACGGTTAATGCGAATCCCACCTGGTCAGGCCATCATGTGGGCTGTGGCTGATCAGATAACTGGCTTCTATGAGAGGACATACATTCACAATGTCCCATTGTAGCTTCATTCCCTGCTCAGAGGGGAGAATGAACTACCCCGTGATCAATCAGCTATTCGAAATTGCACGTATTCGATATATCGGATCTATGTTTTTTTTGTGTGTAGAAACTAGAGCTCTTGGAAAGGGCTCTCGGTGATCTAGTTTTTCTACTAGAGGAAGCACATTTGCAATGTGGGAACAATTGTTTAGTCTCTTGGTCGCTATTCTTCTGAGTCTTCTCATGTTAACTGAAAAAAAAAAGAGAAAAAATTATATTCTTAAAAAACGTGGTAAACGCTTTTCCTTATGTGGACGGGTTTAGCGTTTATAAATATGTGCTCTCTGCAGAGGATTTCTAACCCTAGTTTTCATGCCCTCCTTTCTCCTCGGCGGCGGATGAACTTCAGTTCATCGTTGGTGGAGGTTTTACCTCATCAACTGTAGATTTGTGGCAGAAAATGTTGTGTGAAGACAAAGGAGAGAGGGATTTTGGATCTCGCGCGTATCGGAGATCGTAAAAATTACGGTATGTCGTTTAGTGGAATCGTGAAGATCTGGGATATCGACTGTACTTCAATGATTTTTCAGTTACTGAGAGTTATGGTTTTACATCTGTAATGGTGTGAGAAATACCATTCGGATGCTATTACGGCTGCAAAAGTCGTTCATCTATGACGCCGCCTTTGCTGTTTGATTCCGATTTGCTTTTGTAATTTATACACAGGCGGTTTCAAAAATTGTTTCTTTGTTCAGATGGCCTATTCTCATTTGTAATACCTATTGATGTTATCGGAACTCGGTTTTTGTTCACCTTTCGACATTGGGTTTCTGCTTGCCCCCTAAATGATGAGTAATCCACAAATGGCTATGGATTGCCATCCAGATGAGGCTGTTTTGTCATAGTTACTCTGATAGGAGAGTTTAACTGATGCTAACAGTAAACTTTATTGGATTTTGTAGTATTTCATGCCACATGGCCTTTGATTTTCAAACTCGCTGCACAAAAATGGCAACTTTGCCGAGGTGACCCATTTTGATTTGGGTTTTCCTCTTTTCCCTGTTGCCAATATTGCTACGGCTTCTTGGCATAATGATGTTTGTTGCTCTAGACACATCATAAGCCGTGCCTTTGTGCAAAAGCCTACATATATATCAATTTACAACTTTTGGAGAAATCAATGGTAAGACGTAATTCATTACCATTTTGGTCCTAAACAATTCTGTCTATGCATGGTAGACTATGGACATAGGTATGCACTCAGGAAGTTGATGCTGCTGTGTGCATGTCGAAGGTTTCCCAAGGTATGAAAATGAAGCATCATGCAATGATTGGAAGCAAGACCTCCCTCCCGTAGTCACACAAAGGCTGCAAATTGTTTGGAAAACCAGTTGAATCTATAGCAGAAATAATACTTCTCACAGTTGTCGTCCTCAACATGGAGCTGTCTTCATAGATTTACTCATTATCAACTTGTGACATTTGATCACAGTGCCAAACACTGGCACATTCCATGGGATTGTACGCTTTGGTTACCTTCGTTTTGTCATAGTTGGTCTTCGGGAGAATTGTAGCAGCAGATTGCGATGTGTTATCTTCCCTTTTCCCACACCCAGTTGAGAAACGAACTCTGATTCTTCTTGGTTTCTTGAACTTGATTGATTATAGCAGAAGGAGCGAGGTTCTGGGAATTTCAGGAACCATAAGCCCATCCTTCTCCACCTCCCCAAATAGCTGATTGATTACAGCCCGACGCACGCTGTGACGACGAACCCAGTTGCAGACGGAATGAGGAGACGGAGGAGAATCCGGCAGTGAGCATTCAGATCGGAACCATGAACAGGAGAGGACATGGAAATGGAGGAAATCGGCTTCAGAAACATGGCGCTGCGCAAAGAAAGGATGATCTGGGCCACGTTTCTTGTTGCCCGCATTGGATCTTCTGAATATACAAGGCGTCGCCCCTTCTGGAAGGAAGAACGCTCCCAAATCCTGAGAAGCTTCTAATGGACCGTTAACGCACTCTAATCCCCTGATTAATGGATGATAAGCTCATAACACGAGCCTTATTATATGTATTTTTGGGGTGTGTTGTGATACGTACAGTACATAAGGTGATAATATACATCAAGCTTGGCATCTATTTTCACAAGTTGTCTTCTTTGGACCCAAGCCCCATCCATCCGCCGTCAGATGGCGAGCACCAACTCCGGCAAAGACCGTTCCCCAGGCTGCTGCCGTAGGAGGTGGCTCCGCCACAAAGTCGTCGGCACGGGGCGATCCACCACCCTCACGCACGTCACCGTCAACCAAGTGTTGAAATACTCCCTCAAATTCACGATCAACCCATCTCTCAAGGTCCAGACATGCACCCAGTACACATTCCTCCCCTCCCACCCTTCCACCACGACGCAGTCGTCGTCGACGGCGTTGATGCTCTTAGGATCGAACTTGAACTCCGTCGGACACGACCTTCCCGTCAGCATCTTCATCATGTGCTGGCAGTGATGCGGGCCATGAAACCACCACTCCAGGTCGCCAGCCACGATATCTGAGATGATTCTGCGTCCCCCACCTGCAACCGCCTCGTAGAGTCTACCCACGGTGGCGGCGACGTCGCCCTGCATCTCCGGTCGTCGGGTAGACGACTTTCCCTGCCTCCGTATCGAAGACGACCGCATTTTATAGAGGAAGCACCATGTCAAGGGTCAACGAGGATGCCATAAGTTGCAGACATTTTCTTTCCCCGTCATTCATCTCCCAAACACATCCACAAGAAAACAAACAGATACCTCATTATTTTTTTTACTCACAAAAATACATTTGAACAACAATATAATGCTAGATTTTGTTGCATTTAGTGGGATGACATTGAAGGGTGGTGCCCGTACAACCATGGTGACGTCCCTACTACCCGTAGTGTAGCCACTGGGCAGTGATGGATTCTCAAGTCAAAGTTCATTTTTAATTGCTCCACGAGCTTTAAAAAAATTCATAAACTGAACAACTATACCAACACGATGCGTCATGCCCTACTAAACCCATTTCAATATTAATTACTCAATGTTTTGATTATTTTAAGTAAAAAATGTATCCCAACTTTTTATTTGGATAATGAATCTTTTTTACCACTCTGGATTTTTCATATTATGACTAATTTTTATTTAAGACTATCTACTTCGTATGTCCATTATTAATGTGAGATAATATCGTAAATCTCATGGTCTTACATTATTCCTCCACATTCATCATCCTCGTTGAATACACTTCCCCCCATCTCATTATTGATACATAATTGGATTTGATTTTAATATCAAATACAACCATCACTTTTCCCTTATATGATATTATCTATTTTGAATTACAATTTTATATTATCCTCTTATAAATAAAGAAGTCGTGTAAAATTAAGATTATAACTTTATTTAAATATATTCATTTTTCTATTCATAATTAATGTGAGATACCTTCGATTCAGTCTATCTTTATATAACATTATCTGCTTTAAGTATTTAATAATCATGATTTTATATTCTTTCATTTTGGAAAAAAAAGATCTTATATAAGATTAAGATATCTTACATAATATTATCTTGTATTAAGTATTTAATATCTGTGGTAATTGTAGCTATAGTATAAAATAAATTTAATTTATTTATGCTTAAATAAAATTAATGTAGAAAGATTAGTTTTTTACATAGTATTTAATTAATGGAATTATGATATATATATATTAGGAAATGTAAGAAGTAATATGATTTTAAATAAACTTGTGTACATAAGATTCGGTACCAAATCAAATGATGTTTTGAAGCTCCCCGTTGCACTCCATTTCTCCAATCCATCAGTTTTGGTAACATCCATCAACCAAACGCAAGTGTAATTTTCATAAATCAATCAACACATAACTTCACCCGCCAACCAAACAAGCCCATAAAGGTGTTAGTTATGAAGTTAATGAAAATGATTTTATCTGTATGAATTTGATGATAATAATGAATGACATGGATGAAGATGATTTTTAGTTATTCATTTATTGTTATATTATGTTTATATTTAAATTCACAACTGTATTACTTGTTTTATGTTATTATATAATTTATTTGTGACTTTTATAATATTTTATTAGTAATTAATAATTAAAATTGTTAAAAAATGCTTGCGAATCCATCGCTTGAGTTGACTTTTTCTTACAACTATGATTGTCGTAATTAACTAGTTAATTAATTAAAATTTTCTGTCAAAAAAACTGGGATTGTCTGACGATCATACCGTACCGGAAAATATATGAAAATAATAAAAAAAATTGATTATTGGTAGATATTTGGTGGTCCCCTGGTTATGAAAAAGTCAAAGCCCTAGCTTTGTTTTATTTTGTTTATTTCTTGGTTTAAATTATGCCGTGTATTTAGTATTAATTAAGTTCGAGAGTTGACATCGTAAATTGCCAGCTGTAAATGAGTGGACCCAGAATCAAAGTTACCCATTACCATGCTTAGCTTCATAGGGAGGGGTTTAGGATGAGATTAGCGTAATTTCTTCTAATTAAAAACCTAATTTCGAAATAATCCGAAATTTTTTTAAAAAAACCTCAAATTTATTAAAAAATTAAATTAAAATTTCAAATTTACAGGAGAATCTAAAAGATTAATAATTATGTTGTTTGTTAAAGGTTTCCATTATTTTTATAAATTTGCGTTTTAGATGTACACGCGATTGGAGATCTGGTACCCGGATATAAGAGCTGAGAATGCCAGTGAGAAGAATGCTAAGAACTCCATAGCGATGGCGGACGCCGATGTATCGGTGAATATGTTATCGCCGCCTTCTCGGAATCGGTCCGTTAGCGGTACAGCGGACGACGCGGCGGATATCAGTAAATACGCCATAGCCTGCTATCCAGATCACTAACCAAACAGTGGATCGGGAAAAGAAGGGGGAAAAGCAGGGGATCGAGAAATTACCTGATCCAGAGCGAAATCAGCAATTGCGGAGCTATTCCATCGAATGATCTGTCTGCTTGTGTAGAGCTCGTAAATCTGCCTGAAGGATTGCAGTCCTGTGTAGAGACTTGACAGAATCGCAATCGCCAATACGTACCTAGAAGATCAATCAGCAATTGACCTAGAAATAGAAATCGATTAATCAATCGGGAATCGAATGCACGGGGCGAGTATTACCTGTACTCCTCATATCCGTTGAACTTAAAATCACCGCCGTGGTTGTTACTTGCCATGAGAATGAATGCGATGAAGGAGAAAAGGAAGCAGAGTACTCTGGAAGCCAGCGAGCCGCTTTTCACAAAATCTTCCCTCTTCCATCGCCGCAAAATATTCGAAACTCCGCTTTCGGCTCCTCCGCCGCCGCTCTCGATATCGGGAGTCACCGGCGTCGTCGATTGATGCGTGACCTTGGGCGGATTAGATTCACCGGTATCAGACATGATTCTTTTCCACGATTGATCCAAGAAGTGCGATTATCGACGAGGAAAACCGAGGATTCCCTGACGAGGAAGAAAAGCACCACAGTTGCGTATGACACAAGATCATGGCTGTTCGTAGGTGCAATAAAACACTAAACAGCTACATTGGATGGCTATGGCGGGCGCTCGGCTTCCCTTCCACGCGTGACGTGTCTCGTAGATATCGCCGAGCCTCCATGTAACCAGAAACGGAGTTCTTTCAGTTTGATGCTACAATGTCATGAAAATAGTAAAAAAAATTTAATATAAATTGTAAATAAAATTAATATCAAATTTTTTAAAAAATAAAATTGTATTCTGAAAAATTCTTACGATCCATTATTAAAAAATTTAATGACTCAATATGACGGTTAGTAACAAGTTAGAAGGTATGATGTGGGTTTGAAATTCATTTCAAGTCAATCGCAATGAACTATTGAATAACGATCGTGTAGAAGTGGCCACTACCATTTTCTCCATCCAAAAAGATGTACATGAGGTGTTTATTTTTTTTTTTTACATTTCCAATGATTCAAAGCAATGAGTTTTGAATGAACTTTGAAATGATGTAATATGAACAATATGAATAATCACGGTTTAAAAGATATTATATTAAAAATAAATATCGAATGAAACTATGATTATTCATCTTATTTATAATATATCATTTAAAATCTCATTTCGAGTTGATCACATTGAACCATAAAAATTCAATCAAAACTTTTCTACACATCTTAATTTCATTTCTATTTCTAACAAAAAAAAAATCTATTTTATTTTCTACTTTTCAATAATCAAAAATAGTTTGCAAATGTTTTGCTAAATCACAATTAATATTATTAATATTAAAGAAAATTAAGCCTTGCTTGCAAGAAAGGTACATGCACTTTATGGTCAAGGTAGACCGTACATATAAGTTACGCGTGACGCAACGTCCACGTCAGTCACATCTTTGGGGTTGATTTAGAAACCTATTTTTATATAACTTTTATATCCATTTCCTGATGGTCCATTCCCAAAATAACACAAATTCCAACAATCTGAATGATTTTGGTGGTGTGGGGAGGGCATGTGCGTAATTTCCCCCGTGGGGAAAATATCAATTCACTCAAAATCTTTCACTTATTTTACCCGTCCGCGTCGGTCGCTGTAAAACGGCGAGAGGCCACATCTGTAAATGCTGCTGCACTAATAATACCAGCAACAACCCAATTATAGTAATAGTTATTACTATTCTTGTAATGTGAGCTAGCCGGGGCTCATAATAGTAAACGAGCCATAATTAGAGCGAGCCCATGGACAAGTTACCGGATTTAGCATCAAACCTCGGTAGTACAAAAACACGTGTTAGGAAGAGTGGTTCTGGTTATCCATCACTTTAAGTATTAAAATGTCTGGAATTATCCTTGTCATTGTCCCACATCCAGTTAAGCTCATAAATTGGTTGTCATTAACTCCCAAATTGATTGATTTATTTATTTTAATTAGAATATGTGATGAATTACCATCCTGCCCTCGTACAGATATCCAACCTAGTAGGGGAAAAATCAGTGGACTTTATGAAAGTATGGACTTGTTCGGTATTTTGAATCCGTGATATAATATAATTAGTTTTGAGATTAAACGAATAAAATCAATTTTAGATTATAAAATTGTTTTGTATGATAATATAAATAAAAATTAAATAGTGTAATTTAAGAAATTTAGCCGTTTATAAATTTAATTATAAAACCTGAATTTCTAATTTTAATATAAAACGGGAATATTTAAAAATTAAATAGAATAACTTCATCAAATTATATTTACATAACAAACTCTAATTATTCTGATTTAAGTAATCATGGAGTCATCTAACGATCCACGAAACACGGGAGCAGATCAACGGCAGTAGGGTTATCTGGAACTGGGGAGACTACTGAACAAATAAATTAGCGTTGCACCGGATCCTAATCCCCATCTGCGAAGCATCTGATAGCTCCTCGCCTACCCATCTCAGTCGGCCCGTGTCCTACACCTACAGTGCACCCGCGACGCGGTCTCCTTCAAACCTACCCTTTTTCACTGGTTTCCTTTTTCTTTCTACTTGCCTGCAAGGTTTCCGATTCCGTTCCGAGAGAGGAGGAAAACAAAAAAATTCGCAGGCTCTTCGGCTGATGATACCAGAGGGGATGGCAACGAATCTGATCATCACCGGAAGGTGATTTCCGCTGCGGTCACAGAAACATTGGGTTAAGAGAATGTTATACCCTTTTGCCGTGTACCCTAGATTCACCTTTTCGTTGTCTTCCCTAATTCGCCCTCTCGTCGGCGCTAATCATACATCTGCGCGATTCTGCTCGCGATAATTGACCAGATTTCTTGCCTTTCATTTTGGAGATATACTTACTGGCTTTTTAAATTTTGCTTATTGGTTGGTCGGTTCGTGTAATGGTGGATTTCTGATCCGATGAAAATGATTCTTTGATTTTTTTGGGGGAGGGTTTTTATTTTTTTGAGGTGTTTGTGATGGAACCCGGCGCAGCGAAGCAAGGGTTCCTGAGGAATACTCTGGTTCGAGTTTTCTTGTTCTGCATGCTAGTGGTTGCTTTGAGATTTGCTTATTTGGTGGTAATTCGCGGCGAAACGTGTGATGATGGCGGTGGTTTCTGTTTCTTTTCGCTGCCGGAGAATTTGGACATTATTTCCGGTGCAGGGAAGTTCTCGAAATCGTCTTCTTCGGCGGTTATTTCGCCGTCTGGGAAAAAGGCCCCTTCTAGGCCGGAGAAAGTTCCTGATCCGTGGGCTGCGGACGGCTTTCAGAAAGCCGTACGGTTTTACACCTCTGTATTTGAGGATCTGATCTCAGAATCTGTTTTAAAACCTAGCTTTAAAGCTCTTTGTGTTGACACTGAGGATGGCGCAGATGTGTATGCTCTGCGCGAGATGGCCGTGAAGGATTCGGTTGGTATTTCGAAGAAGGCATTTAAGCCGCTTGTGATTTCAGGCCAAGGTTTTAAGCAGCCGTTTAAGAATGACACTTTTGATTTCACCTTCTGTGGAGGTGGGGTGGTTGAGAAATCAGTGAAACCGGCTGACTTTGCTGCGGAGATACGGCGGACATTGAAACCCGAAGGGTTTCTTGTCATTCATACTCGTGCAAGTGATGCTTATAGCTTTGAATCTTTGCTCGGTTTGTTCGATTTTTGTAGATTGGTGATGTTTAGGGACATAGATGGATTTGATTCAAAAATGCCAGTGATTCGGACAGTTGTTCTGCAAAAATTTGGAGTGAATAACAATCAAATCATTGAAGCTTCTGGGGGTGGTTCGCATAATGGATGCTCAGTTCCTGGATATAAGCAGGATCTGATAAAAAAGGCGGAGCCTTTGATTGAGGAAGAACCGCAGAAGCCATGGATTACACTTAAAAAGAACGTCCAGAAGATCAACTACCTGTCTTCGTTGGTTGATATCAGCTTCAGGCCAAGGTATGTCTATGTTGACGTTGGTGCTAGAAGCTACGGATCAAGTATCGTGAGTTGGTTCAAGAAGCAATATCCAAAGCAGAACAAGACATTCGAAATATATGCCATAGAAGCTGATCGGACTTTTCATGATGAATACAAGTCCAAGAAGGGGGTTACTTTGCTGCCTTATGCTGCGTGGGTGAAAAACGAGACCTTATTTTTCGAGATAAATGAGGATCCTGGCCACAAGAATGTAGAGAAAGGCAGGGGAATGGGCAGGATTCAGCCTGGTCAGTCATCTTCAGGTGGCTCTTCGTCTTCTGGAAACGTGGATCAGATTCAGGGATTTGACTTCGCAATGTGGTTGAAGAACACGGTGTCCCCAAGGGACTACGTCGTGATGAAAATGGATGTGGAGGGGACCGAATTCGACCTGATTCCCCGATTGTTTGAGACGGGAGGTATCTGCCTGATCGACGAGCTGTTCCTGGAATGCCATTACAACAGATGGCAGAAGTGCTGCCCCGGCGAGAGGACGAAGAAGTATGAAAGAACATATGGACAGTGCCTGGAGTTGTTCACTTCTCTTCGAAAAAGTGGAGTCCATGTGCACCAATGGTGGTGATCTAGAGAAGCAACCAAGTACGCCATCTAAATCATTCTTTCTTTCCCTCCCTCCCTAAGAGAAGAAAAAGGAAAAACTGTAGATGATCAAGTAAGTCCCATTTCTTTTGTTTCTATACTGAATTCTGGTTCTGGGTTCCAGAACCTGTGCCTTCACTTATAGTTTACATGATCCTGTACACGTCTCTCATCAAGTGCTTTTCATGTATCTTGCCTAATGCCATTACTTTGTGGGTATAGTTTCTTTCTTCTTCATATTATTCTATCTTCCGCACTGGCACCGCCAGCCAACTGGCATGAAAGCTGTTATTATTAATGAATTCACGATTGAAGATGGCCGTCGCGCTTTCATTCTCCCACTTTTGTTGAGTGGAGTTCATGTGCTGTTGGTAGGTGGGCACGGGCCGGGCACGTGTGACGGCCCGTTCAAGGAACAGAAACGGTGGCCTAATAGCCCTCAGGCCCTTTTATCAGCGACTAGGCCCAATATCGATGGGCCTATAAATTACTTATCAGTGCTACGACTAACGGGCTGGGCCTCTGGGCAGCAGCATTCATATGAATTTGGGCCGGGCTTAAATGATTAAGAGGTTCTGGACTTAGAGGATGGGCCAAGTGATCAATGAATAAAAATGAGTGGAATATGAATATATGAATATTAATTTTCAATTATTTTTTGGCAAATTATTGGCGTCTATCAATCTACACACATTCAAAAACTCAATCAAGCAACGACAAGCGAATTATTCAACTCGAAGGTAAAATCATATCATGTACGTACACTTAATATCGTCGCTATTATTGTTCCTATCACCTCCGCCGGGGAGCGTCGCCGGATTCGCGGCCCTACCACCGCCGTCCACCCCAAAGGAACGCGGTAGCACCCAGTTCCTCCGTAGCAGCCGCGACGGCAGCCACGATGAAGACGGAGGGGCGTGAAGTTTCAGAAGCCTCCTCAGAGCACGAAACAGGGGATTGCAACCCATTGAGTTTTGGTGCTTCTTCTCCTTTTTCTCCTTCGCGAGCGCCGGGGAGCAGTACCAAGACGGTGGAGGTGACAGTGGGCGGTCGTCGGAAACGGCTGCGGCGGAGGGGTGTTTCGGAGTACCGGGACGCGTCTCCCAGTCAAAAGGGACGCCGGAGAGAACAGCGTCTCGGCATTGGAATCTGGAAGAAGGAGCGGTTTCCTTGGAAAGAAGACGGCGGACGAATCTGTAATCTTCGTGATTGATTCTGAAGGATTTTTCATGGAACTCCCTGCTTTTCTTCATCTTCAACAGCTGGCTCAAGAGTTGGGCATCCCCAGAGCCATTTTATTACATGCATAGCCGCCTGTGTAATAATTGAAATTAATAATAAATATCTCCTATTTCTTATAATTTACACTATTAAAAAATTATAAAAACCAATTCGGATAAGTTCTCTTTAGTTAAATCGATTTTTTTAAAAAGAAATTTTTAAAGGTAAAATATTAGATATATTTAGTTATGAAAATAAAGTTCGATAAAAAATTTATTCTATATTTATAAAACATGTAATAGATGGCTATAGATTTAATTCGATACATTTATTTTTTAATTATATTAATATATCAAATTTGATTAGTTAATATGATACAAAAATTATTAATCAAATAAATTATTATTAACCTTATTTTTATTTTTATTTTCACGCCACATGGTTATTAAAAGACAGCAGTAAGAATTTTTTTTCTACATGGCGCTCGAGATAGAGTTTCCGGATAGTTTGCGAATAGGCCATTTTAAACAACTAATATTTAAATAATTAATATTTTGCTGGTGATTAAAAGCGGATTGGTTTAATTGTATTAGATTTTCAAAAATATTAATTTTTATTTCGCATTAAAATATTGATTTCAAGTACATTCAAATTCACTAAACTAATACCGTGAATTTAATTATTAAAAAATAAGTGAAGTATATTAAAAATGAAGTATAATGTCATTATTTGATAGGCAGACCAAGAATCTAAGCTCGCATTATCCAGACGGAGACAAAAAAACAATAGTGTCGGAAGCCTCCACATTTCCTTTTCTTTTATGGTGCTTTTGAATATATTGAAACATCTATTAATTGGTATTCGGGTTAACGAATCATTGGCTTTGGCTGGGTTGGCATCAAGCTTCTTTCTTCCCCTGAAGTCGAGCGTGGGTTTGGGCAACATTAGGTAACAAGAATCTGTCTTGGTTTGACTCTGATTTTGTGGGTGATTGGGTTTGGGGATAGTTGTTGCGATCAAGGATGGTTCTGATTTTGAGGTTTTAAATCAGCTGGAACAGTGAAATATGAGAAATTTTTACTCTGTTCACTTTCTGTTCTTCAACTGCAACTGTACGATATTTTGTTTTGTGGGTTGGTTTTCCTTCTGTGGAATTTTCAAATTTGATGGCTCTTTCTGTACAAGAACTTCTTATGAAGGATTGATTGCTCTGTTGTGAAGTGTGATTTTTGGATTTAGATGATCTGTAAGCTAGTTTTTTTCATTGGCTTTCAAGATTCCTCTTTTCCTTGAATGGCTTTAGCTTGCTCCCTACTTTGTTATACCAGTGCTACAAGGCTAAGCTAGTGTTTGGATAGGTGCGGTAGAGCCAATCCATTACTGTTGCATTGTTAACTTTTTTCAACTGAATTTTAATTGGTATACGTTCTTTTGAGTATGTGTCTCCGTCTCTTTTTGTCCAGAATGGATAAAAGGGTGCTCTTTGTCTTGGCAATCGCGGGTTTCTTCTTGTGCTGTCAGGCAAGAGACCTGGAATCGATTCATGCTTCTGTTGGTGGGTACATCCAAACCTACTCCCCCATTGTTTGATCTAAGAATCTATGATGATATTATTCAGGAAGTAGGTTTTAGTTTGACATGTTGAAATGGATTTGAATCTATTTACACCTTGCCTTTTTTTAACTTCAGATTCTGGATGCATGATACGTTATATTTCCATTCTCATTAATTTGTGAAAAACATCATGCTAGCAGAAGTCCTCCCAAGCATCGAGCTGCCCAAAGAGGAATCTCTACATGTTGACATTCTCAACGATGAACAACTGTGTTTGGCTTGTGAACAATCTGCTTCAGATGCTCTTTATTACCTCTCTCAGAACAAAACTAAGACCGAGATATTTGACATCTTTCATAAGTACTGTTCTACAATGCCTACTTTTGAGGAACAGGTATTAACATAGACTTTCATTTAGTGAACTTTTCTGCTGAAAATGGAATGACTCTTTGTTGAAGAGTAATGAAGTTTTTCAGCAGTGAAAAACACTGAAATAAAGATAGACATAAAACATCTGAAATATGCTGAGAACCTACACCAGGGATTGTCTTGATCTGTCTTCTGTTGTGTATATTCTTGCTTGGACTCTCAAACTGAAAAAATTCCTATATTCTCAGTGCATCCTTCTGGTGAACTATTATGGGAATCTATTTTTCTCAACTCTTGATTCAGTACAGCCGGGAGAGTTCTGCACAAAGTTTGGTCTTTGTGAAGGAGGAATTCCCATTTCTTCACGCATTTCGAAAACCACGTGTGATGTATGCCATGATTTTGTTACAGAAGCTTTGCTTAAGTTGAAGGATCCTGATACTGAGGTAATTCTACAGTGATGAAATTGGAGAAAGTCATGAATTAAACTACAAACCAGGGACACACCTTAACCATCATATCATTCATGTGTTGAAAGTTCTCTAGAAACATGTTGACACTTATCTGCACACTTAACCAACTGATCTTCTGTTACTTTCCCTCTCTGTTTCAGCTGGAAATTGTCAAGGTGCTTCTGAAAGCATGTGACTCGGTTGGAAAAGGTGCTGCCAAGGTAATCATCATCTCAAGAAATGAATAAATCTGATCACATTACACGGTTCTAGTGATCTTGCTCTTCTTTTTCTGTGGTTTTTTTAGTGTAAGCAGCTAGTGTTCGAGTACACTCCTCTCATTCTCATCAATGCTGAGGACTTCCTCGAGAACAAAGACATTTGCACCGTCCTGCATGCTTGCACCTCAGCTGGAGCTCGTGAGACTTCAATGGCGCAGAACCCCCTGCTGCATTCTACATCCTAATGGATTCTCTGTCAATCCGCCACGTACGAGTGATTTCATGTACCAAAATTATGGACCAGTGAAACAGTATTTGCACTAAATGCTGGACCTTGGTGTTGTGAATCATGTAAGGTGTTTTCAGTATGCACAAATTAATGCCTAGCAAACAAATACTCAACTTAGAATGTGATGGATGCTTAAGTTTGAAACTTGGTTGCTGTGAAGTTCCTTTAGTGTTCAATCGGGGTACCGATTTTTCATCATGTGAGCTTCTGGAGTATCATGAAGCTGGTAAATTAAATCTCCCATACAAAGAAAAAAGAAGGAAGATAACACGGCAGCTGCGGTCCAGCATCGTATACTAACAACTCTCCTCTTTCCTTTCTTGTTTCATTTCTCTAAACTAATCAAATGACCACAGGGACTGTACATCTGGGGGTGAGTACAGGCCTCCGATGTGGGATCTAGTGATCGGCGAGTTTCCGATAACATCGCGAGGTGGCTGACCACCGGAGTCTTTCCTGCTAGAAAGAAGTCATTTCAGCAACCAAACAAAAGGGCATGAATAACTATACTGCTAAACGAGAAAAATTATCCTCCGTTGCAGGATTTGAAGCCACAGTTAATGCAATCTTGATACTTACTTGTGCCAAGACAGCTCAGGATGATGGTTGACCGAACCTCCAGAATCCTCATGCATGAGTCTTTGGTCAACTGTTTCATCTCCATGCTTCTTGAAAGTTTCCTTTTCAGGCCCCGGAAAAATCTGAGGCATCCATGGACCTTCAACAACTGCAGGAGCATGAGTATTAAATGTGCCACCATTCTGGAAACTTCCAAGCCTCGGATTCTGAGGATGTTGAACGCCTGAAAGTAGATGCTCGTCCTTCTTGAACACAGAAGAAATTGCTTTATTAGGTAACAGATGAAGCAACTCCTCCTTTTGAGGTATACTATTCTCTCGATGGAAAAGCCAGCTGACAGGTCCGCCAATTAAGTCAAAACCTGTAACATCCTGAATGATCGGCGGATTATTCCACATTTGCCACGCTCTCAGTTCATTTGAGCTAGTCAAGTTATCATGAGCAGTCGGAGTTCCAGAAAAAAGAAAAGAATTGCTATGCCTTTCTACTGATACATGTGTCCTCGATAATGGAGATTCAATGGGGGAAGGCTTCATGACCTCTGGAGCGGTGGATTTAGTCTTTACAGGATAAGGTTTTTCTAGCCCCCTGTCAGGTAAAGAGCTCACATCCAACTGAAAGTTGTCCAGAGATTCAGAAACAGGTCCAAGCAAGTATTTTGCATCCGGCACATAGCAAGGGTCACCATATATCTCAGAATCCTCGGGTAAAAAACTTGGAGGATCTCCTACTTTAGGAAGGACAGATTCACTTGGTACTGAAACCACTGAATTGTGACCAACTGACTCAAGAGGAAAAGAAGGCAAAGAAAATCCAGCAGACTGTCCACAGTTAAAAGAGTTGTTAAATGACTCTGTTGAGTTATCATGGCCACCGAAGGTTGGGTTAGGAAGTTCAGTTTCATACTTTCCAGCTGGTCTGTTACTGGAAGGCGATATAGAGGGACTAAGGGAGGCAGATGATTGGGGGAATAAACGAATCCATGACTGTTTTGCGGCTGTGAAAGGCTGCAACTCACTGGGACCCTGCAAAAAAATCATGATAAAGTTTGTCAACCTATCAATGAACCTGATAACCAATAATCAGGTTCCCAGACTCGCATTACAATCACAACATAGGATTCCAAACCATTGGGTAAGGATAGCATAAATATGAATATCTAGATATGCCACATAAAAAAGGGAAAAAGAAAAATTGCGTTGATCATAAATAGTAAAGCTCCATGGGTAGTCCGCTAACACATGCTGACCTATTATCACACATGCAGACCATTTTTCATGTCACTAAACATGGTGACTCCAGAAGATAAATAAGATTTTTCTTTAGCTAACTTATCATCACACTCTATATATAAGTAAATGAATGAAGTGAAAGGTCTGCAGATGTCAACAAATGAACATGAGGAAACATACCCTGGCATTTGCACTTTTATTGTCTATGCTATAGCTAGATCTGCCACAATGGTCTTGTTGCAGTACTTCCTTCCTGGGTATAAAAGCATGGGAATTCTCTACCACAGAAACAGGTTTCTGCTCCCTCGAAAAATTAGACCCACTGATACTTTTACCAAAAAAATCACCCCTGGTAAAGGCTCGAGATGATGACAGAAATGTACCCTTCATTCGATCCAAGTACCTGGTACCAGCATTTCCTCTGCTTTGGTTGCTTACAGCAGCAACCTTACCTGGCTCCACATGGCGAGTCTTAGAATATTCCGGTGTAAATCTCTTTGGATCCCTTTTATCAGCTTCACCTTTCTTGTTTCGCTCATTTTCTTTACCAGCTCTCTTTTCTAATTCTTCAACATCTGAGTTGCTTTTACTAGATGCTCTATCTTTTTCCCTTCTTTTCTCCTTGCGCTTCATATCAGATTCCATTCTGCTATCTCTTTCCTTGGTGTTTGCAGAACCTTTTTCACATTCTTTCTCAGCCTCTAATTTTTCATCACGCAATTTCCTTCTTTCTTCTACTAACCTGGCAACCTCTTCCCTCTGCTTTCTTTCCTCCTCCTCCAATAGCTCCTTTTCTAATCTAGCCAACCTTTTCTCCTCAGCTTTTCTACGAGATTTTTCTCCTCTACTCTCTTGAACTCCTCCAGTTTCACCTCTACTTTCCAGCATTTCTCTTCGATCTGCATCACCTGATGCATCATCTCTGGAAGAACTAACCCTAAAAATCTTTCTCCAGAGCCACATGATACAAGAGAAAAATGCAGTTAGCAGTTTGCACGGAAAACCAGAAACGCGCGAGTAAGACTTTTCTGTTGGGCAGTGGCCTTCAACGGCACCAAATATGTCGCCACAATTCTTCCTCCAATAATTAGACTTTCCAGAAAAAGATGCACTGCCCCAATTCCCATTGTCCAGCCAATCCTGCCCACACATCCACCCACTTTCAGACCAAGGTTTACTAGTCAGAATCCTCCCACCTTTGCCCATCAGATCTTTGAAAATCCCTGAATTACCAGCATCAAGAGGCACAGGAAGATCAAGAACAGGCCTTTTCGAAATATGCCCACAGTATGAGCACATAAACTTGCCACCACCAGGATTCTGATCTCGATACGCAGTCTGGCAGTTCCTGCACTTCCTCGTGGCGGTTTTCCTCAATTTCTGCAATTCAATAGCTTCAAACCTCATCCTCTCTCGATGCAAAGCATTCCTCTTAGCCCTCCATGCCGATAGCTGCGGCATCAGAATCTCATACCAAAACAGTGTCACCAGTAGAACCATTACACAAGCGAGCCTAGGTGACGTGATTTCAAACCTGAATGCAGGTGGCAACAGCTGCGACATAGCCAGAGCCCAATTAGTGGAATCACTAGCCACGGCAACATGGTAGCAATTCTCCTTGAGCACTTCTGAATTACACACAGTATGCACATTATCCTCCGTATCCCACACGTCCCCTCCCCAGTACTAACAACAAGCTTCACCCGACAAAATACACCAATCCCCACAAACCCTAGAGGCGCCCGATTCCCTCGGAAACAACCTAATCACCAAACGATTGACACACTATTAATCAATAGAGACCAAAAAACAGTCGCGACAGGTTTGAATGCCGCATTCAGAAGCTCCCACAAGGATACAGCAATAAACGACCAATTATATTTGAAAAAAGGAAAATAGAACGAAAGAAAAAGTACAGCGATTACGGAATTCAGATATGCGTCAGTTTTTCCACGTTCAGAGAAGAAGGGCGGTGGAGGTAGAACTCGGAGACGGTGATGATTAGCTGATCTCTTGGATTCGTAGAGAAAAATTACTTCACAAGAAAACGGAGATAAGGAGAAACACCCAACAGAGAAAAACAAGTATTGGCAATTTCATTCTTTATATCAGAGCCGTGGTGAAATTCCTCTTTTGCCCACATGCTACGTGGCTTCATACTTCCATTTCAGAATTTCCCCAATGCGGAAATATGAATGCATCCCCATCTCTAATAGCCAACGTATTTTTTCCCACATTTTTTATAAATTCAGAATATGAGGGGGGCACTACAGTCTTTTCAAACTCTGTACGAAATGACATATATGTCCCTCGAATAAATAACCCTACATTACCCGTTTATGCTCGCAATAGTGCTCCCTTATTTCTGCTGCTGTTTTTTAGGTCAACTAATCATGGGTAACAGTTGCAGTTGAGAGCGTTCGAAGACCGCAGGCCGTACATTGTACCTTATAAACCCACAATACTTCATATCAGGTGTTGCAGCACTACTTAGTAAGACAACATTATTACAAATTTGATCACTTTTGAGCTTATGATAAACTTAACTATTCTATGTGTAAAATCTTGATCGTAGTGTATGATAAAGAAAGGTTCGATCACTTTTTAAAATGAACCCTTTTAAAAAAACAATTATTTCATTAGAGAATCAATTTCATTTCGAAAATAATTTCCATTTTTCGAATATTTATTCTGTAATATTCCATTATAAATTATTTAAAAAAAGGCATGGAAGCATTGCTTTTATATGATTGATTTTTTGGGAATGACATAAATTTATTTATAGTTTTCATAAATAATTTTAAAACTATTGCCCTCTTCAAATAAAATATAATTAGTATAAATCCATTTAAATTATGATGGTATGGAGATAAATTATAGATTTATAGAATATTTACATAATATGAATGGTTTATAGAATATGATTTCTAAATTTATAAATACGATTATTAATAAATAAGGAAATATGTTATTTACTGAAATATTTCTTTTTATTTTCGTATATTCTAAACATTGATCAAAAAGCATTTCTAGATATATATCAATTCTATGTGAGGATATTGCACTTTAAAGGAAGGTGGAAGTCGCTGGTTCAAGTAAGTATATAATTATTTTAAGTAAATCCTACATCGACCTAAGTAGATTTTATATAAAATAAGATTATATAATCTTGTATGATTTTTTTTTTCTAAAATGAAATAATATAAAATCATAAAATTTAGATATACCAACAGATAATATCATATAATAATAAGAGAATGGATATTTACATTTTTATCCTATTAAATAAATTTTGTAATGATTCAATTGAGTGCATGAACGAAAAGGATAAATGAATAGTGTGTGAGATCAATGTTTTAAAATGTTGACACTAAATTGAGAATTAGATCGAGTTTTTTTTTGTGTTGATTAAATAATTTATATAAAAATTAAAAAAAATTAAAAAATCTATCTAAATTTCTTGTAGTTTATTTTTGCTGCTGTATTTATGAGGCAATTGGGACCCCGTGAAAAGCAGGTCGATCCATTTATGGCAAGGAGGCATCGTTGCCCGAAGCTGGGTAGGCATCTTGACGCCATTCTTCTTATTGTAATTAAAGCCGTGGACGAAATCACATGTCTTTTTATTATCTCCCCTTCTGACGCATCTGCTCAATTCCGGCGGCACCATCTTCTTTGTCCGTGCCACTCTTCCATAACTGTGTGCTCCTTCGCGCATGGAGAATAAATTGCGTTTTGGAAAGAAACGGACTTTGTAGATTTGGAGTACACTCATTTTATACGATGTTGTATAAAACAAATAATTCTCATGATTTTAATTTTTCTATTTACGAGGAAAATGCCTCATATAAAATGACTCTTTTATTTAATCAGGTATCCTCTTTTATCTGTAATCGTTGATGGGAAAAACCTCATCTAAATATGGTGAGTTTTCAAGGGAGTGGAAGTATTCAATCAAAGTAAGAATGTAAGAAACTTATATCAATTTCACATTGATTACCAGTAGGATAGAAATAAAGGTAATTCTTTTAATCTTGTACGAAATATTTTTTCGAAATAAAAAACATAAAATTGTAAAATTTGAATATTCAAAGATGACAATATCACGTAAGACAAATATATTATTTGACAATCTTTTGATTTTACATTCTATCTTTATGACGTTCAATATACTCGATTGACTGGAATATAACTATTAGGTTCAAACTTGTTACAATAGTTGATGAGATTAAAATAATAATAATAATTGTATAAATTTAAAAAAAGAGGCTTCTTCGGGTTCGACACCGCTTACTGAGGGACAAACTTGGTGTCGGAGATTCTTCAGTTGGTTGTCGGTGAAACACATCACTTTGCGGGGAGGAGTTGCCGCCCTCCGTTAGGGCCACCAGAGTCGCCGAAAGTATATGACCAGAAGCTTTTGATGTCTCCGGTGGACCACTCCGAGTCGGCGGTGTCGATGGAACCGGCGAGTGTTCCGTTGACGAGATCTATCGACGGAACACTCGCCGGTTTCATCGACGAAGACCTCACCAAAGCTTATTACAGATGGTTTCGGTTGTGGTGCAGGAGCTTGTTCGAGATCCTCTGGAAAACCCCTTTTCGCCTGGGCAATTTTCTGTTTTTAGGAAAATTATGCATGGGTTTGCAAAGTTAATTACTATTTTTTATTTTGAAAACTATTGATTTTGATTATATATTTGTTGATAATATTCACAGAATTTTCATTTTTTCAATATTTTTACTATATATTTCATCAGATCATTTTTAATGTATGAAATATTTGGAAAGCTATATTTAACTTTGATTTCATATTATTTGTAAATTATATCAATTTTTTATAAATAAATTTGATACTAGTAATAATTTTAGTATAAGAGAGTGCTTTCTCGAAAAATATACATTGAAATTAAAAATCTTATGAATCGAGTTAGTATATACAAAATTGAAGTATATAATAAACATGAATTATATTAAATAAAATCAAATTCAATCGATTAATTGTGATTTATAATATATATATATATATTATATTATTTCAATTTCAATTTCTAATAATATAACTTATATACTAATTTTTTTATTTTTAAATAATTCTCTACTTAAAATGTAATACATCCCCGATATAGATTTACAAGGGTTTATTTTTTTTAGGTTGAAATAATTTGGTAAAGAGAATGGAATTCGGACACTAGTCAAATGCTACTAGAAAACGTGAATGATTTACAGTATGTGGGAAGGTTTGGCGTCTTTCAGCAAACCCAAAACCTGTTGCATGGACGGCCTTTTCTCTGTCGTCTCGGCGGTGCACAAATACGAGACGCCAAGGCACTGCGCCATCTGTCTCCGCGATTCGCCGTCGCCGTCTAGCCTCCGGTCGATCGCCTCAGACGCGCGTCGCTCATTCACTAACCTTCGCATCTTTTCTACGTTCTCCTTCGAGCCCAATTCGCCTGTCAACATTTCCATTAGAACAACGCCGAACATGTACACGTCGTCGGCGGTGCCTCCACCGCCACCTTCGCGTACGAACCCAAAGTCGGTGATCCGTGGCTCCAATTCGTCGTCGAGTAAAATATTTGACGGCACCAGATGGCCGTGCACCACCGGCTTCGACCCGGCGTGGTGTAGGTACGCCAAGCCACGCGCCACCCCGACTGCAATGCGGTGGCGAGTACGCCATTCCGTCGATTTCGGCGAGGCTCCAGTTTGAATTTCCCACGTGTCGGCGCTCCAATCCTCCACATTGTGTTCTCCGGCTGGAAGCTCCCGCAGCCAGCGGCGGAGATCGCCGTTTGACATGAACTCAGACAACACTAACTTCTCTTTCCCTGAGAAAAAGCAAAACGGAAAATTGAGCTACCCAAAACACAACATGCAGAATCTACCAGTAATGAAATTAAACTCTCCAACCAACTAACCATAAATGTTTTTCTCATTCTCAGTTACTCAATTTCAAACCCCTAGGCGAAAGACTAAAGATTTGACCAACCCAGACAGTAAAAAGTGAAAATTTACAATTCAAAGTCAAAGTTACAGCGATCATGATGATCCACAAAACAGAGTTCTTTCTGCTGTACAAACCACCCAACCACGTGACAGCATTTAATTCTGAATCAGAAGGGAAAAGGAAGTGGAGAACGAGATACCTGCAATGCAATAACCGCTAATCGGCAGTAAATTCCGGTGCCGGAGGTTAGAAAGTTCTTCAAGCATCGCTGTCGCACCGCCGTGACTGAGCTCTCTGGCATTCTCCAATACCTTGATTGTCACATGCAGGTCTCCAGGGAGAACAGCTCTGTAAAGAGGACCAGATCTTCCCTCTGCCATTAGTGACTCCTTGCCGAAATTTGAAGTGGCAACGATAAGGTCCTTGAAAGTGAGGTCCATCAATGGCTTCTCGAACAAAATTACAGGAGCCGAAGTGGATTCTTTGATATCAGCAACCCAGGATGACCCAGATTCAGTTTCGAAGGAAAAGGGGCCTGATTTGTCGACACGGAACTGGATTCTCGTTGGTGTCGCCACTGACATCGACCATTTGCTCTGTTTCTCAGCTTCCTTCCTCCTTTTGTATATACAATACGAGCAACAAAAACAAATCAACAGAAGGCAAACAGAGGAACCGAGTGATGTGATTAGGATCACATTTGTCCTGGAAAGCTGCTTTTTTGGATTCTCCGGCCGCCGCTTGTGCGGCAGAGCTCTTGCATGTGAAGTACTATTTTGAATGATGAGGTTTCTTCCTCCATCAACAAAAGCACTACTACCGAAACGATGAATCTCATTAGATCGCAAATGACCCGAGAAGTTATTGAAGGAAATATTCAGAGACCGAAGCTGCTTCAATGGCGGAAAATCAGAAGCAAAATCACCCACTAGATGGTTTCTAGCAACATTGACATGTTTCAACGATTTGAGAGCCGAAATCGGTTTCACATGCCCATAAAAATTACACCCAGAGGCACCCAGAAACTCAAGGTTCGTCAAGCTGGCGAACCACGAAGGGAAAGTAGTATTAAAATCATTCCCTGAGATATCAAGAACAGAAAGGCTACGAAGGTCAGAAAAGTAACCCAAACTCTTGAACCTATTAAACGAAACGTCAATTTTCCGAATCTGGGAGAGTTTCAAAATCTCATCTTTCGGATAATCGAGTCCGATTCTACCACCGTGGCGGTTTCTCGACAAGTTCAGTTCAACGAGATTGGGAAGCAACAAAACGGAGGAATGAAAAGAGCCCGTCAACGAGTTTCCGGAGAGATCCACAGCCCGCAAAGTGGTGATATTAGCGATATACTTCCACGACACAGTTCCGGTGAGGTTCCTCCTGGGTAATCTGATTTCAGTAATCGGATGGGGGGAGCACCCGCCGTCGAAAAACCACGAGATATTGAACTTTGAAACGGAGAAGAAGGCTCTTGAGAGAAGAGCTTTCTGCTCGGTGAAAGTGCACCCGGAGGAAGCCCCCGGCGGCAGAAGGAAGAGGAGGGAGAAGGTGAAGAGAAGGAGCTTGCGGAGTTCCATGGCGATGGCGGTGAGAGAACTTTCCCAAATCTCTGCTGCGCATTCATTAATTGGCCTGGGGATCCACTAATGAGGGAGTCCTACTTCTGGTGCATCATTTAATTTATCAGAGTGGCGGTTGTGGTCGCCGGAAAGTTGAACTGGAATCGGAGACAAGAGCCATGAGAACTTGTTTTCTTGCTTCCTCTGGAAAGAAACCATACAATATAAATTAAACCTGCAGATCCCTCCCTCTCTCTATAATTATATATTATTTTATTGCACTATTATTACCACGCATTTAACATAAAAATAAAAAACTATTTTTTTAGCGTTAAAAATATTTGTATATGATTAATTGACCTTGTTTTTTTAATTAAAATTTCTAAAAATCATTGTCTATTTCTTTTTTTGAGCAATTTTTGTAAGAGAGTGAAATGGTTTCCTCATATTTTGTTACGAGAATTAAGGAGGGTCCAGACGGAAATAGTAACAAATATAATTTGGAATTTAATTATAAATGCTAGTGACAGTGACCGTTTAGGGCAAGCAAGGTGTGGAGCCGCTGGTGGTGTTCCACGTGGGCAGACACTAAATGGTAACCGCCGTTATATTTGTATGATAATTGAAATTAATTATTACAATTTCGAATGTTTAAATTGACAAGGTTATTGCTGTAGGCCACGGGTTTCCGAATCAAATCTCGAATGGGGAGATCAAGAAGCCCTTGTGCGGTTCTTGCGTGAGGATCTTGCCGGTGTCTGATAAATGGCAGCTGCGGCGGCGACCGCCGTGAACGGGCCAGCGGATGCGTCCACATCGGGGGATGTTCCGAGGCCGAACGAGATGAAGAAGGGTTTGTTGCTGGGGAGGTATGAACAGGGGAAGCTTCTGGGGCATGGGACCTTCGCGAAGGTGTATGTTGCTAGGAACGTGAAAACCGGGGAGAGCGTGGCGATTAAGGTAATTGACAAGGAGAAGATTCTGAAAGTTGGATTGATTGCGCATATCAAGCGCGAGATCTCGATTTTGAGGCGTGTTCGTCATCCCAACATTGTTCAGTTGTTTGAGGTTATGGCGACGAAATCGAAGATCTATTTCGTTATGGAGTATGTCAAGGGTGGGGAGCTTTTCAGGAAGGTGGCAAAAGGGAGGCTAATGGAGGATGTTGCCAGGAAATATTTCCAGCAACTGATTTCGGCCGTGTCGTTCTGTCACGCTCGAGGTGTGTACCACCGCGATTTGAAGCCGGAAAATATATTGATCGATGAAGATGGGAATCTCAAGGTATCGGATTTTGGTTTAAGTGCTATATCTGAACAGATAAAGCAAGATGGCCTTTTTCACACCTTTTGCGGAACGCCGGCGTATGTAGCGCCGGAGGTGTTGGCGAGGAAAGGTTATGATGCCGCAAAAGTTGATATCTGGAGCTGTGGTGTCATACTCTTCGTCTTGATGGCAGGTTATTTGCCGTTCCATGATCAAAACATCATGGCTATGTATAAGAAGATCTACAGAGGTGAGTTCAGGTGTCCTAGATGGTTCTCACATGAGCTGGTCCGATTGTTCACGCGCCTGCTCGATACCAATCCGGAGACACGAATCACAATCCCTGAAATCATGAACAACAAATGGTTCAAGAGGGGCTTCAAGCACGTGAAATTCTACATAGAGGATGACAAGTTGTTCAATGTCCATGATGATGCCAACGATGATGTTGAATCCTTGTGCTCTGACGCCTCATTGTCTGAATCTGAATCAGAGTTGGAGACAAGGAGGAAGATTACCAGTCTTCCCAGACCTGCTAGCTTGAATGCATTTGACATAATATCATTTTCCCGGGGTTTCGATCTGTCAGGATTGTTTGAGGAAGGATCAGATGCTGGTGCAAGATTTGTTTCTGGAGCACCCGTAGCCTCTATCATTTCAAAGCTAGAAGAAATTGCCAAAATTGTGAGCTTCACAGTGAGGAAAAAGGATTGCAGGGTGAATCTCGAGGGATCAAGAGCTGGTGTGAAAGGACCTTTAACGATTGCAGCTGAAATATTCGAATTGACACCTTCCTTGCGAGTCGTCGAGGTGAAGAAGAAGGGTGGGGATAAAGTCGAGTACGAAGAATTCTGTGTCCGTGAACTGAATCCGGGATTGCGTAGCCTCATGGTGGAACCCATTCCTCATTCCTCTTACTTGCCTTCAGACACTGAGTAGAAACTTCATGGAATAACACCCCCCTTTGCCGTTCTGTTTTCTTCTGCTTTTTCACCTTGGTGGGATTGTCTGTCTAGTTTCCTGAATTGGCTATCTGGGCAGACGAATCCTAACTGGTATGTTATGTATCCTTATGTTTCATGTCAAATGTGACCATGAAAATGCCAGAGGAATAATCCTCAGCTACTTCAGGTATTGTTCTTTCGTTTTCAATTGCCAAACTGTGTGCATCAATCATCTCGCTTAGCTCTAAAACGACCCATCTTCTGGAACCAAACACTCTTTACAGAACCAGCAGTTCTAAAAGAACCCCAAGTTGAAACTGCTGAAAGGGTGCCGCTGAGAGAGGGCCCAATGCGCCCCAAGTGGGAAGGTAGGGCGCACCACCACGTGATGTCAATTGTGGCTTAGAAGTTCTTATTTTTTAGTATGCAGCAGCTTTTCCTTACCGTTTTCTTAACGAAAGGGCCAGAAACCAGCTCCGCCGTTCCTTTTTGAGGAGTTGTTCGGACAACTCTATCAGCACCGGCCACCGGAGAGTAGGATTTAACACAACGACAAATGACCACAATATCCTTACAGTAACTAAATGAGGCCTGAAGATCGCAAGAATTACTGGGCCTGCACCTGATAAAAAGCCCAAAAAATAATAGTCACTTTCTTTTTAAAATAAATTCTTAGAAAATTATTGTTCAAATGACATGAACAAACTGTTTACCGATCGGTAACGGAATTTTGTTTGACGCCAAAGCATTCAGATTCATAGGCTTGGTTCCCAATTAAGCAGAGTCTTCAATTCCTTTCCCAGATCCTCAGGTGATTCCGCACTCTCCTTGTTTTTCTGTACTTAGATTGCAAGGAAGCTGCGTCGATGGATTCATGACACATGTTCGTAGTTACGTCGTTCCTGGGGTTTTTTTTGTTGAAACCAATACTGGCGAGGTGTGTAGCCAGATGGATCCTCAATTTTACGTCTGCAGGATAAATTTTTGTCCTTCCCGATCGAAATTATTTGAATTCGATTTTTGTAAGTTACATTGATGCTAAAGAAAAAAGAAATTGTTAATCAGGGATGCATGGATCACTCACTAGCCAAGGAATTAGGCGGTTAAAGAGTTCGAGTTATCTTTGATTTTATGTTCTAAAATGTGAAGGGTTTCGAGGGCCTTTGATAGGACATTCAGATCCTATCAAATTGGACTTAGTCCGTTGTTCAATGTTTTCATTAATTTTACCCAGTGTCTGTTGAATGCTGCTTTATGAATGCAGTTTGGTTTCCATAGAATTTTTTCTAAAAAGCAAATAATGTAATCATCTTAGTAATTGGAACTTGAACATCCATTTTCTTTTGCCACCGTAGGTTGTGAAGAAGATTCTGCATAAAATAGTGCATTCTTCCTGGTTTCCCAGTTTATTATAGCTATGAAAAATGTACATCCTATGAGGTGCAAAATATCGCAGCATCGTATGTGGTGTTAACTAGTACATGGAAGAGATAAGGGATGATAGCAAATGTCCAGACGCACCTGCATCTCGTATCCAGTGGTGGCCAGAAAGTCTCCTTGAGAAGCTACGATCAATTTCCCTGGTTTCATCAGATGAGTCGTCAAGTTCTAGAGGATCAGCAAACCAGCAGGACTTTTTGAGTCCATCATTTTATATAGCATCACAGACTCTCTGGGACACGGGGAAACTCTCTGAACCAATTCCTGATGGCTTCTACTTTGTTAATCCAGTATGTCAACTTCGTGTTTATAGCCATTGCAAGTATCTTTTGAGGCAGAATGCAATAAAGTTGTAGTCCAATGCTCTTTCTTTTTAGGAAAGAAGATATAAGGACCTTTTTGATACTATTCCATCAATGGATGAGCTTCGTGCTTTGGAATCCGAGGGGCTCAGGCCCAATGTCATTCTTGTAGATTCACGCAAAGATAAGAAGCTTTGCATGTTAAAGCAACTTGCTATCACATTGGTTAAAGGACTGAACATGAAGCCTGCTGCCATGATCAAGAAACTTGCTGGATTGGTCAGTGATCCCCAAGATTTTAATTGTAATAATTCATTGTCTCTGAAGCTATCTGATCTGTTTCTAATTTTTTTCCCATTTGAAGGTCTGTGATTTTTTCAAAAGGACAAAACTGGAACAGGATCCAATGTCAGGTGTGCTTGAGGAGGCGCTTCATTATTTGGATGGCATTCTTATGCTTGGGCAAATAAAGCACGGTTCTTGCCATTCGAGAGCCATATTATTCAAAGTTCTTGCTGACACTGTTGGCCTCGAAAGTAATCTCATATTGGTCCGTCTACCTTCATTACAAGGATTCAGAAGTCAATCACTTTTCATGGTTTTATTGGTCCTTTATTTTCATTATTCTTAATAGGGTTTGCCTAAAGGAGCAATGGAGCCAACAGACAAAAATAATCACATGTCTGTCATAGTTGTTTTGAACTCTGTTGAACTTTTGGTAGATCTTTCCCGTAATCCTGGGAAGCTATTACCATGCTCAACAAGGGCAATATTTCATTCTCATCTCTCAGCAGGTGAGAGTGATTCAGCGGAAAATGACTCAAATGATTCACCCATTGAACCAAACAGTCCTATGTGTGATTTTTCAGATCAAACAGAAGTTGAGGGGTATGTGTGATTCCTTGAAAACCAACAAAGAATTTTCTCTGTGGCTTTTAAGTTATGGATTTCCTGTAACTTGTGTTGATATGAATGACTTCAACCATTTAGCCATATATATTTCTCTGTTGTTTCTTTTGCTTGATAAAGGTTGCTAATACTGAGCTCCTCTCAAGGCTATCACACAGTGAACCAAATGTCTCAAATTCATTTTGGCGGCATAGCAGGAAGAAAGTCATTGCTGAGCAGAGGACAGCAAGTTCAAGGTTCTTCTCACAAGACAGTCTAAACATCTTTTTTATTATCATTCCTGTTTTCTGGACACGTGTTCTCTTTTTCCAGTCCTGAAAACCATTTCTTTCGTGGGCATGGAAGATCTTTGCTTGGAATCCGGGGCCATTACCAACAATATAGTAATAACAACAATTCTTCAAGGTTTTACCTTTTTTTTTTGTAGTTACAGGCTTCCTTTATAGAATTCAGTTATTTGCAAACTCTTCTTATTATTAGTTACCGTTGCACAATGTCGTTGCCTTTTAAAAATGAAGGTCTGCTGGTGCATCTCCCGTAGAAGCTTGTAGGAGAAGGCGGCGTTGTGCTAGTATGGTTCCTGAGATAGGCGATGATATTGTAAGGTGCAGCTATTTCTTTTCGTCTCCTCTTGTACAATTGATTCATGTTCTTTGGGATTTATTTTAATTTCTCTGCCAGCTATCCTTGTTAGCATGCTGAGCTTTGTTTTACTGGATTGTGTATTTTCTACCCGGGTGCATGTAAACTTTGTTCAAGTGATTTGTATCCAGAGCTGTCAGAGAAATGAATGAGGTTCTCAAGAGAAATCGTGCTTCAGAGGAAAAATCGAATTCTACTCCTCTCAGTGAAAGAGATGACTGTTATCTTCAAGAAAGTGTATGCAAGCTAAACCATTAAATCTCTGAAACTGCCAGTGGAATGCTTCCTCTAGCGATTCTCTTTTTATTTTCAGGTGTCAAGATATAGTGAAGATAGCCATGGCGGATTGTGTGCTCAAAAAGATTTGACCCATAAGTTTCCCTTGAAATCTGTGGACGCACAAAAAGCAGTTTCTTTGCCTTCATCCCCTCAATATTTTTCCAATCAAGTATTGTCGAATGAGGAGTTAGAGCCATGTGAAAATACGGTGTCAGCATTTAAAACGGTCATTGAATCCTCGAAGATACTCAACAAACCATTGGTACCCTTTGAAGAGTGGAATATTGAGTTTTCTGAGATAAGCATCCAAAGTCGTGTTGGTATTGGTAATTTTCCTTCAGCTGTTTTTAATTAGATCAACAGTTTTCTACAAGAAACCACGCATTTGCTTTCCATATTAGGATTCTTTGGGGAAGTCTTTCGTGGTACATGGTATGGATTAGAGGTCGCTATAAAAGTTTTTCTGGAACAAGATTTGACCCTGGAGAATGTTGAAGACTTCTGTAATGAGATATGTATATTGAGGTGAAAGCCTGTTGATCCATATTTCCTATTTCAGTTCTTGTTGACCGATTTTGTTTTTTTGTTCCTGCAGCCGTATTCGTCATCCTAATGGTAATGTTCCTACAATTTTGTTTTCCGTTCCTGATATGAAATTTGATTAGCCCTGAAAAGCTTTATCTCTCCCAGTTATTTTGTTCCTTGGTGCGTGTATGAAGCCTCCTCGTCTGTCCATTGTTACTGAATATATGGAGATGGGGTCTCTCTATCACCTAATACATGCATCCGGACTCAAAAAAAAGCTTAGCTGGCATAGGAGGCTTAAAATGCTCTGTGATATATGCAGGCAAGATAATGCGTCTAGTTTTCTTGATCCTATGCTTAGAGAAACATCAGATCTTCATTATTTTCTTCAATACATGGGGTTTTCAAATTGTAATTTTTTGAGTTTGTTTGGCTCTTTATCTCAAACTATCGACGAACGAATGACTTTGGAAGGCAAATTTCTTGGGATCTTGGTTCCATATGTTGATCTGAAACGTTCTTTTACATGTTTAAACTGACTTCTGATGTTCTGAGCAGGATTCTTCCAACTATTCTGCATTGTTCCTAGTCGTCTTTCTTACTTGATTTTACACTTGCTTGGATTTAGGGGATTAATTATCGTTCATTGGATGAACATCGTGCATCGTGATCTAAAAAGCGCAAATTGCCTTGTTAACAAGCATTGGACAGTCAAGATATGTGACTTCGGTCTTTCCCGTTTCCTTTCCTCCCGCCCCATGAAGGATTCTTCATCAGCAGGAACACCGGAGTGGATGGCACCAGAACTCATTCGCAATGAGCCATTCACTGAAAAATGTGATATCTTCAGTCTTGGCGTCATAATTTGGGAGCTATGCACCCTCAACCGACCATGGGAAGGCAAACCATCTGCACAGGTTCAGTTCTTTTTACACAAAGAAGCAACTTTTAAGGCACTTGATCTGTACCATCACCATCTTTGCTTGTGGATCACATGACATAATAGACACTCATATACCATAGCTCTCCGGGGAATGGAACACTGGACCGGTCACTAATCCGTCCATTGTCTTACTCTTCAGGTAGTCTATGCCGTTGGTAACGAAGGACAGAGACTAGAAATCCCAGATGGCCCCTGGGAAAGCTAATAGCTGGTGAGTTTTTTCTGTGTTCATCTTTTTCTCAAATGAGGTGATGACGTTTTGTGCACGAGCCGGTTTGTTATTGAGCACAGTGCACGAGCTGTTAGCTGGTGCGTTTTTTCATTTGTGGTTTGGGAATGCATATTTGATTACCGTTCTTGGTGGCAGATTGCTGGGCAGAACCAGATGAACGACCGAGCTCTCAAGAGGTTCTTGCACGTCTGCAAGAATATGAATGCTAGTTTCTGCTCATAGGTTGTGGTTTCACTAAACAGAAAGATGCAATAAAAACTGTAAGTTTTCTTTTCAAATTTATTCAGAAATCTTTCACCTGCATGACGCACATATACACAACAGACAGGCTTTAGCATCCAATTTTTTTGCAGAGAAGAAACAAATCAAATGGCCCTCGGATCAGTCCCGTGTTGCCAAACATAGACAAGCTCATCCCAACCAGTGCTTGCCAAAAGCCCGTCAACAAACACACTCATGTCTACGCCTACTGCAAACTCCGTATGGTGATCATACCTTCCAACCAGTGCATCTTCAACCATGTAGTCCCACAGGCACACAGTCATGTCGTATGAGCACGACACCATCATGCCCCCGATGCGGAGAGAACTTAACTTTCCTCACAGCATAGGTATGGCCATTGAGCGCAGCCACAGGGACCCTGAAGCTCCTTACATCCCAGACTTTGATGGATTTGTCGACTGAAGCGGTTGCAAGGATGCAGTCATCATACTTGTTCCAGTCACAAGACAGGATCTCAAATTCATGAGCAGGAAGAATCATGGTTGAACCTGAACCAGTGTATGAAATACTGTGAATCATCAGCACAATGTGTGATCAATCAACAGAAACTATGAACAGCGGAGTTTACATCCAACATTTCATCGTATTTCAGTAGAAGAGGAGCTTCACAATGCAATTCAATGGCGAATTACCTACTGATCTACAGACATGAAAATGGGGGTGCCGTATATGAATGATGGAGTACCTGGTTCTCGGACATCCCAGATGCGAGCGGTACAATCGCCGGAAGCTGAAGCGAATACATCGGCGTGTCTAGGGTTCCAGGCGGCGGAGTAGACACAATAGGCATGCTCCTTGAAAGTCCTCAAGCTCGCCGGCCGGTCGACGGCCCACAATTTCACGGTATCATCCCATGAAGAGCTCAAAAACGAGTCTTTCCTCACAACGTTGAAATCGACGCCATGGCACTCGCGGGCGTGCTCCTGGAGCGAGCGCACAGGATTCGACGCCGGAGGAAGCGATAAGTCGTAGATCTTGAGCGAACCATCGGCGATGGCGGCGATAATTAGCGAATCGTGAGATTCGGACCAGCAGAGATCGTACACGCCGTCTGCCGTGTCAAAAGCGGCTATTTCGGTGATGGCAGGGCCTAACTGGAGAACGTGGAGGCGGCCGTTTCCAAGAATTCCGAAATTCTGAGCGGTAGCAACAGCCAATTGGTTCTCATAGAATGGACTAAATTTGACGGCGTAGCCATTGAACGGGGTCTTGAACACCGGCATCTCCGTCGCGGCGGAGGAAGACACCCAACGTCCTATTGCCTTCAGTTACCTTTCCTCCCGGCAGTTACAACTTGGCGGCCACGAAACCAGAAACCGTAGACTATTGGGCCCCAACCCGGCCCAATTTCGAACATCGGGCTTTCATTAACGATACGGCCCATATTTCCGCTGGCGGCATTAAAATTACCTGAGGCGGACACGTTGCGCCACTTGTTTAGTTAGTCACACCTGCTGTCGTGTGAGCCTAATGATCAGCTCAACACGTGTCCCCTCTCAACCAATAATTGATGGATGAGTCAAAAGAGAAAGTGCATCAGGACAAGCGATTATTGTCCAATCAAACTTTAAAGACATTAATTTAGTTGTTAAAAATAGAAGGGAAACCCCCTCTCCTCTTCTCTTTTTCACAGTTTCAACAGTTGGAGGTGACGTTCTTATCCTCAATCCAGGTGGATGACAAGCATGTTATATATTCTATTTTACTAATTATTATTATTTTTCAATTTGGATCACTAATACGTTTAACTAGTGTTGAAATTAAAAACTTGATGGGTAGAAAGAACATACATAAAGTTTAAGTAAATATTAAATATATATCATATTAGAAAATTTAATTCTAATTAGTTACTATTAATTTGTAGTTTATTATATATTTAACTATTTCATTTTAATTTAGGATGTAGAATTTATTTGTTCTAAAAGACGAAAGTCATTGTTGAAGCTTGTTCTCACCACAATCATTCTTATTGTAATTTTAAATTTTAAAATTAAACTAATTATTCATCATTTTCAGCATTCATGATTACTGATTATTTCTTTTTGGTGCCTATAAAAAATGGGGAAAGAATGTTTTCTCCTGCTCATTGTTGTTGTTGTATAAATAGAGGAGAACAGAGGAGTCAATGGCAGTGGCAATGGCAGGGGTGGTGAAGCGCACTCTCAAATGCTTCATTTCCTGCATTCTTCCCTGCGGCGCATTCGACGTCGTCCGGATCATCCACTCCGACGGCCACCTCCAAGAACTCACCGGCACGATAAGAGCAGCAGAGATAATGGAGCTTTACCCCCAACATATCCTCAGAAAGTTGTCGTCTCACTGGGGCGAGGTTCGCCGCGGTGTCGTTGTTGTGCCCCCTAATGCGAAGCTCAGGCGTGGAGAAATCTATTTCCTAGCGCCGTTGCCGGAGAGAACACCAAGAAAAAGGGAAGCTAGGCGTAGCTATGGCGGTGGGCATATCAAGATTCCGAAATCACTCTATCATGAGCACGAGAGCTTGATACAGAAAAGCTCCTCCAGGAGTGGATATCGGCGCCGTCGCGCCGGAGTTTGGCAACCCCGTCTGGACAGCATTTCTGAGACGCAGTGATGATCCATCTCTCACAACATGTTCACAAAGAACAGACTGGCGCCGTTGTATGTAAATTGCCATTACGGGTTGCTTGGAGTCATGGAGTGTACTTAGACGTTTGACAATGAATTTAATATTTTTTTTTCCACGTCGGCAAATCCAAGCCGTCAACATGATTTTCATCACATACTTGATGCCCTAAAAATTACCCTAAACCCCAAATTACCCTAAAACTTAAATCACATGCTTGAGAAGCAGAAATTCCCAGTTAGGACATGCTGGTCGCTCTGAGGTGATGAATACCCAATATGCGTTGCTTCCAGTCGAATAAAATTAAGAACCCTAGTGGTTTCGTTTCCGCTGGGATGGAAGAAGCATGGCAGGCATCCTTCATACGCTGCTGCCAGTCTTGGGGCATGGCGAAGAAGGATCGTACTGTTGTATGGTATGAGCAACATGAGCGACCACTTCCGCACCTGCGTTATGAAGCCTGCCTTTCTTCACCTGCGCCACATCGAGCAAACGTTACGCAACGAGGCAAGGCAAGCAAGCTGGAAGACTCTGTGTGCATCTCTTTCTGAGTACTAACATGTATGGTACTGTGAGCTAAAAATGGCCACCAAGTGAACCCAAAATTTACGTCTACTTTCGTCCATTCGAGTCCTTGTAAGCCTCGTATCATCTCCTCTGTGAAACCAGAAAAAAACAGAGCTAAGTTCTGTGGGGCTGGAAGAGTTAGATGGGTTCAAGCTACCTTCCATGATCTCGTGATATTTGACCGTGTTCTTCGTGGTCGGTTGGGTCTGAGCAGCTTCCTTTGCTTTCACTGCTTCTGGAGGAAAGCTTGGTGTCTCAAACTGACAGGGTAGGCATTGCTCAACCTTGACAATGTGCTTGTAGCCGTCGAGTGAGAGTGTCGGAATCTGCAAATGAAAATGGGACATTTGGTAAACACAAGATTATAAGAGAACACTCATAGATAAAAACATACAGGGGAGAGGCAGAAGCTTTTATCTAGTTACCTTCACGAGTTCAGCTTCCCTTCGCACTGAGGCTGTCCGCCAGCCAACCATGTCTGGAAAATGTTAGGAACAGACAAATAAAATGATAAACATGGTTTGCAATGAAAAGAAGTGAAGGATACGGTCATATGAGACGTTGGCATAGAGAACCCGATGTTGGAAAGCAGCAAGTGCAGATCTGCGTATTTGTTTGAGGTTAATAAGCCTCAAGTTTCAGAAGGTTAAGAGAGGAAGCGGTAAAAGTGATGGCTTTTACTGGCAACTTTACTCACATAAACTTGCAATCGCCGCAATCTGAAGTCATTCTCAACAAAAGCGGTGGTTTGTCTGCCTTCCCATCAGTAAGAAACAGTTGACGGCCTGTTGTACCAACGAAGATAGGGGCAACAGGAGCAACAAGTTTCTCCAATAAAGGCACACCAAGAAGGAATGGAAGCTGTATTTTTGCATAAAATCAGATTCAGGAAATATTTCCTACTCATTCTCTTTTAACAGAAAACAGCAAACTCAATTCATATGAAAAAGGAACTGGAAACACAGACTAAATCATCATCATACCTGCTTATTTCCTCGTACTCCAAGGTGAGGCGTTGCAAGGGTAATAAAATTAATGGGTTCCAGCCCAGCAATTGGACCATAGTTTCCACAGCATGCAGCATTACCATTTGTAGCAAGCTGATGAGAAGGGATATTGGGCTGGTAAA
The DNA here is from genome assembly GCA_002189035.1 of Utricularia gibba. Taxonomy (NCBI): domain Eukaryota; kingdom Viridiplantae; phylum Streptophyta; class Magnoliopsida; order Lamiales; family Lentibulariaceae; genus Utricularia; species Utricularia gibba. Next base: position 1,499,842 of record NEEC01000013.1, on the reverse strand, counting down.
GAACACCGATTGCATATCTGGCAATTAATCCACCCAGAGAATGCGCCAAAAAAGAAATCTTTGTTAAGCTCCCAGAAGATCTTACAACCTCCCTAACCTGTTACAAAAAAATTTATATTCGCCTAAAGGTTTAGAGAATGCAAGCATGAAAATAGATTGGACTGCATTCCAAAACTTACTTCATCAGCTAGCCTTTTACCAGACTCATCAATCCCAGTGAGAGTCTTCATGTACGTATTACATGAACTTACTACACACCATAGAGAAACGAGTTTGTGAAAAAAAAAAGACATTCATGATCTGCAACTTGTAATAGTGAAAAACTTGATCTAAACTGTGAATAAGCCAACAATCAAGCTGTTGAAAGGACGATCAGCATTTAGTCCTCAGGAAAAACACTTGCCATTCATTCTTTTAGGATTCACTAGCAAACAAATTGCTAATAAGCAACACACAAATCGAGACTATTGTCAAAAAATGCATACCATAGATCAAGAAGTTATTTCCTAATCTCCTTTTCAAATCTGCTTCAAAGTTTGTCCAGTCAGCTGGGCTGTGGAAGAGTAAACAATCAGTACATTTAAAAAACGAACAACCCAGGAAAATGAAATGCTCACAACTATGGGAAGTAACACTGGAGGTTTCTCTTAATGAACACGAATTAAAGGGCATACCTTGCCCAAATACCATGAACAAGAACAAGAAGATGATCAGGCGTCCCCTTCTCATCAATCATGGCCTCAGGATTTCGATGCATTTTCTTTGATGCTTTGGTTCTGAAACTAATGCTCTTCATGATGCCTTTAAAGTCTGCAACGGTAGGTAACATCACATGTTCAGCATGAGTAAGGTCGGGCTATCACTATAAATGAATTGCATCACTGCAACAAACGACGATCATATTCAGTCCATCTGAAAATGAAGGCACCAAAAATACCACTAAGAGCAAATCCCAGATCTGAAAAGTCTCCCATTTAAGTAGGATGAGCCCATAACCCCTGTGTGATCCGTGAAACCGTGCCAAGTATCTCTCGCCGCTAAAGTGGATAGCGTCGTAAATGATTCTACAGTTGGCTCATATTTGTAGAACAGTGTTCTGGGGGAGTAACACTACCAGATCGGGGAAACCAATGAACTCCAACATAAACGGCGAGGAACCGATAATGGGCCAGGAATTCCCGATTTTCCTCTTACAACTTTGAGCCAATAACATCTGGGTTAAATTAAAAAATTTGAACTTGACGACAAATTGAAGAGAAATCCTGAATTTCAGAACCCACATTAAAACTAACACAAAAAGAAAAAGAAAGCAACTGAGCCATTGCAACGCCTGATTCAAAAAATACCACCCGATACTCTACAAGATCACGGCAATCAGTGAGTTATTAGGCACCAGTAAATACCAGAGTTTGAGTTCTTTGTATTCAGCCGGCGACAGAAAGAGAAGTTGAGACGGCGGGAATAGGGCGAAGGGGAGCAAGAATTAGATGATGAAGAAGATGGCGCGGGATTTCCAGGAAGATGACTACTGCTACAATAACGAAGAACTTGAGGAGAATGGCAGGAAAACGACATTTTTAAGGCATTCATTTACCGATGATCGCCGGTGCAGGGCATGTGAGAATGGATCATCTCAGCTGTAAACACACAGAAGAGTTATTTTAATAATTTCTTTACAGCACTTAAAAACTTTGAAATTCTATTTTATTTGTTGTGAGCCCATAAAAAATCAAATTAACCGTTGACCAATTCGCCTTTTCTTTTCCGTACCAATAAAATAAAATATAATTTTTTTTAATATTGAATGGCCCAAACAGATCGCATACTCATTTTTCAAGTGTATTTGTTGACTGGGGTATATCAAAACGGCCACAAAAATTGAATTTTCAACACGTATTCGAAGTACATTACCAATCCCATATTGTGCATGGAATAAAATCATGAAGAAAATTTCAATCTACAGAACCTGTTAGTTTATATAACACAGATAGGCTGTGAAAAAAGTAACCGAAATCCCCAGAATCATACAACCATAAACAGGATGAAAACCTTTGAAGTCACTGGTAAAATGGTAACGAATCTAGGAAGTGAAGAAGAGAAATCAACAGTGTTAGTTTGAGAGATCAACAGGACCTCTCGCAGGTGGCTTGGCTTATGTTGATGACTGGTGATCATCTCCTTGGTTCGGCTGCCTGCGGTCACCGTGACTATTGATAAGCATCTGCAAAACAATGCAAGATTTTAAGTGGACAATCCGACCTGCCCATTAACTTCTATGAATCTCCCATGTTTAACAGCAATACATCATGCAAAAGTATGGTATCAGCAGCAAAAGTCAAGCCTTTTTTAAATCTCTGGGTAGCGTCATGTAGCTAACATTCGATTGGAAATATGCAAATATTGGCCTTTGCTAACATCCACATACACCCCACATAAAACAGAGTACGAAAACCAAAGCCTAGGCATGGCATAGAACGAATAGGGAGGTGCAGTAGGCGTACCATCGGAAGAACCAGAACGCTTGGCTTGCTTCTTTTTTTGTTGCTGTGCAAGAGTATCAGTGAACCATTGCATCCTTCGAACTTCCAAATCCTGAACAAACAGCATCCTCTGTTTTTCCAAATCTAGTATCAGCTTCTGCTTCTTTTTCTCCACTCTTTCAAATATCTCCCCAAATTTTTCTATGGCATCGGCCACTTTCCTCATTCCTTGCAGCCACGATTCTTCTCCCTGCGCATCTCCATCCTCCGACCCCTCCTCTTCGTCTCCATCCGTGTCCCCATCTTCATCCTCTGCCGCAGCGGCCGCCGCGGCAGCCATTGCCGAGTAATTTCTCAGTGAATAAGATCCATCCAAAGCCGGTGACGACAAGGGGCGTTTCTGAGGCATAACCACCGGTGTTACCATTGCAGGCGGAAGCCCTCTATCGTAGGGCAAAGGCAGAGCCATCGGAGGCGAAGGGAGACGCATAATCGGCGTGGATTGAGCGCCGGTAGACGACGGAGTTGATAAATTAGGTTTACTCTGCGGCTTAGTGGAACTAGATCCGATCAAAAAATCCATCCGAGAGAAAAAAGGCCACGAAGACGTTCTGGCACCATCGCTCTCCGCAATCTTCACCTTCTCCACCTTGTACTTCTTCTTCAGAGTGTCGATCCGATTCTTGCACTGCACGTCAGTGCGGCGCGTCTTCTTCGAATGTCCGTGTAGCGCGTTGACCTCCTCCGCAACCTCCTGCCAATCCTTCTGGCGGAGGTTCCCCCTGTTGAGATCGAGATATCGGCGGCCCCAGGCATCGATGAGCGTGGAGGAGGCCTCCTCCGTCCAGCAATCGTCCCGCGTGGGAGTCTGCCGCGGCGGCGCTTCGGAGTCCATTCAATTAGGGTCTACTTTCCCGGCGAGGGTTGGGAGAAAGAGAGAGAATTGAGGGGGTTGTGGGAAATTGAGAATTGGGGGAGGAGTAGAAGGGAAAGGGGCACCGCCGGGTGGGGGAGCGCGTGGGATCGACGGCCACGCGATTTCGGCAGGAAATCGTCATTTGGTTTTACGCCGTCAGCGTTGTTTGTCGATTGGGATTATTTTCCCTCCAGATTTGGACCGTCAGAATCGTCCTCCCGTCCGGTCTTCCTCCGGCTCCGAGAAAAGACGGCTTTGCCCCTATCACACCGGGCTTCCTACGGCTAGGGTTACGGTTTCTGTTCCTGCGCCATCGGAAACTTTCTGATCCGGAGAAGAATTGGGTTTCTCTCAGGCATCGACGCGTCAGAGAAGGCGGCCCACGTTATCACTCATACGGCCCAACAAGCCCAATAAATTTAAGAGTCTCACTCCAGGCTCCCTCCTATCCAATTGGTCCACATTGATTAATAACCTATCCTGTTTTAAAAATATCTTTTTTTTAATTCATACCTTCACATACAATATGGTATATATTGAAATTACGATTTTAATGGGTTGAAAAAATACAAATAATATATAAAAAACATGGATTATATAAAAAAACTCAATTGATTACTAGTAATATATAATTTCTTATACATTTAAGCATTTTATTTTAATTTAAAAATATAAAATTATTTATTCTTATAGTATGTACCAAAGTGATGAAGAGGCTCCCCCAACTATTGAATTAGGAATGTTAGATATTCGATATCCGAAAACAGTACCTAGATCTTATGTTTTTTAATATTTAGATAGGTATTCATTTTTTTATATGTTTCTGATAGAGTATTAATCGATCAAGGGTAACCGATTCCTAAAAGGCTGTCAAAAGAGAATGTGAAGGGATAATGCCAGTCGACATATCGATATCTGTCAGAAATTTGACAGGTATGGACATATGGCATAATCTGAAAAGCGGCCGAATTACGGCATAACAGACGGCTGATATTTGAAAAGCGAGATCGTATAGCAGGACCAGAAAGCAACCGATATTTGCAGACGTCAAAATGAGCTCTCCTATAAATAGAAGGAATTATGACGAAAGCCAGGTTGAACACAAAAGGAGGATTATTGAACTTGTATTCCCCTCTTCGCCATCTCCATCTAGTGGAAATCTTTCCCGGTGAGCTCCGGTGAGCTTCGATAGCTCCATGGTTTTTCCGTTTTTCGACGGTTTCCACATAAAAATCTTCGCTCACTTTTACTTCAATTGAACCAACCATGAAAAACGCGACTAAGTGTGACATTCCCGATCGCACCTATCATCTTAAATCGGCCTCCCACTGGATACCGATTTTACCCATAAAAGTTTCAATTTCTTTTTTTTATTTATACCAATTAAATTGAGTTTTGGGGATTCTGTGTATGTAGTTGTCATAACATCGAATGCACGGCTTAGAAGCAATGGACTACTAAATGACTCCAACAAATATTTTTAAAACTCAAGTGGCTCAGGAACAGGTCATATAACAATTAAACCCCTTCCACCAAAGCCATTCTGTTGTTTCTTCAACTAACTACGTCTGTATTCGCTTGCTGTCGCCGAGATAAAGCTGTAATGACCGCCGCAAAAGGCGGGACTCCGACATGGAAATGCGATGATGAGAGATGTTGGGCCATGGATTTGCGTAAATCTGTGAAGATGCTTCACTTTGGGACATGGGAAGAGAAGGTTGTAGCCGCCGCAGAAATCAGGTCGATGGCGACAAGTAGCTTGGAGCGGCGGAAAATGATGGCGGAGCTCGGCGTTATTCCGCCACTCGTTAATATGGTTACCTCCGACTCGGCGGAGCCCCGGAGGTTGGCCGTGTTGGCCCTGATCGAGCTCGCTGCCGGTTCTTTCACGTGAGTTATGTCCCATTTCATTCTTTGATGTTACTTAAAGAGAAATATGCGATTCTTTTGTTATAACTCGAGTAGGATTCGATTGAGAAAACCAGGTCGGAACCATGGAAGATCTAGGATTTGAACCCATGTAAATCACACAAAAGAGAGTCACATATTCATTACATCACCATAAAAACCATTCAGGTCTTTGTCCTAAATGAACATTTGTCTTTCTTCACTGTTTTTCCAATCTCTACTTTCCAAAATCTAGTTCAAGTTTCTTTCATGGGCTGCTCCCGGGGGTTGTTTTCTTTGTCCGCATCGGTCCTTTCCTAAAGTAATTAATGATGTGTAGAAACAAACATATTAATTATATTAACCATGGCATCATGAAGCCTAATTCCAAGTATCCTAACTTGTATACCATTGTTTCCTTGATACGTCTGATTGCCTATTCTAAGCTATGCAATAAAAAACGATGAGAAAGTGAGAAGGGTTCATTTGGGTAATAAAGCTTCATTCCAGAATCATAGTTCACTGTGGCTTTGGTTGTTCTTATTTGCTTATTGTTCTGCTTTTTTGATGCTTAAGTATGATTTGTATTGAGATGATGTAAAAAAGCTTACCTTATATGGTCTCTTATATGCTGTATGCCCTTGATAACAATATTTTTTTGGTCAATACCCTAGATTAAATACTACATGTTTGCCTCTACTGGTTATGTGGTATAGTTTGAGAAGCATCTCCTCATGGGCAGGAACAAGATCCTGATGGTGAAATCAGGTCTCCTCTCAAAGCTGTCGCAGGCAGTAGAACACATCCCGGAAGGAATAGCAGATCTTGTTCTATCCATATCAGCTCTAGTGACAGTTCAATTCCCACTTCAGGCATCGCAAATCCTCGTCGTAATCATCGGAATCCTCGAAACCCATTCGAACCAGCACACCATTAATGCTTGTTTAGCTACTTTACACAATCTCTCGTGTAGTTTTGAGAACATTGGCAGTCTGGCTTCTCCTGCGGTTTTAGACATTTTAATCACACTCTCCATGAAGAAGAACTTATCCGAGAAAGCCCTAGCTACTTTATCCAACTTAGTCATGACGGTAATGTGGAAATATTTCATAGAAGTTATTCATCTTTGAACAAATATCAACTCATGTTTGTTATGGAATCGCCATTTCTAACAGGCAACCGGGCGGAAACTGATCCAGAGCTACTGCACATCAATGGAAGGGTTCATTGAGATCTTGAAGTGGGAAGATCAACCGAAGCGTCAAGAGATGGCCGCCTACATTTTGATGGTCTTGGCGCACAATAGCCTGAAACTAAGGAAGAAAATGATGGAAGCTGGAATCATACAGGTTTCTTGATCTTTCTTTTTCTCGAAACATTAGGTATCCTAATATCCAACTGCCACATCTTGGCCAACTAATATCACAGGTGCTTGTTGAAGTCGCCTTGTTGGGCAGCATGTTGGCACAAAGAAGGGCTTTGAAGTTGCTCCGGTGGTTTAAGGAGCCGGCGATGGGATTCCAGAGAGGGTTGGGCGATGGCGCGGATGGTGAGCAAGGAAAGACACTGATGAAGAGGATTGTGAAGCAAAGCTTGAATCTTAACATGGAAAGGATTACTCGAAGAGCCAATGGCGGAAGAGCTAGCTCTAGAATCAAAGGTTTGGTTGGTAGCTCAAGCTCCAAGAGTGTGCCCTATTAGTACCCAATTTATTTTATTACAAAGTAGTTACATGTAAAGAGAAGCTGCCTGTATATTGTGTAACTATAGTGTCTACACAAAGGAACAAAGCAAGATCAGAACTGTACATTTATGCCTAGTTTTTTATCCCTCCCCTACTTACAATCCTCCTACTTGGGGTTTTTAAACTGCTGAAGTTGTTGGGTACGATGCTTGCATTGCGATGCCACATATTCCTTTGGGGTTGACACCTCTCTTCATCCTTATGTAGCCATCCTCACCCCATCCAGTCCCCCATGAGTTCTTCACTATCCAGGAATCGGGTTCATATCCTACCACAGTCACGCCGTGGTCCAGAGACGTCCCACACGGCCCACTGAAAACCCCACTTGAATAGAACTGAAAATCTCTTCCACCGGCGTCTATGGCTACCGAAACCGGCTGATTCGCAACTGCAATTAGCAACTCCGTCTCATTGTTGCTGGGAACGCTCGTGTAGCCGGTGATTTTTGCCGTCAAGAATGAGATGCGTTTTCTGTGGCAAATGCTTCGCTTGCCTCGATACGGGTACTTGGACTCCGTTGTCAGGCCCTGCCTGATTATGTACTGGAATGCATAGTCTATCCAGCCTCCGTTGCACCCGCTATTCTTTTTTGTATCACAATCAACCACTTGTTGCTCCGAAAACGAAACCAGATTACCTGTTTTGATCTGGTTGATCCCTTCAACGGCGGCCACCGCCGAGAAAGCCCAACAACAACCTGCAACAATGAGAGTATTAGGCGATGTGGGAGGAAATGATTCAGCAAAATTTCTCCTACCACAGTGGCCTTGATCCTTGACGCCAGTAACAGCTCCAGTCTTCCTCCAATCAACTGTCAATGGAAGATCGACATGATGATGAGTCAAGGTATCGTTGGGCGAACTGCCGCCCAAAAGCTTCTTCTCCGTGTACTTATTTCTGGAAGCACGGAATTCCTCGTTCGTGAGATCTGCGAACTCGTTCTCCCGAAGCTTGTAAGAGAGACCGGCTTTGTTTACAGAATCAATGAACTCCACATTGCGCTTGAAGATTAAAAACCTCTCTTCCTTCTCAACCTCATCGTTGTAGACACGGCCATACTGTGTCATCCACTGAACGTGTCTATCAAACATCACTGCCTCCGGGTGCTCTCGCCCTCCGACTCGTACGGCGATTGCGCAAGCAGAAGGAGCAGCGCGGAGAAAACAACCGTGGACGCCGTCATCACGAGCTGCACTGTGAGTTCTAGAGCGAAAGAAGTCGTGAGAATTCAAGTGGGATTGAGAAGATATTTATACAGAATCGACACCAGGAGCGATGTTCCAAAGGGCTAGTGAAGTAGAGGAAGGAATCTGTGTCCGCTGCCTTTTTCAAAAGGGATCTTAAATGGACATTCATGTCTTAACCTCAAACGGTTACTGTTCGAATGGCGTAGTCCAAATAATGTATTTCACATCAAGGATTTTTATCAACATTAGCCCTAGGATGCCCACTGTCTGAAGTTCGACTTTCCAGCACAAAACCGTGTGCAGCAAACAAACCCCCCGTTGAGAATGTTTTCTCATGACGCACTTCTCCATTTTCATTCCATCTTTTTGACACCCCTTCCCGGTGGGGTTAAAGGACAAAACTTGATACACAAATTGAACAAAAAAGATCTTATTACATTATTTTTAAAGCAGACAGCATAAGAATAATTAATTACGTCTTGTACTTGCAGTTTTGATGTATGAACGCATTGCTCCCGCAAAGTCCAACATATTTTATTCACAGTCCACTGCTCGATATCCTATAATAAATAGATCCTGCCCTTTTAAGATTATGCACACAGAAAAATCTGGGAGAAATAAATGCACACTTTATCCATTTTGATTCCAAAGTCCCCGAACATGGGAATCCTGATCTGACGCGTGGAAAACCTACGATGACTCGGATGATTTTTTGTCCCCTAATGGAGAAATATCTTTCGAAGAAGAATGAATTCCATCCCCTGGCAACAAATTGAAAGACAATTGCTGAAAAGTAGGGTAATGGTTTTTTTTTTTATATGTTCTACCAATTCCATGGATCATCCAAAACCATCAAAAAGTATTCTCACTACCTAGAAATCTTGACAACCAAATTGAGTGAACCATGTCCTAAAATATTGCTGAGTGTGTGTAATTGTTTTAAAACCTAGTATGCTTGTTTCTAACATCAAACATGGCTAGGAAGCATCCATGGCGGTTTCGAGGAGGGGAATGTTACCGTCCATGGCTAAATTTAGAATTAATGATTTATTTTTTGGGTTGTTTAATAAAACTCATCAAGAATGTGAGTTTTGAAAATAATCAAGTTAGAGTGTTTTAAAATTGTACTCGTATATTATTAAACAAGTTTATCAATTATATATTGTTATAAATATATTATATTTAAATAATTAAGTCAAGTTATCAAACATCACCTTGAAATTAATAAATTTTTCCAAAGCTAATTCTTAAAGTTAAAAAATTGCAATGTAAATTCAAGAAAATATTTTGTAATAAATTTTTGGGATACATGAGCACTTTGACATTTACACACAAATGGAATTTATAAAATCAGATCAATTCATTGTTAAGGTCCAAGTATACCATAAGCTAAAATGCAAATAGGTCAACCACATTACATCATAAAAGTACCCTCCTAATTTTCTATGATACATTTTCTCCAAAAGTCAAAAACATAAAATCATAAATGTTGAATATAAAAAACAGATAATATTGTGCAAGATGAGAATAGATTGTAACATTTGATATAAAAAACATTATAATGTTTAATAATGTTGAGTGTGTAAGAGAGAGAGATAATATAAGATTAATAATCTTATAGTGATATCCCATATTAATTAAAGATAGGGAAGAAGATGCATTTAAATAAAAATACTCTTCTAATCTTACACAAGATTTTTTTGTCAAATAACGTAAAACCATAAAAATTAGATATTTGAAAAATATCGTGCTAAAGCAAGGTTGGGTGGCGAGAGACAAAAGCAGACTGCCTTGCATGTTATTACATTCCTTAAACTTGATTAATTCGTTACCTCCGATCATGCTTTGTCGCTGGTTCGGATCATTAAGCCGTTGGGTAAGAAGGAAGCGAGGCAACCCCACAAACTCCTGAGGCACCAACACCAATCTTGAGGCGAATGTATCCAGCCTCACCCCAACTGGTGCCCCATGAGTTCTTCGCTATCCAAAACTGTGTGGTTCCATTAACACCGTATCCCACAATTGTCACAGCATGATCCAGTTTCTTGCCACATGGTCCGCTGAAAATTCCACGTTTATAAAACTGAAAAGCTCGTCCACTCCCCTCAATGGCGACGGAAACAGGTTGATTCACCACTGCCACTTTCAGTAATGCCTCTTTGTTGGATGGAACATTCACGTATCCGGTGACAGTGGCTGCAATTGGTTTCGTTCTGGCGATCCGGCATGGGCCTCTATTGCCCCTATACGGGTAGTTGGATTCGCTTGCAATTCCATTTTTCTTGATGAATAAGAATGCATCTTCCATCCATCCACCTTTGCAACCGGAATTTGATCTGTCACAATCGACGAGCTCCTGCTCTGATAATGATAATAGCGTGCCTTTTCGAATTTGGGTTATCCCTTCCACCGCTGCTATAGCTGAGAAAGCCCAGCAACTTCCTGCAATTCAATGATCACAATATTAGAGGTATAATGGGTTCAAACCGGTTCCGGTTCAGTTTGGAGATATAAGTGTCCGTACGGTTTCAGTTTCCGAATCAGAAATGGTTTTGAGCCGATTCCAGATATTTAAAATTGGGAAACCACAGTTCCAATCAATATGAAACCATTTGAACTGTGACTTTATTTTTTAATGATTCCAAACACCCTTAAAAAAAGTACTAAAGGGATGAATTTTCCATATATTCTGGATATCTGAAAAGCATGTTCTATTTTCATAACTGTTTTTAAATATTTTTAATAATTGTTAAAGTAGTTCGAAAAAACCCTGAAAAAACTAACCATTTCACAGAAACATAAAAAAACCGTTCAGTTCCTAACCTAAGGAACGGGTCGCATCTCTGCACCATATATTTACTTCTTAGTGTCATAATGCCTTTAAGCAAAATGTGTCAGCTGGTTTGGTTTCTTACCACAGTTGCCTTGATCCTTGACAGGAGTGGCTGCTCCTTTATCCCTCCAGTCGACACTGGCCGGAACAGCCCCTAGGGAAGTCAAGTTGACAGAACTGGACAGGGAGTCATCGCGGAGGCGATTGACTATCAACCCGTTCCTGGATGCAGTGAATTCCTCATTGGTGAGATCAGTGAAAGCGTTTTCCCCAAGCTCGTAAGAGAGATTGGCTGCATTGACAGAATTGATGTACTGGATGTTTTTTCTGTAGATTTGGAATCTCCTGGCCTTTTGCGCTTCATCTTTGTACACACGGCCGTGTTGCTTCATCCAGTTCTCGTGTCTACGGATCATCACCGCCTCTAGCTCCACTTCGGCGGCGGCCCGGTATGCCAGGAGCAGGAGCAGCGCAACTAGAACAAGTTTAAACGCCATTAGCTTCTTAGAATGATCAAATAGGAGAAGATGGTTTGGGATCCAGAGAGCACGAAAGAGGATACTTGTAGAGCATCTCATTTTAAAAAAAAGTCAGCTTACAACTTGCAACAACACTCATCGTCCGTACGGGTTAGGCACAACTTGTCCTTTTCTGGTTCATTACCCAACGCTTGTTGGCGGAGGAAGTCTTCAAGACAAATCTCATGAGTTCTTTTATTTGAGGTATTATTTGGATGATGCAATACATGAATTTAGAAATAAGATTATAAATTATAGGACTTTAAGTTAGTAAGTTTAAATAAATTTGAAATTATATGCTTTTTTTTTTAATCTCCTATATATTGGTTTATTTCAAATTACATCATTTTTTTACTTTATTTAATACCACTTAATCATATTTTTAATTCAAATAACTAAACACTATCTAAAAAAATTAATCATTATAGATCATCTTATTTAAATGCAAGTAAATTAAATCTATTTTATTCCATTCCAATCAACAAACTCCCGAGAGGGTTGAAGCGTTGTTGCGTGCATTAGGGGATTTATGAGAGATTGTTTGAATCCCTCAAAATTATTGAAGGGATGAAACTCATCCATTAAAAAAATATTTCATAAAAGTAAACTTGTTTGTTTGAACTATTAGGGTTGCGTTTCTAAAGCTTATCTTTTTTTAGAGAGACATATTGTAAATTGATAAAAAAACTACAGATAAGCATCCTGAATTCCATTTTTTTTTACCAGCAATAAATTTAAAATAAATCATAATAATAATCAAGCACGAATGTCGTTCAAAGCCGATCGCATTGGTACATGAAAGTCTTATGGTCCTCCATGGCAAAAACAAGGACAATAGAAATGTTATGATATATTATAAATTGTGATTATTTTGAAATTTGTTTTGAAAGAGTCGCGATGATCCATGAAAGTCTCCTCTTTCAATGAAGGTGGAGTTTCAAAGGATGGTCTTATGTTGAACTGTAGGAGACATCCACGTGGCGAGTGTAACATAAATATTACAATATCTAACAAACCATGATTATTTATTAAGACATGTTTCATTACCACAATTTTTTTAATTTCATTACCTATAAATGGGTATCAGCGATCAAAATAGATTTCAAAGTAGGGGCTTTGCTATTTTACACATTAAAATAGTAATCCGTTGACATGAAGTAAAGAAAGTTATTGTTATTTATGGGCGTTGATTCACTTATGGGCTGGGTCATATTAATCTTACGCACTGGGCCGACATAACCTTATGATCTGGGCCATGGTTTTAATTTTGGACTGGGCCATTAAAACACATGGGTTGAACCATGATTAAATTTGAACTACATTTAAATTAAATCGGGCCATGCAATATATGGGCTGGATCATGGTAAAAATCTGGACTTGGTCATTTGAAATTCTAGGCTTAACCATTGTTAATATATGAGCATTGGCTTGGCCATTTCCCTATATGGTCTGTTAAAGTCGGGACTGGGCCACTTAAATAAATGAGCTAAACCATTGCTAAATTCCAGCCTGGTTGAGCATTCAATTACGCATTGTTATATTCTGGGCCATGGGTAAATTCTTAGGCTGGGCCACCATTAATATACGGATTGGGCTACAGTCAGCACAGCACCATTTAAATATATTAGCTGGAGATAGAGATGAAAGTTGGGCCGGGCCAGCCCGACCCTATTTCAGAGGGCCTTGCCAAGTTTCGGGCTAGGGCCGGTCTAAAGCCCGATTACATAAAACTGATTAACATGGCCCTAGCCCGATTATTAATTAGGCCGGGCTGGCCCTACCCGGCCCACGGGCCAACCATATAATAAATAAAAAATGTTAAAAAATTATTAAATACTAATATACATTTTATTTATATTTAAATAATTTATGGAAAAAATTAAAATTATTAGATAAATTATTAATTTATATTATCTATCCTAAAAATAAAATAATGTATCTAAAATGAATTTAAATTATTCAAAATTAAAAATAATTATAATTATTATCCATAAAAAAATTATTTTTAAATTGGGCCTAGGCCCGTCGGGCTTTAAGGCCAGAAGCCCAATCGACCCTAAGTGCTTCAGGATTCGGGCCAGAAAGCCGGATAACCTTTCGGGTCATCAATATTGGCCCATGGCCAATGTTTTTAGGGCCGGCCGGGCCGGCCCATGTTCTTGGTCTTTAACTTTCATCCTCAGCTGGAGAATTGTTATCTTTTGGGCGAGCTCATTGTAAATAAATGGTCTGTGCCATGTGAACAAATATGATCGGCCACATTTAAATATCGGATGGGCCATGTCAATATAAGACCTGGACCATATTTACGGGCTGCGACTGACTGTACGACAATTATTTTCTTAGGTTGGACCATTGTTAATTCAAGGCTGGGGCAACATGGTTGAAGTCTGCTCTGAGGCGTTTGAATATATGGACTGGAGCATTGTTAAATTTTAGTGTGGCCACAATTAATTTATGGGCTTGGCCATATTAGCTAGATGTATGGGCCATGATTGAAGCTTTGGGTGGGCCTTTGTTAAAATTGTTGTGGGCCAACATTATTGTATGGGTTTCACCATTTTTAAATTTAAGGCTGGGACAACATTATTTTTTGGTCTGGGATGGACTGGACGATTTTTAAATTCTGGGCTGGGCGAACATATTGTCTGAGCTGGTCCATTTTAATATCTGGGCTGGGTCGTTGTTAATTCTGGGCACCGTTTATTAATTGATAGAGCCATTTCACTATATGAATTTGGCGATGTAAATATATGGGTTGGGCCATGGTTAAATTCTGGGCTGGGCCATTTAAATATATGGGCTGGACCATTTTTATTCTCGGTTGGGGCAAAATTAATTTAGGGGCTTGGCCATATCACTATATTGAAGAGCCAAGAAGTTTGAGCATATATATTTGATTCCATTTGGCACAAGTAGAGTATCCTTCACGTTCCATAATATAATTTTATCGCCTTCTTAATCACATCTTTCTCCATCACTTCCGAACATCATTGGACTCGATGGAATACTCGATTTGATTCAGGATGCGTGTGAGAAGTATCTTTGGTGTAGAGTACAATGATGCTACTCTAAAACTTCGAATTAGGTCACTCTCTGCTTAACTCCAAGCATCTTATTGTGAACTAAAGAATTAGTCTCAGTGATATGATTAAAAACCATTCGCCAAATGCTTCATTCAAGGGTGATTATATTAATGGATGGTTTGATTCATTGGCCCATGTCAACGAATGGTTTGATTCATTGGCCCACGTCAAAGAATTAGTCTTATTAATGGCTTGATTATATTAAGGAAAAGGAAAATACGTTCATCGACTGCAAGTGACATATACATCCGAACACTTGGTCAAAGAATGGAATGAGCTCGGAGCCAAACCTTTTGGCGTGCATATTAAGATTCGTTGTTTTGGCCAAACATTGAGAACACCTTTTTTAGGCAATGTGATTCGAAACCCTCAAAGATTAGGGTCCTGTGGGCTTTTAAATGATTCTAGAATTTTGTCTTAAATGCTTTGTGCCAAGATTCAAACAGTGGACCAACATGAAAACTCCACCAAGTTATCCTTTTGATGCCCCTCGAAACAAAGATATAATATGTAAATCTACATGGGAAACAAAGACGAAGGATTCAAGAAAAAGGATCTTCAAACCTGTAATTTTTACCACATCATATCGAAATGAATGTTGATTGATCTTCGAGTAGGGGAAGGTTTTCTCTTTTCAGCAGTTTTTGAAAAGAAAAAAAAAAACTTGTCGATGAAAAGGCAAATTTTCCGCATATTGTATTGAAATTTGGGTGCCATTGAAGTCGACAGTTTTGTATTGTACATAGACACTGACCAGTTTAAGTAATTTGGAAAAAAAATACCATGCCTACTTCCTAGGGTTTTTGATTGATCCATGGATTAGACTCTATAAATACCCTTTTCCTATTCCACATTGACACACATAAGTTCTCTTGTATAACAATTTGAAGCATCTCCAGCAATGGGATTCAAGGTTGCTTGCATCGCGGTTCTGGCGCTGCTGGTTGCATCGGCCTTCCATGTTGAGGCCAGACCAAACTCCGAGGCCGAGATGATAGCTCGACACGAGAGATGGATGCAGCGACATGGCCGTGTATACAAGAACGAAGCAGAGAAGGCTGAGAGGTTTCAGATCTTCAAGAGCAATGTCGAGTTCATCGATTCTGTGAACGCCGCCGGACTCTCTTACATGCTTGGGGAGAACGCTTTTGCTGATCTAACCAATGAGGAATTTCGTGCTTCTAGAAGCAAGTATGAGCCTAGGCCCCGCACCGCCACCCCGTTCCGCTATGCGAATGTGGATCCCCTGCAACTTCCGGCGAGCGTCAACTGGACGGCATTGGGCGCCGTCACTCCCGTCAAGGATCAAGGCCAGTGTGGTACGATAATCAACCCTTAGATTCTTAACCCTTTTCCTGTGAGCCTCTTCATCTTGAATAGCGAACAAATGTGTATCGGATGATGCAGGCAGTTGTTGGGCATTCTCGACAGTAGCTGCAGTAGAAGGGATCGTCCAAATCAAAACAGGAAACCTCATCTCCTTGTCTGAGCAGCAGCTCATGGATTGTGACAAAACAGACTACGGCTGCGAAGGCGGGGAAATGCAAAACGGATTCCAGTACATCATAAACAACGGAGGCATAACATCCGAATCCAACTATCCATACACGGGCGCCGATGGAACCTGCAATGCCGGCGAAAGCCAACAGGTGGTTTCCACCATCTCCGGCTACGAGAGCGTCCCTGCCGACAACGCGTCCGCGTTGCTAGCTGCAGTGGCGAACCAACCCGTTTCTGTGTCCATAGATGCTGCCGGATCCGCTTTCCAGTTCTATCAAAGAGGAATCTTCACTGGACCATGCGGCAAGCAGTTGGATCATGGCGTGACGGCAGTCGGGTATGGGACATCTGGTTCGACTAAATACTGGATAGTTAAGAATTCATGGGGCACTGGATGGGGAGATGGAGGATACATTTTGATGAAAAGGAGCACCCGCAATTCCAAAGGACTCTGTGGAATCGCTATGGATTCTTCTTATCCTGATGTGACCCTCTAATCTATAGAGATTAGCAACCCACAAAAAAGAGGTGATTTTGAAGCTTAGAAGAGAACCCACCCAAGTCTACCCTCAAGAGAATAAATCTCTTGCAACCAGACTTCGAAACAAAGAAAATTAGGAGCCACACTTCAGAAAAGAGAGATTGATTGGAAGTGATAATCCTAGAACGCCACAAGCTCAAAGCTTGATAAGTTAAGAGTGTTCAAGCACTCAAAGGAGAGGGGAATCCTCACAAGATACATAAAATGACCAAAGATCATGAATTAGTACATCTCTAGAGTATTTATACTCTAGAATTGGGCTCTAACATTACATAGTCCAAACTAAATGAAATAGAAAAGTCTAACAAGCTCAATGCTCTAAGTTAAGTCCATCTTCAAGTAGTTGAGCTCTTTTGATGGGATGTGTTCAAGTAGTTGAGCTCTTTTGATGGGATGTCTTCAAGCCCATGTTTGATTCCAATGATATTGAGTAGACCCTTAAGTGTATCTTCAACCATCTTTGTCTTGCTCCTAGTCATTGGTCCTGGTGGAATCATCTTTCTTTCTAATTTGTTCACTTGAACAAACTCCTCATCATTCTTCAAATACACTTCATTATCTTCCTGGGGCTCATCATCCCCCTTTCTTTAGGAAGATTCGTCCCTGAATCTGTATCCATGTCGAAAAGAGACAAATCAGCAACATTGAAAGTTGAATGAACAGAATACTCACCTGGTAAATCTAGCTTGTACGCATTATCATTAACGCGCTCAACAACTTGGAAAGGGCCATCTCCACGAGGTAGAAGTTTGGACTTTCTCTTTGTGGGAAATCTCTCCTTCCTAAGATGAAGCCAAACCCAATCTCCAGGTTCAAATACAACTTTGCGTCTCCCCTTGTTTGCTGCTGATGCATACTTTGCATTGTTGCATTCAATCTGTTGTTTCACCTTTTCATGCAATCTTCTGATTGCATCAGCTCTCTTCTTGCCATCTAAACTAACTTTCTCATCACAAGGCAAAGGTAACATATCCAAAGGTGTAAGAGGATTAAAACCATAAACGACTTCAAATGGAGATAATTTAGTAGTCAGATGCATGGTTCTATTGTAAGCAAACTCAACAAGTGGCAAACATTCCTCCCAAGTCTTAAGATTTGATTTAATCATAATCCTAAGTAAGGTAGAAAGTGTGCGATTAGTTACCTCAGTTTGCCCATCGGTTTGAGGGTGACATGTTGTTGAGTATAACAGCTTAGTGCCAAGTTTACTCCAAAGAACTCTCCAAAAGTGACTAAGAAACCTTGCATCTCGATCAGAGACAATAGTTAGGGGCATACCATGAAGTCTAACAACTTCCCTAAAGAAGAGATCAGCCACATGAGATGCATCATCAGTTTTATGGCAGGGAATAAAGTGTGCCATCTTTGAAAACCTGTCCACAACAACGAAAATTGAATCTCTACCCCTTTGGGTACGAGATAAGCCTAAAACAAAGTCCATAGAAATGTCCACCCATGGTTGGGAAGGAGTAGGGAGTGGAGTATACAAACCATTAGGGGCAGTGGTTGATTTAGCCTTCCTACAAGAGATACATCTAGAACAAATTCTTTCAACATCCCTTCTCATGTGTGGCCAAAAGAAATGTTGGGTGAGAGTATCAAAAGTCTTTTTAACACCAAAATGTCCCATTAGTCCCCCACCATGAGCTTCTCTAACAATCAAATCACGTATGGAGCAAGAAGGAATGCACAGCCTATCTTTCCTATAAAGAAAACCATCTTTCCTGAAGAATAGTCCAGATGTAGCAAGTTCACATGCCTTATAAATATCCCCAAAATCGTGATCATGAACATATAAGTCAATGATGGAAGTAAATCCAAGAATTCTTGCATCAAGATTGGCTAAGAGAGTGTACCTTCGAGATAAAGCATCAGCAACCACATTCTCCTTACCTTTCTTGTATTTGATCACATATGGGAATGTGTCAATGAATTCCACCCACTTAGCATGTCTTCTATTCAGCTTTACTTGAGCCTTCAAATGTTTGAGAGACTCATGATCAGTGTGTATCACGAACTCCTTAGGCCATAAGTAGTGCTGCCATGTCTCCAAAGCTCTAACCAACGCATACAACTCTTTGTCATATGTTGGATAGTTGAGGGTGGCACCATGAAGCTTCTCACTAAAATAAGCAAGTGGACGTCCCTTTTGCATCAACACAGCACCAATCCCTAAACCTGATGCATCACATTCAATTTCAAAAGTATCAGAAAAATTTGGAAGTGCTAGGAGAGGTGTTGAGCAAAGCTTATTCTTGAGTTGTTTGAAAGCATGTTCCTGCTCATCTCCCCAATGAAATGCATGATTTTTCTTGATCAACTGGGTGAGGGGTGCTGCTATAGAACTGAAGTCCCTAACAAACCGTCTATAGAAACTTGCTAAACCATGAAAACTCCTAACTTCACCCACTGATGTAGGTGTTGGCCATTCTTTGATTGCTCTTACTTTCTCTTCATCCACAGCTACTCCTGCATTACTTACAACATATCCAAGAAAAGAGACTATTTGTGCAAAAGACACACTTTTTGATATTAGCAAACAACTTCTCTTTTCTAAGAGTATCTAACACATCTTTCAAATGCCCTACATGTTCCTCAATACTTTTACTATAGATCAGAATATCATCAAAATAAACAACAACAAATCTACCTATAAAAGGCCTAAGAACGTGATTCATCAATCTCATAAAGGTGCTAGGAGCATTGGTTAACCCAAAAGGCATAACAACCCACTCATACAAACCAAACTTAGTTTTAAAAGCAGTTTTCCACTCATCACCTTCCTTCATTCTAATCTGATGATATCCACTTCTCAAATCAATCTTACTAAAAACACAAGCACCATGCAATTCATCAAGCATATCTTCAAGTCTAGGGATAGGATGTCTATACTTGATTGTGATGTTGTTGATGGCGCGACAATCAGTGCACATCCGCCAAGTTCCATCAGACTTTGGAACCAATAACACCGGCACCGAGCAAGGACTCATGCTCTCACGCACAAATCCTTTAGACACCAATTCCTCAACTTGTTTTTGTATTTCCTTCGTCTCCTCTGGATTGGCTCGGTATGCTGGTCGGTTTGGGAGTTGTGCTCCAGGGACAAGGTCAATTTGATGCTCAATCCCTCTAAGGGGAGGTAAGCCTTGAAGTTCTTCTGGAAAAACATCTTCATATACCTGTAAGAGAGACACAACACAAGATGGAATGGATGAAGCATGGTTAGGTGAAGTAGGAACTTCATCCTTATACATGAGTAGAATGAATGGTTGCCTAGCATGAAGTAAGTGTCTAATCTCACTTGGCCTTGCTAATAGACTCTCATTCTTTCTCTCAATTTCTAAAACTCTCATGTTTTCACTCTCTGTTTTGTGCTCATTTTCATCCTTTTTTCCACTCAATTCCTTGCCATCTCTTCTTTTTTCTCCACTTTTTCGCATCTTTTTTTCACTCATTTTCACTTCACTCATCTCTTTTCCCTTACGAACGACCACCTTGTGCTTTCCATTATCAGTATGAAGGCCTCTAGCATCACTCAGAATTCTGACTTGATCTTCATGTGCCTTCTTTGGAGATAATGGAGCAAGTGTGATGGAGCATCCATTATAATTGAAGGAATATTTGTTCTTGAAACCATCATGAAATGCTCTTCTATCATATTCCCAAGGTCTCCCAAGAAGAATATGGCTTGCATGCATAGGAACAACATCACATAGGACTTCATCTTCATATCTCTCTATGGAAAACGTCACAAGCACTTGTTTGGTAACTTTTACCTCACTTCCTTCATTGAACCACTGCAGATTGTAAGGCTTAGGATGCCTCACGGTGGGTAGTCCCAATTTCTCCACCAAGATGTTGCTAGCAACATTGGTGCAACTACCTCCATCAATAATCAGGCTGCAAACTTTCCTATTAACAAAGCATCGGGTTTGAAACAAGTTCTCCCTTTGCTCATCATTATCCTTCACCCCAATGTTAAGCGTCCTTCGAGTGACTAATACTTCTCCAGAAACAAGCAATTCATCCTCATCACTCACTTCAGCTTCTGTCTCCACTAGATCATCATCATCTTCACTAACAACTTCGCCATTGCCCCTAATCACCATTGCTCGTTTATTTGGGCATTCAGAAGCAATATGTCCAAGTCCCAAGCATTTGAAACATTTTATGTTTCTGGTAGTTCCCTTTGGAGGTGTTGTTCGCTCCCCTTGCTTGGAACTTGATTGGATGTCGAATTTGAAGTGTTCCATGGATGACTTCCCTTTATTTCTCTCCATCATCTCATTGGTGCCCCCAAATTTCGAACCAGAAGTCCTCTTGTTGAAATCTCTTGCGAAACTCTTGCTAGATAGTTGTTTCTCAACCTTTGTGGCCATATGAATCATGTCCTCCATCTCAATGTAGTGATGAAGCTCCACAATATTTGCAATCTCATTATTCATCCCATGAAGAAACCTAGCCATAGTTGCTTCTCTATCTTCCTGAACATGAGCTCTAATCATTAAAATCTCCATTTCCTGCCAATATTCCTCCACTGGCCTTGAGCCCTGCTTGAGATTTTGCAAACGTTGATAAACATCTCTTTGGTAATGGTTTGGAACAAACCGCCTCCTCATAACTCTTTTCATCTCAACCCAAGTGTGAATTGGTTCTTCAGAGTCAATCCTTCTTTTAGCCACCAATTGATCCCACCAAATGATAGCATACTCACTAAATTCCATGGAGGCCAATCTGATTTTCTTTTCGTCAGAAAAGGTGTTGCAATCAAAGACATGTTCTACTCTTGTTTCCCATTGGAGATATGCATCTGGATCATTCTTTCCTTGAAATTGAGGTATCTTCATCTTGATGTTGTTAACATCCTTTCCAATTCTTCCTCCGTCTCTTCTACCTCCCTGATCTCGAAATCTTCTTGTATCCCCATGCACAAAATCATTTTCACTATGTTCAATGTAGTCATCTTCTTCATCAGTATTCAGGGTTCGATCTCTTCTTCCAACAGTCCTTGCACTTCGTTGATCACTTAAGTCATGTTCAGTGTTGATGCGTTGATGCAATTGACTACCTCGACCCCTTCCAGCAGCATAATTATCTTGTCTTCGTGCTCTTGCAACATTTTGCAAAGAATTTTCGTGTTCATCAAGCCTGACATTTATGTTTTCCAGAATGCGATGCAATCTAGTGAACTCCTGTTGCATAGCTTTCAAAGTGAACCTCCCATCCGGTGAGTCATCCTTTTCATGCTCACTTCTGGAATTTGACATCCTAAATACTGGACAAAAGAAAACGAGCAGCAAGGAAGAAAAGAGACTAAACTAAAAAGAACAAAGAAACACACACAAGATTTACCACTCAATACTCAAGCTTCAAGTCCTTGATGCACTCTTTAATGTCATCATGCTTGTTCTCATGGCATCTAACGAATTAATCACTTCCAGATTGGTATTGATTATAGTGTAATGATGGAGTTAGGTGAGGGTGGCAGTATTAATAGTCTCAAGATGGAGACAAAGTGAAGTGTTTAAATTAAATTGGTTGCTTGTTGGAATAGATAAATAGGAAGGATGGACAACAAGGTAAGAACAGATGAAATCAGAGAATAGAGCACTACACACGAAATGTGTTGCTTGCTAAACTATAGAAATACAGGAATGGGCAATCAACAAAGAGAATAGTCAAATGGAAAGGTGGGGACACGTGAATGACAAGGGATGGGAATTGAAGATAAGAAAAACAACAATAAAGTGGTTGGTTGGTGGAATGGGAAAAGTAGAGAGGTGGGCCACAATTTAAACATACATAATAATGGATGATAGTGATGGGTAATGGATGTTCAACTTCACACTCCTTATCCTCTTGCACACTTGAAAATGATATTCAATGTGTTCTTGCTATTCAATTGACACTCAATTTTGAGCTCTTCTTCAATCAACTTCCTGTGAACCTCCCTTTTTTTTTTTGTACTAAAGCCAAAAGTAATAAGGACTTGGCTTGAACGATTTTTTTTTTTTTTTTTGAATAGGCAGGAATGGAAGAACTCAAACAAGAACTGGATAATAATAAGGATAAGGAACCCAAAGCTCTGATATCAAAATGATGTGACCCTCTAATCTATAGAGATTAGCAACCCACAAAAAAGAGGTGATTTTGAAGCTTAGAAGAGAACCCACCCAAGTCTACCCTCAAGAGAATAAATCTCTTGCAACCAGACTTCGAAACAAAGAAAATTAGGAGCCACACTTCAGAAAAGAGAGATTGATTGGAAGTGATAATCCTAGAACGCCACAAGCTCAAAGCTTGATAAGTTAAGAGTGTTCAAGCACTCAAAGGAGAGGGGAATCCTCACAAGATACATAAAATGACCAAAGATCATGAATTAGTACATCTCTAGAGTATTTATACTCTAGAATTGGGCTCTAACATTACATAGTCCAAACTAAATGAAATAGAAAAGTCTAACAAGCTCAATGCTCTAAGTTAAGTCCATCTTCAAGTAGTTGAGCTCTTTTGATGGGATGTCTTCAAGCCCATGTTTGATTCCAATGGTATTGAGTAGACCCTTAACTGTATCTTCAACTATCTTTGTCTTGCTCCTAGTCATTGGTCCTGGTGGAATCATCTTTCTTTCTAATTTGTTCACTTGAACAAACTCCTCATCATTCTTCAAATACACTTCATTATCTTCCTGGGGCTCATCATATCCCATCAAAAACTAGAACAGAGAAAAACCCTCAAAAACTACGGCACAAAACAAATGATGGGGCATAATGCGACAAGGACTTGTTTTCAATCTTTTTTTTCCACTTAATAATACAATGCTTTTGACACTGAATTAGAGTTGCGATCCGAAGGTAACTCTATGGACATTCATATTCCTCAGCCGAACCGGAATCCGAACAATGATTTCTATTTTACTGTTGTAATGTTTTTTTTCTATATAATTGTGATGGAATTACTATTTTAAACTATTTATAACTCAATTATTAACATATTTATCAACGAATACTTTTTATTTTTAATAGTAAAAAAACTTAAAAACCAATTCCGGAAAACATTGAATTGAAAGCATATACTGCTTACTTGCAGCAGTTTAAACCAACACGTTAATCTCACCTTTTATGAGGGAATATTTCATGCAATCAAAAGAAGATAGTCGCGGAATTTGAACTTTCAAAGCCTATACCTGGGCGACACGTGTTGACCCATTCCAAGCCGGCAACTAGAGGATTCGTTTGGTGAATAACCCTAAAGTGGACTAAATTAACCTACACAAAGACCATAATAAAGAAAGTTTAATACCCAAATTTTAAAATTTAGATTATATATCCTACAAGTTATTTTTTATAACTATTTTTTCTTTAAACTTATAAAATTATATATTTAACTTATAATATTATCAAAATTAAGTGGTTTTGATCCTAATACCATTACAATTGTGATCAAATTAAATGCGATATAAATATCATCACTTTGAATTATATGAAACATGAACACAATATAACAATCACCATTTTGAATCTTACAAGACACAAATGCAATATAACCTTAATAAAAATATCATTTGATTTTTCGAACTTAAGATATGAATTCAAAAATCTCTAACACGAAATTTTATCAGATTTGAAATCAAAACTGGTTCATGATATCATGAATTAATTCATTTTTTATAAGTTTGGAAAACTGTTTATACCTTTATTGTACAGCTTTCACAACTTTGCAGTTAAATTCTTTATATTGACTGAAACTTGAAATATTGTTTTTACAATTTTCTCATAATTAGGTGAATTGTGATGTAAAAATAATTGAATTTTTTTTATAATAAATCCAATTGAGATACACAAATTCTACCTGCAGAATGTGTTCCCAAGGAATTACCAAATTCTAGAGTTAGAGATCAGATACGAACTCGAAAATGTGAATCAGGAATGATAGTTTTGTCACGTGCATGAATTTTAAAAAACTCTATTTAATAATAACAACTAGGGTAGGCGAATTTTTCAAAGTAGGCCATAAATGTTAATCCCATAATCAGATTGTGCACTGGCCTGATTGATTTTAAGTTTGTATCTCGCCGCACTTTATTCTTTTCTTTTTTTCGTATATTATCAAGCATAAATACTTGGGGAGTATTTGGTTTACGAAATTAAAAAACGAAATGTTTAAATTATTTAGGTTTAGATGAGTATAAGGGATCTGTTTGTATATATGATTTAGTTAATGAGTAAACATCTTAGATTAATTAAGGGAATGAAGCAATGTAAGGTATCGTTTGAAAAACAATTTCATCCTACTAAAATCAAATATATTCTAGTAAATTGATTCTACATTCCAAATATTAATCAATTATGAAAAATAATTATTTTTAAATAACAATATCAGATATATATAATTTCTTATTTTATTAGAATTTTTAATTATATTAAAATATAACCGGACGTTTAAAATACAACATGGCTTTTTTTTTTTTTTCAAAATTAAGTACACAACTACGAATGATATTTAGGGGATTATATTCCTTATGTCTATTTTGGTAGGGTTTTTGACCCACGTTGTTTGTACGAGATTGATGCGTGGATCACCCTCTATAAATACCTTAGCCTACTTCGCTTCAATTCCCATACTTGTGTTCCCGCTACTTGTGTTGTTAGCATTTCCAAAGATAGCTGAAAAAATGGGATCTAAGTTTGTTTTTGTTGCGTTGATCGTTTTGCTGGGAGCTTTCACTTACGAGGCGGAGTCGAGATCAACCCCAGAAGCGGAGATGATGGCGAGGCACGAGAGCTGGATGCAGCGACACGGCCGTGTATACAAGGACGAAGCGGAGAAGACTAAGAGATACCAAATCTTCAAGAGCAACGCGGAGTACATCGATTCTGTTAATGCCGCCGGCCTTTCCTACAAGCTCGGCGAGAACGCCTTTGCTGATCTCACCAACGAGGAGTTTCGTGCATCCAGGAACAGGTTCGTACGACCGGAGCAGCATACTGCCACCCCTTTCCGTTACGCGAACGTCAACCAACAAGCGATTCCCTCGAGCATCAACTGGACGGCGTTGGGTGCCGTCACTCCCGTCAAGGATCAAGGCCAGTGTGGTAAGAAAAAATGAAGTCTTCACGCGTGTTGCTAGTAAAGGTGCTGTTTATGGATATAAAAGATAAGTCTGTAATGCAGGTAGTTGCTGGGCTTTCTCCGCCATCGCAGCCACAGAAGGCATCCACAAGATCAGAACCGGTGCCCTAATTTCGTTATCTGAGCAAGAGCTTGTAAGCTGCAATCAGGATGGCGAAGGATGCAACGGTGGGTCAATGGATGATGGTTTTTACTTCATAATGCAAAACGGCGTCGTATCCGAAGCAACCTACCCCTACAATGTGAATCTAGCGTCATGCATCCCCAGTAGAATGACACCGGTTGCGGCCACCCTCGTGGGCTACCAGTATGTTCCCCAAAACAACGAGACCGCGCTGCAATGCGCGGTGGCGCATCAGCCCGTTTCCGTCGCGATCGAAGCCGATTCATCGGATTTTCAATTCTACTCCAGCGGAGTATTCAGTTCACCAAATTGCGGGACAAACGTCGACCACGGGGTTACCGTCGTAGGATACGGGACTCTCGGATCCAAACAGTATTGGCTAGTGAAGAATTCGTGGGGAACATGGTGGGGACTAAATGGATACATCTTGATCCAGAGAGGCGCTGGAGGTCCTGGAATGTGTGGAATAGCCACATGGGCTTCATATCCAGTAGCATAACGTGATACTTCATCACTGTCATATGTCGCATGCAGGCCATGCCGAATAAGTCGTAACCTACAAAAATAATTGTTGTTTAATGCGCTACTAAACAAATGTGATTCTGATCGGGGCTTCTAGCCTCGATGATAATAGCAGAAATCAAATAAGCAAGAAAGAGTTCACAAGTCGCACTCAAAAAACACAGCAGTGAGTCGCACATTTATACTCATTGGGAAAACCAAAAGCAATACGTAACTAACGGGAAAATAAAAGAAACAGGCGTGGCAGCACCATGCGTGCCTTGCACGAGTAGTGCGTGAATCTTGGCGTCCTAACGGTCCGGCGTCTTTCCCCCTCCTCAAGCGAAGGCTCAGGAGAGCAGAGACCGAGCTTGCCAACGATACACCTGAAAGGCAAGGCGTCCAGGGCCTTGGTGAAAATGTCAGCCACTGCAAGCGAGACGGCACGAAGGACGGCACAAGAAACCCAGACTTATATTGGTCTCTAACCAAGTGACAGTCAATATCGATGTGTTTAGTCCGTTCGTGGAATACAGGGTTGGCAGCGATGTGAATGGCCGACTGACTGTCACACCACAACGGGATTGGAAGGTGCAGAGGTTGAGCGAGGTCACGGAAGACATAGGATATCCAGAGCAGTTCCACCGTGGTGGTGGCCAGAGAGCGGTACTCTGCCTCTGCAGAGGAGCGAGAGACAGTGTGTTGTTTCTTAGTTTTCCAAGAGATCAAGCAGCCACCTAGGAACACACAGTAACCAGTAACAGAACGACGCGTAAGGGGGCAGGCACCCCAATCCGCATCGCAATATACCTCGAGGTGGCCATCACTACTGTAAGGATATAAAAGTCCGTACGCAGCAGTGGAGTGGAGATAATGAATTAACAGCTTGAGTGCAACCCAATGCTCAACACTGGGAGAATGCACAAACTGAGACAACTGCTGCACAACGAACGAGATATCAGGACGAGTGAAGCCGAGATACAGCAACTTCCCAACAAGTGATCAATATTCCTCAGGGAAATAGGGTTCTGAAGGATCAATAGAGAATTTGTAGCTGCGAGACATAGGGGTAGGCGCTGCCCGCAACATAGAGGAATCAAAGCTGGATAGAATATCAGCGAGGTATCTCTTCTGCGAGAGAAATAAACCATCAGGTCGCGCAAGTAATTCAATACCCAAAAAATAATGTGCAGAGCCAAGGTCCTTGATCTTAAAGCGAGAATGTAGTGCTGATTTTAAGGCATTAACTGCATTCAGCGAGGATCCAACAATTAAGATGTCGTCGACATAGACTAAGAGCGCCAAAAAATCAGAGCCTCGACGTACAAAGAGGCAAGCATCAGAAGCTGCTTGAATAAATTGAAGAGTGAGCAAATAACGCGTCAACTCCACATTCCACTGCCTGGAGGCCTGCTTAAGGCCATAGAGTGATTTCTGCAATAGGCAAACATCCCCAGGTTGACATGAAACACCCTCTGGAACAGCCATAAAAATTTCTTCATCCAAGTGACCATGTAAAAAGGCATTGTTCACATCCACTTGGTGGATATGCCACTGATGCGTTGCTGCCAAGGCTAATAGAAGACGGATAGTAGTAGCTTTAGCCACAGGGGCAAAGCTCTCATGAAAGTCTATTCCTTCAACTTAGGTGTATCCCTTAGCAACTAGGCGAGCTTTGTACCGTTCAATCCCCCCATTAGACAGTCTCTTAATCTTGTAAACCCATTTACAGCCAACAACATGTTTACCATCAGGTAGAGGGACGATTTTCCAGGTTTGATTAGTCTCCAAGGCCCCAATCTCTTCACGCATGGCATCACACCAACGCTGATCTTGGGATGCCTCCTTATAGTTGCGGGGTTCCTGTATGAAGTAAGGCTCTTCAGGACAACTGAGATTCACCTGATAAGTGTAATAGGCATCCAACCATGCAGGTGGGTGTGCAGCCCTCCCACTAAGACGCAATATGGTGTTGTTTCCATGATTTCGGAGAGGAGAATGGGCAGGAGACAAATCAGTAGCTTTCCCAAGATCCTCAGTAGGATGCTCTGCCGAGGCAGACCTTGCACTGTCTAAAGGATCAGGTATATCAGAATGAAAGGAAGGCAGATCACCCCATTGCGTGCTTGCAGATCATCATCTATCTCAGCTTCAGGATGCTGATTGAGGGAAGAAGCAGTGCTGTCCCCAAGATCAGCCATGAATCCAGGATCATCAGAATTATCAACCGGTTGGTATAAAGGCAACAGAACATCAAGTGAATCAATGTCAGTGGACCCATGTTTGAGGGGATAGACTAGCTCATATAATTTAACATCCCGTGACACAAAGAGCTCTTTGGTATTTAAATCATAGAGCTTATATCCCTTGTGATCCATGGGATAACCGAGAAATATGCACTTGCGAGCCCGAGGTCCCAATTTATCAGAATGAGCATTGGAAACAAGAGCATATGCAAGGCAGCCAAAAACTTTCAGGTGATCTAAGCAAGGCACAGAGTGCATCAGAACCTCAAAGGGCGTTTTCCAGCCTAAGACAGAGGAGGGCAGACGGTTTATAATATGGGTTGCTGTGAGGACAGCCTCCCCCCAGAACATAGGAGGAAGACCCGCCTGAAACATTAATGCCCTAGTGACTTCCAAGAGGTGCTTATGCTTGCGCTCCACACGTGCATTTTGCTGCGGGCGTTTGGTGCACGAAAATTGATGCTGAATCCCTTTTTCAGCACATAAACGCTGCAGCTGCATGTTCAAAAACTCACCACCTTTATCTGATCGAAGGTGCTTGCAGGTGTGGCCAAAATGATTCTGGCCATAAGTGAGAAAGGCATGCAAATACTGATCGACCCCTGTCTTAGACTTGAGCAAGAAGGTCCATGTGGCACGCGTGTGATCGTCAATGATGGTAAGAAAGTATCGATTACCAGTGAGAGTGGCATGCTTGTAGGGACCCCACAAATCGCAATGGAGTAGGTAGAGGGCATGAGGTGCACGTGACTGATTCAATTGAAAAGGGAGTCTGTGAAATTTCGAAAATTGGCAGATGTCACAGGGTGCACCCTTCAAGTCACAAGCAACAGTCACATGTTTAGCCTTGGACTCAGAAATGTGGCCAAGCCGACAGTGCCATAACAGGTTGTCGTGCGTGACATTATTTGAATCAGCAAAGAAACACAATTTGGGCAATAGAACATTCACCAATTTATCTTTCAGCACCTCTATTCCTCCTGTCTTCGTTGAGAACGCAGCAAGCAAAGCTGGTGAAAAAGATCTCTTATCGAGCACATATAGGCCATCCTTTACCCTTCCAACAGCAAGTATCTCACTGGTATCCTGGTCATGCAGTAGACAGTAGTGGCTGGAGAAAACAACAAGAATACGAGTATCTGCAGCTAATTTCTGCACAGAGAGCAGATTGTATCGGAAATGAGGGACGAATAGGGTGTCCTTTAAGGTCAAAGTGCCTGCCAGAGTGACATCACCGATGCTGGCGACAGCAACTGATTGACCATTCGGGAGATTGACCCGCACCGTACCAACTGGCCTCAAAGAGTTGAAGCACATATCAGAGTACCCAATATGTGTGGTAGCCCCCGAATCCACTATCCATTCCCAGGAATTGCACACGAAATTGGCATGAACATCACTTGTTAGACACAATTCTACAGTGGACATACCTGCAAATTCCATTTTGGAAAGATTGATACTCTGTTGGCCTGATGATGAGGTGGGTGGCAGAGTACTAGCACTGAGTAATTTCCCCAACTCATGTTGAATGAGCTGCAAAGATTCCGTGTAACCAGAGGTATTATCAGCAGTGTTACTAGGGGTCAAATGTTCATCAAGAGGGCTTTCCACACAATGTGCTGATGGTTGGTAAGAACCCCACGGTGGGAATGACTGCTGAGGAGCATAAGTCTGCAAGTTTTTCTGAAATGAGCCCTGTTGTTTTCCTCCTTTCTTCCGCCACCAAGGGGGCGGCTCCTTGACTGTGAAACAGGTGTCCTGCATGTGCCCAGATTTTTTACATATCACGCAATAACGGTTATCTCGTTTCTGACCTGGACCTAAGTGTGATGTGCCCTGAAACTGAGTGGGCTTCGCAAGCATGGCAGAATCTGTGTGGATATTGACTCCTTCAGAGTGCCGCTTGCTGAGCTGCTGCTCCACATTGAGTAGGGCTGCATAAGCTCAAGACACACTCATAGAATCATCCATGGCCAGTATTTGATTTCGAGTTCCATCATATTTGGCGTCTAAACCAATCAAAAATTGTGTGAGCTTCATGCTCCCAAAAAATTTGTCTCCTCCAACAGATGCATTGCAACGATCACACTTGATATCTGGGAATAGAGAGTCTAGATCCTTCCATAGCGCATTGAGCTTGGTATAATACTCCGCAATGCTCATCTCGCCTTGCTTTAGGTTATAGAGATCAAATTGCACTTGATAAATCATGTTGCTATTCATTTGACCATAATGTGCCTCTAACGTTTTCCAGAGATCGTAGGAGCTATCGCAACTGGTAAAACTGGACACTAACTCTTTGGAGATGGAGTTCAAAAGCCATGACATGACCATGAAATCGTTGCGTAACCAAAGGCCATAACTAGGATCTGTCGCCGATGGTTTCTTAACATCACCGGATATAAGTCTGAGCTTGTTTTTGGCTCCAAGTGCTAAGCGAACGCCGCGTCTCCAATTGAAGTAATTGCGGGTAGTGAGAAGCTCACTTACCAGCGAAGCATTCGGATGATCAGAACCGCTAAGATGAAGAGGATCGGCTCTGTCCAACTCTACACCGGTAAAGGCTGATCGAATCACGGAAGCACCTGGAGTGATCTCTTCCATTACAACACGTTGACGAAGGAGGTGAAGGTTGCGGCTCCTCCACGCTCACCGCACCATAAACAAATGTGATTCTGATCGGGGCTTCTAGCCTTGATGATAATAGCAGAAATCAAATAAGCAAGAAAGAGTTCACAAGTCGCACTCAAAAAACACAGCAGTGAGTCGCACATTTATACTCACTGGGAAAACCAAAAGCAATACGTAACTAACGGTAAAATAACAGAAACAGGCGTGGCAGCACCATGCGTGCCTTGCACGAGTAGTGCATGAATCTTGGCGTCCTAACGGTCGGGCGTCTTTAGCTACATGATGCTTTAATCATGGAACGATATGGTGAACTTTATTAATTACTACCCATTGACCATGGTAAAAAATTCAAAACTTGGAATGAATTATAAATTTGATCAAATATCAGATATTATGTTAAAAAATGATCACTTTATATTCAAGCATTAGGGCATGTTCCATTACCACAATTTTTGGATTTCATTGCCTATTAATGAGTATTGAAGACCAAAATATATTCTAATGAATGACATATTCAAAAGGGAGGGCTTTACTGTTGAGACCTTCGATTGCATGCCTCTTGACTGTTGAGGCATATAATTATTTGTTGACATGAAGAAAAACATTTTTTTTTGAATATGCGGGTTTAACCATGGTAAAATTACGGGCGGGGCCATGTCATTATATGGGTCGGGATATATTTATCTCTAATTTGAGCCTTCGTTAAATGTTTGGGCTTGGCCGACTTTCTTCTATGGGGTAGATCATGCATTGTGTGAATTGAGCCATTGTTAAAATATGGGCTGGGCCATTTAAATATGTTGGTTGGACCATTTTTAAATTCTGGGTTGGGGCAGACAAAATGAACAGCGTGTGTTTAATTCCGAGCATCATATTGTAAACTAAAGAATTAATTTCAGCGATTCGATTAAAAACCATTCACCAACTTGACGAGCATAACTCAAGAGTGATTACATTAATGGAAGGGTTTGATTCCTCTGCCCACATCAACGTTCAAATAGCAAATATTCCCAAACAACTAGAAAAATACGTTCATCGACTGCAAGTGATATAGTACATTCCAACATTTGGTCAAAGAATGGAATGAGAACCTCTTGCGTGCATACTAAGATGCGTTGTTTTGGCCGAATATGGAGAACACCTTTTTCAGACAATGTGATTCGAAACCCTCAAAGCATGATGGTTATTGAGCATAAAGATGAAAAATCCCGTTCAAAGATCAGGGTCCTGTGGGCTTTTAAATGATTCTCGAATTCTGTCTTAAATGCTTTGTGCCAAGATTCAAACAGTGGACCAAGATGAAGACTCCACCCAATTTTGCTTTTGAAGCCCCTCAAAACAAAGATATGGCAAACAAAGACGAAGAATCCAAGAAACAGGATCTTCAAAGCTCTCATTTTTACAATAAATGTTGATTGATTTTCGAGTCGGGGAAGGTTTTCTATTTTCAGCAGTTTTTGAAAAGAAAAAAAAAACTTATCCATCAAAAATCAAATTTTTTATCACATCATGAAACTGCTCTGCTTTTTAATTTAAACTTCAGATTATGTAAAATTTAATCAGATTTAAGATTATATGAATATAAGGAATTTAAAATTGTAAAACTGTTTTATGGAATAACATAAAATTATATTATAAAATTAATAAATTGAAATACATATTTGTATACTTTAATATATTAAAGTATTATATAATTTAATATTACGATATAATGTATTTTAAAATAGATGAAAAGTAAATAATATATTTTTTGAATTAATTTTTATTTAATCTTTTAAACAGAGAGTTAATAAATTCAATAATTTTTAAGTTTATTCATAGAATCGAAATTTCTAACTTTATTAAAAAATAATTAAAGATCAAAATATTAAAGAAATTAAATAAAATCAATTAAAGAAATTAATAACACACAACAGCCCCAATATATTGAAATTTGGGTGCCATTGAAGTCGACGGTTTTGTATTGTACATAGACACTGACCAGTTTAAGTAATTTGGAAAGAAAATACCATGGCTACTTCCTAGGGTTTTTGATTGATCTTCGATCAGAATCTATAAATACCCTTTTCTATTCCACCTTGATACACATCAATTCTCTTGTATAACAATTTGAAGCATCTCCAGCAATGGGATTCAAGGTTGCTTGCATCGCGGTGCTGGGGCTGCTGGTTGCAGTGGCCTTCCATGTTGAGGCCAGACCAAACTCCGAGGCCGAGATGATCGCTCGACACGAGAGATGGATGCAGCGACATGGCCGTGTATACAAGAACGAAGCAGTGAAGGCTGAGAGGTTTCAGATCTTCAAGAGCAATGTCGAGTTCATCGATTCTGTGAACGCCGCCGGGCTCTCTTACACGCTTGGGGAGAACGCTTTTGCTGATCTAACTAATGAGGAATTTCGTGCTTCTAGAAACAAGTATGAGCAAAGGCCACGGACAGCCACCCCGTTCCGCTATGCGAATGTGGATCCCCTGCAACTTCCGGCGAGCGTCAACTGGACGGCGTTGGGCGCCGTAACTCCCGTCAAGGATCAAGGCCAGTGTGGTACGAAAATTAACCCTTAGATTCTAAACCCTTTTCGGTTAAGTCCCTTAATCTTGAATAGTGAATAAATGTGAATCGGATGATGCAGGCAGTTGTTGGGCATTCTCGACAGTAGCTGCGGTAGAAGGGATCGTCCAAATCAAAACAGGAAACCTCATCTCCTTGTCCGAGCAGCAGCTCGTGGATTGTGACAAAACAGACTACGGCTGTGAAGGCGGGGAAATGCAAAACGGATTCCAATACATCATAAACAACGGAGGCATAACATCCGAATCCAACTATCCATACACAGCCGCCGATGGAACCTGCAATGCCGGCGAAAGCCAACAGGTAGTTTCCACCATCTCCGGCTACGAGAGCGTCCCTGCCGACAACGCGTCCGCGTTACTAGCTGCAGTGGCGAACCAACCCGTTTCCGTGTCCATAGATGCTGCCGGATCCGCATTCCAGTTCTATCAAAGCGGAATCTTCACTGGACCATGCGGCACGCAGTTGGATCATGGCGTGACCGCAGTCGGGTATGGGACATCTGGTTCGACTAAATATTGGATAGTGAAGAATTCATGGGGCACTGGATGGGGAGATGGAGGATACATTCTGATGAAAAGGAGCACCCGCAATTCCAAAGGACTCTGCGGAATCGCCATGGATTCTTCTTATCCCATAAAAAACTAGAACCCAGAAAACCCCCCAAAAACTACGGCACAAAATAAATGATGAGGCATAATGCGACAAGTGCTTGTTTTCAATCTTTGTTTTTCCTACCAAATAAAACAATGCCTTTGACACAGAGTTAGAGTTGCTATCCGAACGTAAATATATGGACATTCATATTCCTGAACCGAACCGGAATCGAAAGCATGATTTCGATTTGAACAGAATTACTATTGTAATGTTTTTTTTCCATATAATTATGATGCAATTACTATTTTAAAACATTCATAACTCAATTATTAACATATTTATAAACAAATACGTTTTATTTTTAATAATAAAAAAACTGAATAACCAATTTCGGAAAACATTGAATTGAATGCATATACTGCTTACTTGCAGCAGTTTAAACCAACACGTTAATCTCACCTTTTATGAGGGAATATTCCATGCAATCAAAAGAAGATAGTCGCGGAATTTGAACTTTCAAAGCCTACACCTGGGCGACACGTGTTGACCCATTCCAAGCCGGCAACTAGAGATTCGTTTGGTGAATAACCCTAAAGTGGACTAAATTAACCTACACAAAGACCGTAATAAAGAAACTTGATCACATTTATCTCTAAAATGATATTTTGTAATAAATAAAGTTTTTTTTAATTTGTGTAACAATTAAATGGGTGTAGTTTGTTGGTGATATTCCAAGTTACAATTAATATAAAAAATTTAATTCCAAAATTTTAAAATTTATGTTATAAACCCTTCAACTAATTTTTTTATAAATATTTTGTCTTTAAATTTATAAAATTGTATATTTAACACCTTATGTTATCAAAATTAACTGATTTAACTCTAATTCTACTATAATACGATATAATTATCATCAATTTAAATCATACGAGATACAAATGTGATATAACTCTAACAGAGGTATCATTCGATTTGCCAAACTTAAGACTCAAATGTAAAAAACTCTAGCATGAAATTTTGTCGGGCTTGAAACTAGAGCAGGTTCATGTCAACATAAATCAGTTCTTTTTTAAAAAAAATTGAAAAGTATTTATATTTCTATTGTAAAGTGTTGACAAATACAGGTGTTTTCTTTTTGTAATTTTGAAACTTGATGATTAAAATTTTTATATTTATCGAAATTTGAAGTGTTGTTATTACAATTTTCTCATAATTAAATGAATTGTGATGTAACAATAATGAATTTTTTTTATAATTAATCCAATTGAAATTCACAAATTCTTATCTGCAGATTGGGTTCCCAAGGAATTACCAAGTTCCAGAGTTAGAGATCAGATACGAATTCGAAAATGTGAATCAGGAATGATAGTTTTGTCACGTGCATGAATTTCAAAAAATTCTATTTAATAATAACAACTAGGGTAGGCGAATTTTTCAAAGTAGGTCATAAATGTTAATCCCAGAATCGGATTTTGCATTTGCCTGATTGATTTTAATTTTGTATCTCACCGTAATTTATTCTTTTCTTTTTTCGTATATTATCAATCATAAATACTTAGGGAGTTTTTGGTTTACGAAATTAAAATACGAAGTGTTTAAAGTAATTAGGTTTAGATGAGCATAAGGAATATGTTGTGTATATTGTTTACTTAATGAATAAAAATTTTAGAATAAGGGAATGAAGGAATGCAAGATAGCGTTTGGAAACCAATTCTATTTTACCAAAATTAATTTTATTTATAAAAATTGATTCTATACTCTAAACTTTATTAAATTATAAAAAAATAATTATTTTTTTTAAAAAAAACTTCAAATATATATCAATTTTCATTATATCAAAATTTTTAATTGTGTTAAAGTGTAACCGTACGTTTAAAATACAGCAGGGCTTTTTTTTCGAAATTGAGTACGAATGGTGTTTAGAGGATTATATTCCTTGTGTCTATTGGGTAGGGTTTTTGACCCATGTTGGTTGTACGAGACTGATGCGTGGATCACCCTCTATAAATACCTTCGCCTACTTCGCTTCAATTCCCATACTTGTGTTCCCACTACTTGTGTTGTTAGCATTTCCAAAGATAGCTGAAAAAATGGGATCTAAGTTTGTTTTCCTTGCGTTGGTCGCTGTACTGGGAGCTTTGGCTTGCGAGGCGGAGTCGAGATCAACCCCAGAAGCGGAGATGATGGCGAGGCACGATAGCTGGATGCAGCGACACGGCCGTGTATACAAGGACGAAGCGGAGAAGACTAAGAGATATCAAATCTTCAAGAGCAACGCGGAGTACATCGATTCTGTTAATGCCGCCGGCCTTTCCTACAAGCTCGGCGAGAACGCCTTCGCTGATCTCACCAACGAGGAGTTTCGTGAATCCAGGAACAGGTTCGTACGACCGGAGCAGCATACTGCCACCCCTTTCCGTTACGCGAACGTTAACCAACAAGCGCTTCCCTCGAGCATCAACTGGACGGCGTTGGGTGCCGTCACTCCCGTCAAGGATCAAGGCCAGTGTGGTAAGAAAAAACGAAGTCTTCACGGGTGTTGTTTATGGATATAAAAGATAAGTCTGTGATGCAGGTAGTTGCTGGGCTTTCTCCGCCATCGCAGCCACAGAAGGCATCCGCCAGATCAAAACCCGTACCCTAATTTCTTTATCTGAGCAAGAGCTTGTAAGCTGCAATCCGTATCGCTATGGGTGCAACGGTGGGACAATGAATGCTGGCTTTTCCTTCATAATGAAAAACGGCGTCGCATCCGAAGCAACCTACCCCTACAAAGGGACTCAAGCAACATGCATCTCCAGTAGCATGAGACCGGTTGCGGCCACCCTTGTGGGCTACCAGTGTGTTCCCCAAAACAACGAGACCGCGCTGCAATGCGCAGTGGCGAATCAGCCCGTTTCCGTCGCGATCGAAGCCGATTCATTGGATTTTCAACTCTATACCAGCGGAGTATTCAATTCACCAAAGTGCGGGACGAGCATCAACCACGGGGTTACCGTCGTAGGGTACGGGACTCTCGGATCCAATCCGTTTTGGTTAGTGAAGAATTCATGGGGAACAAGATGGGGACTATATGGATACATCTTGATCCAGAGAGGCACTTTAGGTCCTGGAATGTGTGGAATAGCCACATGCGCTTCATATCCATTAGCATAACATGATACTTCATCACTATCATATGTCGCATGCATGCCATGCTGAATAAGTCGTAGCCTACAAAATAACTGCTGTTTAATGCGCTACATGATGCATTAATCATGGAACGATATGAACTTTAGTAATTACTACCCCATTGACCATGGTCAACAATTCAAAACATGGTATGAATTAAAAATTTGATCATATGTCACATATTATATAAAAAAAATAATTATTCTATATAACCCCTATTCCATGGACTACATGACATAAACCAACACCCTCATAATCAAATTTTATATGAAGCTAAAATTTTAATCGAATTAATATGTTTATTAGCATCGAATGTGTGAAAAATCTTTTTCAAAAATTTCCCATGAATCCTAGTAAATAATAGGGATAAAGATGGAGAATTTATCAGATAATTAAATTTATAATTATTAATTTTCAAAAATTTTCTATCTTTTCATTAATAATCTTTACACTTAGTCTTACTAGGTACTCAAATCGAAAGTATATTTCATACACAAATTACATTAAATAAATATAGAAAAAAAGTGACAAAGTTACATATTATTTATTGTGTAGATTCGGTCAGTTAACCGGCGAGTCAAAATTTGTTAACCATGGTTGATACTCTATCGGTAAAGCTGCCATGCAAGTTGCATTTTTTTATTTTCACATTCAAGTTGTCCGGTATTTTAAAAATAAGACGGGCCAAATCCGAAAGGTATTAGAAATTCGACCAATTTATCATTAGTTAGTGTTTGAGAGAGAGATGGTACGGGTGGCTAAATTCGAATGATCGTCTTTCCGTTATGCTAAATTCTATTGAAAAGGGTTATTTAGAAAAATGGATATGGAGCCTTTATTTCTCATACATTATTATTAAGTTTTACATATATGGTGATCACTTTATCACACACTCAAAATACAATGGTTACTGTTGTAATATATCCCTTATTGAAAAACAACTGCCAGGTTACTTAATCGGCAATCTAATCATGAAGAGAAAGCACACGGCCACTGACCTATTTAATTCATGTCAAAGATGCGGCACAAGGACTTCCTGTGTCTATAAACTATTTATTTAGAATAAAAGACATTTTTTACATCTATAAATACCTCTCGCATTGCACTTCAATTTGCACCTCTTCTCCCTGATATCTTCCATCTTACTGAGCGATGGCGTCTAAGGTTCTTTTCATGGCGCTCCTGGTGCTGCTCGGGGCCACAATTCACCAGGCAGAAGCGAGAGTAGATCCCGATGCGCACATGAAAGCCAGGCACGAGAAATGGATGGCTAAATACGGCCGTGTGTACAAAAATGAAGCTGAGAAGGCGGAGAGATTCAAGATCTTCAAGACCAATGCGGAGCACATCGATGCTGTCAACGCAAAAGGCCTCTCTTACAAGCTTGGTGAGAATAAGTATACTGATCTCACCAACAAGGAATTTGCTGCAAGGAACACGTACAAGCCCCGCCTTCATAAGGCTGCACCGGTCCACCATTCCAAAGTAAGCGATGTAGCTCTGCCAGATAGCATTGATTGGAGGACTTTGGGAGCCGTGACTCCTGTAAAGGACGAAGGCGAATGCGGTGAGAGGATTAAGGGTTTCATGTTAAATCCATTGAGATGATATTTTGTCTAGTATGAAGTTCATTGTGCATTATCTATGATGCAGGATGTAGCTGGGCAATCGCCGCCGTAGCTGCAGTGGAAGGCATCGTTGAGATTAAAACCGGTATCCTGATATCCCTGTCAGAGCAAGAGCTGGTTGACTGTGACACAGATTCCAGCGGTTGCAACGGCGGCACTCCACAATCTGCATTCCAGTGGATCATTTCAAATGGGGGCATCGGATCTGAAGATAGCTACCCAGACACCGCCAGTGACGGAACATGTGCTGCGAGCTCCACCAGCAACGTCGCCACCATCTCCAACTTCGCTAATGTTACCGGTGAGGATGCAATAAAAGCCGTGGTGGCAAATCAGCCAGTTGCAGCGGCTATCGATGCGAGTGGGATTGATTTTCAGTTATATTCCGGTGGGATTTTCACCGGATCATGCACAACAAATTTGAACCACTGGGTAACGATTGTGGGGTACGTCTCCGAGAACGGCGTGAACTATTGGATAGTGGAGAATTCATGGGGAACTGGCTGGGGAGAGAACGGATACATTCAGATGCAGATTCTTGGGTCAAGCCCTATCGGACTGTGTGGAATCGCCACCGATGCTTCCTATCCGATCTATTAGATTGCCATGTATATGTTACAGCATGAAGAGATAGGTCACCTCTACTTGGTGAAACCATGGGATGAAGAGGAACACTGCCTCAGAATCGCTAGATCACGAAGAAGACAAATACGAATACATATTGGATAGATAGCTGGATAAAGAGTTGGGTCAAGCTGTATGGGTCTGGATTTGAGAGATCAAAACTGAGAGAAAGAAGAACCAAAGAATCAGCCTAACATCCCAATTGGTTCAAATTTCAAAAAGACAAGGACTAAACTTATTATCATTAGTAACACAACTATAAAGATGTAATTTGTGAACTCATCAGATACTATTAAAAAGAAACATAAATTTGTTTTACAAACCTTGCTACTTAGGCTTCAAGATAGTGCTAGAAATCATCCTTCATTATAATGCTGTCTTGTGACGCATCATAACTAAATAACTGACTGCCTGCGAAATTGACAAAATATCTGACATGGGAGAGAATCTTCACATTCTGAATTTCAATAAATTTTATTTTACATTTTTTTAAAACTTATTTTCAATTATCCTTTTCAGGAGGAATTTAGGGATTCATGACACAAAAGATAATTAACTGATTTACCTCTCGATACATAGACTACACTACGAAAAATATTACAATCCCCTACACGAAAAAAAAAAAGATCTAGCAAAGTGAACGTAACTCAAAAAATTACTAAAAAAAGTTGTTCATAAAACATTATGAAGAATCGGTGCTCAAAAACTATGGGAGATGATTCCCTTAGAATGAAACTCGGGTTGAGATTCATGTTTGAGGATTAGATTTGATTAGGGTTTTGATTGTCATATTTTACTTCACAAATAAAATAATTGGCAGATTATGTAAACATAATTTATTAAATTTATTCTATTTAATTTTTAAATAATTTAATATATAACCGCTCTATGATGAAATTAAAATTTTAAATTCTGATTAATTTTAGAAATTATTAAATTTATTAAATCTTTTTTTGGTTATTATAGAAAATATTAATTATAAAAATTATATAATTTGCTTCATATCTACTTTAAAAATATATAAACTATTTTATTAAACTTATAATATAATTTTATATTGTCCTATAAAACAATCTTATAATCTAAAACTGATTCTATTCATATAATCTTAAAATTAATTCTATTCAATATAATGTGAATCACATATTCAAAACACAGGACATGCCCAATATCTAAGGGTAAGTTGGTTGTTGGGTTTAGTCTAAATCAAGGTTTAGTTTATTTGGGTTTAAATAACTCAGTTTTATGAATTTAAAGGGTGTAATTCGTGCTTGGTTAATGAATTTAGATTATTTGGATTTAAGACTAATACACGTTTGGTACGCGGGTATAAAATTGGGTTTGTGATGATTTTTATATAAAATTACCAATATAGACTTTAGTTAATTAAAATAAATTATCTCATATTTTATTTTTCTATATCATTTTATAAGTTCAATCGAACACCACATAGTATAAATCATAGTGTTTAATTGAAACTTTATTTTATAACAAGCACTGAGTAATAATAGACACTGTACTTGTTTTCAAAACAAAAATTCATATTTTACTGCAAACATCGGATATTAATAGACACGGTGCTCGTCTTCAAAACGAAAACTCACATTCAGCATAAAAAATGAAAACCCACAATATTAGACATGTTGTTAATACTTTCATTTTTTTTTCTTTATCTTTGTCTTCATCTTTTTCTTCTTTATTTTCATCTTCTTCTTTTTCTTCTTCTTCTTCTTACTTTTCTTCTTCTTCTTCTTCTTCCTTTTCTTCTTCTTCTTCTTTAATAAATTCAAACAGATCTAAACAAATGTGTTATAGATCTGAACAAATGTGTTACAGATCTGAATAAATCTGTTACAGATCTGAATAAATCTACTTCAGACCTATGCATCGGATTTCTGGTAGATCTGCGTTCAAAATTGGATGACGTGAGGATAAAATTGGAAGTAACGAGGCTTGTTTAACTAAACTGACCTCCCCCCATGGGTTTAGCTAAACCTAGCTGGGCAAGTTCCCGCTGGGTTTATCGGCAGCAGGTGGGTTTATTTTTACTCGTCTGAAACACACGTACCAAACGTCGGTTTATTTTTAAACCCATGTCGCAATCCACCTAAATCCAGCAATCAAACGCATCCTAATGGCCTTATGTCAACTACTACAGGGAGTGGTATCAGCGTCTATTTGAAGTACTTCCACTGAGAAATTCAATTCCATTCGTTTGCAATTAAGTTTGAGTTATTAGATTAGTGAAAGCGCATCGTAACACCTCAAAGTGCAACAAACACAAATCTTGTTACTACGAAACGATGATTTCTGCCACGAAATGTATGCCTTTTATATGTTCAGGAAAATTCGTGGGAAACAGGATGGGGACTAAATGGATACATCGTGATGCAGAGAAGCATTGGAGGCGTTGGGATGTGTGGAATAGCCACATGGGCTTCATATCCATTAGCACAACATGATACTTCATCACTAGCATATTTCGTATGCATGCCATGCGAAATACGTCATGACCTACAAAATAATTGTTGTTAATGCGCTACATGATGCTTTAATCATGGAATGTGATAACACACAAATTTTCATGTTTTAGGATAAGAAAAATCATAGATTTTAATTATGTTTAAGTGTTAATTTTATAGTTTTAAGTATTCTTATTTGATTAGGGAAAATATGATTTTTGGTGTGATTAGTGGGCTAAATCCTTTGATTTAGCCCACCCCATGTCTAACCCGATTTTGGAGTCTAGCAGCAGCCCAAGAATCAAGGAAAAATCTGGATTTCGTGCAAGTCACCAAGGTGCAGGGGGCAATGAGTACACTGTCACGACGACAGTCTGCAAGTCAGGGCCTGGAGCAGCAGATCTGTCAGAGAATGTAATTGACTTGGGAAGTGGGAGGAAAGAGAAAGCTGAGGAGAGAGAATCGCAAAAAAAGGGAGTT
The DNA here is from genome assembly GCA_002189035.1 of Utricularia gibba. Lineage (NCBI taxonomy): Eukaryota > Viridiplantae > Streptophyta > Magnoliopsida > Lamiales > Lentibulariaceae > Utricularia > Utricularia gibba. The sequence goes on along the minus strand of NEEC01000013.1, from coordinate 1,456,983 downwards.
CACCCTAGAATTTTGAGAAGTCAAACACGAGGGGGGGTTTCTCCCCCAAAAAAACTCAACTCGAACACGAAGAACACAAAAAGAAGGAGGAAGAAAGGCAATTTGTTCTGGAGAAGAACCTCCAGCTTGAAGGAAGAAGATAAAGACTCAGTTCAGCACCACTGTTTCGGCCAGTGAACAATGGCAAACGGAATCCAGAAACTTTACTACTTTACTTTTCGTTTGCTTATGTTTTTAGCTTTTACACTATGTCCTCAACATTTTCGTTATTTTATGTTAATGCCATTACATTTTACCTTCAAAGCATGAGTAGCTAAACTCTAGGAGTGACTTAAGGTGAAGCATGGTGATGTGGGTCTAGGAGTCTTAATAAAATTGACCTTTGTTTCTTAGCTCTTGCATCTATCAAACCATAGTTAGACCTAAGGAGGGGAACCAGTACCTTCACAACTTAGATGCTTTATTTAGAGGTAAACCAATAGGTCAAGACGGGAGCAGTAGATGTTAGTCTGGTGTAGAACCAGTAGAACCGGGTAGACCTAGTTCTATATGCTTTGGTTGCGAGTAGACCTAATTGTAAGGTTGGTGATGATATGGAGGATTAACTTAGCCGAAAATATGATGAATCACCTGGGTAAACTTAGGTTATTTGAAGTTGTGAGTATAGAAACATGATAGATTAAATTAGGAATTTTGGCACACACCACCTGTAGATCTTTAAGGCACGTTAGTATTATTCTGAGTTAGAACCAGTACTTGTTACTTTAGCGTTTAGACCTGATACCGTTTATTGATCTTGTTTACAACTGTTGTTTCGAGCTTAAACTAAGACTTACCTACTTTGAATTCTACATTTGCTGAAATACAAGACAAGCGCAAGCTCCTTGTGATCGACCCCGAATTCCACTATGCATTTTCAGTTTAATTTGTATTTTGTGAGGATTAGGGATTATAAATTTATTTGATACGGATTTTCTATTTTTATTGCAACGATATTAGGAAATTTCCGTTTATCAGAACGATATAGTGAACTTTAGTAATTACTACCCCATTGACCATGGTCAACAATTCAAAACATGGCATGAATTAAAAATTTGATCATATGTCACATATTATATTAAAAAAAATAATTATTCTATATAACCCCTATTTCATGGACTACATGACATAAAACAGCACCCTAAAAATCAAACTTTATATGAAGCTAAAATTTTAATAGTTAATATGTTTATCAGCATCGAATGTGTGAAAAATCTTTTCAAATATTTCCCATGAATCCTAGTAAATAATAGGGATAAAGATGGAGAATTTATCAGATAATTAAATTTATAATTATTAATTTTCAAAAAATTTCTATCTTTTCATTAATAATCTTTACACTTAATCTTACTGGGTACTCAAATCGAAAGTATAATTCATACACAAATTACATTAAATAAATATAGAAAAAAAGTGACAGAGTTACAAGTTATTTATTGTGTAGATTCGGTCAGTAAAACCGGCGAGTCAAAATTTGTTAACCATGGTTGATACTCTATTGGTAAAGCTGTCATGCAAGTTGCATTTTTTATTTTCACATTCAAGTTGTCCGGTATTTTAAAAATAAGACGGGCCAAATCCGAAAGGTATATTAAAAATTTGACCAATTTATCATTAGTTAGTGTTTGAGAGAGAGAGATGGTACGGGTGGCTAAATTTGAATGATCTACTTTCCGTTATGCTAAATTCTATTGAAAATGGTCATTTAGAAAAGTGGATATTGGGCTTTTTTTTTCTTATATATGATTAATTTTTTACATATACGATGATCACTTTTATCACACATTCAAAATACAATGATTACTTTTGTAATATATCTGCTATTGAAAAACAACTGCATGGTTACTTAATCGGCAATCTAATTATGAAGACAAAGCACACGGGCACTGACCTATTTAATTCATGTCAAAGATGCGGGACAAGGACTTCTTGTGTCTATAAACTATTTATTCAGAATAATAGACATTTTTTCCCTATAAATACCTCTCGCATTGCACTTCAATTTGCACCTCTTCTCCCTGATATCTTCCATCTTACTGAGCGATGGCGTCTAAGGTTCTTTTCATCGCGCTCCTGGTGCTGCTCGGGGCCACAATTTACCAGGCAGAAGCGAGAGTAGATCCCGATGCGCACATGAAAGCCAGGCACGAGAAATGGATGGCTAAATACGGCCGAGTGTACAAAAATGAAGCTGAGAAGGCGGAGAGATTCAAGATCTTCAAGAGCAATGCGGAGCACATCGATGCTGTGAACGCAAAAGGCCTCTCTTACAAGCTTGGTGAGAATAAGTATACTGACCTCACCAACAACGAATTTGCTGCAAGGAACACGTATAAGCCCCGCCTTCATAAGGCTGCACCGGTCCACCATTCCAAAGTAAGCGATGTAGCTCTGCCAGATAGCGTTGATTGGAGGACTTTGGGAGCCGTCACTCCTGTGAAGGACGAAGGCCCATGCGGTGAGAGGATTAAGGGTTTCATGTTAAATCCATTGACATTATATATTGTCTAGTATGAAGTTCATAATGCATTATCAATGATGCAGAATGTAGTTGGGCAATCGCCGCCGCAGATGCAGTCGAAGGCATCACTGAGATCAACACCGGTAACCTGATATCCCTGTCAGCGCCAGAGCTGAGTTACTGTGTTCCAGATTCCAACGGTTGCAGCGGGGGCACTGTACAATCTGCATTCCAGTGGATCGTTTCAAATGGAGGCATCGCATCAGAAGATGAGTACCCGTGCACCGCGAGTGACGGAACATGTTCTGCGAAGTCTATGAGCAACGTCGCCACCATCTCCAACTTCGCTAATGTTGCTACCGGTGAGCATGCACTGCAAGCCGCGGTGGCGAATCAGCCAGTCGCAGTGGCCGTCGATGCGAGTGGGAGTGCTTTTCAGTTTTATTCTGGTGGGATTTTCACTGGACGATGCGGAACAAATTTGGACCACAGTATGACGGTTGTGGGGTACGGCTCCGAGAACGGCTTGCACTATTGGATAGTGAAGAATTCATGGGGAACTGACTGGGGAGAGAGTGGATACATTCGGATGAAGATTCTTGGGTCAAGCCCTACCGGACTGTGTGGAATCGCCACCGATGCTTCCTATCCGATCTATTAGATTGCCATGTATATTGGATAGATTGGGATTTGAAAGATCAAAACTGAGAGGAAAAAGGACCAATGAATCAGCCCAATATCCCAATTCGTTCAGATTTCAATAAGGCAACGGTTTTACTTATTACCGTCAGGAATATAACTATAAAGATATAATATGTGAACTCATCAGATGCTATTGAAAAGAAACAAGAATTTGTTTTACAAACACTGCTACTTAGTCTCCAAGATAATGAGCTGGAAATACTCCTTCAGTATAGTGCTGTCGTGTGCCGCAACATAACTAAATAAGTGACAGCATTTGAAATCGACCAAATATGTGACATGGGATGGGAGAGAATCTTTGCATTCTGAATTTCAATAAATTTTATTTTACATTTTTTTTAAAACTTATTTTCAATTATCCTTTTCAAGAGGAATTTTAGGGATACATGACACAAAAGATAATTAACTGATTTACCTCTCGATGCATAGACTACACTACGAAAAATATTACAATCCCCTACACGAAAAAAAAAAGATCAAGCAAAATGAACAAAAATAACTCGAAAAATTACTAAAAAATTTGTAATAGTTTGTTCGTAAAACATTATGAAGAACCGGTGCTCGAAAACTATGGGAGATGATTACCATAGAATGAAACTCAGCTTGAGATTCATGTTTGAGGATTAGATTTGATTAAGGTTTTGATTGTCATATTTTACTTCACAAATAAAATAATTGGCATATTATGTAAACATAATTTATTAAAGTTATTCTATTTGATTTTTAAATAATTTAATATTTAACCGTTCTATGATGAAATAAAAAATTTACATTCTGATTAATTTTAGAAATTATTAAATTTATTAAATCTTTTTTTGGTTTTAAAGAAAATATTAATTATAAAAATTATATAATTTGTTTTTATCTACTTTGAAAATATATACTTTATTTTATAAAATTTTATAAGATAATTTTATATTGTCCTATTAAATAATCCTATAATCTAAAACTGATTCCATTCATATAATCTCAAAATTAATTCTATTCAATATAATGTGAATCACATATTCAAAACACAGTACATGCCCAATATCTAATGACCTTATTTCAAACACTACACGGAGTGGTATTAGCGTCTGTTTGAAGTACTTCCACTGAAAATTCAATCCCATTCGTTTGCAATTAAGTTTGGGTTATTAGATTCAGTGTTTTAAAAACTTGGGTTGGGCCCATGGTTCAATTGGGTTAGATCCAAAACCATGTTTTAATGGATTGGATCCAAATTTACTTTTAATTTTTTAATTTTTTATTATTTACTTTATGAGAATGATTATAAACTAATATAAAATTTGTTATAAATATTTGATATATATTTCAAATATATCTTAATAATTATATTTTTATATATGTATTTGTATTGATAGTAGAAAATAATCATTTGTATTTAAATTACATATTATTTGAATGAGATATGAAACAATAAATATGATTTTGATAAAACTTTTTAATGTAATTGTATCAATTATTGAGAGATATAATTTTATTTTTTTTAATATTTTGATGTACTAAATTATGATTTTATAATTATATTCTAATGTTTTAATAAGTATAATTTAAAATTAATGAACTCGGTTTAACCCATTTTAAAAAGGGTTCAACCCAAAACCATAGTTAAACAGTTCAATGGATACAACTGGTTTTTAAAACACTGATTAGATTAGTGAAAGTGCTGACACTTCAAAACGCAGTGCGGAATGCAAGCACAAATCTTGTTACTACGAAACGATGATTTCCGATGCAAACACAAATCTTGTTACTACGAAACGATGATTTCCGCTACAAAATGTATGCCTTTTATATGTTCAGGAAAATTCTTGGGAAACAGGATGGGGACTAAATGGATACATCTTGATGCAGAGAAGCATTGGAGGGCTGGAATGTGTGGAATAGCCACATGGGCTTCATTTCCATTAGTATAACATGATACTTCATCACTAGCATATGTCGTATGCATGCCATGCGAAATACGTCACGACCTACAAAATAATTATTGTTTAATGCGCTACATGATGCTTTAATCATGGAACGATATAGTGAACTTTAATTAATTACTACCTTATTGACCATGGTCAAAAATTCCAAAACTTACGTCTATATGATATGAATTAGAAATTTGGCCATGTCACGTATTATATGAAAAAATGATTGCTCTATTTGTTTTTTTTTTTTTTTTTTTGTTTAAGCGTGTGAGAATTTTTCTAAATGACCCCTATTTCATGGACTACATGATACAAAACCAACACCCTAAAAATCAAATTTTATATGAAGCTAAAACTTTAATAGAATTAATATGTTTTATTAGCATCAAATGCATGAAAAAACTTTTTCAAAGATTCCCCATGAATGCTAATAAATAATAGGGATGAAGATGGAGAATTTATTAGATAATTAAATTTATAATTAATAATTTTAAAATTTTTTATCTTTTTATTTATATTCTTTACACTTAATCTTACCAGGTACTCAAATCGAAAGTATAATTTATACACAAATTACATTAAACATAAATATATAAAAAACAGTGACAAAGTTACGTGTTGTTTATTGTTTAAATTCGGTAAGTAAACGCGAGTCAATTTTGTTAACCATTGTCGATACTGTTTCGGTCAACCGGCCATGCAAGTCGCTTTTTTTATTTTTTTATTTTCACATTCAAGTTGTCCAGTATTTTAAAAATAAGACAGGCCAAATCCCGAAGGATTGAATTAATTGGTGATATACAATTTTTACAAACATTAGTTTGTGAAAACCCCACTTTTGGTGAAGTTTGTGAAATATTCCTTATCATTCTATCAAAATTTTGTTATTGGATCATTAGATGTTACTTTGATCAATCACATAATTTTTTAATTTAAATATATATTACATGTCATTCAATACTTATATATTATTTAGATCAAGTGCATATTTTTTATTTGAAATTTATATTATGCATCATTTGATCACTTGGAATATTTTGGATCATGTGTTTATTTGTTCTATATTTTATTTATTATATTACACATCATTAGATAGCTTGCATTATTTGGATCTAGTGTTTATTTGTTTTTAACTTTAAACTTATGTCACACATCATATTATTGTTTTGGAATTATTTGGATCAATTGATTATTTATGATTTATTTCGAACATATATTATACGTTAATTATTAATGTGGTAGAATTTAATTTATTATTTATTTGAACATGTTTGTATATTTTAACTATTATTTATTTATATATTTATTATTTATCATTTTATCACAAGTTTTCACTCGAATTAAATAACAATTTAGAATCGAATAACATAATTATAATAAATTGACATGAGATATTTCACAAACTATATCAAAAGTAAGATATTTTACAAACTAATTTTTATGAAATTGGTATATCACCTACAAAGTCTCAAATGATTTATTAGAAATTTGACCAACTTATCATCACTGTTAGAAAAGTGGAAATTTTAACTTACCATATGAGAGATTATACGGGTGACCTAATCAGTTTCAAATCAGATTCCAGATTAGGGGACTAGTTCCGTATTGGAACAGGTTTTTAAGCATATCGTGTTCTTGAAAAACAACTGCAAGGTTACCTTATGGGCAATATAATTATGAAGAGAAAGCACACGGCCACTGACCTATTTAATTCATGTCAAAGATGTCGCACAAGGACTTCTTGTGTCTATAAACTACTTACAGACACTTGGATCAACCATCTATTCAGAATAATAGACATTTTTTTCCTATAAATAGCTCCCGCATTGCACTTCAATTTGCATCACTTCTCCTTGATATCTTCCATCTTACTGAGCGATGGCGTCTAAGGTTCTTTTCATTGCGCTCCTGGTGCTGCTCGGGGCCGCAATTTACCAGGCAGAAGCGAGAGTAGATCCCGATGCGCACATGAAAGCCAGGCACGAGAAATGGATGGTTAAATACGGCCGAGTGTACAAAAATGAAGCTGAGAAGGCGGAGAGATTCAAGATCTTCAAGAGCAATGCGGAGCACATCGATGCTGTGAACGCAAAAGGCCTCTCTTACAAGCTTGGAGAGAATAAGTACACTGACCTCACCAACAAGGAATTTGCTGCAAGGAACACGTATAAGCCCCGCCTTCATAAGGCTGCACCGGTCCACCATTCCAAAGTAAGCGATGTAGCTCTGCCAGATAGCATTGATTGGAGGACTTTGGGAGCCGTCACTCCTGTGAAGGATCAAGGCCAATGCGGTGAGAGGATTTAGGGTTTCATGTTAAATCCATTTACATGATCATAATGCGTTATCAATGATGCAGGGAGCTGTTGGGCGTTCGCCGCCGTAGCCGCGGTGGAGGGCATCACTGAGATCAACACCGGTAACCTGATATCCCTGTCAGAGCAAGAGCTGGTTGACTGTGTCACAGCTTCCAACGGCTGCAACGGCGGCACTTCACAATCTGCATTCCAATGGATCATTTCAAATGGCGGAATCACGTCTGAATCTAGTTACCCGTACACCGCTACTGGCGGAACATGTGCTGCGAGCTCTAACAGCAATGTCGCCACCATTTCCAACTTCGCTAATGTTGCTACCGGTGAGGATGCACTGCAAGCCGCGGTGGCGGTTCAGCCCGTTGCAGTGGCTATCGACGCGAGTGGGAGTGCCTTTCAGTCATATTCCGGTGGGATTTTCACGGGAGACTGCACAACTAATTTGGATCACGGCGTGACGGTTGTGGGGTACGGCTCCGAGAACGGCGTGAACTACTGGATAGTGAAGAATTCATGGGAACCAGCTGGGGAGAGAGCGGATACATTCGGATGCAGATTCTTGGGTCAAGCCCCACCGGACTGTGTGGAATCGCCACCGACGCTTCCTATCCGATCTCTTAGATCACCATGTATAATGCTGTCGTGTGCCGCACCACAACTAAATAACTGACAGCATGCATGGGAGAGAATGTTCACATTCTGAATTCCAATATTTTACTTTTTTTTAACCTTATTTTCCATTATCCTTTTCAAGAGGTATTTACTGACACATGACGCGAAAGATAATTAACTGATTTAGACTGCGCTACGAAAATATTACAATCCCCTACAGGACAATAAAAAAAAAGATCGAGCAAAATGAACTAAAATAGCTTGAGAAATTACTATGAAAATTTGTATTAACTTGTTCGTAAAACATTATGAAGAATCTGTGCTCAAAAACTATCGGAGATGATTCCTGTTGGATGGTGATGAACTGATCCTGATGAATTTGATCAAACCCTCCGAGAGAGAGTAAATCGCGCAGCGAGAGGATTGAGAAGACGAAAACAACTATGGGCCTGAAAATTGAGTGACAACCATGCAGGTTGTACCAACGACCTACCGGGCTGGACTCGACAGACCCAATCACACTTGTGTGAGCGGCCCAAGATAGGGACTTCCAACGGCTACAAATATAACCGTTAGACCTGAGGTACGTACCAGCACTGAAGAATAAATATGAACTGAAAACAGACGTGTAAACTACATTTTTTGTGCGATAAAAGAATATTACAATATCTCTCTCTACCGTGGCTCTCCAAGTCTTTTGGTGACTAGCTTCAAGTTCGGAAGCTCAAAAACCAAACTAGGCTTAAAGTTCGGAAGCTACAAAACGTCTCCTCCTTTCAATTCCCTTAGAATGAAACTCACGTTGAGATTCATGTTTGGGGTTTAGATTTGATTAGGGTTTTGATTACGGGATTTCACTTCATCAAATAAAATAATCAGGCTATTTTGCAAATAGAATTCATTAAAGTGATTTTATTTAATTTTAAAGATTCTAATAATAAAAATTATAAATTCAAATTATGCGATTAATTTTAAAAGTTATTAAATTTCTTAAATCTATATTTTACAAAATGACAAGTGTAAAATAATAACAAATAATAGTATTATAGGTGGGCAAGCATCCAATCCAGATCCGGTAAGTTTATAAGAGAGTAGATTTCTCCAGCCATGATACAAGCTTAGATACTAGAGTGTATATTTCTGATATATATATCTATCTTTTACATATCATGACATCCAAATATATTTGCACTATATTTGGATCTTATATAATAATCAATCTATCATCAAGATTCTAAAGAATATTTATTCATAGGAGACATTCCAGACTTAGGGGAGCAGTACTTCAAATAGAGTCGATAGTACATGCTTGAGAACATCATACGTGCACACATGGTTTTTGGAAAGACTCTTTGGGAAAGATTCCTTTGAAGTTGTGGAGGGAAGTTCATCTCTCTATTTCTACGTGATATGTATCTATAGCATCTATTTGATTATACATTCTTAAGTTGATTGTCTTGTTACATTGGTTCATGTTATTCAAGTGAAACCAATTTTACTGGAGTGTTCAATGCCACCGGTTTTTCCTTTAGGTTTTCTGGTAACCAAAGTTTGTATTTTTGTCTTTCAGTGTCTTTCGACCACAACCATCCCTACACACGCACGTCAACCCTAACAGAGTAATATCAGAGTAGGTTCATATTGTCCGTGGTTTTTCGATTTGATCATTTTAGATGATTCCAGTGCTCTCATGATTAAATCTCGAAAAGTAATCATGGGACTTCAAAAACCAAGATGAGCAAAAAATGGGTGCTCCTTTTCTCATGAACCTTAATAAGAAAACAAGCAAATAAATCAAAAATACTGTGTTTTGCGAGTATATACACCTCAGTCGACGCCAAGAAGTAGGGAAGGAACAACAATGATGGCACTCAACGCCAATGCAGACCAGGACCCCCCAGAAGTAGGAAAACGCAGAAAAGCACAAGCCTACCCTGGATATGGATGCGTGCGCTCACAGATAAGCCATCCTTTAATTACTGCGTGATAAAAATGGTCACCCCTATTACAATTTTTTAATATAGTGTATGTGAACGTGTGTGATATGACTCTCTAAACAACATATGTTTGACAAATCAGATATTGATTTTCAAATGAAACAATCATTCAATAAAAGAATAATTAGTTCTTAAGGAATAAATATCTTTACAATCCAAATTATTAAAATAGTGTCACATTCATAAAACAAAGAAGTAAATGGGAGTGATAAACCACAATAAATATCACAATCAAAGCTTTATAAATTTAAAATTCTACAAAAACTTGAGATATGACCGTTCTTCTCAAAATACATAACCACCAAAATTGTCCATAACCAAGAGTGGGATACTTATTATATACATAGAGAAAGGTGTATATTCAAAATAAAATTAATAAAAGTGAACTAGAAAATAATAACCCAACTTTACTACACGTAATCCACTTTTAGTAAATTGAAGTCAATGCAATACTCTTAATTTATTTGTTGATTGACCCATAATCCCTTCATAACCTCTTGAATCTTTCAAATTCTTGATCTAGTAATTAATCCATTAAAATCTCTGGTGTATAGTGACCTTATTTACATCATCTTCATTTTGTTCATCTTTGATATTCATCATCTCATCAAAGCATTAGGATGACCAGATTTATAAATGATTCCAAGTTTTCTAGATACTAATTGCTAGATGCCTTTGCTGGTTTACTGCATAAAAGAAACTGATACAAATGCCACATATCCAAGATATTCGAAAGAAGACTGTAGTCTACTATATTTATTACGAGGAAAAAATTTGCAAAAGATATTTTTCATTACTGGCTAGGGAGTAGCCATATAACTATGAGATATATTCCAATGAATTGATATAAAAGAGAAGATTTTTGTTTGGAATTTATTTATTTTACATTAATATACAATTTTCGTCAATTCATGAGTGTATTTCGAGAACAATTTCTTGAATTCTTTTGTTTTGTTTTTTCAAATATCACCCATTGAGTACAATCAAATTTTCTTTTAGAGGTGCTTGGTTGATGGGATAAGGGGGATAATTAAATAATATAGTGTTATCCCGCCTTTGATTATGAATAAGAGATTAATTAGCCATTAGTGTATGGATTTTTTATCTTGTGAAAGTAGGATAAAATAATACTGGGCTATTGGATGCGATTTTTTAATCCCACTCAATTATACTCCCTTTGGATTTGTGCATAAAACCCAATTGTCAAGGATTCCACTTCGTCACCACCAACACACGTAATTATTCCAAGAATATATGGGCATTTTTGTCATATTAGCCACCCTAAACCATTATAATATTCTCAATTATTATAATACAAACCAAATACATCAAAATATATTCCCATCTAATCATATCCTAGTATCCCATTTAAATTTTATCTCTGGACAACATGTACGGATGGCCAAATCCATTGATTTCAAATCAGATTCCAGATTAGGGGACTAGTTCAGTATTGGAATGGGCTTTTAAACATAGCATGTTCTTGAAAAACAACTGCAAGGTTACCTAATCGGCAATATAATTATGAGGAGAAAGCACACGGCCACTGACCTATTTAATTCATGTCAAAGATGTCGCACAAGGACTTCTTGTGTCTATAAACTACTTACAGACACTTGGATCAACCATCTATTCAGAATAATAGACATTTTTTTCCTATAAATAGCTTCCGCATTGCACTTCAATTTGCATCACTTCTCCTTGATATCTTCCATCTTACTGAGCGATGGCGTCTAAGGTTCTTTTCATTGCGCTCCTGGTGCTGCTCGGGGCCGCAATTTACCAGGCAGAAGCGAGAGTAGATCCCGATGCGCACATGAAAGCCAGGCACGAGAAATGGATGGCTAAATACGGCCGTGTGTACAAAAATGAAGCTGAGAAGGCGGAGAGATTCAAGATCTTCAAGAGCAATGCGGAGCACATCGATGCTGTGAACGCAAAAGGCCTCTCTTACAAGCTTGGAGAGAATAAGTACACTGACCTCACCAACAAGGAATTTGCTGCAAGGAACACGTATAAGCCCCGCCTTCATAAGGCTGCACCGGTCCACCATTCCAAAGTAAGCGATGTAGCTCTGCCAGATAGCATTGATTGGAGGACTTTGGGAGCCGTCACTCCTGTGAAGGATCAAGGCCAATGCGGTGAGAGGATTTAGGGTTTCATGTTAAATTCATTGACATGATCATAATGGGTTATCAATGATGCAGGGAGCTGTTGGGCGTTCGCCGCCGTAGCTGCGGTGGAGGGCATCACTGAGATCAACACCGGTAACCTGTTATCCCTGTCAGAGCAAGAGCTGGTTGACTGTGACACAGATTCCAGCGGTTGCAACGGCGGCACTTCACAATCTGCATTCCAATGGATCATTTCAAATGGGGGGATCGGATCCGAAGATAGCTACCCATACACCGCCAGTGACGGAACATGTGCTGCGAGCTCCACCAGCAGCGTCGCCACCATCTCCAACTTCGCTAATGTTGCTGCCGGTGAGGACGCACTGCAAGCCGCGGTGGCGAATCAGCCAATTGCAGTGGCTATCGATGCGAGTGGGAGCGATTTTCAGTCATATTCCGGTGGGATTTTCACTGGAGACTGCACTACAAATCTGGATCACGGTGTGACGGTTGTGGGGTACGGCTCCGAGAACGGCGAGAACTACTGGATAGTGAAGAATTCATGGGGAACCAGCTGGGGAGAGAGCGGATACATTCGGATGCAGATTCTTGGGTCAAGCCCCACCGGACTGTGTGGAATCGCCACCGACGCTTCCTATCCGATCTCTTAGATCACCATGTATAATGCTGTCGTGTGCCGCACCACAACTAAATAACTGACAGCATGCATGGGAGAGAATGTTCTTATTCTGAATTTCAATAAATTTTATTTTACTTTGTGTAACCTTATTTTCAATTATACTTTTCAAGAGGAATTTAGGGATACATGACACCAAAGATAATTAACTGATTTATCTCGCGAGGCTGCACTACGGAAAATGTTGCTTCCCCCCGCACACACAAAAGATCAAGAAAAATGAACGAAAATAGCTCAAAAAAATACTAAGAAAAATTTATAATAATTTGTTTGAAAAACATTATGAAGAATGGTGCTCGAAAACATTCCGAGATGATTCCAGAATAAAAGTCAAATAAAACCCACGTTGAGATTCACGTTTGGGGTTTAGATTTGATTAGACTTTTGATTATGGGATTTCAGTTCATCAAATAAAATAATGAACCTGTTCTGTAAATACAATTTATTAAGTTAATTCTGTTTAATTTTTAAATATGTTAATCTTTAAATAATCTATAATAAAATCAAAAATTTACATTTTTATTAATTTTAGAAATTATTAAATTGATTAAATATGTATTTTAGTAATTAAATAAAAGATTAGTTATAAAAATTATATGATTTACTTTTTATCTACTTTAAAAATACATTTATATTATAAAATTAATTATATAACATTTTAATATATTAAAATTTGTAATATATAATTTATTTTATGAAAAATTTTAATATAATTTTAAAATATCCTATAAAACAATTTATAATTTTTAACTGATTTTATTCATATAATCTAAAAATTAATTTTTTATATATAATGTGAATCACATGTTCAAAAGCGTAAAAGGGTGACATTGGTTAGTAGACGTAGTGAAGGTGGTTGTTGTAGTCACATTCCTCTTAATCATGGAGTTGAATGCATGTAATTAGCTTTAAAGTTTAAACAAACTTTGCAACTTGCATGTTGACAAATTTGAGATACATTTAGACCCATTTATTCCACTTCATATGGTCGTCGATTCGTCAAACTTCGTCAACTACATGCCATGAAGAAAACGAAGCCCCCTGCTGATTAGGTGCTTTCAAATAATAACTATGAAAATAATAAATAAAGATAGAAAATTCAGTATATTGAATTGCATTAAACCAGAAGAAAGTAAATAAACAACAAAACAAAATGATGAGTGTAAAATAATAATATTATAGGTGGGCAAGTTTGTCCTATCCAAACTAACTATATTTGATAAGCATATAAGAGAGGATATTGCTCCAGCTATGATATAAGTTTAGATATTTGAAAATACATTTCTGGTATATATATCTATCTTTTACATATCATAACATCCAAATATATCTGCACTATATATGGATCTTATCATAACAATACTTATTTATAGGAGATATTCCAGACTAAGAGAAGTAGTATTTCATAGAGAGTCGAAAGTACATACTTGAGGGCTTCATACGTCAACACATGGTTTGTGGAAAGACTTTGAAATTGTGGAGGGAACTTCATCTCTCTATTTCTATGTGATCTGTATCTATAAAATCTTGTTTGACTATACATTGTTGTATTGATTGTCTTGTTACATTGGTTCATCTTATTCAAGTGAAACCAACGTGTTGAATGCCATCGGTTTTTCCTTGGGTTTTCGGGTATCCAAAGTTTGTGTTTTTATCTTTCAGTGTCCTTCGATCACAACCATCATTTACACATGCACATCAACCCTAACAGAGTGGGTTCCTATTGTCGGTGAGGTGATTTTTCGATTTCATCATTTTCTATGATTCGAGTGCTCCCAAGTTTAAACTCTCAATTCGAAAAAAACCAATAAATGAAAATAGTGTGTTTTGTGAATATATATCATTTGAGCACACTAAGTACTTGTTTGATATGAAAGTATAAGATGGGTTTAAAAAAATTGTGTTGTTTGGTATATAAGTATAATTATATAAATTATATGAGTATAATGATGATTATACTCATATAATACCCTTATATATGGGTATATGTATACCCAAGAGGGGTATGAGTATTTTTATACCTGTTGTGGTCAAAAATCGGCTTGTGGGAAATGACTGATCTTAGAGTAACAGAACCGATTTTCTCGAATCCGGTTTGCATGTTCTTAGGGTTTTTGGATTGCAATGAGATTGCGGAAATAAAAATAGATAAGGATTTTGACCGCCAGGAGAAAGAAAAATTATGAAGTTGTCGGAGTTCATCAGAGAAATGGATTTTACTAATGGAGGTGAAAAGAGGGATACAAGTAAGAAAGAGGAGAGTTCCGATCCCCTTTTTTCATGGAATGACCTCCTATTTATAAGGAGGCCTCGACCGACCTATTTTGGAGTCATAAGTTGCTTTTCACTCTTGGCAGGATCTTCCTTAATCCTATTTATGATCCTGGTAGCAGTTAACTGTCGACTGCTCTTACATTTCCGTAATTCAACTATTTTCAAGTTCTGGCAAAACAACCGTCGCTATCCTGCCCTAATTCCTATCAAATCGCCTTCATGTTACAGATTGTCAAAACATGCAACATCTAACCCAAATAATTTAAATCCATCAAAACCCAAATAATTTCGTCCAATTCATGTCTTTCTCCTGCGATCCCCTTTAAATGAGCCGATTCTGTATCCCATCAAAACTCAAATAATTTAAACTCATCAACATCTAAATACAACAACCAAACAAAAACTAAAGCCTTCAAGAAGCAATCAACATCTAAATAGAACAACCAAACAAAGACTAAAGCCTTCCAGGAGCCAACCACCAGCACATGATGCACATAGAGAACATTGGGGCAGCTTGACACCTCAATTGAATCCAAGAAATAGGGAAGGAACAGCAATGACAATGGACACATGTTAGAATATACAATCCCACATCGGGAAATAAAAGTGAAATAGTCAAGTATATAAAAAACTACATATCATTATTAATTGATAGGAGCTAATATTTTCTATTGTAATCCACGTTTCTTATGTACTTGGGCTTCACACGTACGCTCTTCTGACCCATCGGATCCTGAATTTCAATATGGTATCAGAGTGCTTGCCTCACAACATGGCTTGAGTGGTCAAGATGGGTTTCGTATTGGTCTAAGGTCCAGTTAATAAAAAAACAAGGAGATGCATTGGGTTTAAACGACAAAAGACCTATGACCCAAGCACTACCTACAATCACATAAAAAAAGACAAGTCTTAACTGGATCAAAGATGAGTCTCTAACTATTCGCGAATCTTGTCATAGTCAACAAGGTTGAAACTTCCATGTAGCCTATACTAAGGCGCTTGAGAGAACTATGTTTCTATATTGTAATCTATGTTTCTTGTGTATTTGGGTTTCACGTGTGTGCTTGTCCAACCCATCAAGATCCTGAATTTTAACATGGTATTGAAGTGTTTGCCTCATGGCACGGTTTGGGTGGCCAAGATGAGTTTCGTATTGATATGAGCACTACCTACAATTACATACAAAAAAAAAAGTGTTAACCCGATGGAAAACCAGTTATACTTGAGGTCCCCGAATTTCAACAACACAAACAAGGAGCGCCCCTCGAAAGTAGGAAAGCGCACAAAAGCACAAGCCTACCTGGATATGGATGCGTGCGCTCACAGATATGCCATCTGACACTACAAGTTTTCTAGATACTAATTGCTAGATGTCTTTGCTGACATACCGCATAAATGAAACTGTTACAAAAGCAAAACCACGTATCCAAGATATTCGAAAGAGGACTTATTTATTACAAGGAAAAAGTTTGCAAAAGATATTTTTCATTATTGGCTAGGGAGCAGCCATGTAATTATGAGATATATTACAATGAATTGACTTTGTTTAAAAGATAATAATGATATAAAAGAGAGTTTTTGTTTGACTTTAGTCATTTTACGTTCACATACAGTTTTTTTTCAATTTATGAGTTTATTTTAAAAACAACTTTTTGTATTCATTTTTTTCTTTTTTTTGTACAATCAATTTATATAAATCAGCACCAGCAGATTTCAATCAGTTTCATGAACAATAGTCGTGTTTATGATTATCCGTCTGCAACTCACGTATCAATATGGGTTTACTATGAAATCCATCCAAACACGCATACCAAATGTGGACTTTGATACGGGTTTACTATGAAATCTATCCAAACCCCCGTACAAAATGAGGACTGAGAAAAATACAACCCACTAAACGACAACACTCACATGCAAATCATTGACTAATTTCTAATGTAATTAATTAACTTAAACCTGATATGCAATGTTACAATGCACAAATCGATTTAAACTTTCCTACCTTGTCTAATTATGGAGCTTTATTCTCCATTCTTCTTAATTACCCACAGCTATCCAAGAAATTATTTGCCTATACTCACACTTTTTCCTATACATTTTGATGCCTAAACATTTTTTTCTTGATTGGGAGCATTATGGTAAAAACTGCATGCGCTAAATAAGATGGAAAACAAGAATTCATTATACAAAAATGCATGCGACTCTTACCAATATATGTGATTTGAAAAAAATGGGGTCAAAATGAAGGAACTCATGCAGCTATAATCTTGTAGGCACTTGGACCAAACATCATGAGCTTCTTCTTATAAATAGTGACTCCAATTTCATTTCATTGCACACTACTCCTCCCCAAGTATCTATCTACCCACCCTCCTGAGCAATGGAGTGTAAGATTTTTTGCATGGCGCTCATCTTGCTATTCAGCGCATCCATCTACCATGCCGAGGGCCGAGCCAACCCTGACGCGGCGATGGTGGCTAGGCACGAGAGATGGATGGCGCGACATGGGCGTATGTACAAAGACGAAGCCGAGAAGGCTAAGAGATTTCAAATCTTCAAGGCCAATGCGGAGTACATTGATTCCGTGAACGCAGCCGGCCTCTCGTACAAACTCGGTGAAAATGCCTTCGCTGATCTCACCAACGAGGAGTTTCGTTCCAGGAACAAGTACATACCCCACCCACGCAGTGCTGCACCGGAGCACCTTTTCAATTCAAGTGCGGTGAACATTCCAGCATCCATCGATTGGAGGAGTTTGGGAGCTGTCACCCCTATCAAGGACCAAGGGCAATGCGGTAAGTACACCTATTTACATTGAAAAAAAAAAAAGAATAAGGCTTAACCGATAAAAATAAGATACATCCAACATTTAAGTATATAAGAGATTATGAAATTAGGTAATACTAATTTTTTCTAATATAATCCGTGTTTTTTTGTGTAATTAAGTTTCAATTGTACTCATATAACCTATCCAAAATTTCAATACTAATTACAGGTAGTTGCTGGGCATTCGGAACAGTTGCGGCTGTAGAAGGCATCAACAAGATAAAGAAAGGCACCCTGGTGTCCTTGTCGGAGCAAGAGCTGGTTGATTGTGATTCCGACTGTTACGGTTGCGACGGCGGTTGGGCTGAGGATGGATTGCAGTTCGTCGCCAAGTACGGTCTCACGACGGAGTCGAACTACATCTACAAAGCAGCTGACGGCACATGCAATACCCAGAAGGAAAGCCAAGTGTCCGTCAAAACCACCGGCTACAAGATGGTTGCGACCAATAGCGAGTCCGCATTGAAGACCGCGGTGGCGAGTCAGCCAGTTGCTGTGACCATCGACGCCAGTGGCTCCGCTTTTCAGTTCTACTCAAGTGGAATCTTTGCTGGATCATGCGATACCGATTTGGACCATGTCGTGACTGCTGTGGGATACTCAACCACTGGTACGACACCGTATTGGATCGTGAAGAATTCATGGGGAACATCCTGGGGAGAATCCGGCTACATTCGAATGAAGATGGGTGTCGGCGCAAAGGGAATATGTGGAATCGCCATGGAGGCTTCTTATCCAACCATGTAAACCATGTAGCTGCGTGTGTCTGAATAAGCGGTAGAACGCAAAAGTAGCAAATGAGACATGGGAGAACCTTCCCAGCTCATTCTTCGTTTTCAAGGAACTCGTTTTCCTCTTCTAGATCTCTATGGTCTTTATTTGAGTATGTCGCTACCCAACATGTGAGCAACACCGAAGATAATATCAAAGGAATACAAAGTAGATCTCAAAGAGTTCCATCCTTTTTTGTGGAGTTTTTTACTTTTCTACCCACTGTATTGTAATGATATTTGAAAAGTAACCACTATGTGGTACTATGTTAAAAAAGTATCCATCTTCCAAAAATTAATTTTTATTTTGTTCTATTTTTTAGAAAGCGTGCGCTAGTCACACGATGCCAGCACGGCCCGACCACGACCACGCCCACGACGCACCCACGCAGATGCCTGCCATGGCAAGGAGTACTCGGGCGTGGCAGAGTGGCACGCGGCGGAGGCAAGGGCGCCGAGAGGGGTGGCATGGGTTCAATTTATTTTCATTACAAATTATTTTTTTATAAAATTCAATTTAGTTTAAAATACTATTAAATAAATTACACAATGTGTTTATTGATATGATTTATAATGAAATCAAAATTATATATTCATATATATACATTTATATTTGTATTTATATTTTTTTATGAATATAATATCTATTTTTATTATACAAAACATAATATCATATAATATGAATAAAAAGTATGAATTCAACAAATAAATAAATAAAAAAGACCTAGTTTGATCACAATTCCACAATTGTATTATTTAACTAATAGATTTTTTAAAAAGAGTTATTTTACTAAAAAGTTTTGGAAATGAATAATAATATATGTTTTTCGATTTTTTTAAAATATTTTTCTTCTTAAAAACCAAAGTGAAAAATTAGTTATATTTTTAATGTTTTATAATTCTTTTTACATTTAATTATCATATATTTAGTATAAATTAATAATTTTCACATAATTTATCAAATTTACATAATAAAATAAATAGAAAATAAAATTGAAACTCATGTCGGCATCCTAGTAGATAAAATGGATATATAGATTTTTATTTAATAGAAATTGAATAAAATAGAATAAAATAAAAATAATTTTTAGAAAATGGGTACTTTTTTAACATAGAATTACGTGATGGGTACTTTTCAAATAACAGTAAAATGCAATGGGTATAAAAATAAAGTACCCCTTTTTTGTGAAACGAATCCCTATTTATGAGGCTTGGGCCCACCGATTCTAGGGTCATCAACTGCTTTCCGCACTAGTTAGCATTTGTCTTGCTAATGTTCATGGTCCCATCGATTTTTATTGTACTCTTCCCCCATGCATAGCCGATTCTTCAGTGATTTCTGACGTCGATATAGGATTCATAGATTGGTATGTGCTTCTGTTCCTTTTAGGTGATTTGGGTTTTATTGTAGATTTATGTTCGATAGCCAATTTTCCTAGAAACTACTTTCAATCCGCACAGATGCCAATTTATGACTAATACCAGTTCTTCATATTTTACTCTAGAGTTCTATAATTTGGGTTCCTATTTTGTATTTTTCCCTTCTCTACGCTGTATACCAACTTTCGATACCATCAAACGGAGACCCAATGAAAGAAAATCAGGGAAATGGAGAAAACTTCCAATGAAAGGCTATGAAATTTATATCGAGGAAATCCTCGAATCTTGTAGTGTTGAATTCATAATGCTGCTAGAAAAAGGATTTTGAAAATCCAATCTAAGGGAGATGTAGGAATGAACTAAAAGAAAGTATATGTAGATAAAATACCACTGAATTGATGGAGAAAGTATGTGGAATGAATTAAAATTGAAGGTTTGAATTCAAGAAGTTACAAAATATAAAGTATAGAAAAATCATTAAAAAATAGAAAACATTCAATTTATTTTAAATATATAGAGGGTGGGTTGAGTTTAAACCTAAAAAATCTAAAAAAATGATATATATTTAAATTCGTATTTAAATTAAATTTCTCTATCAAACACAAACAATATTAAACCAAACTCAATAAAATCACGCTAAACACACCTTTACCAAACACGCCATTTCAAGTTTGGAGGGAACTTCATCTCTCCATTTCTACATGATCTGAATCTATAACATCATATTTGATGATACATTTTGTGTTAATTGTCTTGGTTTCATATTTAAATGAAACCAATTTTAATGCCACCGGTTTTTCCATTGGGTTTTTGGATTACCAAAGTTTGTGTCATTATCATTCCATGTTTTTCGATCACAACTTTCGACTGCAAACCCACATCAATCCTAATAGAATAGTATCATTGCAGGTTCCTATTGTCAGTAGTTTCTTGATTTCATCATTTTGGATGATTCTAGTGCCCTCATGATTAAACTCTTGAAAAGTAATTGCGACTTCTAAAACCAAGATGGGAAAAAATAGGTGCTTCTTTTCTTATGAACCTCAATTCAAAATCAAGCATATAAATCAAAATAGTGCGTTTTATGAATATATAGATTGGTTGAGTACACTAAAGCCCTTCAGGGGCAAACTACCGGCACATGGTGCATCGGGAGGACGGGGCAGCTCGACACCTCAGTCGAAGCTAAGAAATAGGGAGGGAACAACATGATGGGTCCCTCCATGTGGGGATCACATAAATATTAAAAAAACATGTGATTGGTGGTCAACCAGGATTGGTGGTGTAGGGTTGGTGGTTCAACTATATAAACACAGAACAATATTTAGGGTTGGTGTGTTTCTCGTCCCATATAGATTTTAGGGAGATGATAGAAATAAAAGGTAAAATTCAATAGTTTACTAAGATAATTCTATTTGTATTCACTATGGTAAATAATGAATTTTTCTCAAAATTGAATGAGTATATAACCCTTATTTTGGGGTGAATCACGTTAAATTTCAATATTTAGTTTTGTTAATTTTTACAATCAAATTTATTATCTTATATAGATTTCTCACACAAAATAATGACGGACCCACCAACACAGAACAGGAGCGCCCCTCCAAAGTAGGAAAGAGCAGAAAAGAACAAGCCTACCCTGGATATGGATGCGTGCATGCACATATATCCCATTTGACACTATAAGTTTTCTAGATACTAATTACGAGATGTCTTTGCTGGCTTACTACATAAAAGAAACTATTACAAAAACAAAAAACATCACGTACAGGGGCGGATCATAAGCATAATAAGCATGGGCTGTAAGACTATATAAAAAAATAATGAATAAGTTGATAAAATTAGCATGGGTTATAAAATTTAAAATTATAATAATTAAATTTTAGCCCCCTTAATTTTACATTAATAAGCATGGATTACTAAAAAAAGGATTTTGTCCCCTCTAGATTCAAGTTGAAGATCCGTCACTGACCACGTATTCAAGATATTTGAAAAACGACTTTAATTTACTATATTTATTGTGAGAAAACAGTTTGCAAAAGATATTTTTCATTATTGGTTTAGGGAGTAGCCATATACTTACGCGATATATTCCAATGAATTGACTTCGTTTAAAAGATAATAATGATATAAAAGAGAGTTTTTGTTTGAATTTAGTCATTTTACGTTCACATACAGTTTTTGTCAATTCAAGAGTTTATTTTAAGAACAACTTTTTGTATTCTTTTGTTTTATTTTTTAAAATATCACCCATGGTATGTAATCAACTTTATGTAAACCGAGGTTTCAGCTGAATTTATGAGCAATAGTTGGGTTTAGGGTTAACCACATGCAACTTACGTACCAAATGTGAGTTTACTATTAAATCCACCGGAAAATCCACGAAAACTCATATACCAAACACGGGTTTAGAGAAATCCACACCGCTAAATGAGAACGCTCTCATGGAAATGATTTACCAATTTATAATGTATTTAATTAACTTAAACCTGATATGGAATGTTACAATGGACAAGTCGATTTAAACTTTCCTACCTTTACTAATTATGGAGCTTTATTCTCCATTCTTCTTAATTACCCTCACCTATCCAAGAACTTATTTGCCTTGACTCACTTTTTCCGATGCATTTTGATGCCTAAATATTTTTTTTTATTTTCATATTCTTTCACTTCTTTATTGGGAGCAATATGATAAAAAGCGCATGAGCTGAATGTGATGAAAAATTAGAATTCATTATTAAAAAATGCATGTGACTCTAACCAATTTATGTGATTTGAAAAAATGGGGTCAAAGTGAAGGAATTCATGCAGCTATAATCTTGTAGGCACTTGGACCAAAACACTCCCCTCACATGACCTCCTACTTATAAATAGTGACTCCAATTCGATTCCATTTCTCACTACTCCTCCCAAGTATCTATCTATCTATCTCTCTACCCTCCTGAGCAATGGAGTGTAAGATTTTTTGCATGGCGCTCATCTTGCTATTCAGCGCATCGATTTACCATGCGGAGGGCCGAGCCAACCCTGACGCGGCGATGGTGGCTAGACACGAGAGATGGATGGCGCGACATGGGCGTGTCTACAAAGACGAAGCTGAGAAGGCTAAGAGATTTCAAATCTTCAAGGCCAATGCGGAGTTCATTGATTCCGTGAACGCAGCCGGCCTCTCGTACAAACTCGCTGAAAATTCCTTCGCTGATCTCACCAACGAGGAGTTTCGCTCCAGGAACAAGTACATACCCCACCCACGCAGTGCTGCGCCGGAGCACCTTTTCAATTCAAGTGCGGTGAATATTCCAACATCCATTGATTGGAGGAGTTTGGGAGCTGTCACCCCTATCAAGGACCAAGGACAATGCGGTAAGTAAACCTATTTGCGTTAAAAAAAAGAAGAAGTGTTTGATAAACTAATAAAAAAATAAGATAATGGATTAAGGTTAAGATGATAAAAATAAAATCAATCTCATATCAAAAAATGAAATTGAAATAATTAAATATATAACATATTATGAATCATTAGTGACTGATTAGGTCAATTTTTTATAATGTGATTTATGTTTTTTGTGTGCTTCAACTTCATATGTATTATTTCAACACTAGTTACATGTTTTGGATGATGCAGGTAGCTGCTGGGCATTCGGAACAGTTGCGGCAGTAGAAGGTATCAACAAGATAAAGAAAGGCACCCTGGTGTCCTTGTCGGAGCAAGAGCTGGTTGATTGTGATTCCGACTGTTACGGTTGCGACGGCGGTTGGGCTGAGGATGGATTGCAGTTCGTCGCCAAGTACGGTCTCACGACGGAGTCGAACTACATCTACAAAGCAGCTGACGGCACATGCAATACCCAGAAGGAAAGCCAAGTGTCCGTCAAAACCACCGGCTACAAGATGGTTGCGGCCAATAGCGAGTTCGCATTGAAGACCGCGGTGGCGAGTCAGCCAGTTGCTGTGACCATCGACGCCAGTGGCTCCGCTTTTCAGTTGTACTCAAGTGGAATCTTCACCGGATCATGTGGTACCAGTTTGGACCATGTCGTGACTGCTGTAGGATACTCGACCACTGGTACGACGCCGTATTGGATCGTGAAGAACTCATGGGGAACATCCTGGGGAGAATCCGGCTACATTCGAATGAAGATGGGTGTCGGCGCAAAGGGATTGTGTGGAATCGCCATGGAGGCTTCCTATCCAACCATGTAAACCACGTAGCTGCGTGTGTCTGAATAAGCGGTAGAACGCAAAAGTAGGAAATGCGACATGGGAGAACGTTCACAGCTCTTCCTTTGTTTTCAAGGAAATCATTTTCCTCTTCTTAATCTCTGTTGGTCTTTGTTTGAGTATGTCTTTGCCCAGCATCTGCGCAACACCGAAGATAATATCAAAGTGTCAATGCACGCATCAAAGAGAGCTAGAAAAAAGTAGACAGCAAGTTTGAACAGATCAAAACAGATTAATATTTCATTACTTGGGAAGAAGTCGATACTAAAGAATTGTTTTGGAAAAGTTTTAAATGTTATTTTTTATTTTTAAAAAAGTAAAAAATAGAAGTAAATTTTTTTTTTTAAAGAAATAGAAACAGAATAGAAATATCAACGCATCAAAGAGAATCACTCAAACATATCATTTTTTCATATCCTATCAAATGAGTAGTAAGTGTTTATCATGATCATCGGTGTAAGTTTCTTCCAACACGTCCTATGCTTCGCGTTTCAGGTTTCATATCATCCCTTCAAGAGATGCCTGCCAATAATCCTTCCACGAACCTTCACCGCAACGAAGTGAGTAGGATGATTTGACGAGTCTTCGGCCATGTCAATATAATCCTCCAACATGCCATTCCATTGGGAACCCCTTGGTCACTTTTTTTCCCTTCATTTATGCATTAGCGAGCAAGGTTTTCATTCAAATGTGGGTGCTCTCCATTGAAGATATCATGGCTCAC
Organism: Utricularia gibba; assembly: GCA_002189035.1. Taxonomy (NCBI): domain Eukaryota; kingdom Viridiplantae; phylum Streptophyta; class Magnoliopsida; order Lamiales; family Lentibulariaceae; genus Utricularia; species Utricularia gibba. The sequence goes on along the minus strand of NEEC01000013.1, from coordinate 1,431,932 downwards.
TGCTGTGGCATCAACGCGGAAGGGTATTAAATTTAAGAGAAAATTGCAAAAAAAAAAAAAAAAAAAAAAAAAAAAACATGTTTGGATCAGTATAAATAGTTTAATCATCTATTTTCAAAATTTTATAAAAAATATTTTAAGTTATCAAAACTGTGTAACAAACATTTAAATAATTTTTAAAATTATTAAAAAAATGAATCGGCTCTGATTTCAAATCTAACAAAATTTCATACTCTACCTTTTTGTATTTGTATTTGAAGTTCAATCAATCAAGGAATATCCATGTAAGGGTTATATCGTATTTGCATCTTGTATAATTCAAAGGGGTGATGATTATATTACATTCGAATCGATATAATAGTATTAGAATAAAATCAGTTAATTTTAATAATATGAGAAATTAAATATATAATTTCATAAATTTGAAAATAAACTATTTATAAAAAAGTAAGTTAAATAGCTTATGATATAATTTTGAAACTTGTAGTCAAATCTTATATACTGAGTGTAGATTATAATACTCTCGACAAATTATATCAATCAATTTAATATGGATTGAAATTTATGCCATATTTTTTCATAAAATATATTTAATTTATAAAAAAATTCCATTTCGAAAAAAAGATGATTATTTGAAAGTCCTCCTCTAATAAATACTCCACTAGACTTTTTACATATTAGCTGCTTATGGTGTTTGACCATTGTAATAAATTGGACACACTAGAAGAATATTGTACCCATTTTAACTAAGCTATTGATTGAAACACGTAATTAAGAGAATTTGGAAGAAATAAAAGGAAATGAACACTTTTCCATCGTTGACTAAACGGGTTCTTCGCCATGCACTAAACCACATACCTTTCTAGGAGCTAAATCACCTTGTACATAAACTGGCTCCTTCTCTAATTCTCACAAAGAAAATGGCTTCAAAGGTATGCTTCGCTGCGGTGCTGCTGATCGGGGCATTGGCTTACGGCGTGGTTGCGAGAGCACACTCCGACGCGGAGATGCAGGCACGTTACCGGCGATGGATGGCGCGATACGGCCGCGTGCACCAACATGACTTGGAAGCCAAGGAGAGGTTTGAAATCTTCAAGCGTAACGTGGAGTACATTGACGCCGTTAATGCAGCCGATCGCCCTTATAAGCTTGCCGTGAACCGATTCGCTGATCTAAGCGACGACGAGTTTCGTGCTTATAAAACCGGGTTTGTGAAGAGTCGACTGTCTGGTGTTGCGGCGACCCCGTTTCGACGTGGGCGTCTCGGTAAGTCGGCCATTCCGGAACATGTAGATTGGAGGGATCGTGGAGCTGTCACTGGTGTCAAAAGCCAAGGCCCTTGCGGTAACGCATCAGTTTTCTAAATCTATATCCTTTGGAAACGCATCTGTCTTGAACTCTGTGTTGTAATGCAGGTAGTTGTTGGGCATTTTCAGCTATCGCAGCGGTGGAAGGAATCAACCAGATAAAAACAGGGAACCTCGTCCTGTTGTCGGAGCAACAGCTGATCGACTGTAATTCGTATCACTATAGCTGCAAAGGTGGCCTAATGGCGGGCGCATTCAACTCCATCGTGGAAAACGGTGGCATCCAGGCGGAATCCGACTACCCATATCAGGCGGCCAGTGGAACCTGCGAACTCAGGCGTCCCGCGCACTCCGCCGTCACCATCTCCGGCTACGAGACCGTACCACCTAACAACGAATCCGCATTATCCGCGGCGGTGGCACATCAACCAGTTTCTATAGGTATCGACGCCAATGGGACTGATTTTCGGTTCTATTCAAGTGGAGTCTTCACCGGACCATGTGAAACCAATCTGAACCATGGGGTGGCGGTCGTTGGATATCATTCGCGGATGAAGTATTGGATAGTGAAAAATTCATGGGGAGCTGATTGGGGATCTGATGGTTACATTTACATGCAGATGGGGGCTGGTGATGAAGGGCTCTGTGGACTAGCCATGGATGCTTCTTACCCAACAAAAGATAGCTCACGACCGCCTCCAGCTTCCTAGTACCGCCTGTTTCCTAGTTCTTTTGTTTTTGTAATAAACCAGTGGTTTTTCTTTCATTAGTGAGTTCATACAGTGGGATAAGAGGCTTGCATAGCTATCCCACATTGGCCGTAAGGGTTACGAACGTTTCTCGCCATCTTGATGTATCCACCGTCTCCCCAACCAGTTCCCCATGAGTTCTTTACGATCCAGTACTTGATCCCGTTGCCCGTTTCTCCGTAGCCGACTGCCGTAACACCGTGATTCAACTCCATTCCACACTCACCGGTGTAAACTCCGCTCGAGTAGAATTGAAAATCCAGGCTACCGGCATCAATTGCAACGGAGACTGGCTGGTTTGCCACGGCTTTGAGCAATGAGGATTCGCTGTTTGCTGCAACATCCTGGTAGCCGGAGATGTGGGCGACGAGGGAAGATTTTCTCTGTTTTATGCAGGTTTTCTGTCTTCCTCGATAAGGGTAGTTTGATTCTGTTGTTAGGCCGTGGTTGCGGATGATGAATCGGAATGCATTCTCCATTACGCCGCCGTCACAGCCGTCGTTCTCGGCTGTGTCGCAATCCACAAGCTCTTGCACCGACAGTGAAACGAGTTTCCCGGTTCTGATCCTATGGATCCCTTCCACTGCAGCCACCGCCGAGAAGGCCCAACAACAACCTGAACATCAAACGGAACACAATGATTCCTCTCTCAATAACGTCTATACCAATTTTCTTACCGCAACCGCCCTGATCCTTGACCCCGGTGACTGCTCCCTTTCGTCTCCAATCGACGCTCCCTGGAACTCGAGCCACGGTCACATTTCTGGAGCCGGAAGTCGAACCTTTCCTGGGTGCCCTGGCTATGTATCCTAATCGAGATGTCCGAAACTCATCACTTGAAAGATCAGCAAACTCATTAACGGCAAGCTTGTAAGGCCGATCACCCGCTCTGTTTACAGAATCAATGTACTTCACATTACGCTTGAAGATCTCAAATCTCTCAGCCTTTTCAGCAACATCTATGTAGACACGGCCGTGCCGACGGATCCATGTCTCATATCTCTGGGCGATCGATGCATCAGGGTGTTCCTGGGCTGTGACTAATGCTAGCAGCTGAAAAAAAACTACAGCTAAAACAAAATTCATCGCCATTGTAAGTGACGATGGAATAGCATTAGCTGGATTTTATGGAGCTCAGTCACCGAGATGTCCCAAGGAGCGCAGTTCTAGGAAGGGGTTTGAACAAGTTTAAAGACATTGCTAGTGCTCTGTAAAAGAGAGGAACATAAGCTTGCTTGAGCGTGATTCAAGCAGCAGGTTAAGCGACAAGAACCATTCTTACAACTGAAACAATTAAATCCCATAGGATTTCGATAAAAAAAAAGACATTTTTATTCCATTTAAGATGTGGGATTCCTCCAAGGTATCAATTCCATTACAAAAAAAGTCTTTTCCAGTTTTCAGTAACCTACGTAGACAGCTGCATTAACAATGTAGCAATCCTCATTCTTATCTCCCATTTCTTCTACAAGGACGCCACTCGAGCATACAAGCCCTCCATCTACAACCTCAACATTCAATATTTCTCCGCTGTTTCGACAAAAGAGTAGATCAAGTTCATGTGATCAGGCAGGATTTTTCTATGCCGGAGCGAACCCTAAGGATGGAATCTTACTAGGGGAAAATCGACTTGACTTTCTCAATATCCAAGAGATGCTGTACTGATCGAGGAACTCCCAGTTTGATCTGCAGTTTCATCTCCCCGAAGGAAACACCAGGTATGGATCCTGAAACAGAGAAAATGAGTACAAGATACAAACTTTCCTCAAAACGAAATTCGAAAAAGAGCAATGAAGTAACTAAACCCGATACGATTACACAACAAGGTCACAACTTGCCACTGAAAATCGATACAAACTCTTTGTATTCAGCAGGGAAAGCGCGCTCATGGGACAAATTCAAGCATCGCGAATGAGCAACAATACAAACACAATAAGAATACTAAGAAAATACCTCTCCTGAAAGCAGGGATGGAGTTGGAAGAAATGGCGTCTCTACAAGCCCTCATTGCTGCCGAAGTTATATCCTGTCTGTTTAACCCATTCCTAAGCCCCGTAATCATCTACCAAAAAAAACATAAAAAATAGAGGGTACCCATGTTGATCATAACCGACGCCCATCTCAACAAACAAAAGCTTCATCGAAGAATCCGGCACAGAAGCAACAGTCCTTGCTGGGATCTGCTCAGCCGCCATTGAATTCGCAACTCGACGGAGCGATTGAAATACTAGTTTACCACGACTGAATGGAAAGGAAACGGAAAATGAATCGACAGAACCAGGTAAAGAAACCGGCAGGGGGTTCACACAGTATCTTGAAGCCGATAAAGACTCCATTTTTCCCCCTTTTTTCTTCGTTTTCCAACCGGGCGTCCGATTCCATGTTTTACCTCTTGGGCCAACCGGCTCCCGGGAATTTGCCTCTCACCTCAAGCAGATATATTTTTATTTTAATTAAAGGTAATACTCGCGTTCATACCCAATATTTATATTTTTTGAAATTCAAGATCTGATTTATAGGGTGAGATCAAGTGAAATCCAAGTATACAAAAATATAAATCACATTAAAAAATATTAGACTAAATCAATTATTAGTAATTCATAATTTTTTATATACTTGATTATTATATTTTTATTTTCTAATGTAAGATTATTTATTCTAATAATAATTTAATGAAAATTATAACAATTAGTCTCTAATATTTAATGAAAATAATATAATTTATCTTTATTACTGTATTTAGTCTTCACATTTTGACGTACTAAATATATTTAGTTTCAACATTTTGACATATCGATCATATTTAATCTCTAATTTATTTGTATTCAATAATATTTTGTCCTTATATTTTAAATACCAATTATAATTGATCCCTAAAAATTTAAATACTGGATATATTTAATCCATATTATTTTATAATTTGATAAAATTAGTTCTCATTTTTTTTCGATTGAACGAGCATGGGCAATGGACGATGAGCAACCGGGTGGCGATTGCAAGGACGAGTCACATTTACCGTTGGCGTTGAGGATCAATCATATCATTTGTATAAAAAAAATAGGAGTATTTTTGTCCGATTTTTAAATAATATGAACCAATTATGAATGCTTCTGAAACAATAATTGTTAAAAAAATATTTATATGAATCAATTATGATATTTAGATAAATAGTAGAGATTATTTTAGTAATTTTCTCTTTTAGTTAAAATTGAAAAATGATAATTGAGTATGAGATGGACGCACAACTAATATTGCGGCTTTTTATTTATTACAGCGACCACTTCTTCTCTGTCATATTTTATTTTTTTTCCAAAAAAATAATCTAAACAATTACTGTTTTCCCCATGACTCAGTGTCATCACACACTGACTCAATTATTCACATTGGTGCATTACACCAGGTCAGTAGTTGGATGCGGTTATTGCCCCACGTGTCTTTCTCCATGTAATAGTTATAGACCCTTGTAGGATGAGGTGTAGTTTTTGAAACATCTGATTAGTTTCCATCATATGACATGTGAATTAGGTTGAATGAAACATGAGAGATCAACTTTGTAAGTAGAAATGTTAAAAAATAGTGGCTAATAAATGCATTATGTAAATATAATTCATAATTTTTACAATAAAAATAGCCATATTTTGTATCTTAAACATGACAAGTACGATTAATTAGCTAAAAATTAGTGCCTCATTTAGAAAAGTTGGCACGGTAACTTTCTTTCATATACAGCAAGGCAAAATATTATACGTATGATTGTTATTTTCTTATATAATTCTTGATGAATAATCATTTTCTAATATACCCAAAAATTAGATGATATAGAAAAATTTTCAATAAATAATCTATTTTACATTCACTTTATTTTTAGGCTAAATATAAATATTTTTGAATCATGAATTAAATTCAAAATTACATTAAGTTCAATTAAATAAAAAACTTAAAATAGAAAAATTCAAGTATTATCCATTTTAGACATTCAATTTTTACTATTTTACGTTTTTACTATATTTGTCTAAGGATTTCCCAAGTGGTAATCCATCTTGAAATTACCTCAGGTTAAACATATTTAAATTTTAGAATTCATATCAAAGATTTTTACACCATGCTCAGGTAAATCGTTTTGTACAAGATTTAGGTGGTAAATCTAGTCAATCTCATATTTTTTACAATATATAAAATATTAGAAAAACACGAAACTATTGACTAAATGTGTAAAAAGATGATGGATTATGATATAATTGGATCGAAAAATGCATTGAAATCATTACATACATATATAATATGAAATAATAGTGATTGTTTTTTGTGGTTAATTTAAAGTCTTTCACTTTAACCCGATCCCACCATGTGGCTCGGGGGGGGGGGGGTGATCATTTCGGCCACCGACGCCGACGAGCGGAGACATTCAATGTCAGCTTTTTCAGATGATTGCCGTGAGTTAATTCATCCGAACCCGCGGTGGCCCCCGGTCGGATTCTTTATAGCGCTCGATTATGTTGTCTCATTTTACCTCATATTTAGAACGTCTCATCCCACTGTGATGTTTGAGTGTGGCCTGGATTCCATGAAGGTGGTGCTCATTTCAGCTCTGCTCTTTGCCTTTCTGGGGACCGTCTGCTCCCAGTATGAATCCATTTTCAGCTTCGGTGATTCGCTGGCGGACACCGGAAACTTTCTTCTATCAGGGTCGGCGGTCAGGTTTCCGGTGATCGCGAAACTGCCTTACGGTGAAACGTTCTTTCATCGTGCTACCGGGCGGTGCTCCGACGGCCGGCTCATCGTCGACTTCATCGGTACGGCAGGATAGAGGGGTGTTTTGTTTGTTTTTTAAGGAAGGAAAGTACACATTTGTGGTTTCTTGTTTCTAATAAGGAAAAAATGCAGGTGTAATTAAGGTGACGTGGCATGTTTTCGACTAAAGTCGTTGTTCATAATTGTCTCATTATTACATTTGCAGCGGAGGCATATGGATTGCCGTTGCTTCCGCCGTACTTGTCCGGCGAAAACAACGCGGAAAAGTTTAAGCACGGAGCCAATTTCGCCGTCGCCGGCGCTACCGCACTGGACGCACAGTTCTTCTACGACAGGAAAATCGGCCAGCTCTTATGGACGAACGATTCACTCAGTGTCCAGCTCCAGTGGTTCAAGAAACTCAAATCCAGTCTCTGTTCCACCAAGCAAGGTAAGCAGATCTACAAGGATCAAATCAGATTCCAAGCACATTCAATTTCACGCGATTTGATTCTCTACAGAATGCGACGATTATTTCAAGAAATCGTTGTTTCTCGTCGGAGAAATCGGCGGCAACGATTTCAATTACCCTTTCTTCGTCGGCGGTAGGATTTCCGATGCTCAAGCAATGGTACCGCTGGTGGTTAATTCAATCGTCACCACTGCCTCCGTAAGCTCTAGCGCCCTAGGTCACGGATTTCGTAATTGATTCTCAATGCTGTGAACATTCACCACAGGTTTTGATTGAGGAAGGCGCGAGAGAACTTATGGTGGCGGGGAATTTTCCGATCGGATGCAGCGCTCTGTATCTGACACTTTACAGAACTCCCGATACGGCGGCGTATGATCGGCACGGGTGCCTTACGGCTCACAATGATTTCTCCAGGTTCCATAATTCTCAGCTGAAGCTTGCGTTGGAAAAGTTGAGGGAAAAGTATCCCTACGCCAGGATCACCTACGCCGACTATTTCGGTGCTGCCAAGAGACTTTTCCACGCTCCCAAACATTACGGTGCGTCCACCAGAAACTTCTAGAACATAATTAAAAAAAGTCAATTTAATTTACTATTTACTTTTACTTGGGTAAACAAAATATCTACCGCAATAATTTGGCCCCATTTCTGTTCGTTGATTTAGGATTTACTGAGGGGTCATTAGTAGCATGCTGTGGGGGTGGAGGCCCCTACAACTTCAACACCTCAGCAAGATGCGGGCACGAGGGCTCCAAGGCGTGCGTAGATCCCACTAAGTATATGAATTGGGACGGCATCCACCTCACGGAGGCGGCTTACCGTCACATCGCCGCCGGTTTGCTTCAGGGAACGTTTGCTTCGCCGCCGCTCACCTACTCTCCTACTCACTTGTATTAGACTGAGTTCTGCTAATTTGGATTCGACAGTGTAATGGCGTAATTTTTTTTTTTTTCGATCTTGAATTCAGATGACATCAACGCACCGGTTTCAATAAAAAAAACTGTATTTATTTATGGGATTTTCATGCTTGAGAATTCGGTGTTGATGACAAATGGAGGGGTGTCTGTAAATGTACAGGATGCGCCCATTTCTCAGAAGAAACTCCGCTTCCTCGTTCTCCTTCCAGATCCCAGCATTCTTTGCACTTACACAACATCAACCCGTTTTCAGAATCATTTCAATGGATTCTTGCACGTCCAACCAATCGGAGCCTTCAAGGAAACTCATGATCTTGGCCCAGCAGCTTCGCCTCTACAGGCCTCCCCCGGCGACTGGCGATTTGGATGAGGAGGAGAGGAGAATCGAAGAAATCGCCGGAAAAGTGGTTTCGCAAGTGGGGTTTCCGGAATCGTCCACTTCGGTGACCCAGGGAACATCCGAGAGGTTCAGACCCAAAAGGGCCGCCGTTCTCATCTGCCTTTTTGAAGGGGACGATGGGGAATTGCGAGTTATTCTCACCAAGAGATCGTCAAAACTGTCTACTCATTCTGGTTTGTTCGATCGTCTTTTGCCTAATTTTCGTTTCTTGATCTGTCCAAATTTGGGTAGGAACTTTAGGGTAAAGTTTTGATCTTCGCCGGCGAGTGTGAATCCATTAAAAAAAAAAGTGATCTTTGTTCATATGCACCCTTTGCGACATCCTCGAATTCCTGTAAATCTTGCTACTTCCCCATTGAAAAGTGAAAGCATGTATGAAACGAGCCTTTCAGTTGATAGATGCTCCATTGAAGTGATTTGTTTGATTGATCTAATGTATGCTTGCATTGTATAAGTATACTTGACCTCTCTTAGCTGGTAATTTGTAATGAATCCACTGTTGTTTGACTGGGACTTGATGGTTTTTGCAAATGCTTCATAAAAGTTCATACATCCATTGCTGTCTCTGACCAATGGATTGTCTGAAGATAGGTGAAGTATCTTTGCCGGGGGGCAAAGCCGAGGAGACAGATGCTAACGATGCTGAGACAGCAACCAGAGAAGCGAAAGAGGAGATAGGACTAGATCCCTCTGCTGTCAATGTAGTTGCTTGCCTTGAGCCCTTCTTGTCGAAGGTATGCCACATCGTCATCTCGGAAAGTTTGGATGTGCTTTGTCTTAAAGAAGCTTTAGCTGTTTTTATTCTCTGCTTCTTCTTGATGCAGCACCTTCTGAGAGTGATTCCTGTCATTGGCATAATGCATAGCAAGAGCAATTTGAATCTTGTTCCTAATCCTGAGGAGGTGGAGGCTGTATTCCACGCCCCTTTAGAGATGTTTCTTAAGGTTAGTCTTGAATTCAGGCTTCTCTTCTCACAGCTGCAAAGATAAGCACCTGTCCTGAAACCATTGCAATCTCTGTTTCAGGACGAAAATAGGAGATGGCAAGAAGCAGAGTGGATGGGAGAAAAGTATCTGATTCATTTTTTCGACTATCAGTTGGATGACAAAAAATTTGTAATCTGGGGTTTAACAGCCGGCATCCTGATCAGAGCAGCGTCGATTGTCTACCAACGGGAACCGGCTTTCCGGGAACAAACTCCCAGGTTCAAACTTCCCACCATTGTGCCCCAGGGAACCACAATGCGGTGAGTGACTTCAGGATTCCCCGGCCTGTAACTCACAGTAGCCTAAACCTTGATTGTTTTGTATGAATAAATGAAGATTATTTGTAAATGTGACATTTCATTGGGGAAACACATCGCCAATGCATTTTCAGTGTAAACCATCTTTATCATCTGAAGAACTCTTGGTGCATCCTGGTGATGGTGAAAAGTAATCAAGCTCTGGCTTTTTCAACCGTTTCCGATAGCATCTGAACGGCTCTAGAAACATTGCCGGTCAGAGAAGCAACAATTGTAAGTTCGTTGAAGCTTAGATGCAATCTCCAGTGATGCGATATAGAAGCGTGAGCAGTAAAAACAGATGACTTACAAAGCTCATTTTGAGAAATGGCGTCTCATTCTCAACTTTGCTGCAAGAAAGGCTTATCCATCGCCATGCCTCATTCAACTCCCACCAAGGCTGTTCATGTAGAAGGTATATGTCAGCGTGCCACTACAGATTAGAATAATGTACTTCTCAAAATGATGAACGTTCATATGGTAACTTCGCATTCCATATGCAAATAAGAGTTGTTCACTGTTCACAAAAATTGCTGATGAGATCCCGGAGAATGCACAGTGTCTTCTGAACGGCAGCTACGGCGAACGGGGGAGTCTCTGCTACGGTATCTTCATCAAACCCCGGATATTCCATATTTAAATATTGAAACGTGCACGAATTTCAAAACGATAGAAGCTAACCTCGGGTGCGGGGGAAAATATCTGTCCATAGTCTGGAATTCTGGAGCATTATTTAGTTACCCAATGAATTCGCCATCGCTTGGGCCTGAGACTCGCTCAGTATCCGTTTGTCTTGATCCAGACTCCACAGCGTCGCCAAGGAAAATGCTCCCGGAACCCAAACACCCCACCTGCTTTTTGCTGTGCTGTATGCTTTTCGTCGTCGTGCCCGTATTCGCTTCAACGCCGGCGATTCTGGTATTCGGCGACTCCACGGTGGATCCTGGGAACAACAACTACATTTTGACGGCGTTTAAGAGCAACTTCTGGCCGTACGGAAAGGATTTTGTTAACCACACTGCCACCGGAAGGTTCACCAACGGCCGTCTCCCGACGGACTTCATCGGTGAGAAATGAGAACCGCGTCACAGAGAAGAATGTGAAAAATCTTATTCACTTATTTCACACAAAAGGAAAATGAACCGCGGTTATTTCATGTTTAATGACTGTAATTAAGGGCTAATGAATGATTTTGCAGCGGAGTACCTGGGGGTTAAGGACTACGTACCTCCATATCTGGACCCCAGCCTCAGCCTCGAGGAGCTCATCACCGGCGTCAGCTTTGCCTCCGCCGGATCCGGATTTGACCCTCTAACGCCGAGTATAAGTGTCTGGTTTCTTCCCAAGTTCAAGTTTCGGTTTTTTCTCCAAGTATCAGATTCCATTCCATGTTTTTCGTTTGATCGACAGAATGTGATCGCTCTCACGGAGCAGCTGAATCACTTCAGAGATTACAAACGGGTACTGGAAGCATCCATTGGAGCGGAGAAAACCAGAGAATTGATCAGCGAGGCGGTGTTTATTGTCAGCGCTGGCACGAATGATTTCGTCGTCAATTACTTCACGATCCCGATTAGGAGACAGAGATACACCGTTCTAGGTTACGCAAGTTTCTTGCTAGAAAATTCCCGGCTATTCATCCAGGTTCGTTAATCCATTTTCGTTTTCTAGCGTGCACTGAAGGTGTTTGGAGAAATTCTAGATCCTTTAAAAGATCAGTTCTTTTCTTCTTGCATGCCACTGCTTTCCAGGGACTGGTCGATGAAGGTGCAAACAGGATAGGAGTCGCGGGGCTGCCGCCGATGGGTTGCGTGCCCTTCGTCATAACTCGCTACTCGGATGATCCACTAAACAAACGTGGCTGCATTGAGAGCTTCTGTACCCTGGCTAGAAACTACAACCAGATGCTGCAAAACGAGCTGAGCTCACTGCAGATTCGACTGAGGAGACCGGAATCCCGATTCGTGTATCTTGATATCTACAAATCAGTAGAAGCAATGATCCTTGGCCACAAGAATGGTGAGCCGTTGGTCTAAAAGTGCCTCTTAGTGTAGCTGCCTGTGTTTTAAAACTTTCTTGTGTGCAGGTTTTGAGAAGGTTAGCGTTGGATGTTGTGGATCGGGCTTACTGGAAGCATCTTTCTTCTGCAACTCCGGGTCTCCAGTTTGCGTTGATGCATCCAAGTATCTATTTTGGGACTCTGTTCACCCTACGGAGACGACTTATGAACAAGTTTGCAAGACTCTCCATCCTGTGCTCGACGCCCTGGTTTCAGACTAAGGGGTGGTAGTGCTTTGCCTTGATATGCAGTCATGAGTTGATGAAACAGAGTTTTGACTATGTGTTTTATGTCATCCTCATTCCTAGAAGAACATCTCCGTTGTAGTCTAGATGGTTAGGATACTCGGCTCTCACCCGAGAGACCCGGGTTCGAGTCCCGGCAACGGAAAATATTTTGTTCCTTTATTGACGCCTCTCAGTTTAAAATTCCCCAACGTACAGCTTTTATTTTTGGTTTGTTTGTTTGATTATTTGCGGGAGTTGGGAAAGATGAAGGGCGGGCGGGGAAGATCAGGGCGGCAGGACAGCTGCAGCGGCGCTGCAGATGGATTGGACGAGAATACAATGGCGATTCTCGACAACTCTGGTTTCACTAATTCCAATTCTTCTCACCACCTCAATGACGACAGTTAGTCATTCTTCCGCTCCGAACGAAACTCCGGCTATTTCAATTCAATGCTCTGTCACGCGTGATTTCAAGTTCCTTCTTCCTTTTTAATCATCTGTTTCAGGGCGTACCTTTTTGGAAGCGGTTCGAACTACTTTTCTTCTTCCGGATAATGGAAACCGTCCCAGTGGGTGTGTTACTCGTCCTTGGGGCTACTTTGTATATGCGTTGTTGTTGTCACTGCAAGTTTTTTTTTTTTATATATAATGGCGAAGGCCCTATTGGAATATTTGGTGTTGCAGAAATATTTATGATGCCATCTTGCATATTCTGAGGGAGGAAGATTCATTTGATCTAGGAGTGGAGAGTTATGACCTACTTATGGATTTGGACAAGGTAGTAAAGCTAGCTTTTTTTAAGCATGGGGGTTGTTTAACGTCAGATATGTTGTTTGATTTATCTCAACTCTCTCTCGCTCTCCGGTAATGTGAAAAGCGGTTCCCTCGAGTTTCTGCATCCAAAAGTGATGAATCAAATTCATCTTCCAACTCAAGAGATACCTGCAGCATAGTTCTGAATGAAGGGGTAATCTTCAGTTATTTAGGAACCTCCTCAATGAAGGGGTAATCTTCCGCATAGTTTCATGATCTGGTGCTGGCCACCTTATCCTTGAAATGCATCAGGCTTGGAAGCCTTTCAATTTTGGATCAGCCAGCTTGAATGAGAAGGGCGACGCAGAAAACCATTCAAAGAATTCCTTGGATTTTTCGGTGGGTCAAAGGCCCTCCTTTTCTTTCACTGATCATTTTCTTAATCCTTGAAATATTTCAACTGCGGGAACTTTGCTTTGCCTTCAGGGTATTCAAGGTCTTGTGCAAGAAATTGCTGAAATTACAAAAGTTTTGAAGTCTGATGGATTAGAAACGGCAGTGAGTATATTACATGCAATAATATTTTACATTGCAGTGTTTCGACATCGATTTTTTTTCTTTCAGTCCTTGAAATTATTACTATTTCAATACCTCATCAGTGTTCTTGAGGGTGATTTTTGGCCTCGTAATGATGCCTATCGAGGTAAACTATCTTTACCTTCTAATGACCCTTTTTTGGAATCTTTTTACTAAATGTTCTGTCTACAGATAGTTTCAATTGGACCCTGGTGAGGGAGTCCCTGATAAACATGCTGCTGGTATGCTTTCACTTAAGTATCTATATTTTACGGACAATGAGTTCCAAGTTTGCTTATTTCAACCCTACTGCTGCCCATTCTGCTCATTTTAAAAGTTCTACTTCAGGGATCAAGGAAAATAATTTTTAAAACATTGATGAAGGACTGCATATCAATCATGTCGAACCTATCTAATTGGTCCCTGATTTCTGAAAAGGCTAACTTCCTTGAAAACGTTTTGAAAAATCTACCAAATGACAACAATCGAGTCGTTTTCCTGGCTTTTCCTGAAGTGAAAAGGTCTACTTGCAACTTCCTTAGGAAACTTTTCATAATGGTATGTTAAATCCACGATGCTTTATAGGATATCTCTTGAAGTGATCATCCTATGACCATTACATGTACGTAGTAGGTAATAGAGCTAGACTCATCTTGGAAGCATGCTAGTGATAACGGTCTGACCAGCAGGGCTGATCGTCTTAGGTACATTTCATCCTGTTCCCTTCGAGATCTTCTTTTAATTGCTATTGGTGTTCAAATAGGGCCATCCCTTATACTCTGCCCCTTGCAGAACTCCGGTTGTGGAAATCATTTTGGATGAACTGACCTATGATAGTGATCTTCTCTGTTCTTTTCTTCATGTAATCACTCTCCTACTACTCTTTGTGCTCCGGATGTTTTTTTCGTGATTTACTTGGCTCGCTTTAGAAATTAATTAATGTTTAACTGGGGGATGATGAACAGGCCTTTGATTGTAAACAAAGACTTGAAATTATAGTACAGTATTTCCAGAAATACCACCCCAAGGTATTTTAAATTTTCTGAAATTCAGACCCATTTATCCAGTTTAATCTGTTGAGGAACGAACCCAGTATCTGCATTGAACTCTAAAATCAATGACTGCTTCTGCTTTCTTCTGTTTCAGGCCTCAGTTCAAACAAGGAGGTCAAATGTGTCTCTTAACACCCTGACCTTCGAAACTGTGTTGAAGTGGTTTTTGGACATTAAAACCACAAGGAATATACTTAGAAAGCTGAGCTCGGAGACTGTTCAATTGCTCTTGTCTTATGCTTTCCAGGTTATAATCATTATTCATTTGGGAATGTTCCGTTCATTTAAAATGAATGTGTGCTCTTCATCATGTTACTGAGAGGTCTGATGCGTTCAGTTCCTGAACTATGAGTTCATCTGATGTGCTCTAGATCCATTCTTCCAGGCATATTTAGCAACTCTGCATAACCCCATGTCCAAAGGATTACCTGCACCGGATGTCAAAAACAACGTATTGGAAGTCTGTAGAAACATATCAAGGGCTTTCATTCACCTGAGACAAGAAAATCCGTGAGAAACACCCCTTGTGCCGAACTACTGTTGTTTCCCTTATGAACCATGTCTCATTTTCTACATGTTTTCCTGACTGACATATTTAATCATGTAACAGGAACCATGAGATTGTGGAACGTGGCAGGGAAGCACTCTTCGCAGCTGGGGTGATCCTTTCACAGAATTAAAACTTCATGCATCTTCTAACAGGGATTAAACTTTAAGTAACCCGTTTTGTGAATCTTCATTTGCTATGGATACATCAACTCTTTTTGTGGTGAAAATGAGAGCTGCTGGTTTAATCGAGTATTCTCATTGAAAATGAGAGCACTAAGCAGGTAAATGCAACTAGATTACAGAGACCTCCTCTACTAGAAGACTCGTACAAATGATGTCAAAATCAGGAAATCACGGTAACATCAGAAATATGGTACACAGCAACCTTAAGGGCCGCTGTGAAATAGCTTCCATGAGTCCATCATCGTTGTAAAATCAATCATCCCTGCAACATATCCTCTTGCACCACCTTCCCTAAGCTGTTCCTTGTAAGGCCAGCCCATCATCCTTCGGCTGCATCATCCACATTCCTGTGGTGAAAGTAGCCATGGATATGCAATGTATGTGGTCACTTCGATGCATACAAAAACACTGCTGTACTCACTTCGATGATTGTCTGGAGTCTAGCAACATTGTGACGGGGCCATCATTAACCAAGTTCACCTTCAAACACACGAGGGGAATAAGAAACACACAAAAGTGTTTGCACAGGAAACAAATACAGTTAAAACATACTTTCATCATGGCTCCAAATATGCCATCTGCAATTCAAAGATAGTAGGAGATTAGGATCCTATTAGAAGTTACAATACCAACATTAGGTCAAAAGATGAGAAGATAAAAATGATGAGTGCCTTTAACAGCATCAACACGATAAGCTCTCTGAAATCTTTCTACCAGTGAGGAGTAGCACGGTTTTGCCATCTCCGGCGGCATTGCAACATGAAAATCGGGCTTATTTCCTTTCAGTATCCCATATAATGTGAACTGGCTAACTGTACAAAACAACACCAAACAGCATTCATTATAACATTACTACCTCTGCAGATTTTATGCGATAGAGATGGCCAATACAATGATAACCTCATCTGCATCGCACAGCTGAATGTGCTTAATGGATTGAAGCAAAGGGTGAAAAGGGATGACGTTTACCTAACAGAACTTCATAATTCCTTTGCATAACCTGCGAATAACACCAGTTAGTTACCTTTACGCATCCAGAAAGGCGTGTGCTTCTTACAGCATTATCATATTCAATTCAAAACCTAGGAAAAAAAATATTGGTGCTTCTTTTACTCGCAAAAAACCTTTAAAAGGTGAAGTAAAGAAAGGATGAAAATGTGATATTACATTCTGATCCCAATTCTTCCCACTTTTCTCATTGGGAAACAATCGCATATTCAACACTTTGCGACATCTGGACAAAACAATGGCACAATTTCAACTTTCATAACGCAACTTGGCCATATATCACTGAGAGAAAAATTGCAATTCACAAAAATCTGAGTTTTTAGAGAAATAGGAATGCATTCACAAACAGAAAAAAAAAACCGATATTGAACTTCACCCGCTGAATTTTAACATGAAGAAAATGAGAACAAAACAAAATTGAACTTTGGCAATTACGCATACATAAACTCTGCGTCGGACTCGGCATCCGTATCATGAAGACCAACTAGCACCAACAAGCCAGGACCAATGGCGGAAACTGTGCGGCCTTCCACCTGCGCGATCCAATTACGCCACGTCTTTTCAATCGCCCCCCATTTTGCAGAAACGACACAGTCGCTATCTCTTTTACCTCAACACTGGCAGATGCCACTCTCTGGACGACGGCTTTCATTGATCTGAGCGGCTGTTTCTCCTGCTTTCCTCCGCCGTGCGTATTCTCAAAGCGACGCCGCTTTGCTTCCAAATGAAAATTCCGATGGAAGCGCAAGATGCTGTTGCAGGGAAGTAAACAATACATTTTACACCCCATTTTTTTGGATCGATTTTCTCTTTATTTTTCTTATTTTTAATCATTTTTTATTGCGTATTTCAGAAATTTTAAAAAAGTGCGTAAAAATTTACAAATACATTTTTAAAAATAAAAAAAAAAACGAACCAACAGATGAAATTTACTCTAAATTCAAATGAAATGTTGTTGCATTTTCTGTGACAGCACAGAATCAATGGTTGCTTTCTGTAACCAATTCCAACGATTCTATACCACGAAATCTGAGAAAAACCGATGAAGCGCCGGGACGAGCTCAAGAAAAAGCTTGTAATAAGCAGCCTGCGTCGGATGCACCGAGTCCCAGAAGACGTACTTGGACGCATCGTCGCACACCGGAGTTTCCATATTGCACAGTATCGAAATTTCGACAACTCCGGTGCCGCAGCAGCCCCGATCCACCACCTCGAAACCTGTACAGAATTCATAAGAACTGAAAATCGCGCTCATGGGAAAGCTGTATACGATCGATCATACCATAATATTGAGGCCTTTTGATGAAATCCTCCACGGGCGTGTAAATATCAAGGTAAGCAACATTGCTCCGGCGGTTGCCGCTTTGCAGCGCCACGATTTCGTCCTGGAGCTGGCGATTGTAGTCCTGGGCTACCTCTGATAACTGTTCCAGACAACTGCAGTTGGCTGAACCATCGCCGGAGCCGACAGCGATGACCGCCGGGACACACCCCATCGGAGGAAGCCCGACCACGACGATGTTCCTTATCCCCATATCCAAAACCTCCTGCACGAACAGACATGAGGTGAAATGAATAGATCTTGCTCCCCAGTGCTGAATTTTGTTGATCGTCAATATGCATGCATCAATCATCCTGAGTTGTGCAGACAAAGACACCCAGAATCTTGATCAATAAAGGACAGCGCGGTCCAAACATCGCTATGTCACTTGATACACAATTATTAACCATTTTAAATGAGCTTTCTTTCTAAAAAACCAAACAATTTTCCCACATGGCCTGTTTCTCAACCTCCTAAAACGCCTCCTTAGGACAAAAGGTGTGTTCGATAACGAATCTTTTTGAAAACTAATCATTCTAACATTATATCTCACATTAAAACTAAAATTTTACACATAGGATAGTTATTTTTCTTACACGTTAACAGTATGATAGTTAATTTTCAAATTTATACTAACTACCAACCATGAAAAAAAATTGCCCTAATCGAATTTTTTTTTTTAATGAAAAGGGTATCACCATCTTGGCGATGACGATGTGAACAGTATACGTAAAAGTGTAGAAGTCCGGCCAGCCTGGAGATGAATTACGATCTCTTGAATCACGATGGAGATCATATTTATTATTTATTATTTTGTTTATTTATTTTACCTGAGATGGAACCGTACCTGGATGAACTGCATCTGGAGCTGGAGAATTAAGCTCTCGTAGGCTGAGATCGTGAAGCTTCTGTTTTGATTCGGTATGAGGAAGAAGTTCTCTATGAAGTCGTTGGTTCCGGCGCTGATCAAAACCGTTGATTTTCTCAGCAGCTCTCGTGTTCTGGCCTTCCCGATGAAGCCTTCCATTCTACCTTTATATTCCCTGAAATTATCCAGCTGCTTCTCCATCGGAATCACGCCCTGTCACATTACTCATGCTTGTGTTAAAACTGAAAAGAATTATGATAACGGAATTTGAATCCGGCGTCGTGATCGGAACCGGAAATGCTTACGATAATCTTCGCGGTTAGGGGGTCGAAGCCGGTCCCGGCGGAGGCGAAGCAAACCCCGGTCTTGAGATCGTCTACTGTCAAGGTTGGGTCTAAATACGGCGGTACAAACTCCTTGATCCCCAAATAAGACACTATCGGATGGAAATGATGATTCAATATTATCGTATTGATGATTAATGGCAACTTATTATTACTACTAACCAACGTAATCGGTGACAAGCCTGCCGTTGGTGAACCGTCCGGTGGGGATTTGGCCGGGGAAGTCCTGCCCGTAGGGTGGGAAGTTGCTCCTTCCCACAGTGGGAAGAAAGTCATTGTTCCCAGAATCCACGGTCGCATCTCCGAACACGAAAACGGCCGACGTGTTGGTATGAAGCCGCCGCCAAGCTCCGGCCGCGGCGGTACAGAAAAGCAGCAGCAAACCCACATGCAGAAGAAGGAGTAATTGCATGATGAAGCAAAAAGGAGGCGCCTCAGCAAGTGCTCCCCTAGACCAGTACTTATGTCAGCCATGAGCGATATCCATTGCTGTCAACATAATTCGGACATCCCTCTCAAGTATTCGTACACTTTACGCACAACCCACAACCAGGATGCCAATTCCATGGAGTTCCCCGGCGTGGACCCGGTCCGTCGGATGTCGAACCCTGTTCCAGTGGGACACCGGAGGGGGGGTTCGCATACCAGGGTCTCGTTGTCGGGGGTCCTCATCATGATTACTGCAAAGGGTTCCCGCCGTCAGACGCCACAGGGTGGTAGGGCTTGTCGATCTGTTGGGTGGTGATGTCTGTGAGGGTGTGTTTCACTTTTCACTGCCTCCCTCCCAACTCCGGCGCCCCGCCTGTCCTTCCCTTCTCGAACACCTCACGTTAACCAGCCCAACCTCCCTCCCCCCAATCGACCTAAAATTTTACACCCCTGATTATTTTATTACGGAAAATAAAAATAATTACGTAAATTTAATATTTCTAGATTTCAAAAAAAAATCGAAAAAATATTTTTAAATTTATATTAAATATGAGTAGAAATAAAAATATTTTTCCATCTGGAGACTTCATCCCCCAAAAATTAAATTATAGCTGTGGAAAAAAATTTTAAACCTATTTTTACTCTCAAAAAAGTAGAAAGAAATAGAGGTGGAAATGATTGATATAAGTAGAATTAAAATTGAAAGTGTTTTGGAAAATTATTCAAAAATAGAAATGAAAAATAAAAATAATTTTGATATTAACATTCAATATAGTTTCAAAAATATTTTTAATACAATTAAAAGTAATAATAACCTATTTTTTATACATAAAATATTTAATTTTTAAAAAAGTAAAAAAAATCCAAAGCACATGATATATCTCTCCTTTATCTCATTTGTTTTTTGTGGAGTATCCATTATTTACTTTTACTTATTTAGATGGTAATTTACAAGCGTATTTTGGATAAATTAGAAATTTGATCATGTGTAATAGTATGAAAAAATAACCATCTTATATGTTTTTTTTACCTAAGTTGGTAAAAGAGAATGTGACAATAACCGCTTTTGCAAATGAGCCCTCTATTTTTACGGTGACCGTAGTTAAAAAACAAAGCGAGTTGGTTAACCCACATAATATTTTTATTAAAATGTTTATTTTCAATAGAGGAATCAGGCAGGAGGTTACGTTTACAATGGAAAAAGTCAAAGGTTTGAGGGAACAGACGCACGGGGTGGAGGGGGACAATTTATCTGGTTGTCGGAATTACCGTAGACCACGCAGTTAATGGCGAATTACTGCTGATTGCCAACTGTAAATCACTTACTTTGTTTATTAATGAATCCATTAGTCAAAGCTCCCCCGCGTTCCCGGCACTTTTTCCAAAACTCCCCTTTAATCCACCTCTTCCTTGGTTTTACCAACTCTGAACTTTGGGATTAGCATTGCGATTTGGAGCTGGTGAGGCCTCAGGGTCTTTGAATTCTAAGATTTTGATGCCCCATGATCAAAGAGGACACAGCGAGTAGCTGATATGACGACATAGAGACCATTCAGATGTCCAAAGTGAAACCCTTGACCTTCAATCAAAGAAAAGGTTTTTTTTTCTTTTTTGTGTGTTTGTGGGCAAGTGACGTGTTGGTGAAATGATAGAAAGTTATGGGCGCATATTTGCTTCCATTCTCTTTACTTTACTCCGCATTGAATTGTCTTTCCTTTCTGGTGTATAGCATTGCAGGCGATTCTTGTTTTGCATTCTATCCTTTTTGTTCCTGGGCTGTCCACACCATACCTTGTTATTTTCAATGTTCAGCTCCTCCCCTCCATTCTGCACTTGCGTAGTCTGAGAACATTTTTCCTCGAGCTTGAACTTGTGAATGAATCGAGTTGTGTTTGAGATTTTTTTTCAGGAGGAGACGATGATGTGCATGTTTCTAGATCTTTCACTACAACAAATGTTACATGGTTTTAGCAAGTAGTGGTACTTGAATTGCTTTATTCAAGATTTGTGTGATTAAAATATGTCCATGTGGTGAGAGAACATGGACTGATCCTTCATTTATTGCTGCGCATGGAGTCTTGGGCGCAGGCAGCTGAGTCCGAGTCTGAGTCTGAGTCTGAGTGATTGATCTTCCTCTCTCCTCTCCATTGCTGGCTACTCCACCTTCAACTCAGTGAAACACAACGCTGGTTGTTGTTCTTCATCCAAAGCTTTCAAGCCAACTTTCATGGCGAATTCGAACAGAGAGAGAGATAAGCACTGGCCCAGCATGTTCAAATCGAAACCCCATCATCAACAATGGAACCATGACATCAATTCTTACAGAACAGTAACCTCCCCGTGTCTGTTACCAGGTTGGTGATCATGATTTTGAGAAATTTGGATTGTGGTCGTTGATCTTGTTGTTGATGATTTTGGTTTTGTGGGGTTTTCTTTTTTTCGTTTTCAGATGAGAGGACTCCGGAGCCGAAGCCCAGATGGAACCCGAGGCCGGAGCAAGTTCGGATCCTGGAAACTATTTTCAACTCGGGGATGGTGAATCCTCCGAGGGATGAGATTAGGAAAATTAGGGCTAAATTGCAAGAGTATGGACAAGTTGGGGATGCTAATGTTTTTTACTGGTTTCAGAATCGTAAATCTAGAAGCAAACACAAGCACCGCCACCTTCAGATTGCCGCCGCTAAGCGTACGGCGGCGGAGACTGTGTCTGATGGGAAATCTAAAGCGGGGACGTTTGCTGCTGTGCAATCTTCATCATCTTCATCGTCTGATAAGTCTAAGGATAAGCCTGTTCCCGTCGCACCAGCGGCGGCGAGGAATTCTTCGACGGCCTCCGTGAACCAGGCGTTTTTTCCGGAGTTCTTTGCGGAACCCTTGTTTGCTAACATGCAACAAGGGTTTTGTTTCTCCGACGCGGCGGCGGAGCAGAACATTAGGAATGTGCCTGATCTGCTAACTGAAATGATGGCCATGAGTCATAAAAAAGGTATTGGAGGAGAAGAAGGTGAAGAAAGGATGCAGCAGAATCTCAACAACTTGCAGTTCCAAATTTCTTCTCCTCAAAATCAAATTTGCTTTCCAGGTACACTGCAGCATTTCAGTCACTTCTTTTCTATTTCTTCCATGAATTCCTCACTAGGGCTTCCAAAATTCAATTTTTTAATATGCAATGATTGTGACTGCAAACTTCATTCAATCACATGTTTACTTTTAGTGGGTTTCCATGAATTCATGACTAGGGTTTACAAAATCCGATTCTTTTACTGTGGCTATTCACAAAATCCAGTTTTTTTAACTGGGTATCTCTGGAAATAGATTTGACACCTTTCACTGAACAATGAAACTGAATCTAACGCAAGGATGAGCAGATTTGCACCCTTTTTTGTTGCGTGTCTGTATGAATAATTTTCAGATATTGGGTAAAAAAGACAACTTCAACACCCAGAAAACAGTGTTCTTTGCCTGTTGGATCGACTTGTCCAAATGGCTCCCTGCTCACTTTTATGAACAACAAAACTTATGATGGTATCAAGTGCATCTGCAGGTGCAGCAACAACAGTAGCCGAGGAGGTGGTGGGTCCCCCTCTTCCCAAATCGACGGTGTTCATCAACGAGGTGTGGTTCGAGGTTGGATCGGGGCCGTTCAACGTCCGTGAAGCCTTCGGAGACGACGCCGTATTGATTCACTCCACAGGGCAACCTGTGCTGACCAATGAATGGGGAGTCACTCTTCAGCCTCTCCAGCACGGCGGCTTCTACTATCTCCTCCGCCATTTCCCTCAGCCGCCGCTCGCCACCCCCGATCTCCTCTAAGTGGTGCGTAAAACCAATGCATGTGTAGTAAAAACGACGAGGTTTAAGCGTCTGTTATTTCTAATCTAATGTGGAGTATCCCATCTGAAACAGATGTGTAGATTGAAGGGGAAGAGGCGATGGTTAGAAGGCTCAGCTCAGAATGTCTTCTGGCTTTATTTTTATATATCTATAGCTGCTCTACTACAAGCATATAAGTTAATTAGCTTATGTGCCATTTCC
Source organism: Utricularia gibba (assembly GCA_002189035.1). Taxonomy (NCBI): domain Eukaryota; kingdom Viridiplantae; phylum Streptophyta; class Magnoliopsida; order Lamiales; family Lentibulariaceae; genus Utricularia; species Utricularia gibba. Next base: position 1,408,670 of record NEEC01000013.1, on the reverse strand, counting down.
TTCGTCTTCATTACAAGTTTTCAAACCCTGAGAAGACAGCGTCTTGTCTTAAAATGTCTCAAGCAACAGTGTTACTGCTGACTTATGTTAGTACACTCTTCTTATTTTCTTTGGCAGCTATGTCTGGTTTTAGGGAAGAGATTTCTTTATGGATTTTGTAGGCATTTCACCTAAACAAGCAAACCCCTGAATGAGGTAGTGATAATGATGATCACTCAAAGGGGCTACTCATAAAAAGCCATTGTTAGAAAGTTGCAGTGACTTGTCATTCGCTTCTGCATTGCTCATCATTTTCCTCTCTATTGCCCTCCCTCTCTCTCTTTTTTTCCAGTAGTTCATTGTTATTGACTCAAAGCACATAACCCGAGGCCGGTCGGGTGGATTTTTGTGAAGGAATTCGCTTTTTGAAAGTGTAAAATAAGAAAAGGAGTAGTAGATGTTATGTCTTGTCAGGTGTAATGTGATGTTTTTGATGGATGAGGAGTGGGTGATGAAAGATTACACGTACAGAATTGTCAAGTGACATTACATTACACGCGCACAGCTAGCTGCTGCTGCTGCTGCTACCAGGAGTCTGATGTGATGAGATTGAGACTGAGATGTCAATGGTCTTTGTCTTGTGTGTTTTGACTCCATTTCTACTCTGAAACTGCATCCGTGCAGTAAAATATGCCTTCTGTTGCTTGGGATAGGGATTGGGAAGTGCATGGATTCATCAATATTACAAGCATTCATTTGAAAGTATATTGTAAGATATTCCCAGCAGAAAAATATGCTTTCTGTTGCTTGGGATAGGGATTGGGAAGTGCATGGATTCATCAATATTACAAGAATTCATTTGAAAGGATATTGTAAGATATTCCCAGCAGAAAACTTAACTAAACATTGCATGGAAGTATCACATTTTTGGAACGACACCAGAAGTAGAAGATGAGGGTCAAGCATTGCATGATGAACAATTACAGTGTATCTTTCCAAGATGTGAGGTTCTTATTTACTGGGAAATAATATGTGAATTGTTACCCCAAAAAAATGAAAGAGGTTAAGCAACCGGTGTTGGTTTGGGTTCTTCAGTTCTGAATTTGAAAACACCAGCGAGCCCACGCCCTCGAGCCATTTGTTCAATTTCGGCAAGCTTTTGCTTCAGAAGTTCAACCTCTTTGGCTAACTCTTCATCTCTTTGTCTCATCTCCTGGAAACCAGATTCAACTGTGTATGCTCTTTGCAAGAAACGTTCAAATAATATGGGGCTGGTGTGTGTGTGTGTGTGTGTCTTATATCTCCTCTTGCATATGGAACTCGTTTAAGCAGAAGTGACAAAAGGGGTATATAAGAAGGCTTAAGGATTTGAAACTTGTCCAGGTAGAAACTGTGAATCTTGCAGGTAAAGGATAAAAACTTGAGGTCGGGTATAAAATAACATACCTCCACCTCTTTCCTGCGGACCTCTTCCTTTCTTGCTTCTGATCGAGAGCTTCTTTGCCACTCAAAGATCACAGCAGCTACAGCCACCTAGCCAGACAACAGAAGCAAAGCACAAGAATGACTAAGGCATCATGTGAAGCGAATATCTCTTCCAGCTAAAGACCACAGCTATCGCATGTGCATAGATGTTCCTAAGAAAATCAAAATAGGAGGTAAAGGAAGTTTTTTTGTGTGAAACGTAAGGTAAAGAATGAAGTAGGAAATGAGATATACAGAAAAGACAAAAACTTCTCCAAGAAGATCCACAGCGGCCTGAACAGCTTTCTCTTCATTCAAAGGCCGAATTTCAACATCGGTTGCATGACCATATATACGTCTCTGCATTGTGGTTGTAATCCGATGATTCCCCTGTTTCAGATCATGAAAAAATAGAATTACCAAGCATCATTATACTCCTGCAGCAGGATACATTCATGATTGCATAAATGAGACAATATCCAGGTAAACTACATACTAGAACTAACGTAAACTGCATCATTTGAAAATGAAGAATGTTCAAAGAAACCAAGTCGTGGCACGATTCATCATTGGAATCCATGAGGACAAAGTGCAATCTAAATTATTGGCATGGTGATGTTTTAGATAGATAGGCAATTCATTTGGTATGGTACAGAAAAACATGTAACCAGAGAGAACCCGCATGAAAGAACCAGCAAAAATTAACGAACTTTCAGATACCCAATTCATCAGCTCATTGTATTAGCATCTTATCACGCTAATTAATCGTAATCTCCTAATTGAAAACGCCTAATCTGGCAACGTTCATCGCTTATGACGGTACCTGCGCAATGCTGATGATTAAGCTTCTGAACCTAGGGTGCCGTCCAGCCTCCTTCTTGAGCCTGGCTGCAATGGGTTTACTCATAGTTTTCAACGCCAAAGTTCCGAGTTTCAGCAAAGGAAGAACCATTTTGCCTTCAATTCGCCCTGACGAAGCTCCCAAAAACTCGAAATCAGGTCAGATCCGACACATACATCAAATTGCCCTTCGTGAAGAAATTCCTATCCTCCAGTTTCACCGATGCGCTGAGAGGACCGGCGGCGGCGAAGGCGGCTGTGACTCAAAAATTCCGTCGACAGGGTACAGCGAAGGCACAATGGTACTCGTCCAATAGGAGGTGTCTGATATAGAATACAGGAATAGAATTATCTTTAATATATAATATGCATACCACAGCTCGGGGTGGTGGCGCAGTTGGCTAGCGCGTAGGTCTCATAGCTTCTGAGTTATCCTGAGGTCGAGAGTTCGAGCCTCTCTCACCCCATCTCCCTTTTCTTGTCCAACAAGAAATTTTTTGGGTTTTTTTGTTTTCCAATTTTTTTACTCACTGTCTGAAAAGTAATTGGATATCAATTATTGATTAATTGAAAAAAATGCTTTTAATATAATATAAATTATTTTTTTAATTTATATTCCTTTTGAAGAAAAATTTTTTCATGCTGATTACTAAAATGGTTTGTTTGTTAAATAGAATAATATAATTATCTCCTTTCTGGAAGACCTCCGTAGCAATGGGAAACAAGGTCGCTCTTTGGCTGCTTCCAAATTAGAGGTTGAAGGGCAGTTTGGGGTTTTACTAGCAAGTGTGCCACAATTTTCTCCATAAATTCATTTAAACCGGCGGCCCCCCTTTTCTCCTCCGGATTCTTTTTTCCGCGCAACAAATTCCGTTTCATCGTCTCTCCCGGTTGGCGCCGGCGGTAATTGGATTTTTGCTTCCGATCTCAGGGTTTATCTTCAGCAGGAGTAGGTGAAAAAATGGTGCAGAAATCCTTGATCTACAGCTTTGTCGCGCGGGGACCGTGATCCTGGCGGAGTACACGGAGTTCAGCGGTAACTTCACCGGAATCGCAGCGCAGTGTCTACAGAAACTCCCTGCCACCAGCAGCAAGTTCACGTACAACTGCGATGGCCACACCTTCAACTACCTCGTCGATGATGGATTCAGTAAGCGCCTGCTTCCTGTTTTTTATGCTTAGTACTGTAGTTGATCAGATTCCGATTTGATTTCTCATTTCTTAGACTACGTCGTTCAGCCGTTGTAGATTATGTTTGTGTTTTGGAATTCACTGAGATCGGCTCTTAGTTCGGCTATCGCGTTAATGGCTTCTGCATTTACTCTGTTGCTTATATTGGATTGGTCTTAGTTTCGGATGCATTAAGCATTTCCAGTTTCGGTTTATTATTCTTTAGTTATTTTTTTTACCATTGGATCAATTATTGATTTCTGTTGATTTGATCCTCCGCGTTGGCTTTTTACTGTATGGTTTTGTAGGGTCTAGTTTTTCAAGTGGATGAAGTAATTGGGAATGCTCATTGCATATTTGATCATTTCTTGTTCACATCGAAAAACTCTTTTACTTCCATTGATTTACTTTTAGTGTATTTACTGTGGCAGCATACTGTGTCGTGGCCGTTGAATCGATTGGAAGGCAACTTCCAATAGCTTTTCTTGAGCGAATAAGGGAGGACTTTGCTAAAAAGTTCGCCGGAGGAAAGGCTGCTGCCGCTACTGCAAACAGTTTGAATGGGGAATTTGGGTAGCCCTCGTCTTTACTGGTCTATGCTATTGTGCATGGTGTATGTCGATTGGCATTTCATTCTTTCTTTGAGTAAGACTGAAGTAATACGTATTGTCAATATAGGCCCAAGCTGAGGGAGCACATGCAGTACTGTGTGGATCATCCTGAGGAGATAAGTAAGATTGCTAAGGTGAAAGCTCAGGTGTCTGAAGTTAAAGGGGTGATGATGGAAAACATCGAAAAGGTAAGTGTTTCACCCTATTCCTTTGCATTGCTTTGACGGCCTTCTAACATTTTCTGCAATTGATGACTTGCGGGACAGGTCCTTGATCGTGGAGAGAAAATTGAGATTCTGGTGGACAGGACCGAGAACCTCCGATCTCAGGTCTGCTATCACAACCCGAATCTCCGTTGGGTGGTCCACTTCTCTGAACATTAGGGAAATGTTTGCCTCTTTTATAGAGGGTTATTATCAAAGATTCCATTGTATTTAGCAGGCTTTCCATCATGTTCCGTTGTCTGTTATCTCTTTCCAAGTAAGTCTGTTCTGATGCATTTCAACAGGCACAAGACTTCAGGACTCAAGGGACTCAGATGAGGAGGAAGATGTGGCTCCAGAACATGAAGATAAAGCTGATCGTGCTCGCAATCATCGTGGCCTTGATCCTGATCATCATCTTATCAGCCTGTGGTGGGTTTAGATGTGGCTCCAGAACATGAAGGTATATATATATAGAGTTCCCTCACCTCTGAAACTCGATGCTGTAGCCTTACATTTTTCCATGCCTTTTTAGCAGTTTTTATCATATTTTGTATCTCTTCTTGTGACATCATACGAAGATGTGCCGTGTTTGTTCTCCTCTTCTTCCTTTTAGCAGTTATTGGATTCCATGAAGGGACAATAAAGTAGCAAGACAAGTACATCAACACCCAAATTTATTCCATGATTTCACTTTGCACAGACAGAACAGCAAGTTCCATTTACAAGCCATCACAAGGCGACAAAATGAAGAATCAACAAGCGATATCATCTGCATACTGCGATATCTGCTCAAAAATAGGCAGTCTCTTAGACCTCCGAGGGTTCACCATCCGTTGCAGTGCTTCTATGAAATCATCCTCCAACTCCAAACTTTGCATGATGGGGTCTCCCTCCCGCAACTCCGACGCCAACTGGTCCGCCCGTTTCCTTGACTTCTCGTCATCGGAGCCCGGAAAAGCCCCCCGGAAAACGTCGTCCAGGATACTTCCAGCCTCCTCCCGGCGGCCCTGCTTGATCAGACAATGGCACAGGTTGAGCGCCTTGTTAGCGTCGGGATCGATCATCTGCGCCTTCCTGTACACCACCTCCGCCGCTATGTAGTTCGGCTTCTGCATGTACGCCCACCCAGATTTCCCTGCCACCGGAATCAACAAAACAACTACTCATGAAACTCACATGGAATCACTCAAACCCTCTAATCCCCATTTCAGTTCCATACCAGCAGTCTGGACGTCTCCTGCTTCACTGACACCTGAAACTTCTTCCCGTGGGAGCGCGCCGCCTTGGTGGGCTTCCCGTTGAACGTCTCCCCGATGAATATCTTCTTCAGCTTGTGCTTCAGCATCGCGATCTGCTCATCCACCTTCCCGCATTTCTGTTCACCGCCGCCGTCACTATTCATCCCTCTCAGAAGAAGGAAAGAAGAGGAAAGAGGGGCCGGGATTACCTTGTACAGGTCCATCAGAACATTATCCAGAGACTCCTGCGAATTTTTGGGGCAAAGCGTACGGAAAGACTTGATAACCTGAATAGCTTCCTCCGTTCTGTTCATCTGCTTCATCACCATGGCCATGTCCTTGAGCGCACTGTCCACTTTATCTCTCGCGTTTATGGCTTCCCAGAACCAGACTATCGCAGCTTCTGGATCCTTCTCCACTATCTAACACAGTTGAGGTGTAAGATTACTACAATCAGTGAAGCAGCGCCGCCGCCCATGTGGTTATTGAGATCTACAAAGTATTGCCGGAGGGTTTTGTTCTTCTTACCTGAGCCTGCTTTGCTCGAACGTACGGGCCGTTGCCCGAAGGAACTTTGTGGAGAACGTGGATGGGAATGGGGTCGCTGTTCGAACTGCGAGGTTCCATCTCGTGGCCTGAATCTTCGTGATGCAGATGGTAAGATTCCAAGCTGCTCCAGTTTTTATGTATGAGGCGCAGTAGGCAAGACAGGCGGAGGAAGAAGCTCGAACCTGGTCGTAATGGCGTCCGTGTTCATGCTCCAGTTAGAATGTTTTAATTTGTTCCTAATTAAATGTGACAAATTGTCTTGTACCTAGCATTATTTAACAAAAAAATAATCAATCATCAAATATTTGATATAAAGTTTTTTAATTGAATTTACACACAATTTAATTATTCAAATATCTAATTTATAATATTAAATCTCAATAAATTTATAATTATTATGTGAAGTATCCCAAATGGAACCGGACACTTACCGAGTTAAAAATAGATAAATATTCGTACGGATGACTGGATGAGCGTGAGTGTGCGCCTTTTATTGATGCCTACTTTTATGTAGCTACATTATTTATTTAATTTTCGTTTTATTTAATATTGAGGGGCAAGATTGTAATTAGACCATGTATTAATTGCCTTCCTTTTTTTGTCAACATTATTCACAAGAATGTTTCAACTCCAACTCATATTTTTGTCTCGATCATTACCCATAAAGAACTCATTTGATTTTGATCGGCTACCATTAATCATTATTTTTAAAACAACGTTCAATATTTTCCATGATTTACTTAGGTCTTTCATAACTCCAACACTATCAATATGCAACCAACTCTCACTATATGTATCTATTACCTGATTACATGATATTGTTCGTTTTAAACATTTAATGTTCACTATTTCACCTGATTACATGATATTGTTCGTTTTAAACATTTAATGTTCACTATCTCACCTGATTACATGATATTGTTCGTTTTAAACATTTAATGTTCACTATCTCACCTGATTACATGATATTGTTCGTTTTAAACATTTAATGTTCACTATCTCACCTGATTACATGATATTGTTCGTTTTAAACATTTAATGTTCACTATCTCAGGTTCAATTCTTACGGTATAAAGATCTCATACAAGATTATAGAAATTCACTCCATATAAACCATCTCTTTACACCATCCCTACCCAATGCGACATTCGTCTTTTTTATTAAACTCAATTTTAAAACAATTATACCCTAAATCGATGATGACTGGGATTGCGTGTCTTGTTTTGGGTCCCATTAAATGCATGATGGAAGCATGGCCGTTAGAACTAACTGTATAAGTAGCAGTCCGATCTTCTGAAAATTGAAGCGGATGAGGGCACCGGTTTCTCCAGAGCGATAAAGAGACTTTCAACAAAGCATTGGCCCGAGCAAGGCAAAACATTTGAAACCGGAGAAGACTAAGCTTGGTTGTTATTACCACGGCCCCGGTTGTAGCCTCTGCCGCCCGTACGCCCACGCCCCTGGCTGTAGCCTCTGCCGCCAGGCCCGCCACCGTTGTTGCTGCCGCCGGGGCCGCCACCTCTACCTCCTCCGTAGCCACCGTAACCGTAGCCACCTGCAAGGTGTCAAGAGCAAGACATGAGTTTCAGGGTCTTGTAACCTTTTTGGAATGCAGTCCTGTGCAGAAACTATTTGCAAAAGATACCTCGGTATCCCCAGTTTCCACGGCCGCCTCCTCGGCTCCAATTAGAATAGCCACCACCACCGTAACCGCCTCCACCATAGCCACCGCCATTGTAGCCACCGCCAGAATACATGCCATCATCTGGAGAGAGAAGGGTTGTAGAAGTTATCGTGGGGTAAGAATTTGCGGAAGGAATAATATTTTCCACGTACAGCAAATAGGGAGGAACCTAGAGAATCAAACCTTGGTAGTTGTTATATCCACCTCTATTCCAGCCTCTTCCCCTTCCTCTGCCACGACCTCTTCCTCGTACATAATTGTCTTGGGATATTTCAAAGAAATTAAAGGGCAATTACAGACAAGAGAACTTGAATCCAAGTTAAACTTCCTACCTACTGGACCGGCATTGTAAAAATTACGTGGTTGCCTAGGGGTTGTTGCTGTTGTGGCTCATAGTTGTAATATTGTCTCCCTTGATCCACTTCAGATGGTGCTTGATACCTGAAAAAAAAAACACCATGAGGGACATAGTGATGTTATGCTCCACACAGAGTCCAAATTGCCATAACCTAGCAGGGACAATACCCAGGGGATTTTTTGTTAAGATCTCTAGTAGACAATGTGATTGAGATCATCGAGACATGGCGAGTCTGCTCCACGCTGCAATATGCAACCCCCAGTGAGACGCACAAAAAAAGCATCAAAAAACTTGCTTAATCGACTCAAAAGGGAAAAAACTCGTAGCTTACGTCTGAAGGCCTTCTTCAATGGGTTCAAAGGTATCTGTAATGCTCACCGAGCTGATGGCAGTGTCCTGGTGCAGCCGGGGCTGCCTTTTCTATTTTTTTCCAAGAACTTACATGTCACCAAAACGTCAAAATAAACACAGGTTTGAAAAAAGTTCGGGGTCAACCTTTATAATCTCGGCCACTGCAACTGCCTTGCTTATTGCCAAGCCCATCGCTTTAAGAACAATCTCTTTAACTCTTCTCTCCTGAGAAATATACGAATCTTAAAATGAACACATTAAGGCATTCCAAAGAGGGAAAATCAAACAAACAAACACCAGAGATACATGATAGTGCCTTTCATAAGCGTAGAACAGTGAAAATGTAGCAATAGCGATGAATCATCCCCCGTAAGAAAAAATATATATATCAGAAGGCTCCAATGACAGCCATACCACCTTCCGCATAACAAAGCAAGGCATGAAAATCCCTCCGTATCGAACAAACGCGAACAGAAAAAAAAAATACCAAGCCAAACCAAACCAAACCAAACCACATATTGGAGCACTTAAGGCATGAGAAGGAAACGAAAATTGAGAAAAAAAAAAACGTAACAAGACACCTGAAGAAGCGTGGTTGCATAGCTAATGTAGTTGCGAACGAGGCCCTGCGAAGTGATGCGAATCTCATTCTCGTTCACCGGCGACTCAGGCTTCGGCTTCTCCACTTTCTGATACCTATCCATTTGGAAACTGGAAACCCCCAAAAACCCTAGACGGACAACTGAAGAACGAACGACGAGACTGCGGAGGCTCCACTCCACCCCACCCCAAGGAATTAATAGGGTTTCTAGAATTTATCAAAACCCTATAAAAAAAATCCCCAACAAAATGAACATAAATTTTTTAACTATTATTTTTTGTGCCCCTCCAATTAAATAAAATTTGATTTTTATTTTCCGGTATTATTATTCATATCATCAATTGCACATCCGTAAGAGGGTCCTGAGGCTCTTCCCCTCCAGCAGCAAATCAATTGCCTTGTTACAGAAGCTGGACAAGTTAGTTACTCATCAACAAGGCCAAACGTATCCATAATTTTTAATATAATTTAAATATTATAAAAATCAAATTGTTATAAATTATATAAAAAGTAGACTGGGGCTTTTAAGAATTTAATTATCTACTTTTAATATAATTTAAATATTATAAATTAAAATTAATTTAACGTATCCATAATTTTTCAAATCACGAATTCACATATTCGAATTCGTAAATCGATAAATCCATACATCCCATCGTTGAGGATGCTGCTCGATTGTAAAAACATGTTTAGTGATTTATGATGTGTCTTTTCTTTATTAAATTTTCTTTACGAAGTTTTTTAATTTATTTTATCAATTTTTGAAAACAAATATAAAAATCATAGAAAAAACATGAAGTGATGTTTACTTAATACTTACTTCTTTTGATTTAGAATTTAGTGGTTTTCGTAAAGATAATAATGATTTCTAGAAAATCACATCAATATTTTCTGAAACCATTAAATATACTAACTTCACTTGGGATACTGAGTAGTGTACACCAAGAATCACTGTCTTCCCCCAGCCCTTTTCAAAGTCATATCATTTCATCACAGCCAGGTTAACAACATTCACCTCCCCTGTAGCGTTTATGGGATAGGAGCAAACCATGCGGCACGAGTGGAATGCTTCCTCATCTAAGAAGCTGTTTCCCAACATTCAAAGCAGTAGTCTGCTCCTCCATCATTCATCTCCGTTATGATCTGAGGATGCGTAACTCTTGGTGTTTTTTGAAGGATGAAGGGAGAGGGGAGACGGAGGAATCATACCTTGCTTAAAGGCCTGTCTCCGCAGTTCATTGAGTTCACAAAGTCAGTGACTCCAAACTGTTTGCATGTTGAAAAAGAGCAGAGGCTTTTCATATGCTTTGGGAAGCCGAACAGTTTCTAGTAACAGTTACTGTTTTCAAGTTTCTAGTAGCAGTTACCTTCATGGGAATGACTTGAATCAGAGCGACAGGGAAGATGAAGAGTTTGCAGAGTACCTAAACAGACGCTTGGTATGGCTACCGCTAATCCAATTGTTCCCAAACCAAGAGATGGCGACAGTGGATCGGGGTTCAACATTTGCAGCTTTCCATGCCGCTCCAAAGCCTGAAAGAAAATCCAGGAGTTAACTGTATGGATAAAGACCATGCGTATCTATAGTACCAGTAGTCACTCCACAGCTCAAGAGACAAGCCATCTCTGATGGGATGGCCATTGGATCAAACTTTGTAACATTTGCAACGTTCAGAACAGTGAACTCACTGAAACTCGACACAAAAAGGAAATAGTGCAAGGTTTCCCCTTCGAGGTTAGTAAATCTGCTTGTTCCGTCATGCATCCACGGAGAAACATGGATCGGGAACTTAGAGCAGACATTGCTTTTGTGGGATGTGCGGTCGATGCATTCTCCGCAGTCGGGTAAGAATATTGGGATTGCCATATCACCTTCTGAAAACTCAGTTACACCTTCGCCTACGCTTTCTATAATACTTACAGAGGAAAATCGTCGAACAGTTGGACGGCTACTCTACACTAATCTCATGAATCGGGATTTGTAAGCTATCAGAATGAACGATGAAGTAGAAAATTACCCGACGGATTCATGGCCCAGGATTCTGGGAAATACAGCCGGGGGATCCTTCAAACAGACAGGAACTTCGTGAGCAAAGAAACGAAAAATGAACTTGGGAAACTGCAAAATACACGAACTTGGAGTTCCATGAAGATGACATCGCTGTGACAGAGAGAAGAGCATATGATCTTGACACGAACTTCCGCTGCTTTCGGAAGAGCCACGATCACTTGTTCCAACACAAGCGGTCCCCCGGGCCTCCTTGCCACCGCCGCTGCAAGATCCCATCTTCGAGAAGAAAAACCAAAATTGACGAATGAATCACACGTCTTCAAATTACCTCTGCATCTTATTGGCTTCCCAGGTCTCTCAACAGAGGTAACCTTGCTTTCATCCATGGGGGCTGTGAAAATGCTGGTGCAGGAGACAATAACAGCAACTGTATATAACAACAATGGACAATCTTGATTCTGAAAGCAGATAGCATCACTTTGCTCCGAAACCTCCATAAGAGGGAGATCAGACAAACCAACCCGGCCCCTATACTTCTTCATCGCCATGGATTTTATTGGGTAGTTCAGCTCCTTTATGATGATCGACGTGGGGACTGTAGCTGACACCTCCATGCACATTCAGTCGATTCACTCGCTTTGCAGCCATTTCACTGGATCCCTCTATACCTCGTTTCCCAAGTGTCCTGCAAATTCAGATACAGATCGAAACCCGATACAAAATGGGTTTCCTCCCTTATAAAGGACTACATTCCGAAAGACCTAACCTCTAGTGCTGGTTCCTTGTGGTGATTTGGGACCATCATCTGTCACCATAATGCCAAATATTTTGATTTGAAATTAATAATTCGATGTATGTAATAAATTAGTGTTATGAAAAAATTTAAAAAATTATTTTTATTTTTCAGAAGTAAAAATAGTTTTATTCTATAATAATTTTAATTGTAAAAATAATTTTATCAAAAATATTTTTAAAATTATACTACAAAAATTACTTATAAAAAAATAATAAATTTTGTTACTATTTTTTTATTTTTACTTTTTAAAAATAATTTTAAAAAGTAAAAATAGATTTCAAAAATTTTCTAAACCGTTGTTTAAATATACATCAACTTTTATTATACAATAAACGTAAATCATATTAAAAAATATTAAACATAATTCATTATTAATAATCTATACTTATTATATATTTGATTATTTTAATTTCATTTTTTAATATGAAATTACTTATTTTAATACTCAGCATTGCTAATATCACAACACGCTCTTGAAATGCAGCATCGCGGGAGAGAAATCATGGAAAAAGGCATACGTGGCTTCTCCAAAAGATAACCTCCGACATTTTGGAGGCCCAGAAATTACACATATGGGACAACTACATTACATGCCAACTGGTACATTTCTTTACCTATTAAAATTAGGTCGGCATCGCATAACCAAAGTCCCTTTTTTTTAATATACGGTACTTTATTGTCCTCCTTGGGGTCCCAAAATAATTCGTAAATAAATAATATTAATTTCACTATTTCTCTCTCTTTTTTTAACGTTTTTTTAACTTAATACACAAAAATGCTACCCAGATGCAGAGGGCACATGCAGTGTGAATTCCTATCATGTGCATTCAGATCACATAAAAGAAATGTGTTATTAAAAACGGTAATAGCTTATAAAAGGTATTACCTTTCGTTTTCCCTGCTCATGAAAGTCGGCTTATATAAATATAACTGCGCTTCCGCGTCTTCTTCTTCCATACGCTTCAGTTTCACACTTCCCTGTCGGTTCCCGTTACTGCTCGTGCTTCATCGGTTCATTTATTCGCCGCCGCAGTTGATTACAGCAAAACTCGATCTCCTCCGTCCGATGGCGGTTGCGGCCAGGTTTTTCGCCGTCGTCTGCTTGGCGGCCGCATTGCTCGCCGACGCCACAGAAAGGTGATTTTAGCTTCTCGATTGTTCGATCCAGGAATCCACGGGCTAATTTCACCTGCATCACACGATTCACGCAAATCTCGGTCGTTAGTTTAGTAGTCCGAGTTCTCGCTACCGCAATCTAGTTGGCTAATTCACCGAGAACTCTTAAGTTGCTCTGTTTTTTTTTTTTTTATTGCGCTGGGATGAATGAATTAACTGCAGTATCCATTTTTTTACTGTAGATTACCAGCGTTTGAGAATCGAAGTGAAGCTGCTGATGATCCAGATGCAGTTTCTGCCGCCATATTTGGCATGTAAGTCCCTTCTTTTCCTCATAATTCAATTATGAGCATACTAATCATCTTGACAGTCACGTGATAAGTAGCTCTTAATGAAAACGTTATGTTCAGCTTAAGTGTTAATGGTCAATTCATATTTAGGAAAATCTATAAAGAAAGATTAAACGATTGTCAGTGACCGTTGATTCAATTCTTGAGCATCTTTTTCGAATTCTGCTGGCCCATCGCACATGGCGTTGTTTTCCCTGTGAATACATCCCACTCTACGACCCTTGTGACCTATCCTCGTGATCAATCTTCCACCATGGTAGGCCTTTCTCTTACGTGTAGTTTATCTATCTTGGTTTGGGAGTATTGGGAAAGTTGAACCACAAGCGGTGGATCCAGATCTGTGGTCTGTGTTCTTGGCCGCTGGCTTTTACTGCCACCACCAAGAAACAAAATGTATTTAATGGCAACATGGACTAGACGACGACTGCACCGAGTGGTCTACATTTCAACGTACATGCTCTTCTCTTAGGAGCATTCAATTTTCTACTGTTGGTTGGATACCTACCACAGCTCCCTTGAGTCGGTGTCCTGTAATGAATGCATACATGGAAGGAAAGTCGTGTTTGAAGCATACTATTCTTAAGCTAATGCACTCTGTAGACTTGGGTAAGTACTTTGCCATTTCCAGTGATTGAAGCGTCTGAGAGAGGGGACTTGTACCAGCTCTAGATGGTAGAAGAATGGCAATCTCATGTATCAATAAATGGGGGAGGAGTGAAGAGGGGAAGAGAGATCCTTGCAGTTTAAGATTGCTAACGTGGAAAGTAATAATTGCAGGGCTATTAACAAGACGACTGAGAGAAGGGAGCTTGGATTCTTCTCATGCGGCAGCGGGAACCCCATCGACGATTGCTGGAGATGCGACCGGAACTGGATGAAGAACCGGCGCCGATTGGCGGATTGCTCCATCGGATTCGGGCGCAACGCCGTCGGAGGACGCGACGGGCGATACTACGTGGTCACCGATCCAGGGGACGACGACCCAGTGAACCCTAAGCCGGGAACTCTCCGCCACGCCGTGATCCAGGACACCCCTCTCTGGATTGTGTTCAAAAGGGACATGGTGATTACGTTGAAGCAAGAGCTGATCATGAACAGCTTCAAGACGATCGACGGGCGCGGGGCCAACGTCCACATCGCAAACGGCGCCTGCATTACCATCCAATTCGTGACCAATATTATCATCCATGGGCTCCATATCCATGACTGTAAGCCCACGGGTAACGCCATGGTGAGAAGCTCGCCGTCTCACTACGGGTGGAGGACGAAGGCCGACGGAGATGCGGTTTCCATATTCGGGGCAAGTCACATTTGGATTGATCACAATTCATTCTCCAGCTGCGCCGATGGCTTGGTTGATGTAATCATGGGGTCTACCGCCGTGACAATTTCCAACAATTACTTCACTCATCACAACGAGGTAAATCAACAATCTTTGTTTCTTCCGTAGAATATGAAATTGAATTGCGTTTTCGCAGGTTATTCTGTTGGGGCACAGTGACAGCTACGCAAGAGACAGGGGAATGCAGGCCACCATTGCCTTCAACCATTTCGGAGAAGGCTTGATACAACGCATGCCTAGGTAGTCAATTTGTTCTTAAGCTCTGTGATCCATTCTTCTATAACTTTGCAATCAGGTACGAAGAAGTAAATCATGGGATGTGAATATGAATGAATGCAGGTGCAGACATGGGCATTTCCATGTGGTGAACAATGATTACACCCATTGGGAAATGTATGCAATCGGAGGAAGTGCTGATCCTACAATCAACAGCCAAGGCAACCGATTTATAGCCCCAAACAACCCTTTTGCTAAAGAGGTATGAGGGACTTCCTATTCGATTCTCGTGATCAGTTCCTTACTTTTTAGTTGAACATCTAAAAAAAAGAAAGTTTGAAACTTGGCAGGTCACTCATAGAATCAACGGCAAGACAGGAAAGTGGAGGAACTGGAACTGGAGATCAGAGGGAGATCTGATGCTGAACGGGGCTTATTTTGTCCCCTCAGGAGGCGGAGCTAAAACCAGCTACGCCCGGGCGTCCAGTCTGGCGGCAAGATCTTCATCCTCAGTAGCCATTCTTACCTCCGAAGCTGGAGCTCTCAACTGCCGTAGAGGCGCGCAGTGTTAACGTCACTGTTCTCTCCCCCTACTCATGAAATCGAATACTAGAGACGGATCAATACGAGGGCCGGATGGATGGTACCAAGAATGCCCCGCCCTGCCCTCCGAAGGCTGAGGGGATTCTTGCTGCTTTTGCAATTGGGAGACCATGATTGGATTTGTTTGTTGGAGCGCAGTCACCGAGAAAGAACTCCTCGCACCCATTTAATTAATTCGAAGCCCTAATGCAATGCAAAGGTCCCGTTCACAGCCGTATCTGCAACCAATCCCATTCATCGGAAAACCGGCACATCATCCATCCCACCGGCTTGAAGCGACCGTACTCCTTTCTGCATCATAATTGATTTCTATATCTCACACATTAAATTAAAAAAATTTAAAAGTTATACTATAGATTAATAAATTGCGCAAATTTATAATACATCATGATGATTAGTTCTAATGTGTTGATTTTTTAAAAAAAAAGCGCAAAAAATCGGGTGATTTATGAATTTGACCATCTTTTTCGGTGCGTCAAACAAATGGACATCGTTAGTAGTAGTGCGATAACTTTCAAACCGTATGGTTTCAATTTGGAACTGTGCGATTTAGTGAATCATCGGTTTCAAAATCGTAGTTTACCGTGGACAACGGTTTCGGTTTCGGTTTAGAACCGAATCCCAAAATCTTTAATCGAATCTAAATTAGAACCGTACAAACAATTTCGGTTCAAAATTAAAACTGATATTCTCGAATCTAACCATAATCGAAACCAATTGATTATTGTTTGAATGCATAACAGGAACCGACGGTTTAGTTTCTAACCTCGTTCTAGTTAGAATCGATACCACCTATAATCGGTAGTGCAATTTTATCTCGCACTGCACACAATTCAATGTGTCTCCGTGGCGCGGGACACATTGAATGTTAGTTTGGGGTGTGGGGCCCACCGGAAACCGACCAGCGCCACGGGCACTCTTATTCTTATTTTTAATTACAATAACACAGACATGTCTTATTACGAGAAAAACACACTAAAACCTTGTAAAAACGATCCGCGGGGAGTGACTTGGTAATGATGTGGGTACGGAGCTACAGCATCCAGAAGAATCTACTTTGCAGTATTGGATTCCCTGTCTGTCTGTCACATAGGTTAAAATGAACGGCAGACAGCGCAGCTCTGGGGGACTACGTGAAAAAAAAAAGAGAGAAAAGAAAGCTGACGACGCCTTCATTTCTTTCTGGTATTGCAGTTGGAGTAAAATCGTTGTTATGAATGTGTTTCCCCATAGCCAATTGAATCCAATCAGCTGGCTTTGAATTGAATTGAATTCTTCGGACCCATTCAATTCTTCCATCTGCTCTTCCCTTCCCCTCTATTTAACTCCCCCTGATATACGTTGTTTTCCTCACTCACTCACTGCAACACCGGATTCTCTGATGGGAAAAGCCGTCTGCTATCTTCTTGCTTTCGCTTTCGTGGCGGCCGCCACTCTCGGCGACGCCGCCAGGGTTCTGCCGGGGGAAGCACTGGAAGCTCAGAAGAACGTTGTTTACCTGGGTGGCATTGGGGGCATGAGCGGCGTCGGTGACAACGGCATCCCGTTCGGCGGGTTCGGCGCCGGAATGGGATCCAACACCGGGAATGGCAACTTCAATGGCGTTGGTGGGTATGCCGGCACAGGCCCCCAGGGTGGATTCGCTGGTTTCGGTTCCACCCCGGGCCGTTTCACGTCCATTGGGAACCTCCCTACCGGTTTTCCGCTGGGCGGCGGTCTGCCTGCCACCGGCAGTTCTCTGCCAGTGCCGTCTCCATGAGAGGCCGGCGTGGCCTGGCGATCGCTTTTTCTTAGTGTGTCCTTCGTGTGCCTGGTTTTACTGAAGTAGCACCCCGTGTTGTAGTCCAAGAAGAATGCTTCGGTTTGTTGTGTGTCATGTAGTCGCCTCCGGTTATTTATAAATAAAAAAATATTAAAATTCCATTAACATCCAAAAAATACATTCACTTAGAAATTCTAAGTTTGTCATGTTTTGTTGGAATAACATCCATTTTGTTAGAATAAAAGACTCTTCCCAAAAAATGTTAATCACCAATAAATAAATTTATACACAATTAAAATATCTTAAACTCATAATTTTAGGTTATTTCATTATTGAGTAAAGTTACTACCACAAGATTATGAAAATCTGTCTACAATCATACGTAATTAATGTGGAATATACCCAAAGATTACCTTGAAATGGAATAAAATCCCTCGTACTATATTACAAAAATATCTTTATTTAAACCATTTTTTCCATATTCTTGACGAATGTGAAATACCTTACTCACATCCCTTGCCAAATATTACCTTGAATAACAATCTCTAGTTAGATAGTATATGAATCTTTATATTTTTTTAAAAAAATAAAATTCATTATAAACTTATACTCTTTTAAGAACAAAATGCAAAAACTGGAAAGCATGTAACGCCAAAAGGAGGAGATCTTCAGCCTCTCCATCGTTGCGAGACAAGCAGCAAGAGGAGGAAGGACAGTCCATTTAGTTTGGGGCAGGGTGGCACCCAGCTGTTGTGTGCAATTGGGACTGGGAGATCAAATATAAATCTTCTGGGAGGGACACCAAAGCAAAGCAGTAGCGGGGAGATGTGGTGGTGGTCCTCATGGACTGCTGACATCTCCAGAGAGTCGGAGTGGAGTGGTAACTCCCCTCCTCAAGGCAGCTGGCTGGGCTGGTTGCCCATTAACTGCACTGCTCTGCACCCTGCCTGCACATGAACCAACCCCTCCAGCTGCATCCGCAACCTCAATCAATGCTTGCAACCAAAAGCACCAATTCAAATTGCAGCATTTCGAATTCAAACCAATGCATTTCATGCACGGACAGACACCGTAGAGCAGTGGGAGGATCCAAGATTCTCAGCTTGAGGCTGCTGCCGATGGCCCATCTCTTCATTATCCCAGTGCTGCTGTATATGATGCTGCAGCAGCGGGCCACTCATGGAGTCAGTGATGATAGATAGGATGGATGGACGGCATGACCATTTATCTATCCACTGACAGAAACCCTAATAATAATAACAACCCAACAACACACCACAGCATGGGCATGAAAAATTCAATCCACCACGGCTTCCCAGTACAGTTGGGGAACCACCCTCCTCATTCCAACTGGAAAAGCTCTAGACTTTGTGCCTCATAGAGAAATTCGCCCATGCGGATCAGGATCAGGGGAAAATCGGAAACTACTTCAGCTGAGTTGATAGAGGCAAATTCTGTATACCATACCAGGAACAAAAACTACCGTATTTGTGAAGAGGAAACAGGAGAGAAACCTGAAAATTTTGCCCAGCCATGAAGGAAGAAGGTCTTGTGTATCTCGATCCGTTTCCGCGACTCGAGGAAGGCGGGACTTATTCTTTGGGCCCAAAATGCATATAGGGTCTGTGATCCAATTGCTACAAAGGCAACAGGCCCAATTTAATCTAGCCCATTAACTAGAGGCCCATTAATATGCCCTCCGCATTTTATGTTGCGCCGTGTATAACGAAGACGACCACAAACGCGGCAAGCAAAAGGCACATCCGTACAGCATAAGCTGCTTCAAATACTCTCAATCAATGAGAAGGCCCTCATGAAGCACAAAAACTACTAGACCTCATCAAGATGATGATGACAAGATTCATCATTCATGGCTTTGCTTCTTTACCTGTGAGTTCCATTACCATCTCCTGGACCATCTCCTCCATCAACCTCCCTCCAATCTCCATTTCCAGGTAATCCATCTCTAGTCTCAGCTTCTCACTCCAACCATTGCCCACCACCTCCTTCCTCACCACAGCAGCAGTGCCTCCATGGCCGAGTTCATCCCAGAAGCACTTGATGTCACTGCTGAATAGTGTGTGTATCCAATCGAACACATCATCTGGTGCACTGCAGAGTTCTTCATCCGGGATTCTCTTCTTTGGACAAATGGATGGGATGGCTCTTTGGCCGGAGCCGGATGCGTATCCTGCAATTTCTAGTAATGCTGCATTCACCCAATCAAACACAAGCATCTGCATTGACCACTTTTGCCGCAGCTTCGCCTCGTGCAGCATACCCGTATCATTTAAGTCGATGTACTTGTCTCGTAGTGATGGATCTAGTGGGCTTTCAGGTGAATGCCATTTGCCCAGAAG
Organism: Utricularia gibba; assembly: GCA_002189035.1. Classification (NCBI taxonomy): domain Eukaryota; kingdom Viridiplantae; phylum Streptophyta; class Magnoliopsida; order Lamiales; family Lentibulariaceae; genus Utricularia; species Utricularia gibba. Next base: position 1,389,063 of record NEEC01000013.1, on the reverse strand, counting down.
TAAGCTTGACTGCACTTCTCCATGAAGATCAGTCATGGTTAATAGTGTCGTGAGGAGGAAAGACCATTCCTCCTCTGCATTGCCTCTTCCTACGATGCTTATGGACTCCATTATGGGGCATGTTGATGACGTCTCAATGTATGCATCGTCCCACGATATGGTGCGGGAGATGGAGCCTATAGGTGGCGACTTGTCAATCAGATTGGAGGCGGTGGAACTCAAACTCAGGTCAGATCCTGAAACCGTGGCGGGGGGTAATGAATAAGGGAGAAATGAAGAAAGTGCTGAACTTGACGCAACAACGCATACCTTGTGTTTCCAACTTGAGCTGACCAGGGATACTTGGAGTCTCCTCAGACTCTTCAGATAAGGCATCCAACACGGATACTGGACTTTCCAAGTCCTGATTTTTACAGAGTCTACCAGATGGATTATGCCTCGAGACTGATGCTTCAGGCTGCAACAGTAGGAAAGGGTCATGGGATTTCTGAGGTTTTTCTCCATTAACAAAGAAGATTGAAGTAATGTGGGTGCAACGCAAAATATGAGATAGAAGTGACATCGGATGAGAAATAACAGTAGACAAGCATTCATAAAGTACCTCATGAGATGATACGTTCGACTTTTGAAATGCCTCGGAAGAAGTTGTCACACTTGATTGCCTACAATCAGAAGGTCTCACATTGCCAGGACCTTGTTTAACGCATCTCCGATTTGCATCTCTTGAAACTTCCAAAGCAGCAGTTTTATCTTTGCTGTTGCTCTTTTGGTTCCTAGAGAAAAGCAAACTTGAGACTTTCCCACGAATTGATGATATACCACCGCTCAATGTTCTTGAGATCTCTGGAAAGCTTGGCTTGCCCTTATATGAAACGGGACTGTCGTCAAGATTCACCTTTGTCTCACAAGGAGTAGACAGTAAGGGAACCGACTTCGATCGGAGTAGGCTACGTGGTGAGCAACCTAAGTTGTCATCAGTTCTAGAGTCACTGAGAAACAGAGATCTCAGATCTTTTGGTTCACCAGAATTGTCCTCTTCACCAGGCACTACAATCCTCTTGGCCTCAGAAAAGGAAAGCATTTCACCCAACGTACTGGCAGTCTTCTGAACCAACCGTTGATCTTGGAAGCTTCCATTAGATGCCATCTTGGCCCATCTTTCAGACAGACGTTTTTTTGCTTCTTTAAAAACAGAAGACTCAGGAGAGTAAGATATCCCACTATACGGGGAGGACGAGGATGGAGTCCCAATCCTATTTACATGATCCCAAGAGTGTCTTGATGCAGGTGACATGACTTCTAAATCACTGAGATTGCCAGATGGAACTCCAAATTCGGATTTATTAAATGAGCTGCTTTCAGCTACACAGCCATTGGAAAATGCAGAAGAAACCATTGTCTCATCCCTGTAATATCTAACTAGTCTTTTGCGCATCTGCTCCGTTATTGCTTTTGCAACTTTCCTAGATTCCAAGCTCCCACTGTGTTCGGTACTCCCAGACAGGAGTTGACTAGGTCTTCCAGAAACTTCAGATTCAAGGAATCCAACGGCTTCATCTGCATGCATTTTTTCATTGCTTGGCTTTAGGACAACTATTCTGGTTGGTTGAGCTGGACTATCGTAATTCATGCAAACTGGAGGAGAATATCCTCCTTCAAGAGAGTTCAACTGAATAAAACTACCCTTGTCAACTTGTTTACCATTTTCAGCCCCAACCACAGCAACGTTACTACTTACTGGAGCTTTTGAAGGTTTCAGAACAGTTATACGGTTTATTTGTCCAGGAGGAGGAATAGACTGCAGCTTGTAACGTAGTTGAGAAAACACAGACTTTGGTTCTTGCAAACACATGAGAAATAATTCCTTGTCGGAACCCAAAACATCCGAAGCATCTTGGAACTGCTTAGATTGCCGAAGATTCTCATCCATCAACAATCTCTTTGCTTCTGCCATCTGCCGATACTTGGCAGCCTCAATAAACCTATCCCTTTGGTTGGGCTTCAGGGGCTTACTCCTTATTTCATTAACATCTGCATAACCATGAGTCTCTACACCATCAAGAATACAATTTTGTTGTTCCCAGTTACTCATAGATATTTCCGAATGACATCTTTGGTGACCTGAGAGGTATATTTGGTTCACTGAGCCAGATTGTGGGTCTCGAAGGTTATCTAGCCCCATCAACTTCGCAATTAAATTAGGTGAACTGTTCCCAGAGTTCTCTTCTTTGGAAATCTCTTGTGCAATAAGCATCTTCATGGGAATTCCATCAGATTTATGATTTTGGATGGTTCTCTTGCACTCAGATGCCATCTGCATGATTCATGAAGGATTAGAAACAAATTGCAGCATCAGGAGAGGACAACTAGATATAAAAGTTTTAAAGCCTACAATTGCGTTAGTTTTGAAATTATACCTCTCTCCCTTCTACTTGATCAACTGACGGAATCATATATAATAAATATGACCGACTCCTTCATACACTGGAACCTGTGAATGCCATTTTTCACTCAGAAATCTTGCTAACAACAAGCATGGAATATAATCGCAGAGAGTGCACCGAAAGAAGAAAAGGAAGTTCTATATTCAATAACAGAAGTTTCATTTAACACGAGCAAACGGGAAAGCACACTCCCATTTCCATCTTGAACAATTATTTGTGCAGTACACAACTAAAAGCAAATTACATGAGCACAGCAAAAGCACCCACCAGGAAAATATAATGCACCCAAAACACTAGACCATAACAGAAATAATACCACCAAATTGCTGCCTATCAGAAAAAGAGCCATTTTCCAGATACTCTAGTTTGAAAATACCACTATAGTTTCGAAAAGATTTACAATTCTTCCGAAGAACCAAGGACAACCTTTCCAACATTCTCTACCTTGAAAATGCAGCTTATTCTCGACTCCTAAAGGCATGTATCCAATGTAAAACACGTGAAGCGAAAAATTTGAAAAGCCATACAATTCTAGCACTGCAAGCAAATAAGACATCCATATTTTTGAACTGGTGATGATTTCCAAGCTCCCAAACACCAAAAATACTTGCATCCAAGTGCATAAGTACCTTTTTTACGACTTTATAGCATACTTGATGCAAAAGAAACTGAATTGAAGAATAAGCAGCGAAGCTGAGCATGATATTTCAAAAACGAATACTACAACTCCTCTCGAACTTTGTGAAATTGTCGAAGGGAAAAGGAGAAAGTGAACACAGAAGAAAAACAGAGACTTGTGATCCCAGCCCTGAGACCTAAAAAATCACTGTACAGCTACTGCAACTTAAACGCGCCAACGAACTCATCCTGAATTACACACATTCTGCAGATAAAATATCAATCTCAATGGAAAAAAAAATCGAAATGGCTACGGCTCGATTCTGATTACAGGCGAAGCAGAGAACGACATATTGATTATCAGGTGTGAAATCATGAGATGCACATGTTGGAATGAAGAAAGCACCATAAAACCAAAACAAAGCATAACTGAGAAACGGACAAAAAGAGAAGACTTTTATTTAAAAATCATTCTGTATAAAGCTGCTGCAACCACGGGGGATCAAGATAAAAGAGTGCGGAAACACTACAAAGATTCGATTCATTTTTACCACCATTAAAACAAAAAAGGCAGATCGTACGTTGTCAATCAAATGCATTCCATCTTAAAATTCAAAACTCAAGAGAATTGCAAGGATTCATGAAAGAAACGTTGCATCCGCAAGAGAACAAAAAGAAATCCATACCAGATTTGATTCATTCCACTAGTCGCTTTCTATAGCAGCAGACGCAAGAGCGAAATAGAAAACCACAGTAGAGGCTCAGAAGGTTTCAAAATCCACGAATAGCAACCCGTCAACGCCAGCTTCCTAGAATTTGACGCCACAGAAAAAAACAATGGAATGAAGTTTCCGATGACAATGCAGCCGGATTTCGCCGGCGGATAGCATGCCTTCGATCACCTATTGTACCGTAGTATCTGTTTTTAGTTCCGCATATGTATGGGCTCAACACCACATAAGAAGAAGAAGAAGAACAAGAACAAGAAGAAGACGCATCAATTGCACTATAGCAGCACAGAATGAAAACGACATATATTTGCAAGAAAGGTCCTCCATCTTTCAGTTATATCCAATTTCACCCCATTATTAACGTTAAATTACATAATTTCCCATCTTCTGCAGACTCTTCAAAGTTATTTTACATGACTTTTTTGAGTTAACTATACTTACACAATCATAGTAATGTGATTTTCATCATTACAATAAATACTTCTATTTTTTATTTATTTTAAAATTTGTATTTCTCCTTCTTTATCCATTCCTTATCATCCAAATGGGATCGATATCGATTTGTATATTATTATTTTGACTTATTCCTAAAAATAATAAATAAATTTATCTTTTTATTCATAGTTTTCTTAATTCACTAAAGAACATTAAAGTTCTATTACAATATATCGTTATGCATATTTGAAAAATACATTGTGTTATTAGAACAAAAATATCATTTACATTCTCTTTCTCAAACAGAACTTGTTATACTTGTATTTTATTTACTCTAATGAGAAAAAGAATGAAATATTTATTACTTCACATGGTAAGAAGAAGAAAAATGAAAATTGAAAAATATATTAGAACATCATCTTAGAAATTTTCATGTTTTTTGGTCATTTATTCCAAGGAATGCCACGTGGCATCCCAAAATGACTCGTTCAAACTGTGAACCGGTTCTCCAAGGCTCTTCCTATTCTTTTTACAGAGACAGTGGAATAGTTAAAGAGGTTTCGAGAAGGGAACCGGTGTTAGACCGGAACACATGTGTGTTGGTGTGGGATCATGTTATGGCCCTCACCCCATGTTCTTAACGGCTGCAATCAATTCCATGGCATTGATGAGCCCTCATCAGCAATGCCGCCTAATGATGCAGCAATATGGTGCCGGAAATCATTGATTTCAGACCATTTTTGCAGTTATTTCTTCCCCTACATCATCCAAAACAGATGAAATGAAGTCCAGTCCTGGCCAACACACACTTATTACTACTAGCAGTAGCAGTTCCTGCATCTGGTGAGCTCATCCAAGTCAGTGTTCCTATGCCCAAATGAGAGCAAGGATTTCAGAGCAAAGGGGATTACTGCATCATGTGCATGATGAGATCGCAGTTGTCTGCTACAGCTGCTAGGTTCGAAACGGTGCTGGTGACTGGTTCCCATCCAGAAGCCAAACAAAACCCACATCGCCAAGGATACAAAGTGTTTGAGATCTGATCTGCAACCCCAAAAGATTACATTTTTTGGGATGAATATCGATGGATATGTAGGCCAGTAATGGGATACCGGGACTAAGAGGGAGGACACCAAATATTATTAATGATAGCATCGAGATGTGGATGTGACAGACCCCAGAGCCTATCGGAAGGAGCTCCACACACACATGGTGTCTGATCTTTGTCTCCCTGCTTACCAGCTGAGGGTCTACACTGAGAAGAGTGAGAGCAGATTCATTTATGTTGGGGTTGAGAGGAAGGCGACCACATAGGGAAGAGGAGGAGTTACTGGAATGATCAGCTTTGAAAATGAGGGGGTTCTTATTCTTGTGAGGGAAGTGTGCTGACGCAATTCTATCATTAGTTCATGTTCTTGTTCATCATAATATCCCTCCTTCGCATCATTAGTCTGATTTTTACAATAACTCTTCATTATCCTTCATAAAACTAAAATATTGATTTTTTTGGGACACCTTAACTTAAACTTGAAAATGAGATGAAATGCGGGTTTATTAGAAGTGTGGCTATCTCACTTTAATTATGTGAGAAAAATGATCATACTTAATTAAAAATTAAAAAAATTACTTTTTGAATCAAAATATTTTATTCATTTTCATTTTATTATCGAATACTTAAATTTGTGTAAAATCCAATTCAAAAGTTTACCAATGAATTCATTTTATGGTATTATGTCCAAAAATTCATCGAAACTAACTAAACATTATATCATTCGTTCTTATTTCTTTTTTTTATTAAATAAATATATATATATTTTTCAAATAAATCATAAAAAAATTTAAAATTTGAAGTGAATTTTCACAATTGTAATATAATTTAAAATTTTTTATGATTTATTTGAAAAAAATATATAACTATTTAATCAAAAAAGAAATGAGAATGAATTGATACAATGTTTCCTATAAGTTTTTTGATGAAATACCATAAAATGAATTCATAGGTAAACTTTTTGATTGAATTCTACATAAATTAAAATGTTTGATTCTAAAATAAAAATGAACTAAACATTGTGACTTAAAAAATAATTTTACTTTTAAAATTTTTTTATTAAGTGTGTGATAGAAAATAGTAGGATGACCACATTTGTAAATGACCAATACATATACTGGTAACAAAATCAGGCCAAATGTGTTCCACAAGATCATCCTTCATCAGAGTTCATCATCGTCAGTGTCGCGTGTTTATTTTGTTAAAAACTCAAGAACGTATAGTTATTATTGCATCATTATACTGTATGGAAAGTGCATGCCTACCGGCTGCCATCACCGCCACCTTCTCAAGGTAGGGGTGGAATGGAAATTGGGAAAATTGCCTCAATAATTCCCAAAAACAATGTTTACATACCCATTATTTTAAAGATTATCAATATTTTAAAATCAAATAAAACACAGTCTACACTGTATATATAATATCAAAATTGGTAATTTTTTTACCCAATTTGATTTTAATATTATCAACGATCGTTTAGGGACCGTCGACGCCACCAACCACCGCAAACCCATGCCTGAGCGGCGACGTCGCTCGTGAAACAATAACATGCGGGTAAGCGACATTGTTGCGAAATTAATTTTATCAAATTATAAATTAAATATATTTGATCTTTAAATAATAAAGATCAATTATAACTAGTAATTAAATAGTAAAACTAAAAAAAATAAAATAAAAAGGATTGAAAATTAAATATAATTAATATGTTTAAAAATATTATTTAAAAAATAATTTTTAAAATTTTTTATAAAATTTATTTAAAACAATTGAATGGGGATGCACAACACAACACTAAGTTCAACCACACAAATTTAAAATCTGTTTAAAACACATTACGTTACTTTTTATATTTATTAAAAAAAGGGATGTGGGGCCCAACTGGGAGTGGCAGGCCGACAAGATAGACACCGGGACAAGAGTCCCCATGGAAATGGAATCTAAGGCATTCAATGCTTACCCAACATCCCTCCAATTGAGGCGTGACGCTGACACGTCACTGCATTCACATTATCCAATTTTAAATCAATTTACCCTTTTTTTATTGTAGAAATAAAATACACGCGATATGGTTTGGTTCCACCTAATGATTACTGCTTCATTTCTTACATGAAAAATACCCGAGCCGTCATTCCAAAACCAGAATCACAATAAAGAGGAAAAGCGACCAGACTTCACTTAAATAATGCTCACATTCCCCGCTGAATTTTAAGAATTTTTTAATGAAAAACTGATTTGATTTCAATGAAGGAATATTCTTGCTCCTGGAGTGATGCCTGATGGGTAAAGGGGATAGAATGTTTTTTTTTTCTAAATTAATTATCTTACATACTATACATCTCACTTTTTAATGCCAATAAAGTATGTTTGATTAATATAGAAATATATATTTTTATATAATATTTAATTAATCAAACTAGAAATGATATTAGATAAATTAAGAAAAAAGTGTAGTTTTAAATAAATTGGTATATCTAAAATTAAAAAAAGTCAATTTAAAAATATGAAATAAATATGATATAATTTATAATATTTTCTCTAAAAGTGAAGAAGAGTAATGCTAGCAAAGCCGCCAGTGTACGTACCTTTTTAATGCCAATAAACCGGAGCATCGTGATTCACAAACAGAGGGCAGTTCATCTACATGTGCCTGTCTAGGGGAAGCTTCTCCAAGTTAGAACACACATTGTTAACTGAGAAACGCACCTTTTTCATAAGACATGCTACTAGATGCTTCAGCATGAAGGAGATGTAAGTGGTGTTCCACTTCCATATGATACCGTATTGATAACGTTGTTATTTTCTGCCGGCATATACTTGGAATGTGGAGTTTAAGGAATGCCGATTTCCCAGGGCATCATCATATGTTGGTCATAGGATGTAGGCGAACTCGCCCGGTTCATTATTCAGTATGATCTTGTTCCAGATAGCTTCTCTCAGGCGAGGATGGTGCACAAAGTTTACTGTCATCATGCATATCCAAAGTCAGATAAGTTTACTGAGATGATGCATGCGTTCTACACGGATTGGTTTTCTTTTTTAAGTTTCTGCATCAAAATTCATTCAAATGGGCAGTAAGAGATAATCGCAAACATAGGAATATGTGAACAAAAAGCTTCTGTGTCACACACCTTTCACTTTGAATGGTTCATCTTCTTTGCAACTCTCGCGCTTCACCTAATTCTGATAACATGAGAACTGAAAATTATTTTCCAATTCACATTTTCTGTCCATAATCACCATGTTCTCCATCCCCAGAAGTCAAGGGACGGCTGACAGCTTGGCACAAAATTGTACAAAAGGATTCAACTCGGAAAGTCTCCAAACTCATTTGATGAACAATTTTACCTTCACTAACATGAAGAATATTGGAAGTTTTCCAAAGTTTAGGCCCTAAATGAGTATATCCATGGCTGACTCTCTTCCTAGATTTCTGAAATACGCATGCTAGAAGTATTCGGCACAGATGCACAAGAAGAGATCGACTCTCAAATTATAATGTGTTTAAACTGAATCGACATAATACCTGCCCCTTGGAGGCGAGTATTCTTCACCTCCTCAGGGATTATCGGAATTGGAGACCGGAAAATCTCATCTATTTCGCTTCCTCGCATCTTCTGAACAGCAGAACTTACACAATTACACAACACCCTAGAACCAGCATCCATCAGGACATACGACAGCCGTTTAAGCGTACCAGAGAGGCCCACCCTTTCAAGGGGGTCATCGGCATCCCGATCGTCATCTCCTTCTCCGAATTGGGTTCTCCACCTGAATTTTACTGGAGAATCGTCAGAGATTCATCTGGGAAAAAAAAAACATGAATTGCATGAGGTGAGAAGGCAATACATTTGGCGCCAAATCACATTTAATAAAACGATTATCTGAAGACTAATAAAACACGCTTACCGTTAAATAATCAGACCATTTGTTAGTTAATAAGAAGTTGGATGGTGATATGATACTGTCCACGTGGACACGATATGGTGGCCACGTGTCAGATACCTAGTGGTTGAATCAAGAGCAAGCACTCCCTGTAGGCGATAACCTCACTGCAACTCCAAGATTTCAAAAGAAGAAAAAAGAAGAATAAGAAGAAGAAGAAGAAACACCTAATCAATCCCCATTGATTTTCCACGCAATGCAACTCTTCTCCCTCAGTGCAGACATGGCATCTGCAGCAACATGTGGCTTCAAAATTGCGCCAACCATGGCCTCTGCTCCTTCCAACTCCAAGTTCACCATCATCTCCATGGCTACCCAGAAAACCAGGAATTTGAGGATGGCCGTCAGGGCGACCGAGGAGACTCCAGAAGAAACAGACTCTCCAGACACCGTGGAATCGCCGCCTGCGGGTAACGCGGCACCAATAGGCCCCCCAAAAGGCTCAAAGGTAAACTAACACACAGGAAGCATAACCTTCAAGATCCATGTATAAGAGCATAGTCTCAAGAGAACATACTGTGGTGTTTCAGGTCAGAATTCTAAGGAAAGATTCCTACTGGTACAACGGGGTTGGATCAGTTGTAGCAGTTGATCAGGTGAAGTAAAATGCTATCAAACTGAAAAGAAAAGCACTGTGAGTTTGTGTTCATGAGTGTGATTGTGTTGCTTCAGGATCCAAACACTCGATACCCAGTGGTGGTGAGGTTCAAGAAGGTAAACTATGCAAATGTGACATCAACCAACTTCGGTTTAGATGAAGTTGAACTGGTTCCAGCTCCATGAACTGAAACACTGTTTGTGTCAATGAATTTGTTGCCTGAAGCATGTGACTCATTGATCCACATTCATTCCATTTTGATTTTCAACACTTGATCCACATTCTCATCCAAATATACTAAATGTGACATATTTATTTTCTTTTTCCTCTAATATCATATGAATTATGACCATTTATTTGCTCAATTCTACTCATTTTGACACTATCTTTGTTGGATGTGTCAATAGAGAAACCCTGCATTTTCAATTTAAAGCACTAATAGATGACCTTGTGATATGACTTGTTTCACTAACATCACTTGATGTAGTAGTTATCTCCCACATCAATTTTTTCATTCTCATTGAATATTGAAATATTATCTTTATCCAGTTATCCTCATCAAACAATAACATTTTTTTGTCACCACTCCTGTCTGGGACCCACTCATTTTAATGATGGTAATAGGGAAAATGAATGTGAAAAGTTAGTGTGAAAAATAATCATCTTATATGTAAAATATTGATGTGTCGAGATGATTAATTTTAAAAAGTTGATATCTCTTAATCGGGTAGTATCATATATAAAATCATCAAATCATTTTTATTATTTATTCTATTTGACTTTGATATCATTTTTATCATTTTATTTTATTATGGTCATTTCATATTCATTAAATTTATGTTAAATTTATTTCAAATTTTATTTTTATATTGGTTTTTATTGGGAAGTGCCTAAAATACCCCCAATATTATAATAATACCGGGCCCGGCAAGAGGGCGGCCGCTTGACCGAAAAGGTAAAAAAAATATTAAAAAGAAAAAAGCACTGGAACTAAATAAAGAAGGCGGCGACAATGTACAAGATGGTTACCGGGGCACGGGGAATACACCTTGTCCGTTAGATAAATTAATAAAAATTGTAAGATTTGAAAGAAAAATTAGAAGAAAAGGTACAATGACCGTACTCTCCTCATCCCTTTCTGCCCTCCCGCCGGCGCGCGCGGCAGCTCTTCTTCGGCCTCCTCATCTGTACACTTTCTTCGGAACCCACCGACGAATCCTCAAAAAGACGCTTCGTACCCTCTTTCATCCTTCCATGGCCGTCGGCCGAGAAGGCCGCCGTGCTCGCTCATGCTCCCGCCGTGTAGCTTGTATATTCCTCGTTTGTTCCTGGTGGTCCGAAGCGGGCCGGATCTGTTCCCGTGACTCATACTAGAAGCGGAGAATGGTCTGTGCGGCATATCCTCCATGGGGTCTGAGCTGTACTCCATGGTGATGAAGGACGAGGCTTGTCCGTATCTCAGGCGGGGTGTCAGGGCGCCGGCGTTCCACCAACTGCTGTCAGAGGGGACGAAGTCGCCTTTGAAGTCCGAGTCACGGGCCGAGGACTCTTTCTGGCTATTGGCGTCACCGCAGGTCTCGTCGGTGTCGTTGTAGATGAGCTTCAGTGCTTGAACGACTTCTCCCATGAAGGGTCTGTGGGTGACCTCCGGATGGACGCACATGGATGCGATTGCGGCCACCTTCGCCATGTCATCGAAGTTGTAGGTTCCGCCCAACGACGGGTCTACCAGCTGCTCCAGCCCTTCCCGGTGGGTGAGCAGCGGCCGCGCCCAGGTCACCAGGTTCTCTTGCCCCGGAGGTTGAGACATGTCAACAGGCTTCCTCCCTGACAGCAACTCCAGAAGCACAACCCCATAGCTGTAGACATCACTCTTGACAAGCAAATGGCCAGTCATGGCATATTCAGGTGCAACATATCTGCAATCAACCAAGCAGTCTAAATCAACAGCCGAACATATGGAAAGATCAATTGCACAGGAACACTGTTGCAGTTGTCAAGAGGCAGGGAATTTGTGTGCATACCCGAAAGTTCCCATGACTCGAGTTGATATGTGATGGCTTCCTTCAGTTGCTTCCCTTGCCAAACCGAAATCTGAAACCTTTGGGGTGAAGTCATTTTCTAGCAAAACATTGCTAGATTTGAAGTCTCTGTGGATGACCCGAGGATTTGAGTCTTCATGAAGATATGCCAGTCCCCTGGCTGCACCTAGAGCAATCTTCAATCGTGCATCCCAGTCAAGGGGCCCCTTGCTCTTATCTGTGCCTAAAACAACGCAAGAATGAGTTCATCAAGGCTGTTCCAAATGACCCTCATTAATCATATAGTTGGATTAACATGGAGCTGATATGGGGTGGTGGTACCACTTTCACAAATTCAACATAAGACAAAAATATGACATGATTTTGAAAGAATGAGTAAAATACCATGCAGATGAGACTCAATGCTTCCATTTGGCACAAGCTCATAGACCAAGCAGCGGATATGCCCCTCAATGCAAATGCCAATTAATTTCACAAGATTGCGATGATGCAATCGGCTTAGCATCTCTATCTCAGCAATGAACTCTCGGTCACCATTTTGGTTGTCCCTTGTGAGAAGCTTAACAGCTACCTGTGATCCATTTTCCAGGATGCCATGATAAACACGACCAAATCCTCCTTCACCCAACACTTTTTTGGGGCTGAAATTTTCAGTGGCTTTCTCTAGCTCCAGAAGTGTAAATGTTTTCACACACAACACGGAGACAGGCATCGCTGAAGCAAGGGAGGCAGATGTTGAGCTTATCGGGCTACTTGATATCAGGGAACCAATTCCTGAAAAACAAAGAGCACAAAAATACGATTAATAATCTAGAATATGCAATCTCAGCTTCACGTGAGAACAAAGTGCATGCTCCTCCACATCCAATGCAAGCTCCCATCCTTATAACGTATGCTTCCTATATTAATTTGAGTGCCAGCTCCGCTTACACACTATAAGTAGGTCTGGAAACTCACCAGATCTTTTGTTCATAGATGGTGTGAATACAGGATCGACAGTGTTGGATGGTACACAAGACTTCTTACAGCTTAGAAGAACGGCAGCTGCAGCAATACAGGCCACTAAGACCACAAAGGCTGACAAGGAAATCAATAAGATGATTCGAAAGTTCATTTTCTGATTTCTCTTTGGTGGGTATGCAGTTATGGGATTTTGATGATATCCTGCACTTCCAACCGGACCCTCAGCAGGGAAAGCATTAGATAAAGCAGAGGGTAGCCCTGTGTGGGAATATCCAGTATTGACCATCAAAACTTCATAACAGCAGAAAGAAAACAAAAAAAATCCGGATTACCTGGATAAGAAATGTTCAATACATCGTATTCACCAAAGAGAGTCCTGTTCAAAGGCACCTTCCTATGCAAGAGTCTTTGATAAGTTAGGATAGCAGTGGTATTGTCAAACTTTTCCTCAAGAGGGACTAAATTGATATCCACAACACTTTTCCCCTGATCTTGTGCATCAGCGCTAGCACCAATTATGCTCACTTGGCTTTGCTTTAAATATGTTCCATCGGCAATCTCAATCTCTAGCTCCGTAACTTCTGGGAAAATAGCGAATATTGATACACCCAGCAGAAGTCTCACCTTCATTGGACATACACAAGCGCAAGGGGAACCAATTGGTGCTGAAGTTAGTGGCTCCACGCAGATTTGACTACAGCCTGCAAGTTGCGCTATTCAGATGTCAATATAGTCGAAAATCAAAGAGTTCACCTTAAAGATGAGTGGAAAATGGAGTGTCATGACAAAGACGCTACATAAATACCTGGAAGGAGTGAAAGAGAGAATTACCTGGAGTGGTTTCAGGGGAGGGTGAAACGGCAGGGCTTCTGATTCTGTGCCCATGATGATGGTGATGCCGATGTATGGGGTTACTAGCGTGACCAGATGTAGGAACTGCAACACGGGTTTGAATCAAACACTAACCCACTTGGAAGATGAGTTCAATCCAGTAGGCAACATTAGTACCTTTAGATAGAGGAGATGGAGCTGGAGCAGGTGACGAATGCTTAAAATGGTGCCTTCTTATGAAGAAATACCGATTAAATGCTGAGTTCATTGATTCTACGCTAACTGCAAACACTGATACGGCATCTTACAAATTACTAAGCGCTTCCAACTTATCAAAATGGGATGGCAAAACATGAATGAATTGCAGGTAACACAGCATGACATTAAGAAAAACAAAACAACAATAGCATTGATCTGATCGATACAGGATTCGCCTTCTCACACTAAGTGAACGAGCCATCAAGCGCATTCAAAAATAAGATCAAAGACAAACAAATCAAACGCAATACAAAAAACAACATTTTTAATACTATATCAAGCCCAAATTAAGCGAATACCATGTTCTGAAGAACCCTTCGGTATAAACGGTCGAGCTTTAGGCAAAGAAGACGGAGAAATGTAAATTGGTTTCTCGGGAGTTCCTGGAACAGAGAAAAGCAAATAAACTCCTGCAGGTATATCTAATGGGGAAGAGCGCTACTCCAACATACGGATTCGTATTCCCCACCAATTCAAAAAGCTTTTCAGAAACAGATGGTACCTATGCTACAGGGAAGCGGAGCGAGCAGTAGTAGAAGAAGAAAAACTAGCATTTTCCCCAATGCAGTTAAGAAACATGGCAAATCAAGCCGCAGCAGCAACACAATAGTTCACTTTCCAGATCCAACACACAATTTCCTCCATGCCAACGAGCTGCATTCTTCTCGCCCAAGAATATAAAAGCTGGCATATCGCTTCCCGCCCAATATTTCCCAGATATGTCAACAAATCAAGAGCAGCGACAAAACCCTAGCTGAAAAACGGCAATGCAGCTAACCGGAGCACGCAATGCAGAAACCCAGTAAGACAGCACGAGATCTGGGGCCAATTCTCGCGATGGGCGAGGAGAACCACAAGGCTACTGGCGCCGAATCTCGCGAAGCAACACAGCAGAAAGAGGAAGGGAAAAACTACTTTCGAGAGAGAGAATCAAAGAAAGGAATGCAAAAAAGAGTGAAGTGTGAGATGGAGAAAGGGTGGTGGGGGAAGGCATTAATGGCGACGGAGCCACCAAGCAGACTGTCATGCGGCATTTGGAGTGGGTCTCCTCACCGTCTAGTCAACCGCGTCCTTCTCACGCGCCCCCTCAAACACCCCCAGAACCCCAATCATTATTTTTTAAATATACACAGTTTTAAGATTATGTAAATAGAATTAATTTTAGATTGTAAAAATTTTATGTGGGATAATATAAGAATATATTATAAAATTTAATAAAATAAATATATATTGTATAATTTAATTTTATGATGTAAATATATTTTTAAAATAGATAAAAATACTATAATTTTTCTACTTAATTTTTTATTTAATTTCTAAAATATTGATGCAAGAAATTTAATAATTTCTGAAATTAATTACAAAATATGAATTTTTGATTTCATTACATAACATCTAAAAATTAGAATTTTTAAAAATTAAATAGAATCAATTCAATAAAGTCATAATAAAGAACAAACCCTAATTAAACGGATTTGATTCATAAATACTATTAAAATTTTAATATTTGAAAATTGTAATAAAATTAGTAGTTAACCTAATAAATTTATATGGCCAACTTATTAAATACATTTTTCCTGCCATAAAAAGAAGATACTGTTTTAAATTTCTTTTCAATTTAATAAAGATATTGATTTAATCGAGAAATTCTCTCTGATCAACGGCGGTTCCGGTCGATCTGACGTTGTTTAGAGCAATTCCCATAAATACTTTTTCCGGTTATTTTGAATTAATTGGACTCGGGTCGGGTGCATTCTAATCAAACTCTGACCTAATTTATGAAATAAAACCTCCGGCCACTAGGCCACTGCCATTCGATCGAACAACCACTCTGAAGTCAGCTTTTGGGGACAGGGGATCAGATTCTTTCTCATGCGTATGTGCTTACTTTTCCTTTGTTTCAATGGTGATCTTCATGAGTTGTTTTTTTGGTTAGTCGATCGTTTTCTGCATTGCGAGTGTGATGTTGTGCTTCCCGTTCACGAAGATGAAGATTTGTGAGAAGTGGGGTTTATATTTTTGTTTTCAGCTATGTTTTTGGTTTGAGTTACTTTTTTTATGCATGTATGTGCAGATAGTTGGTGCTTTTCTCCTGGTCATGATTTGTCGAAGCGTTGGACAATGGCTGCGAACTAGACGTAGTTTTTTGTCATCTTGTGTTGGCAGCTTTGACTGTCGAAAATGGAGAACATAGGAATTTCGGGCCGGATGAAGAGGAATGAGTTTGTAAGGATCATAGTTCAATGTTTGTATTCTTTGGGCTATAGTGATTCAGCTGCCTGTTTGGAATCAGAGGCGTGTATTCCATGCAAGTCAAGGGACTTTGAATTACTGGAAAAACACATCTTAAATGGGAATCTGGATAATTGCATCATGAGACTTGTGAATCTTAACGATTTGTCTGAAGAGTTAAGATCTTCTGCCGTATTCTTAGCTTCTGAGCAATTCTTGTTGGAATGCATGAAATATGGGAACACATTTCTGGCTTTAGAACTACTACGGAAGAAGGTTTGGGCTTTGAAGATTGGGAGAGAGAAAGTTCACAGGCTTGCGTATGAACTACTTTCAGTCAGGGATTTTGGACTTGGGTGTATAGATTACTGTGCAGTTGATGAGTTAAGAATCAAATTGATATCAAGTCTGGAAAAACTTTTGCCTCCACCAGCTACTTTACCCGAGAGAAGGCTGGAGTCTTTGCTTGAACTGGCAATATGTGGCCAAATTGATAGATGCAGGCACCACAGCTCAGCTGACAACATATCTCTGTATTGGGATCACCACTGCAACCGAGAGCATTTTCCTACAGAAACCATTCAGGTGATTCATAGACTTTTGTCGAGATTTTCTCTTCTGGGATATTTATCCTTACATATGTTGTGCTTCCTCCTTTAGCAGATTCTTAATGCTCATCAAGATGAAGTCTGGTTTGTACAGTTTTCTAACAGAGGAGAATTTTTAGCATCAGCATCAAAAGATTGTAGTGCCATTATATGGAAGGTGATGAGTTTTCTCTTCCTTTTAACATCTTTAAATCCTTCGTACAACATACCTCTTCCTGGATGGATTTGTTCATTTCCTGTTCACAGTTATGTCATAATTTCCTTTATATTTCTAACTGATGGCTGGAATCTGATCGATATATTTTCTGAAAATGTGAGGCGAGTGCAGGATTTAATCTTTCTCAGCATTATTATTCATTTTTGTTTCGTAGATGACAGTCTCTAAGTGCGTTTTCTCGGATTCAGGTGGATAATTTATTAGGTGTTGTTGTAGATTTTCTTCTTGTTTCTGGCTTCGTCTTTCTCACCTAGGAATGATCTGGCGATAGCAAATTGCAGCATATATGTCAATATGTTGCGTCTCATCCACACTCAGAATTGGTTCTTTCATCTTATCATTTCTGATTTTCCTCAAACATTAGGGTTTATACTAAGTTCCCTAAGGGTGATATCCGATTCCATGAGATCTTCGTTTCTTCAGAAAGTCTATGTCACTCAGCTTGTGAATGGTTGAAATGTAACAGTGTGATGAGGTTCTTTTTTAGAAGATGTAATAGCATGAAGGAAAAAGTGCCTATATTAGGAGTTCTTCCTCAAGACTTCATTCTACCTTGTACTACTTGCAAAAAAAATGTGGGGAGAGTAGGTAGGCAAATCTATTCACATAGTCCTGCTTCTCACCTTTTTGCCCCTTCTTTCCCCTTGTTCAGGAATTTAAACCCTGTTAAGAATGCTTCCTGGGGAAGTTGGAAACTTAAACCTCTTTTATGGCTTGAGTGACTCCAACTGCAAAACCAGGTGAGGCAGACAGACTTATCCAGTGGTTTGAGTAGTCTAATGAGAGTCAACTAGTTCGTATGTACATTTCTCTAAAAATGTGTCATCTGCACTAACTTCATTGATTTCCGGTTCAAAAATGATTGGTGTGCTTGCGTTTTTAACGGGGTCCAGTTTTGTCCTTGGGATATGCAAAGGCGAATCTCTATGTTGAATGTGTTTGAAGTCGTGCAACATAACTAGCATTTCAGTGGATGAGGTTATTTTAATCCTTTAGCATCATTCAGTATTAATGGTTTAGCATCATAAATCTATTTTAATTGTGTTAATAGTCGGAAGTTTCTTACTGTGCTTGCTATATTTTTGAGCAGGTGGAGGATGTTGATAGATTAACAGTGAAACACATGTTGTGTAGCCACAAAAATCCCATCTCATTTGTATCATGGAGTCCAGATGACACCATGTTGCTCACCTGCGGGTATATGGAAGTTCTCAAACTCTGGGATGTTGAAACAGGCTCTTGCAAGCACACATTTGGAGACAATAACTTCATTATCAGCTCTTGTGCCTGGTTTCCAGATTCCAGGCGTCTGGTATGCGGCAGTTCGGATCCTAAGAAGGGCATCTACATGTGGGATTGTGAAGGGAACGAGATCAAAGCATGGAGGGGGGTACGCATGCCAAAGGTTCTGGACCTCGCCGTGACACCTGATGGAGGAAATCTTGTCACTGTTTTCTCTGAAAAAGAAATAAGAATACTGAACACCTCCACGAACGCTGAACATGTTATATCAGAAGATCGCTCTATAACTTCCCTTTCAGTCTCTGGAGATAGCATGTACCTGCTGGTCAACCTTAACAGCCAAGAGATCCATGTATGGGATGTCGCTGGGACATGGACGAAACCACTGAAGTACGAGGGCCATAAGCAAAAGGATTATATCATACGATCTTGCTTTGGTGGCTACAACAGCATGTTCATTGCCAGTGGCAGCGAAGACAACCAGGTATTTCCTCATCCCTAGGCCATTGTATTAGGTGGACTAGGATGTCAGACAACCCAGTTTAGTTACTCTATTTTCATATACAGGTTTACATATGGAACCGAAAAAGTTCGATTCCCATAGAGATTTTGTCCGGCCATGAAAAGATGGTGAACTGTGTCAGCTGGAACCCAAGACGTCTGCAAATGTTGGCTTCAGCAAGCGATGACAAGACTATACGTGTGTGGGGACCCTCAAATAGAGGCACTCCTAGCAAATAAGAGCCGAGTGAGCGCCTTGTATTATTTGCCTTGTGGCTATTTGGTACATGCGTAAGCAATTGGCTTTTGAGTTTTGCATAGTGTTGTAATTGCATGGCTTGCACATTAGTCTGAACTGTGATGCCATTTGACACAAAATCTACGCTGATTTACTCAGTTTGCATTATTCAGTACAGCACTTGACTCTGTTGTTTTTACACACAACCATGGATTCATTGTGCAGTTCTCTTGTGTTTCCTGCAAGTAATGTTCCATTTTCTTGTCACTCTGCTCTCAATAGACATGAGAAGCTCTTCCAACTCTATACCGCCAAATAGAAAAAGAAATCAACAGACACATGAACCTGACACAACCTTTGTTTCCCATACCAGGGAAACATGTTTGCAGAGCTTTGCATCCCCAAAACTCAACATCACTTGTATAGGTAGAATGCCCCTCCTTCTACACCTTACTGAGAAGAGATCTGTGAGCCGATGCATTAGCAAGATATGACCAGAAGCACACTAAAGCAGCAGCAGCAGCACTGATGTCAAAACGGTTTGCCGGTAATAAACCATTCTCGCATCATTTGGGATTATGCTTCGTTGCTCGCCTAATCCGAAGCCGCTTCACTGATTTCAGAAACACCCTATAAAAGAGCATGATGACACGTTCAAGAGTTAGGAACACGAAGAGAAGGACTACCTAGTCTGAGTGTTGGATGCATAGCCATTGATATTGCATGTGTGATGTTACTGTTAGTGTGTGTGTGTGATTTCCACTTGGCTTGTGGGCTTGAAATATTGATTAAGTGAGGAAGAAGAGGGGCTTACTCCCATGGAACGTCACCAACAAGCATCCAGTCTCCTTCCTTGTCTTCGTAAGTTAATGAGAAGCATGGACCAGCCATTACATCCTTGCCATCCACATTGATTCCTGAATCAGAAGGTAACCAAACAAGTGGTCATCACCAGTCAGAGCAAAAAAAAAAAAGCCTGCTGAAGGAATTCAATATTCATCGAACTGTGGGAATAATCTCCTCATCTCAAACAAGTAATCCATCCATTTTGGTGGATCCATGGGGAAGAATCAACGAGATACAACAGAGTTGCTTACTGGTTGAACCAGCTCCACCTTCAGCAGCGGCTGTGAACATTTTATCCAGCGTGAGGGATAAATTCTGGTAGCAGGAGTGAGCATTCAAATCCACCTTTCTCCCAATTGGAATCCCATCCATGTTCACCTTCACAAAGAAGGACGTTTTGGGAGGCTTTTGATCCTTGGCGCCGACTGGGTTGCTGCTGAAATCGGAGTTCTGAACCATGGCAGATTCATCAGCTGCTGCTTGTTTCATTTGACTCCCCAAACAGTTGATTCTGTGTGTTCTGACTGGAGGCCATCCGATAACCTGCCTGCTACATGAACAAAGAAAGGTTCAACGTTACTTAACTCCACTCCTGATTAGCATTTGTGTATAAATCGCCACCAAAGTGGTGATTTTCCCAAGAACCAAGAAATCCCACAAAAAGAAAAGCACGAGAAAACAAATTACCGGACGGCGGCGCTGCGCGGGGGTGAGGATCGCTCGGGCTCGCTCTCGGCAGGCCTTTTGGTCCTCGAAAAAGAAGAAGAAGAGGATGAAGACGTCGATGAAGATGAGTCAATTGACATGGCCGTTCCCCAGAACAACGATCACGAATCCTGTGCGCAGCACCCAGACTCAATCCAAGGCCCAGCTCCAACCCAAACTCCTCATCCTCCTCATCTGGGTAGGAGGAGGAATCCTCAGAGGACACCACCGTATGATCATTCATGATCGACATGAAGGAAGGGAGGAACCCTCCTCCGGCAAGCGAGATAGAAATAGTGGATGACCGGACCGAAAGGGGAAAAAAAGGGAAAAGGCGGGATGGGATGGGGGGAAGCGGGCCCTTGTTGTCGGGTTTGTGCGGTTGCTGAATTGAAAGTTGCAAGGAAGGAGATGAGTGAAGGCGAGGGTCTTATGAAGGTGTCGGATTCCGGCCCCAGTTTGCCATGACTGTGGCGACATGAACTAATTGTCCTCTGTTCTTACCGTGTGACCACCTCCCGTCACTCTTGAAAATGAATGTCCTGTCCCCCTTCACCTCCCCCTCTCCACTTCTCCCAAATCCAATACTTGCTTTCTTACAAAATGCTAAAACTGTATTTAGTAAAATTTTTAAAATTTATTTTTATTTTTAGAATTAATAATAATTTTATTATATAATATTTTTAATTATAAAAATAATTTTATCAAAAATACTTTTAAAATTATATTATAAAAATTATTTTTAGAAAATTAATGATTTAATTATTTTTAATTTTTATTTCTACTTTTCAAAAATAATTTTGAAAATTAAAAAAATGTTTCAAAAATTTTCAAGAAGCTTAATATAATGTGACTCCCTTCTTGTGAAGTAATTTAGATTAATTTTTGTTATGATGATAACTTTATAAATTATTGAATTTTTAAATCTCCGTTTTAATAATTAAATATGATATTAGTTAAAAATTATATTATATATTTTTTATATTTTTCAAAAATTTAAATTTTCATAATATAGTTTTATATTATCCTAAAAAATAGTTTTATGATTTCAAAATTGATTATATTTACATAATTTCAATACTAATTTTATTTTTCTATAATCTGAAACACGATTTCAAATTATATAACATACCCCATGTGTGTTAAGAAATAAGAAAAAAATAAAGAAACACTTTATAAAATTTTGTAATTGAATTTATAATTAACTAAATACAATAGGAACTCTATTGTTGCTCTTCTTATTTTCTTTTACATTTTTAACACCGTTTTATGCCATATAATAATCAATTAAACAAAAATTATGATTGATAACACATTTATTGACAAAAAATGATTGAATAAGATTGACAGTTGGAGAAAATTATTTTTTGGAAAAAGAAATTTAATATTGTATTTTGAATCCAAGGATTTATTAATATAGAGATTGTGATCCATAACAAATTAGAAAATTATTTTAATAATTAATCAATAGTGTCAAATATTACTTCTCATCAAATCAATAATTTATGTATATTACTATCAAATGAGATTTAATTTTTTTTATCATTAAAAAAATTAATTATTTTTTAATCCGAAAAATCAAAATCAGAAGGGAGGGGCACGTGAGGCATCTCAACTGAACTGAGATATTTACGGTTGGTGAATAGTGAAAGGTAAAAAAGGAGGGGGCGGGGGCGGGGGCGGGGGGTAATTTGTATAATACATGTTCCTATCCATTAATACATTCTCCTCCTTCATGTCCCCATCCTACGCCCCCCTCCCGCCCTTATGTCCCCATCTTCCACCCCCAATTCCCACTCATACCACATTGGTATAATCTCTCGAAAATAGAAATATTTCTGAAAAATTAGAAATTACAAATCCGTAGTTTTATTTTAAATTTTTTTAGAATAAAATTATTTTTGAAACATTTATATAGAAATTATTTTTATTTCGAAATAATAATAATAATAATAATAATAGTAATAGGAGTATAGGGGGGTGGCGTAGGAGGGGGTTTCTTCTTTAAAGGGGGGGAGGAGCGAGTGGGACAAAAACAGGCTTTACGCGGAAGAGAAGACAAGCCGACAAGGAGTGGACCCCACGAGTGCTTACCGTGGGGAGCGGTTGATGTTGACTTGACGAATCAGCTTATGTGGTCCACCTGGACCGCCCGCATTTAGCTTCCACTGCACAGTGCACCCCAACCGACAGCTCATCACATTTCCCCCCTTTTTTTTTCCTCATGGAAATAATATAAATAATTAAAAAATACCATACATGTTTTAAATACTAAAACAACAGAATAAATTTAACTCATTGACTCCCAATCCACGCACAAAAAAAAAAAAAAGAGGGAAACGATTCATATTTTTAATATTTTTAATGAATATTTATTTGATTATTGGGTGTGTGCATTGAATGCAGTGTTTGAGAATTAGAGTTGCCTTTCACCCTCACTTTTGACTGTTCTTTCGGTGTTCAAGGAGGGGAAAGCAACCACAACGCTTGTTTTTTTATTATTTTTTGGAATTTTTGTATTTATATGGATAACTGCCTTTTTGTTCTTCTTTCCCCCAATTAAATTCATATATAAATAGTTATCATTGAAATAATTATTCATAATCTTTTATATACTTGATTATTTCAATTTTATTTTTCAATGTGAGATTGTTTGTTCTAATAATTATGTAATTGAATTTTTAGAATTTATCTTATTTTTTTCTTTCATCAGGTGCGTGTCCGATCCGCACGCATCAATAATACAATTCTGGTGGAGGGTGCAATGCGGCATTACTAAATTTAAGAATGAATTTAATTTGATTAAATAATAATTTTTTATTTGTTAAAATATTTGTAACATAATTAAATAGAATAGGTCAAACTAAATATACGATCAAATTTAAAAAATGAATTTAATAGGTTTTTTAAAATAGGGCAATCAAAAGGTAAATTCCATTTGAAATGACGTGTCACCGCAGTAAAAAAGGCGGCATGTGGATTGCTGGTCCACACCAAATCTGAGTGGACTTTAGGCACGTTGGAGCATCCGGTTAACTGAGTCGGAGGGGTGTGTGTTCAACTCCTGCACGGACGTTTTTACCCTTCTATTCCCTTTTTTTTTGGTGTAGTAAAATTACGAAAAGAATAAATATAGCATCAGCATGCAAAATTATGACGTCATCAACCGAGCTTCAGGCTGGTGACCTCTTAAAATAACCTGCTGCTCCGAGCCGTGGCATAATTGGGGTGTATTATAAAATTGACGTGTTTTTAGTGTGTAATAAAAATGATCATTGTAAAATTTTGATGTTAGTATATAATAAATAAAATTTGAATGATCATTTTTTTAAATGATATTTAATTGGAAGGTTACCAGCTTTCCCTAACAGAGCCTGTGGCTGCTGCAACTGCCTTAGAACATGAAATCCAAAGATCCGGGCGGCGGTTTTTAGCGGGCCCAAACAGATGATGAGGGAAACCGGGCGGCGGAGACCGGTGGCCTGAGATGGCTATGGAGTTCCGAGCATTGGTTTGTTCCAAATGGAAATATTGAGCCCATCAATCCAATGGAGATTTTCATTTTAATTGGACTGGGCCGTTTTCCTGGGCCAAGCAGTGACATGAAAAAACCCTAGCAGTGTGGCGGCGTATAAACCCTAGAAAAGCTTTCGATTCTTTGTTCAGATTCGGAGGACGTAGAGATGTCGAAGCGAGGTGAATTAGCGTTTTCTCGTGCCTTGCTATCTGCGTTTTCGTATGATCACGGTGATTATGTATTCTTTGTTTTACTACAGGTCGCGGAGGAACGGCCGGAAACAAGTTCCGCATGTCGCTTGGTCTGCCAGTGGCGGCCACGGTGAACTGCGCCGATAACACCGGTGCCAAGAATCTGTATATTATATCGGTGAAGGGAATCAAGGGACGGCTCAACAGGCTTCCTTCCGCCTGCGTCGGCGATATGGTAATGGCCACCGTCAAGAAGGGGAAGCCCGATCTCCGCAAGAAGGTGATGCCAGCTGTCATCGTCCGGCAGCGCAAGCCTTTTCGCCGAAAGGATGGTGTTTTCATGTACTTCGAAGGCAAGTCTTTCAGTTTCTTAGCGTTTTTTCTGCTGAGTTGTTTGAAACTGCATTTGGTTCTTATGACGTATTTTCACTGTGCCCAATAGTCATTTGTTATTTCTCGTACAAATGTACCTACTTGCCAATTTATTAGTTTTACTGGATTGGAAAGATCACGCCTTTAAGGGTTATACCCTTGAATCGTTGTTGTTATTTCTTGGTGATCGTAACCCCCCTTATAATTTGTCTGAATCTTCAGATAATGCGGGCGTGATAGTGAATCCAAAAGGGGAAATGAAAGGTTAGCAATCTTATGTCATCTCCATGCTTTGGCCACAAATGGTTTGTTCATAACCATGTTTTACGGTTTTGGCGGTTTTGGTTTTCCAGGCTCTGCCATTACTGGCCCCATTGGAAAGGAGTGTGCTGATCTTTGGCCCAGGATTGCAAGTGCTGCCAACGCTATTGTCTGAGAGCGGAATCTAGTAAATTTGACTCTACGTTGCTTCACTGAGATTATTTCGATCACTCATGTCGAGGATTTCATGTTGCGTCCTTTCTTTCACTGATGTGCTGTTATCGAATATTGGCCTTCGTTTGGTTGCAACCATTTCAGATTGCAGTATATTTTGGATTCAAATTTGATATTCTTTCAACGAAATTCAGGTTCCCGACAGAAAATAGTCTACTTTTCCCTTTGATAATTAGATTCCCCCATCTGATATCTCTTGCGGTGAGATCTGGGTGGTGGCTTTACCCATCCCATGGAAGAATCCCCTGCGTTCGGTCTTTATTAATAGGTGCTTTATTATGGATATGTTCTGTTCTAATTCTCTGCCCACGAAGGAGAATATATTCCATTCTTGATTCATTCTGTTTTTACTTAAAAGCACTCTGTAGCAGCAGGGATTCCATGTCGAGCTTGTGCTATTGCAGCCCCTAAAATATACCAAAAATTAATAATTTTTAAACTTGAGCTTGATTTTCCTTCAATTTCTGTTGAGAATCTAAGATACTTGGGTTAAATGGTGAGAAAGCAAAAAGAAGCAGGCTACTGTTAGTGTTCCTGCAATTATTTGGTTATTATTGCACGAGGAAAATGTCGCATATTAGTTGAATGATTGGCTGAATAATGTGATATCATTGCCTTAATTACTTGACTTTGTTCCTCAATGATGGTTGCTGTAGAAATTGATCACCAAACTGCTCACACCCCCCTGGCCCCCTGATAAACCATTTCTCCTCTATAAATCCATTACTGCCAATTCTTGCTTCCATGCACAGCAATGGCTTCCAAGCTCGCCGTACTGATCACCTTCTTTCTGGCTGCTGCTCTCGCCATTTCCTTACAGGTCAACGCTAGGGACCTCCCCGAGCCCTCCATCTCCCTGGATGCATGTCAGTTAGTTCCTCTTTACTGTTTCTACGTGTCTTTTGCAATGTGATTCACATGGGAGGCTTGTTCTGTCTTTCTACCAGCCAAGGCAGGTGAAGGCTCCCAGGAGGGAGCGATCAGGGAAGCTGATCCAACAGTGGATCCACCAAGGCAACTGCGTTATGGATTCTTCCAAGGTGGAAGCAGAGAGTCTTACCCATGGATCAATGCCCATCAAAACCATGGAGAGCTCCCAGGTTTCCAACCGGAATGGGTTTCCCAAAAAGGTGGCTTTTTTGACCAGGATGTGAAGGAGGAGCGTTCATGGCTCAGAAATCAGCACTACAGACCTGCGGAACAGACGCCATGGAAGTACTTGGATCACAGTGAGGGGAAGCGCAACACATTCTCTGGCTTCACTGCAAACCCAGAACTCGCTGGGATCCCAGAGTTCCCTCAGCGTGGAGATGCCAAATACTTCCATTTCGCGCAACCTCAGACCAAGCCGCAGAACTAGACACACAGAGCAGCTTAATTAAACACCGTATTATGATGATAATTAAGAGGATTAGCGTGGAAACAGCAAACTTCCAATTCGAGTATTCAATAAGGTTCAGCCCCTTCGTGGGGTCCACCAAATGTAGTATTTTCTTTTTAAAAAATGCTGAAATTCCTGGCCCAGAATTTATTGAATTTTTATATTAGGATTTGATTTGATTTATTTATTTATTTTCTTTAAAAAAAGCAAAATACCGCAAAAAAACCCCAGGCCTAATACGGTTCACAAATAATATATGTGTATATATCGTCGATATATACATATTATTGCGAATAAAGTATTGGTAGAGGTTGATTCAGAACGGCAGCTTCAGCGAACGCAAAAAAGCGGCAAGGTTGATGTTCTGTTCCTTTGACTCCTCGTGTGGTGGCGCCGCCGTCACCCCGGACCTTAATTCCGCCGCCGGTGATTAATCTTCGAAGTTCGTGTTCCTGAGTTTCCGTTGCGTCGGCGTTGGCTCTGTTCATCGAAGGAGAACTGTTTCATCGATTGTTGCTTTGATTCCTTTTTTATTTCTTGGTGAGGGATTATGATTTCGTTTCGATTCTTTTTTTTATGATTTTTTGTACTCTGATGCATTAGCTCTGCCTTGTGAAATTTTATGCGTGATGATGGTTGTTTTGGTGTAGTTTATGGTCCATCCGTGTATTTTGATCGTAAGTATTTGTTTTTTGAAGATTTTATTTTATGAATTTGGGGAATCGATGGTTTTTGTCCGTTATTTCGCATGAACTGCTGAAGACCACTTGATGGAAATTTCCGATGAGGTCTGAATTCATCATGTACGCCGTCTTGCTTGAGGAAATTATTTATCATCTTTTCCATTTCGTAGTTCTCATTTTTTCAAAGCTAGGTCACCCGATTTCTACTGTTCTGTATATTAAATTTATTGTGGTTTCATGATTCCAAGGGGATTCTATGCTTTTGTGTACAGCTTTGATGGGAAACTAACTTTTAATGCTGATATGTTGATAAGCGTAGGCTTTGGTTAGTGCTCTGCTTATGAATCTTACTGTAATGCTATATCCTTTATCCAGTGGTTGCTACTTTTTAGCACTTTCATCAAGAATGGGAACGAGGCCAGCTTTGTCTATTCAAGGATCAGGTGGTAGTCAAATGAGTAACTACCGGCCCTCTGGAGGTTTGCCGTTTTCCGCGGCCGTTATTCAGGATAGAGAAGAAAAGTATCCCAGTTTGTCATGTCCTGAGCAAGCCTCTGTGAAGACTCTTGTCTCGAAACAATCCCTAGGGTTCCCTTCGCCGTTGTCTTCAAATACTGCAGTTCCCAGAGTTATGGTGCTTCCGTCCACAGGTCATTCTAATGATCTTCGTCCTTTGCCCATCCAGAAGAAGGAAAGGCATCCATGGGAACCCCCTTTAATTATTCAGTCAGCAAATAATGGATCTTCAACTGTATTGCCTCATTCTTTTGGCTCCGGAGTTTTTCATTCAATGGCATCCAGTGGCCATCACAAACACAATAATGATTCATGGAGTACAGATGTGCTCTCTGATTTTCCCGTTTTACCAAACCAAAATGATGGATTTGGATGTAGTAACGGTGGTGGCGTAGCACTTCCTGATGATTTCAGTAAGCAAAATGATTGGCAGCAGTGGGCCAATGAACTCTTCACTGACACCGATACTGATGCTTTGACGTCAACATGGCGTGATCTTCTTTCAGAGGCAGAGGTCACAGATGAAGGGTCACTGGTAGAGTTATTCTCTCTACCTGATGGCTATGTGTATCAACAGCAATAAGATCATTTTTGGTTTCTCTACTTTGATATTGCAGCTTTTGGGTTCAACATCTTCACGGCCCTCAAGTTTCTATGCGCAGCCAGAAATGCCACAACTCCCATCTGTACCTACGGAAAGTTACAGTTCCTCTGGTCCATCATCTTCCACATATTCTGCGCCGACAAAACAGCGGATACGATGGACACCTGAACTTCATGAGGCTTTTGTGGATGCTGTTAACAAACTTGGTGGAAGCGAAAGTGAGTCACTGTCCTTTTTTTATTATTTCTTATTTATTCAATTTGAAGTTCTTGTGTTTTTGTTTTTTTATTTAGTCTTGTTTGCATACAGAAGCAACTCCGAAGTGCGTCCTGAAGCTAATGAATGTTGATGGCTTAACAATCTATCATGTCAAAAGTCATCTACAGGTTTGCGATGTAGAACAATTTTCTTGGCTTTCATCTAGTGTGATCTGCACTTGCGCTTATTCTTTAACATATTTGGAATCATAGAAGTACCGCACTGCCAGATACAAACCAGAAGTAACGGAAAGCACAGGGCAAGTTCATCAAGGTATTTTCTACATTTCTTGGTTTGAGTTTTTCTTTTACAGAAACAGGAAGTCACAGCTAATATCACTTTCTTTGCTTGCATGGCCTATTAAAATTGCTTTTTAGTATCCTAAAAGTTTATCCCTCTCATTCCATTTATTCCTGGTGGTTTGCGAAATATCCTTCCTCTCCTTTGGTTCCGTAGTTTGCATCAGTTATTTTACTCTAATTGAATTTGGAGGACCTTTTCCTTTTAAATTATGGGTGTACACTCCTATTTCCGGGTTCTGAAATTTTTGTGTTTCGCCTGTGTTAAGGAAAGTGCTGCATGAAATTTTCTTTTGCAGATTCCTCAGAGAGGAAAACACCCTCACTTGAAGAATTTGCATCTCTGGACCTGAAAACGTGAGTGAATACTCCAAGTTTTATTACCTCATCCATCAATGACTGTATTAATCCTATATTTGAAGAACTGTCTAGGAAAGCCTGAGTGTGCACAGCTGATTGTGTCTACTTCCCAAAATTCCCTTCAGCACTAACATCACTAGATCTATCATTGATGACCTTCAAATGTAGCTTTGACCTCCAATTTTATATGAAATGCAAGGGAACTCTGTACGACCATTTATATGTTCTCTTGATCAGATTTGTTTGATTTTATAACAGTGGGTTAGAAATCACTGAAGCCCTGAGGATGCAGATGGAAGTCCAAAAGAGGCTTCATGAACAGCTTGAGGTTCGTTTGCGTTTTGTGGTGCTCACCCAAGATGAACGCACTTCGCCTAATTCGATTTTGTCTCCGCAGATTCAAAGGAACTTGCAACTTCAAATCGAAGAACAGGGCAGGTATCTTCAGATGATGTTTGAGAAGCAGTGCAAGGCAGGTGCCAACTTCACCAAGGGAGAAGACGAACAAAGTTCCATGGATCATGAAATTTCGGATGCAACAGAATTCAAAAGTAAGACGGAAGCTGAGGAACATGGTGGAGCAGGAGGAAGTTTTCAGATTTCAAGAGAAAAACGAAAGGAATCTGATGGAAAACTCGAATTCTCGCCGTCAAAACGTAAAGCCTAAATAGCATTAAACAGGTATGATCGCCATAGTTACAGCCATGATAAAGAGTAACCTGGAGCCCTTTTTTCTTCTCATTTTCTGAAGTACTTTCCCTCACCCTCTGGATTACAACCATCATAGTTTGTACAGTTATTTAATCATGAATAGCATCGGTACCCCATGATTAACTCTTGTACGTTAGCTGCCTTTTCCTATGTTCTATTGTTTCAGTACCCTTCTAATTAACGACAGAGGAGTGATTAACCATAGGAGCACCAACATCGGTATAAGTGAGGTAAAAGTGATCAGCGTGTGCTTCTTATATATTATATAGATATGTCAAAGGAGCAGACATGGGGATGATCACACCCATGAGCACATAATGCTAAGGGATCCTTCCTTTAAGCCATAGCTTCCTCAGTCTGCTCCTCGTTTTCACCAGAGAGATCCTCCAGTGACTTCCCCTTTGGTTCAGGGACCAAGAGAGTTAACACCATTCCCAGAAGATTGATAGCACCCAAAACAATCAGTGAGTTCTTGACCCCAATCCCAGGGGGATAACCAGCATCAGTCTTAGTGGGATCCCTATCTTGAGCCAGATACAGGAACCCAAAGGCACCGATGATGGCTCCCAGCTTCCCCGAGGCTGCTGATATCCCATGGCAAGTCGAACGCAGCCTGGCGGGGAAGATCTCAGCAGGTACAACGAATGTGGTTGCATTTGGTCCAAAGTTGGCGAAGAAAAACGTCAGAGAGTATGTCACTACAAACCCGATTCTGTTCTCCGGTAGCGTCCAGTGATGGTATGCAAATGCTAGGACAAACATGAACGCCGTCATGAAGAAGAATCCCACCATCTGAATGGCAAACCTTCCGATGACATCAATCAGGGCAACTGTGAACCAGTATCCAGGGACAGTGCTGCATATGGCAATCAAGCTTTGAGCTCTGGCAATTGTGTACACTTCTCCGATCGCATTCATCGTTTTCGCCGGCGGGATCCATCCCACGGCAGTGAATATATCCTTCTGGAAGAGATTCTGACTGTAGAATGCAATGTCCAGCAACAGCCATGTGCTTGTGGTTCCAAGTAAGTGCAATCCATGGCGCCTTGCAAATTCCTTAGAGAACAGGCCATAGCTTTTCTCCTCCTGAACAACCTTTGTTTCCATTTGTATCTCTGTCTGCAGAACTTTAGACATCTCTGCTGCAGCCCGTTTCGCATCCTTTGCAACGAGGGCGGTGTAGCGAGCAGTCTCCGGCATCTTCAGCCTCCAGTAGAAGGTAAGCAACGCAGGGAGAGCACCAGCCATCAGAATGATCCTCCAAACGTAGTCTGCCTCTGGAACTGTTGATCCATCAGGATCATCCTCATAAGCAGGAGCCTTGAACCTGGCTTCAAATGCAGCTGAAATGCTCATAGCAAAAACCCCACCAGCCATGATCCCAAATCCCTGCATTGCAAACACTGCTGCTATAAAAGCCCCTCGAGTCTTCTTGTTAGCATACTCAG
Source organism: Utricularia gibba (assembly GCA_002189035.1). Taxonomy (NCBI): domain Eukaryota; kingdom Viridiplantae; phylum Streptophyta; class Magnoliopsida; order Lamiales; family Lentibulariaceae; genus Utricularia; species Utricularia gibba. The sequence goes on along the minus strand of NEEC01000013.1, from coordinate 1,357,729 downwards.
ACATGATTGTCGCAGAAAGAGGATAATCACCACCTATGCCAAAACCAAGCCAGAATCTGAAGAAAGCAAGAGTTGCCATTACAGACTTGGCATCATGTCCAAACGACAGCCCTGAAGCAATGGAACAAATGCACATCAACATCAGGGTTGCACCATAAACTGACTTTCTTCCCAGTTTATCCCCCAACCAGCCGAAGAACAGTTGCCCTGCTAAAGTTCCACAGAGTGCTACTCCATTGATGGTGGCTGAGACGTTTGGTGGGAGGCTGCCGGGCTTAGGAGAACCCGAAACGTGATAATATATCCGACCCAACATTTTTGTGACGAGGGAGATGCAGAAGAGATCATATGCATCTGTGAAGAATCCCATCCCTGAAATCACGACTGCTGTGAAATGGTACCATTGGGTCTTCGCTACGTCGAGGGCGTTGAGCACCCTCAAATTTTCCGCCGGCATTTTGTCTGGTTCTCTCAGTCTGCGATGAAATTGATCGAGAAAGGTGGGATCTTGCAACCTAAGAAATAGACAATGGCAGTGATCAAAGAGGAAGATATGGCAACAACTCACTCACACACGACGACAAAATCAGTAAAAAAGAAAACCCATATCAGCACAAGGCCCACGTCCTCATTCATGCACAAGATCAGAACTTTCACTCTGGAACGAAAACAAAACCAAAGAGAAAGCGCACCCGTCAACCTGGTAATCTGCTCAACCGGCGTTGTGGAAGAGGAGAAGCTTTCGAGATGAAACAAGAAGCGGCGGGTGAGGGCGTTATTTATTCAAGCAGCGAGACGAATCTTCCTCCGGAATATACCTTCACTGCGAAACGGTTCTTCCAGTCACAGGCTTACACATTTCGATCAACCCTTCATTGCAACACAGATCACGAGATGGGTCTCAACTCTACACCAACCCAACACCTGTAGTCTCACATTTACACGCGATTATACATAAGGGGAAAAAAAGGCATATACACGATGAGAATGTGTTGATTCACAAAGCCATGTACATTATAATGTCTGAAAGCTTACACCTTTCGATCGGCATAAAGTGAATTTGCCTCCAGTATCCAGTGGATCAACCCTAGATTTATTTAATATGAATATACGAATCATACGTTTACGAGAAATTAAACAAATGAGTACAACGGACCAACATAAGTTCATAATCCGATGCATGGAGTTCAAAGAGGATTTAACAATTTTTTAATATATTTAAATTTATTTATTAAATATTTCAAATTTAAATAAATAAATTATATTTTATCTTAAATCATATAATTTATTTCGATTTTGTACTTATTTTTTAGTAAAGCTTATAAAGCATTGAGTTTTCGGTTCCATCCCTAAACGGGGTTTAAAAACACTCACGTAGCGCACCAGATGTAGAATTTTACAAATGAAGAGGGGTCGAAATGAAATTAAGGCAATATGTTAGTCTAAAGTGTAATATCAATATGTGTAAGAAATCTGTTTCAAAATTAGGGCACTACAAATCACGAAGAAGAACGGGAAGGGTCGGTGAATTTTCGAATCCAGGATCACAGGCAAGGTAATCGCTTATTGTTTTGCAATGCTTTCGAATGGTGAAGAGTTGGATATCTGCTGTTTTATGTGGAAGTTTTCGTTGTAAAGAAAATGGACAGATCAAATCTGGGATTTTATGTGTATGAACTGCAGTGACAATTTATGTGATAAAGTGACTCGAATATTCTGGGTTAATGTGAATGAACAAGGAGGGTCGCAGAATGATGGTGTTCATTCTTTCTTTCGTTTTTGTCAGAGTATATGCTCGGTAATTCTAGTTTGTATCGTAATTGGAGAGTTTGGTGTAATTTTTGGTCGGAATACCATGAACTAATGTAATATTCATAAAGGGGATATGACAGGATTTGTGTTCGTTTCTCTATGAGAACTTTTTTTTCGCTCCGGTGTGGCCCTTTTATTGAAATTATACAAAAAAAATGTTCTCTTTCGGATGAGTGTAATAACTCTTTACTGCCTGAGATGACTTTCGGTTATTTTTTGGCCAGAGTATCTTTTCCATTTCATACGGGATCAAAAGTGAACGCAATCTCAAAAGTTTCGATTCGGAGTGATTTGTTTCTTGCACAACATGCCTGGGCAAAAGATTGAAACTGGGCACCAAGATGTTGTTCATGATGTGCAAATGGACTATTATGGTAAACGCGTGGCGACAGCGTCTTCAGACAACACGATTAAGATAATTGGAGTCAGCAGCTCAAGCTCTCAGCCTCTAGCAACTTTGGTTGGTCATCAAGGACCAGTTTGGCAAGTTGCATGGGCGCATCCAAAGTTTGGTTCCCTTCTCGCCTCATGTTCATATGATGGAAAGGTTATCATATGGAAGGAAGGAAATCAGAATGAGTGGGTACAGGCTTACGTATTTGAGGAACATAAAGCGTCAGTCAATTCTATTTGCTGGGCTCCTCATGAGATTGGCCTTACCCTTGCCTGTGGATCTTCGGATGGGAACATCTCGGTGTTAACTTCTAGGTCTGATGGCGGATGGGACAAATCGAGAATCGAACAGGCTCATCCAATTGGTGTTACTTCAGTCTCATGGGCGCCTTCTACCGCCCCTGGTGCTCTTGTGGGTTCTGGTCTGCTAGACCCTGTGCAGAAGTTATCTTCTGGTGGCTGTGATAACACTGTAAAAGTTTGGAAGTTTGAGAATGGAGCTTGGAGGATGGATTGCTTCCCCGCCCTTAATATGCATACCGATTGGGTTCGCGATGTAGCTTGGGCGCCAAACTTGGGGCTTCCAAAATCTACCATCGCGAGTTGCTCACAAGATGGTAAAGTCATAATCTGGACAGCACTCAAGGAAGCAGATCAGTGGAATGGTAAAGTCTTAGCCGACTTCGGGGTTCCTGTTTGGCGGGTTTCATGGTCACTTACCGGAAACATACTTGCTGTGGCGGATGGAAAAAACACTGTGACATTATGGAAAGAGGCAGTTGATGGAGAATGGCAACAGGTAACCACGGTTGACCCTTGAAAAGACTGTTATCATCTTTTATGGATCTTCTGCAGTCGAGAATCTTGTGTTATTTTGTGATATTTCAAGGACACAAGCATACCCCATTCTCTTCATCTAGTGTTGGTTGTTGTTGCAGATCATTTTTATAGTGTTCACATTTCTAAATCGTGGCTCTGGCTTATTACTCCCACCTATGCTTTTCTGCCTGTCTCCAAGTATCATTTCACACAGCCCAGATTCGGCCGACATTCGTATTTGAATCAATCAGGCCACTGGTTTGCTATGGGAACTCGAAATAACATCAAAGGCTGTGGCATTGCTTAGTATCTTTAAAGAGAGAGGCCGGAATCCTCATCCTCTTCAAGGGTTCCGGTGTAAACAATATACAGAGACCATATCAGTCCAAACACACCGACGAGGATCCACACCAGCAAGTTGTTGCTCAGCCCAAATGGCAGCCCTGTGCCCTCCGTGCTCAGCCGTTCATCCACCAGCGCCACCGCGGTGGGACTCGATGTGGCAACCACAGCTGCAGCAGCAAGCAACGGCACTGTCATGTCGAGCTTCCCTCGGCGTTCCGGTGCCTGTCTCCTCATACAGCATGAGAATTTGCCATTCCGGGTCGATACCGCCGGCATCCCTGTCATCGACAATGAATGAGTTTTGAGTTAAAACCAGCCATAAACTCATTGCGCCTTCGAGTTGATCTTACCAAGCACCGGCGAACTGGGCAGGACGGCTGCGCGTGCGATGAACGCGGCGGCGATGGTGGCCATGAGGTGAGATATCTCGCCCGGCTTGGGATACGGCTGTTGTCTGGTGTAAAGATGTTTATTTAGAACGAAGCACTGGATGTCCTGTCATCCGCAGAGACCCAACCAGATCCTGCCACGTGGGGGGAACAAGATAAAGTTTGTTTGTTTTTCTTACATTAATCGTGTCCATCTGTACTCCACAACACTTGTTTTTAAATTTAAGTGCTGTGTACATTTTCAAAATATATTGTTGAAAAATAAAAATAAAATGTAAATTAAGAATAATAATTAAAATGAAAAAATTTAAAAATTGATTGTAAATTAAAAGTATTTTATAATAATATATAAATAACAATTCACACAATACATTTAGTATTCCAATCCTGAAATCCTATATATTACAAGGAAACAGAAAAAAAAGTTGAGCCCTTGATGATGTGTCCATCCACAGTGCTTGTCTTTTTATTGCTTTTCAAAAAAACATTAGCAAACTATTTAATGTTTATAGAAAACCCTCTAAAACATTAGAAATATTTAAACCCTATAAATAAAAAGTTGAGAAGAAATTTGAAGAAATGAATTTGAAATAAAAAAGAAAAAAGGGATGATTGAAAAAAACTATCAAAATAAGAATGAAGGACTAAGAATAAATATAAATTAGTTCATTTTGGAATAATATGTTACTTTTTAGAATGAAAATGTTTTAAAAAAATGAAAACTAAGTGCGTATGCAGTGCAGGATTATTAATTTTTCATCTAAATAATGAAAAATACAAATTATAATATGTACCAAACATACACTAAGTTTATAATTTAAATTACATTCTAAATTTGAAATGAACACTGGCTAAGTTTTGATATTTTATAGACATGGATGTGAAGTGTGATAAATACAGAGAATAACACAATCTATCAGAATTACTTGGGAGACTCTTCTCAACTGGGAACTTGGACTGTGGAGCTCGCTTCTTGCCCTTCTCTTGATCAACTCTTTGCTTGGGTGTAACCTACCAAGCAGTTGCAATTCTTCTTCTTCTTCTTCTTCTTCTTCTGCTTCTTCTTCTTCTTCCTCTAGCTCTTGTGATTTAATGGCAGATTAGCAGTCGAAGCTCTGAGGATCAAACCCCTTTAGTCACTCTGTTTCCTTTAGAGAGGCATATGCGGGTAGAACCATCGCGTTCCTGGTTAATCCATTTCATGTGCAGGGCACACAGAATAAGCTGGAAAGGGTGATGAAACCCTCCTAATCTTTCTTACATTCGAAGTAAGAGAAAGTGAACGTTTGTGGTTTTGTCTTTACAGTTGCGCGTGTATAGCATTACTACAATCAATCTTTCAGGCACACAAATTAGCTCAAACAGCTTGAATTTCTCAACTGCAGCTGGACACTCATCGGAATCACCTCATTCATGTCATGTTTCCACCACATTTTGTTACAATACCTGCTTTGTTCAGGTAAAATGTGAAATCTTTCTACCCGGGAAGGGTGTGTCTTACTCGTAAAAATCGAACCTTTCGTTGAATATATGACTGGAGAAGTAGTGATTTCTTGTTTTTTTTTGAAGATGGTGCTCCTTACATCTTTTGCTTCTGCGTCCACTTTGATATCCATTATTTGGTAAGGGTCTCTGCTGCTGTCCAAGACCACATTTATCTGATAAAGTCGGTATGAATTTCAAGATCAAATCTTGCAATTTTAATATCTTACAAATGATTTGTATGAATCTTCGTTTATCTGATGAACAATCTAATGGTATAGTTGTTATCTTGTTTTCAAAATTAAAAGCAATTGCCAAGCATCTAGTGATTTAAAAAAGATGGAAACTCGGAAAGGAAAGATAGTGTTTTCCGTTCGTGCTGAGTATAAGAAGGTGCGGGGGTTCTTTTCGCCGTGCCCATATCTTGACTGACTCGAGAACCCGAACCCGGGACACGAATGCAGAGATCATCTACAGGGCGACATGCGTTGAAGCATTCGGTTCATGTTCTCCGTCACCCACACCGCATCCTCGCGATTTCTCCTCCGATCCGCAGGTTCTTCACTGACACAATCACTGGGTTCCCTTAATCTTTACCTTTAATAACCACTTCGAGGTGGTGTAGAGATAGAGATGAGTTCGCGATGATGATTTGTGGGTTTCTTTCTACGAGGGCAGAGTAGTTGGAGAAGGAATTTGGACGTAAAGCCAGACTTTTGGCACGTGGGCGAGACTGATATCGGTTGATTTCGGTGAATTGAACGCCATGATGGAGGATAAGGCGGTGAAGTTGAAGCTGGAGAAATTGCGGCCATGCATGACATGCCCTCTCTGTCACAAGCTATTCCGTAACGCTACTAGTATTAATGAATGTCTTCATACATGTAAGGGCCTTATTTCCTGCGATTTGTAGTAACTTTTCCCTTCTCGTGGCTTGTTTCTTTTGGTTGGATCCGTATGGATTAAGCATCTAATGGTCGAGTGTGGTAATAGTTTGCAGAAAATGCATACTCAAAAAGCTTGTAGATGAAGAGATGAATCGTTGTCCTGTATGCAACATCAGTCTTGGATGTGTTCCATTGGAGAAGTTGAGGTTCGGTTCTACTGATTTCACTGCTGATGGTCTGAGCATTTTCGTCTGTCTTGGTGTTTGAATTGAGTTTTTTTGAACAGGGATGATCATAATCTGCAAGACTTGAGGTCAATATTATTTCCGAACAGAAGAGTAGTCCTGAAGGCACCTGGAACTGTGACTCCTGTTGTTTCCTTGCCTGCCAAGCGGAAGGAAAGATCTCTATCATCACTGGTAGTCAGCACTCCGAGGGTGTATACCGATGCCGGAAATACGGGAAACCAGTCGAAATCGGGTGCGAGAAAGGCATCAAAGCTTACTGATTTCTCCACCGTTAACCAGCTTGATAGCACCACCTCGTTGAGGAAAAATGCTGCAGATGTGAAGCAGGTACCTGTCTGAGTAGTTATTACTGCCAATGCATCTGCTGCAGTGTTATACATAAATAGCATTGTTGTTTCAGAATTCATCTGCGTGCAACGTTCTTGTGTCGGATAAACAGCGGGATTTCGGATCAGACCAATTGGAAGGAGCTGCTGATCTCTTGCAACCTTTGTCTTGTTTATTCGAAGCAATAAATAAGAGCAAGTCCACCAAGGTGTGGACTCAAGGATCTGGTGCTAAATCCAAAGCTGCAAAGTCGAATGGCTTCGAGGATGCTTCCAAAAAAACTGAAACCAAGACGAAGCAGAAGGAACTCAAGGCAAAAAATGAAACTTGTTTCAGGGAAAATGCTCCTACTGAACCCCACAAGCCTACAAAGTCATGCAAAGTTATTAAAGAGCCATCAGATTCTAAAGAGCTCATGCTACCCACTCCAGTTACCCTTAATCCTGGTTCAAGTCCAAATCACGACTCCAGAAAGCACCCAATCTGGTTCTCATTAGTGGCTTCTGATGAAATGTAAGCAGATTATATTTAAGGTTTCCATTCGAACCCTTTAGATTCTTTGAAGGTTACTTCCACTCTAACTTCCCAGTTTCTATTCTCAGCAAAGGGGACTTACTACCTCTACCCCAGATCTCAGCCAGCTTCTTGAGAATAAAGTTAGCACACTTTCTCTTCCTTGAACATCTCCCTTTTCCTCCCCTCTTCACCCAACTCATGATAATAGCTTCCTGTTGATTCATAACCCGGATCATGGATGTTTGCAGAGACAGCAGCATACCGGTTTCGTTCATCCAGACGTACCTCAGGAAGAAGCTTGATCTCAGCAATGAAACTGAGGTAATGCCGCCTCTTTTTCAACAAGATCGCATGTGTTCAGAGCTGATAGGCTGCTTCGCAGGTGGAGATACGGTGCATGGGGGAGACGATCGACCCCTCGTCGCCGCTTGATCAACTCATCGAGCTCTGGCGCCGGCTGAAGGCCGCTGACTTCCCCGTACGGGCCAAAGTCGGTGAATCAGCTACGGAGTTCCTCATGGTACTCACCTACGCCCGCAGGAGTTCCCATCCCACCACATCGTAGATTTTTTGTGGATTAAATTGTTTGGTGTGCGTTACATTAAATAAAAAGAATTTTTAATTTTTTTTTGAGTCAAGGTGTTGACTTCAAAAGTCAACGATGGTAAATCCGTACGAAACTGAACGCCTGAATCTTGTAACAGTACTTAAAGAAGGGCCCACTGCGGCGTATATTTATATATACGCGCCCCCACTCTATATACTGTACGGTCGAGTCCCTCAGCCCTAATTGAACCGTCGGCTATTTGAATATGCCGCCGAAGCGTACGCGCGACGGAACGCCGCCGAGGCAGGAATCGAATTCCAGCGTTTTATCGATCAGTCGGCCAACGATTGAAGAGAATCGAACGACGCAACCGCGGTTTCTGGAGAGCTGCCATTACTGCAAGAAGCGAATCGAACCAAGATCAGCCGTATTCATGTATAGGTAAGTGCGCTTACTCGAATTCAAGGTGAAAAATGAAAATCGCGCCGAGTTCTCTGTCTCGATTAGAAGCTTCCGGTTTGTGCAGGGACTTTTGTGCATTTTGCTCCATTGAATGCCGTGTTTCTCAGATGGGGATTGATGCGAAGGCTCTTACGAAGCAAGTCCCTAAGAGGAACGTAAAGTTTTCCTCCTTTGTATGATGCAGATAGTTCCCGAGTAAGCTCGATGTTGTGCAGTTGATATTTTTCTTGTTTCGACTTGCACTTCATACAAGAGATGATTTTGGAGGATCAAATGTTGTCCTTTTGACATAAATATTTTGTATGCTTAATTATTAATTTGTCTTCAATTAGAAGTGTTTATATATGTTTTTTTACTGTCCTTTTCTAGTTTTGTGAACAGTACTTTTTCTATGTAAACATAATTTGTGTAGTAAACAGCTATAATATCATTTTGTTACAAAATTTAAATTTGAAATATGTTTAATAAATGTATTTAAGTATATTCGATAAATAGGTATAGGGTATGTAATGCAATATATATATTTTTTGTTGTTTTTGATAAATGGGACTTAAGTTTATTACGAATAGTTTAAAATTAACTTTAAAAACAGTTATATTAAATAAAGTATCCTCAAAAACATCCACCAAATATTCAAATGATGTTTATGGGTTGTTTGATAATAGAGTATATAAGATATATATTTAAGTTTATAAATATACAGTTATTTGATTGATTAGTATACATATATTAATATTATATGGTTATACATTTACATATTCATTTTTTTGAATATATGTGCGGTATATACAAATGGAGAAGTGAAGGAAAATAGTTATATGTACATCACTTATATATTTAAATTTTTATTCTCGGATATCAAATATTATATACATATACTTATTTGATTATTAATCCCCCAACCCAAGCACCAATGAAATGATAAGGGATGGTGGATCAAGCCAATTCAAACCTAAAGATGTAACCATCTCCCACATCCATGTATCCAATTCAAGCACCAATAACCAAATTATTTTATACTTTAAAATAATTCAAATTGAACGTTAATTCAAACTCCTAAAATTAAAAATTTGATGGATCAAACTAGTAAATGTGAAATTCAAATACATAATAAATATATATTATTTTATAAAAAACTAATTTTTAGTAATTAATTATGATATATAATCTCTTATATATTTGATTGTTGATGTGTGTTCAGTCATGATTTTTAACATAGGCTATGACAGATGGATTTTGTAGAGTGAGTAGTTTCAATTTCAGGTATTCATGTCTTACTTTTCAGTGCATCGGGTATGAGAGTGGATAGCCCAGTGGCGTGTAGGTCTCAAGGAAGAGCGGGAAGTCAGAGTTCAATCTCGAGGTGCATCGTGTTGGCAGCTGCTTGAAAGATGAAAGTGAATTGGGGAAGATTCATCGTCTTTTGCTCACTTTATTCCTTGCCCACACAGCAACGCAAAGAGAGAACTGCATGGGGATTCACAGAAAAACAAAGGCGATGCAATGCGCAGAATCAAACTTATTCATGAAATGACTTGGGAAAAAGTTGCAGGGGTGCATGTGGACGATGAGATTCCAGTCTCAAAGAGGAAGACTTGTAGGAAAAAAGAAGAGGAAAGTGGAGGTGGAATTGGAAAAGAAGCAGAGGGATATTCCGGGAGCCCACACCCCACCCCTTCCATCTCTTTTTCACTTTCTCCAAGGACCATATTCCTAATTCAACTCCTTTGCGTTTCTTTACAGCTTGTCGGCTCCACGGTTTTTTTTTTTTTTTTTTTTTTGATTTTGGATGAGAGACATGTGCCACGTATTCTGATTCTGTTCATGCAGAGTTTAATGGCCAAATTTGAATGGAGCCAGTGATTGAATTGAGGGTTTGTGTGAGCTTATTCTGTAATTGTGAATGAAGGAACACTCGAAGGGAGATGGGGATTGCTCCATGGTTTACAATGGAAGAAAAATAGAAAAAAAAAACATTGAATTGAACACACAGGTTTCTCTCTAGCAGTTTCTCCATGTTTCGGTGCAGTTTGCGCCGTATGCGTTTACGCCGCCGTTGAAGGGCAGGAACTCCCTCACGGCTTCATTGTCGGTACGGCGTCCGGGGTACTGTTCCACTGCCAGCCCGAGAAAGTCCCGAGTGAATCCATTGCTGATGTTCCACGCATGCATGTGTAGGTTAGCCGCTGCGGAGCTCAGATGGGCTGCAGCGGGGCCCACAGTGGCCGCCTTCTGGAGGAGTGCGGTCGCGGAAATGGGCGGAGGGACGCCGGGTAAATGGAGGGAACCCGGCTGGAGATTCCATGAGAGGTTCTCGTGCTTGATTTGGAATTGGTTTTGAAGGTTTTGGGTCAGTGTCGGTGGCCAGCACTGGATGAGAGGACTTGCAGCCGGTTTGAAATGCATAGACTGGCTGCCACCGGGGACGAAGTTGGTGTTTTCCGGCAGGACGGCGGAGAGCCTGGCGCTCTCCTCGGCCAGTGCATCGCAGAATGCTCTGTGGGTGATGAAACTATCCTTCCTGCAAAACCCTTTAAAATTTCAACAAAAAAACTACAAAATTACCCAAACAAATGGGATTCTACACCAAAAACCAGATAAAAAATGTGGAAAGTTCAATAATGTGTGGTCTACATTATGTTCACTGATAAGAAAAAGAAATTGTCTGAAAAAAATGAGCTTTGAAGAGGGGTGTGATGAGAATGTGGTGGTCCAAAGAGAGGATGGTGTGTAGGGTTTGCAGAGACAACTACCCAACATGGCTGAAACAGTTCATCAGCTTGTGATGATTGCAACCTCAGAATTTAAACACAAATAAATGAGCCTCTGCCATTTCTTTTTGCAATAATGACCTGCCTGTCCCAACAAAAGGTTTCCCAGTATCATTTGCATTCCCCTCATAAACAACAGAAGAGAAAAAAATATTAGGTTTTCCAAACTGGATTTGGTTTAAACTGGGAAAAAGGTGATCAGGATGATGGAAAATATCAAATCATGCTAAAAATCCTTGATGGTTGTGGTTTCTGAACCTAGATCCATGAAAAAAGACCCAGATTTGAAGATCATCTGCAGAAAAAAAAAGGCTAGTGATTGATAATACCTGGTGAAGAGGGTGCCACAGTCGCATCTATACTCACGAGTGCCGCAAATCTTGGAATGCGCCTTCCAATCTGACTGCACTGCATACACCTTGGAGCATTTCTCGCATTTCCATTTCTTCTCCCCGTGCTTTCTGCTGAAGTGCTTCTTGATCCCCGTTAGATCTCCCAGAGCCCGCGAAGGGTGGTGATGGACGCACGTCGGCTCGGGGCAGACGTACGCCCTCTTCTTGTTCTCCTTGCTGCTTCTCTGCTTCAGCTTCCATGGAAGATTGTGGCCCCTTCTGTGGAGCTGCAAGTTTTGGTCCCTCTGAAAACCCTTGTTGCATACCTCACACACGAATCGGTTGGTCGCGAGAAGGGTCCTCGGAGACAATGCGATCACCTCAGCCTCCGGGTCTGAGATGAGCAACCACACAATTAGGATACATCTACTTACACCAGATCAACAGGGAGTAACAGTCACAAACCTGGATTTCCGGGTTGGTTTCGCTTCTTCTTGGCCTTGTGATCTGAAGAAGGGGATTGGGACAGAGGCTGGGGATTGAAGTGCTGAAGCCTCGGAGCAGCAGAGGAAGAAACGGCGGTTTCTTGAGGAATATGAGGAAGCATAACTGCAGGGAACATGACTGAGGAACAAGAATCCAACTCCATTGGTAGAGAAAAAACAAATTACTAGAGAAACGACACACTTTTTTTTTCTCTTTACTGCTGTTTGTCCGGGAATGAATCCTTGGAGCATATGAAGAGTATTTAAAACCGTTTTCACCAGCAAACCAAACCCTATTTAAAGCCCCGGGAGAGTTAAAAATAAATACAAAAGAAAGACGACCATTCATTCCCATTTGCCATAATGAAAGAAAGATACAAGTATATACTGTTGTCCAAGAACTAATCATTTTCCTTTTGGTTTCTCGGGAGGGGATTCAACCTTTGATTATTTGCTGTAAGAAATAGACACAAACTGGTAATGATGAATGGTGTGGATCAATCTCTGCACCAAATCCCGACATATCCCTTTCAAAATTCTCTCTCGATTCCAAGAGGTGACATGTTTTTTTCCCTGGTTTTGTTTGCTTGTTTTTTAGGCACAAACCAACAAAGAGAATATGTACATCTATCAATCTCTATATGTACAGTAGGTAGATAGGAAGCAAATTACCCAGGGGGTGATCATTGCTGACCATGCCAGAAACACACAGACACACACACACAAGTAAAGCAAAGCATCATCTTCACTCTCACAGTCCAGGGCCCAACCCGACCCAACCCGACCCGGCGTACTGGGACATGGTGAGACCTTGGGAAAGAGCAAGGGGCGGCCAAAGGATGCAAAGTTGGGACAGGAGAAAAAGAAAAGAAGGAACAAAGAGATGTTGCTACTTAGGACAAAAGAACAAAGGTTGAGAGAGATGGAGAACCAAAGGTGTGTTGAAATGTGATTAGCTACAGCAAAAAGAGGTGTAATTGAGTTGTGGAAAGCGAATCTGACAACAGAACTTTCTGTCTTTTCCTTTTGGTAATCTGTGAAAAGGGGACCTGATTTAGGGTTTGTTAGCGTAAGCTTGTATTTGTGGTGATGAAACTCATGCTGAAGAAGAAGAAGAGGAAGGATAAAGGGGCAAGTAAAGTGGGGTGGGAGATGGGATGGTTTTGTCATCTCCTGCTTTTTCTGTAGCCCTACTTCCTCATCTCTCCTTCCTTCATTGATTCCATTACCACCACCCTTCCTTTTTAAGTTTCGAATGCTTCCTTCATGTTTATTAATGAAAAAAAAAATCAGCAAAAAAATAAATAAATATTAAATTCGATAACCTTTAAAATATGAAGCTTTAGCTATAAAATTGAAATAAATTCTATTTTATACACTTATTTAAAATACTAAATATGATGTCATCCTTGGTCGGTAGTCATTAATAACTCATAAATTATAACTTCTTCATTAATTTAGATGATTCTGATGTATATATTAAAAACTTTTTAAACAAAAAAACACACATTTCTTTCCTGTAGAACTATTGGAGGCAAAATTCTAAGTAAAATGAGAATGAATCTCTATATTAAATGTTATTATATGGCTGAGAATAAAGCAAAATTTGTGTATCTATATTTAAAATATGTTTAGTAGATCTAGTTATTGATAGATTTAATTATATAAAAAGTTTGGAATATGTTTTACAATTATCTATGAAATTTAAAATAAACCAATTTTTTTTGGTTTTGAAATTGAAAATTGTTGAAAATCAATTAAAATTTATTTATTTAAAGATAAAACATTCCTACTAAATACTTAAGATCTGTTGGATATGTTAGAAAATAAAATGTAATATGATAAAATATAATACATATTATATTAAATAAATTATAAAATATGTTTGGTTATAACTACCAAGAAAGTGAAAATGTCTAAAATAACTTTTCTGTAAATGATTATTTTTATTTAAATATTTTTTACTCATATTTTTGGGATAAAAATATCATTACAATAAATTTTAATTTCAAGTTAAATAAATATACTTTTATATTTTTACTTGTTATATATTTCAACATAAGCATATTTTAAAGCAAGCGCTTATTTTAAATAAAATTCTCCCAAAAATCATCTGAGAATTTCAAAAGCAGATTTTGAAGTGGAAAACCATGACCGTAAACAGGTGTCCAATTCATTCATAAGACCAAACCCATCAGTCCGATTAGGAGAACAACAACGCCTTCCGATACGGCGGTGCAAGGAGCAGACGAGGATTCCGGGGTTACGACCGGTACGATTCTGGGATTCGCAATTCCATCGGAATGAGATGCGGGTGCCGGCGACTCGGTAGGAGTAGTACCCTTGGAGCCAGAACTGGACTCTGAAACCGGGGGTGGAGAAGAAGGCAAGGGAATGGCAGCAGCGCCTGGCGGCAAGACAACGGATGCAGCTGCAGACAGGATGCAATGAAGGGAAGATGATTCATAGAGAACCAACATCTCGGAAAAAACAAGTACCTTATCTCGCACCTTTGCATTGCAGTGGAACGGAGCTGCCGCATGCTTTTGGCAGAGAAACCGCCAGACTGTTGCTAATGGAGGGGATGGAAAGAGGAACATTTCCAGTTACTAGGAGGCAGGCGCAGTTCAGGTTCTCATCCACTAGAGAGTGCAGAGACTGGCAGCACTCTTGGGTCGGGGAGGAGCCGCCACCGCGGGTTACCGAGCTCATGCAGGGTGCCAAGATGCTTATGAGGTTACTGGAGCAGGGCGTGCTTGTCTGCGCCCCTGCCTGAAAAGCCAGTAATATGAATACCACAGCAATGAGGTATAAGGACTTCATCACTGAGTTGAAAAAACTGAAAGGTCTGCAATGAATAAGGATGAAGTTCTGGGGCCGGGAGTGTAGCTCAACAACTAGTTTGACTTGACTTGTTTTTTCATGTTAGCTCAACAAAGTTCACCTGCAGATCGCCAGCAGGATCATGCTCTTGCTCTTCAACGCATGTCAAAGGTATGAATATGTGGTCATAATCACACATTCAACATGAGTAAGAAGAAGCTATGCCAATATTCCTCTGCAGTTCAATCTTTCACCTATTTTTTACATGGCACGCATGCAGCTATTGAAAAAAAACATAGCTTGATTCATAGGTTTACGAAAATCGAATGACACATGGTCGAAATGTGTAAAAGAAATGTGATACTAAAAGACACAGTGAGTATCATTTAAAATAATCAGAAACCATAAAAAGGTTCATTCGATCGTGAATTCAAACATTTTGGACAGTTAAAGCAAACCCATTCTTGGATGGGTTTCCAAGGCCAGACAATTCTTCATCCTTGATTTGTTTTCCTCAAGTAAGAAGGTCTCTGCTGCTGATGTACAATAAATATTGTGCTGCGAGCTTGCAACACTGATGATATATTTGAATAAAAGGTATTATCAGCTTCCAAGACGCCGAAAAGAAAAACAACGATCAGGGATGAAAACGCATAAACAAAAGAGGATAAAACCCCACCTTCAATATACATACTTCTACTCAAGTTCAAAAGCTCATTGAAAATAAAAGAACGGGTAAGTAAGAAGGCGAGGATAAAGATCGTTCAGAGAGACAATGGATCCCTGGTGTATATAATACAAAAACACACATATACCAATGCAATTACATCGAATACATTTGAACAATAATTTTTATTTTATTTAATATTAGAAGATCTTTACTTATTTCTGTTTTAAATTCAGGATACCGAAATGCTGGAATAATTTTGGCATTTCAAACCCCAGTATTACTTCCATATTTGGTACGAAACTCAATAGCAAATTACCTCTTATCGTGTCATTCATTTAATCCAAATTTATATAAACCAAACTAGAAGAACAAGTTGATACATCACCATCAACAACGCATGCGATGAAGAATCATTCATTCACTGCATCAGATGAATAGCTGCAGCAAAAAATAGTGTCACAACATACGAGACGCCTACCTATACGCCATGTATCTTACTTTATCCTTTGCATTCCCAACATCCACAACAGAATGAAGCTCACAGACAGAGTGATAGATGATGCTGAATCAATACAGGGTGGTGGCAGTTTACCAACGTGGAATCATTGAAGCTCAGACGATCATTTCAGGAGGGAATGTTGGAATCCGAAAACCAACTATCTTCATCACCCTCTTTCCATATTCCCCATTTCCACACCACCTTAGCACTGCGCGCCTTGCAAGCGGAAACAAGAGCATAGGTGACTTTAGATACCACATCCGAGTGAATGAGCAATGTCATTCTTTGAAGTTGGCTGCAGTTATCCAGTAGAAAGTAAATGGTGGCCAGGGTAGAGCCAAGTTCATTGATGGTTAAATATGCTCTTATCTCCTTCAATGTCTTCATGTCTGTGCCCGTTTCAAGGCATTCATGCGGGAAATACGATTCAATCTCAGACCAAATGCCAGCAGTCAGTGTAAGGGAGCTGACGTTTGGAAAGGCAGATAACAGCAACTCAAGAACGGATTTGGGAACACCAAATGAAGCATGCCACCTTGATGAAACAGCAGTTAAGTTTGTGACACTTGCACCAAAAGGCAATATTGCAAGTACTTTCCGAAGATTCGTAGATTCAAGATGCAGATTTTTCAAAAGAGAGAACTCTCCTGCTGTGAAGTTGCAAGCGCTGTCAAGAGAAAGATTCAAAGTGGATAGCAGCGGAGTCCTAATCAAAAGACAATTTGGCTTCACACATGTTAGTGTGAGCTTCACCAGACGGGGTGCAGTTACTGATATTGAGTTTGGAGCATTAGAGACCAACCAATGGCAGGTTTTTAAGTGCATTAGATGGATCCTCGGGTCTTTCAGCCCCCCAACACCTATTAAATTGAGCTCTTGGAGACACGGGAAGCACTCATTCAAGTTTTCCAAGTTCTCATCATCCAATCTTATGAATTCCAGGGTCAATGTAGTGAGATTTGCCATAGGAACTACATCATCAAAAGAAAGCCATGCATTTTTTATATCCAATTCAACGAGTTTAACACCTGCAGTGGGCAAATGACAGGCAACGAATTAGTTTTCTAGAGCCAAACGGGCCAGCACCTTTCAAGATCAACAAGTCGAATAATACATGCTCCAAATCTCAAAATACGTAAGAACAGAATGAATACACAAGAAGAATGGAAACTGAAACCGGGCTTTCCATCTTCATTAATAAAGTGCATCATTTAGACAAACGTGCATCTTTAAGAAATGTGATGCTACATCGTATGACTTTCTTAGCTAAAAATGTGAACTTGAACATACTGCTCAGGCAGGGCATCTAAACTATAAGCATTTCCGAAGAATTCATGCAATAGGAAATAAAAAGAGGAGGCTCACAGAAAGTAGAAACGAGGGAGAGAACACAAGACCGCCTCCAGCAAGACTGCACCCAAAAATCCGAAATCGAGAGCGACTTCAAATCCCCAGCAACCTTGTGCAGCCACTGACTGATAAAATTGACATCGCTCAAAAACAAATCATCCTCATCCTCCACATCATCGTACGAAACAGAGCGGAGTGGCTTCTCTACGCCAACGGAAATAGCCTCCACGACATTCAATTCAAAAACCAGCTTCTTAAAAGCTTCCTTAAAAGGAGTAATCAAACCAGCGGTTAAAGCCGACCGAGATTTCGCGTAAAGGCTATACGAACACTGAAGATTGATGGATCGAACTTCGGGCAGCAGCGAGTTTAGGGTTTTTGAGACAAGTCGACATCGAACGAGATCGGCGGAATCCTCAATCCGAGAGAGGATTTCTAGAACCAGAGATGCTGGAAGATTGTCCATGGATATAGGTCATCAAATTCAGCTTTCATGGCTCCCAATTTCAACCGCAAGTGTTCCCGATCACCATCATCGTCAATTCGATCTCCGTCACAAAGCTCCTTACCCTCGCGGATTAAAAAAAAAAACGTCCTCGAGCTACAAGAAATGAACAACTAATTCAACGATCGTCACCTCGCGGCATCCATCGAGAATCAAGATCCTTCATCGATGCTCCCCAAGCATCAGGTGACGACGATCCCTTCGTCTTCTACGACTCTATTATTTAAATATATTTGATAAAGACACATTTACCCCTCTCAAAATCCCACCGCGCATTGGTTTTTCCGTCCATTTACTTTATCCAAGAATTCCTAACATGCCTCTGTTCTTCTCTTCAAAACATCCGTGCCAGTGTCGACGAAGCCATCCGGCAACCGGAGATCCTCCGTGCCCTCGCATCAGGATCAAGCGCCTTGCAACCTGCAACAAGGCTCCAAGCGACATGGCACATCGCATCAGAGTGAATGAGCACTGTCATGTATTGCAGCTGGCTGTAGCTGCCCACCAGAAAGGAGATCGCATCTACGGTGAGTTCAGATCTTCAGATACACGGTGATATCCTCCAACGCCGGCGTGTCGATAGTTGATAGAAAGTATCCCTTGGCGTTGTACTCTTCGATCTCAGTCCAGATATAGGGATCCAGTATAAGACAGCAGATGTTTGGAAACTTATACGTAATCACCTTAAGAATCGATTCTGGATGATGAATCCCCAGAGGCAGAGCCCTTGTTGAGACCATATGCAGATTTTTGATACTGAGGCCGAACTTAGGAAAAGATGCAATCACGTCGTGAAGATCAGAGGAGTCAAGATAAAGGTTTTCCAGCTGATTGAAGTCCCCTACTGTGATGTGGCACCCCTTGTTCACGAAAAGGTTCAAGAAGGATAGCCATGGAGCCCAGATGAAAAGCCGTTTTGGAGTCATGGACTTTAGAGTGAGCTTCACCAGGTGGGGCGCAATGACTGCTATTGAGTTTGGGGTGCTGGGAAGAAGCCAATGGCAAATTCTCAAGTGCATCAAGATGATCTTGGGATCTTTAAGCTCCCCAACATTTATCAGACTGAGCTCTCGGAGAAACGGGAAGCTCCATTTTTATGTACTTCAGAGTCAAAGAAGTGAGACTTGCTGTAGAAAGTATGGCATCAGCAGAAAGTTTCGTACCTGATGCAAAAAGCCATTATATCTTCCAATGACTACACATAATGCCTGTACAGAACATCAAGCATAAGGATTCAACTTACAAATAGAGGAAATGAGAAAGCATATGGGACTGCTTTCCGGTGCTCTGGGCAGAATAACTCCTAATCTCAAGGGACCTCAAATCCCACAAACCTTGGGCAGCCACTCGGAGAGAAAATCAACATCGGTGAGATTCAAATCATTCCCATCATCAACATCGGCATTCCCAAAGACGCCCATTGGTTCCGGGGTGCAAACTGAAATCTTCTCCACGACATTCAACGCAAAAACCAGTTTTTTGATGGTTTCCTTGAAAGGGGTAACTGAACCAGAGGCCAATGGGGACCGGGATTCCTCGCAGCGGCTGCCGGAATAGTATAGATAGATAGATCGAACTTCGGGCACCAGTGAATTTAGGGTTTTTGAGACGAGGCGGCATCGGAAGAGATCGGCCGAATCATTCATGAATACCATTTCTACGATCAACGGCGCGGGAAGATCATTCATGAATACCATTTCAACCAAATCACTCGCCGATGGCTAGGATCCCGACAATAAGTAAATCATCCTACTACATTTGTTTTCAAAACACGAAAAAATCGTGCTAAAATTTTTAGGAATCTTTGATGAATCTCCAAATACTACCACCCAATTTCAAAAAATATAAAAAACTACACTTTTGAAGAAATATGAACAAATCCTTATTGGAGAAAGGAAACCTTCAGTGCTCAAACAAACATGTCTTCCTTCCAAGGCATTTATTTCCCTTGGAGCAGCTACTCTCGTTGCAAATATAAGAAGGGGCAACAACCTGCCATAACATGGTCGCTTGTACAAAAACGATTATTAAGCAATCAAACATGGGTTCTTTGGCTCTGAAACCAAATATGATGGATGATTCCTCCTCCGATTGGTTCATTGCTGGCTTCTGAAAAAAAATGGGTTTCAAGGATAGTAACCGGTGAACGTAAATCCTCTTCCGATTATCTCGCCTGCGCAATACCATGCAAAGCATTCGAGACCGAATAGGGCAGCAATGCCAGCATCCTCAACCTTGAGCTCCTGTCGGTGCTTCCACAAATTCTTAACGTAATCAAGTTCTTTCCAGAATGATTCAACACGGCCTGGTACACTGCAAGAAGTGTCAAGGGAAATGAAAACATTAATCATCTTCAATATCTTCCATACAACCGTGCCTAACTATCACGGAGTCTAGGAAAAAGTAAAACGCTGATAAATAGGTGGAATTTCATCAGCAATTCAGTGGCCTAACTGTGCACCTACGCATAAATGGTTCCCTAAAGCCTCTCACCCTTGGAAATCTAAAAACTCAGGACGAATCTATGTAAACAAGAGAATCCTTCTATACCAACATCACAAACGAGCTAATACCACAAACAGAGCTTCCATATATTCAGCATTAGCCTTATGTGATATACAATACGTATCTACTATGAATTTCACATGGATAAAAAGAACAGTCACTACGACCCAAGATATAGCTGGGATTCTTTAAAATGAACAAAGAAAAAGAACCAGAGCATTATAGCCAGTGGATAACCTCGCAAGGCGGGTATAGAACAGCTGCTTAGATAATTCATCGCACGTCTCAATCGTTGGTGGTTGCTTGATGTGTTGCTTATTCTGTTCTAGTAGCTGCTTATAGTAGACATTTCCATGTTTGGAGATGAACTGGGTAGCCTGAAAAGCCTTACTTTGTAGTTGGTGAAGCTTGGACGCCATCTAATCTGAATATGAAATCAGGAGAAAACAACTGAATCCCACATTAAAAATAATCTACCGATAACAGATAATTGAAGCCTAGAACCATTATTCGCAGGAAAACCCAATCTATTCACCAATACACAGAAAAAATTGAAATTAGTAGACAGACCTTCTAAACCCACTTCACACAACGCAAAACTCAACCGACAATCGCATATATGTGATAATTACTGGCGAGGCCCCCAAAAGAACACAAGCAAGCATAAAGATCTGAATCCGGAAACTGAATCACAAGAGTTACCAGGGAAACACAGTGTAATCTTAAATTCGAACGACATCAATAGAATCAGTGGATAGCATTCATCAAAAACAAGAAACGAATTCAATGGACAAGGTCTACAGACCAAAAGCATTCAAGTACAGATCCGGCTGCAAGGATACAGAAGTATTGAGAATTGAACTTACGAGCTGCCTATTCCCAGTGAAGAATTGGGCACCAGGTGATTAGGGGTTTTTCTCCTCTTTGCCTTTGGAAAATTCTTATAAATATATCTTTAATTAATGCGAAAAATTTGAATAAATATATTATTAATACAACCATTACGGGTCGGGCCTTATTTCACACCCTATGGGGCTGGCTCGGCCCAAGTAGATCCGTAGTGATTCCGTTTCCTCTGATAAACCCCTTGTCATCGGAGACAAATGTTCTCAACTGCCGGCGGCTCCCGCTCATGGCGTCCGTTGATGGTTCTCCGAACTCCAGTATTCCTCCGCTTTTGATCGGTAGAAGCTACCAAGTAGTGATGTCACAGAAAATCGAAGAGCTCTTAGCCTCCATAGAAAAGTCTGGCTTACAGAATTCTTATGGTTTAGTTTCAGAATTCCAGGAACTTTTGCAATGTAAAGTTGACCCATGCCTAGAATCCATTTGGGTGTATTCATCGTTAAGTTTCCTTAGCTCCGGCACCTCAGAAGTTGAGCCTATTCAGCGAATTGCTAGGATCAGAGACTTCTTTCAGCTCATAGTGTCTTCCTCTGCTTCTTGCAATCCTGTAAAAAGCATAGCTTTACTTGCGCCGCTTGAGTACGTTCTTCAAAATTTTATATCAGATCTGCAAAAGGGCTTTCTGTTGGGGTCCAAGGAAAAGAAGAAGGTTAATCGAGAAATTGAGAGCTTGTTAGGCTCCATTCTTGGCTATGTATGTGTTTGCAGTAATGCTCCTGAATTGAAGTCTGAGTTGGACGATTTTATCTTTCCTTTGAGTGATTTGGTTAAGCTCTGGTCATTAGATAATGGGGTGATGAACACGAATTTTTCTTTCTCTGACTTTTTTCCGTTTTTGGGGCACACTGTTGGTAGAATGGTTGCTGTGGGAAAACTCGGTATGCGTGAGCTTGCTGGAATTGTGACCGCCGAACTTGTTTTATGCAAATTATGCTGGAAAATCCAATTCAACCATTCCAGAGTCAACTCATCTGACGAGCTTAGATCTTGGATAGTTGTCTCCCTTACCGGATTTCAGAGCTCATACTGCTATGGTTTGTTTTATTCTTTGCTAGTATTTGGTTGCGCAGATTGTCTCTTTGTTGGATTTCAACCTTGGATTCTTAGTCATCGAACAAACCAGGATCTTCTATTTACTGTTTTGGATGCTTAAATTTAGAAATGTCTGTGCAAAATACTACAATTATCTGCCATTCTTTTTCTGTTGTTGCAGTGGCACTCACAAGCATGCTATTGGAACCGGTTTTCCCTGCCACTCTCGGCATGGTTAGTGAAGCTTCAAACAGTGGCACTTCTGTTCATTTCTTTTAGTGGTTTCATGCTGTGCATTTCTTGCAAGATGCAAATAATGCCTCATCTTAGATGACCATTTCTTGATCTATGTGTATCATTGTGTCATCTATGTTTGCTAGTGTTCTCCACATCATTTCATTTTCATCGAATAGGATTAATATTTGCTACACTAAGTCCACCCTTTTCTGTAGAGCCCCAAGACTGAGGGTCTTCTGAGGAATGTGCTTTCAGATGCTTTGGTATTGGTGGAGTACTCTTTCCTAAGTGCAAAGAGTTTGGATCAACTACCAATGGAGGAAGTACAATACATCATATTTACTCGACTGATGGTCGCCCATAAAGCTGTTGAGTCATTTAGGTAGTGACTGATTGTAAAGCTAGAAGCATCGTTTACAAGGGATTATCTATGAATATCCATTACTCTGTTGTGCAGTGAGCATGGAAACCAAGCAAAAGCCATTTCCTATTTGGACAACTTCACGAGTTCTACATTTCGTATCTTCGTTATTGGATGGATCAGGAGTATGGTCGGAGGTAGCTTCAGCGACAGTGAACCAAGAGGGTCATCACCAAAAGCATATCTAGGTAGTTCCAGCTCCATCAATCCACCTCTGCTTCACTCTGTTTTATTCCCTTTCACCTGCTTTCCATGGCTTGCAGAGTGGATGCTAGACTTTGAGAAGAGGGGATTCAAGATATTTGACGATGATGTGTGTTGTTCCTGGGCTGCTTTCACTAAGAAGGAAGATGAAGACAAACTTGTGGACCATAACATGGAACCGAAGCCAGAATCGGATGCACTCTTTTTCATAGATAACGAAGGGGCAGAGGCACAGGGAAGTGAGGAGGAAAAGAACATCAGCGCTGCGTTCATGGAAGCCGCACACTCAATGGGGCATCGAAAAGAACGCCGAAAACGGCGCAGTGCTAAAGATGAGGTAAGCAAGAAGCGAACGAAGTTGATCGAATCTCCTTCCTGTGATGACAAGTATAGTAGTGAAAGCGGTGGCGAGGTCAGCAATCCAACCTCTGACGAAGAAGCTTCAATGTGAGCAGCAGGATTAACCTGCAGTTTTGTATCGTAGATACTACTACATGCTCAAATAAGTGTTTTTCCCGATATGGGTTTTGAGGTAATCGTCGCTGTGGGTCGTCTCCGGCGTCATTTGGAAATCGTCACTCTTTCTGGAGTTTTTAGCATCACTAATCAATCTACTCTCCCTCTACGGCTGTTGACCTCGTTGAGTTCTGGGGTGTAGAATTGAGCTATTCGCAGTCTGCTGTTGTTTAAAAAGGCATCAAGAACTTGATTTCTGCTTGTTCATGTGCTTGATCTGGGTTGTGTGTGCTGACCGGCGAACAGAATTTATCAAAACCCCGCCCTTCCCGGCGCTACTTCCACGGCATTCCGGACGCCATGCCATGTCATCTCGAAGCTCTTTTGAGCTGCGGGCGATCTTCACAGTCGTGTGCAGTTCAGAAGAAACAAAGCCTTGTTCTCTGTTCTACTGAGATTATGTGGTTTTTTTATTCTTTTTTTTTTTAAGAAAAAGGAAATTTTGTTTACGCGAAGACGACGACGTTTTAATGGCAGTCAGCGTACTTGTTTGTTTCTTCTGTTGCTTGGTCTATCGGGGTTGCGATTGGGTACGGTACGAAGAGACATGCGGAAATTGATGAACGATTATGTGCGTCGTCTCCGACCGATTGGGTTCCTGACCGGGGGAAATCCGGTACGGCTCCATCGCCGTTCTTTGCAAACGTTGGCATTTGAAGAGGTTAAACCGTCTCCAGAGAATCCACATGCGTTCACTGCGTTTGTAGTCCACGGCCTTCTTGGATCGGGCCGGAATTGGCGTTCATTCTCTCGCTCACTCGCGAGTGCGCTTTTGCCTGCCCGTAAGTGGATAGTTTTTTCTCTTTTATGTGATGATGCTTTATGTATTCTGGTTTTCTCACTATGATGATTGGGGGCAGAGTGGAAGTTGGTTATGGTAGATTTGAGGAATCATGGGAAGTCTGCGGAACTGAAAGGATGTTTACCACCTCATGATCTTGATAACGCGGCCAAGGACCTGGCCAACTTAGTGAAGTCGGAGGGCTGGAAATGGCCTGATGTTGTTATAGGTCACTCATTGGGTGGAAAGGTTGCTTTGCAGTTCGCTCAGAGTTGTGCTAATGGGCATTATGGAAGCGTTATCAGCTTACCCAAACAGGTACACCTAAGTCGTTGGCTTCACGGATTTGTGCCTCGCAGGAATCATCTGAGATTATGGAAATGCTTTTTATTGAACTATCATATGAAATTATGTAAACCTGTTGCAGAGCAGCTATGGGTTTTGGACTCTGTACCTGGCAAGTTGAGCTCAGATGATAACAATGGAGAAGTGGAGAGAGTTCTCAATACATTGCAAAGTCTACCTTCAACGATACCCTCAAGGAGGTATTCTTATGCCTCTTTTCTATTAAGTCGTGTTGTTTCAAGCACCTTTAAGATGTGTACTTTCAGATGGGAAAGGCTTTGAGGCATCAGGTATCGGGAGGACCCAAAGAAGTTGTCTTTGATGCGATTCTTTGTGGTTGCTTGGTATAATATTTCGAGGCTGAAGGTCATCGTTTTCTTGATAGGTGGCTGGTAGATCACTTGCTGGAGCTAGGGTACTCGAAGTCTTTGTCAGAATGGCTTGGAACCAACTTAAACAAATCCGGAGAAAAATTTAATTGGGCTTTCAATCTTGATGGAGCTATTCAGATGTTCCATTCATACAGGTTGCTTTTATAGCCGCCATTCTTTACTGCTTTTCTGGTTTCAAAAAGCTATTTTAAATTGGTTCAGGGAGAATGACTACTGGCCCTTGTTAGAGCACCCACCTAAAGGCATGGAGATCCAC
Source organism: Utricularia gibba (assembly GCA_002189035.1). Lineage (NCBI taxonomy): Eukaryota > Viridiplantae > Streptophyta > Magnoliopsida > Lamiales > Lentibulariaceae > Utricularia > Utricularia gibba. The sequence continues at coordinate 1,332,472 of NEEC01000013.1, read as the reverse complement.
ATTCTACGTGCTGCAGAAAGCGACAGATGGAAACCTGATGTCATTCAGCAACTTGAAACCACTAAACTGAAGCATCCCCATGAAGATGAAGGTAAAGTATCAGTTCATGTACTTCCTAAAGCTGGGCATTGGGTTCATGTCGATAACCCCAAGGGACTGCTTCAAGTCATGGCTACCAGTCTTGCTTCTGTCGTCTAGCACATGATTCGATCATTGAAAGACAATCCAGCCAGGATGACTGGTTGAGGAATTCATGTTCCAGTTTATATTTGAATTTGGGTTTCGACTACCCATTTCAGTAAACTAGGCAAAATAAAGGTAACCATCAGGCATCACATCTTATTTGCAGACTATAATTGTTATGAATCTGAAAGAATAACGATTCTAAAGCTTGTAAAAGAATATGGCCTATGTAACTCATGATTTTGCTGCTACATATCAAAATGCTCCAGTTGATTCATGCAGCTTCTTCTCCTTAGAAGGAGGTGAACTTTCCAGGATAACATCTCCTAGACTGCAACGAGCGCCATTATGCCGATTGATCGCATCTCGCATTTTCTGAAACTGAAGGGGAGCAACAACCAATGATCAAGTGTGTCCTTCTGATGGTAAAGTCTTACATTTGGGTTCATTTGGGGGTGTTGATGATTCTAAAGTTTGGTACTAAAATCAATGCATTTACTTACCTTTGTAGGGGAACATGAAAAGGAATCCAACAGCCCATCAGCTCCACGGTAGAAGTGGAAATAAGGAAGCACCCTGATGTTCAAAGCCTTGCACATTTCCCTGTTCTCATCGAAGTTCACCTTTAAAAACAAGATATCTCCATGCTCCTGAGCTGTTTTGCAAAGCTGTTGAACAGAGCTGCTGTTACTGTTACGCTCCTTCAAAGAGGGGAATTCAGTTGCAGAAAATTGATTACCTTTGGATGTAGTGCTCGGCAAGAACCGCACCATGTTCCATAGAACTCAACAATGACAAGCCGGTCGCCAGCCAGTCTAAAGGCGTTCACAAGTTCTTCTTTGGAGTGGATGTCAATCATGTTGGAGCTACCATTTTTTTCCCACCATTTGGGCTGCTCAGTTTCACCAAGAGCTGCATGCACCTGATAGATACCAAGGCTGATATCAGTGAAAAAGCACGCAGAAGAAAAACGCAGCAAAACACCGGGAGATGAGCAGACAAGTAAGAATCCTGACCTTAAGAGTGGGGAATCGCTGTTGGGTTCTTACAGAAAATGGGAAAAACTCCGACACTGAAACTGCTGGTCTTCTCCGGAATCTTCCCTGATTACTGGGTACACCCGCCGGTGGAAATAAGCTCGACGTGCCGGAACAGCAATTCAAAAGCAAGGTAGATAATGCAACTGCATCTGCCATTTCGCAAACACGCTCCCCTCTTCGTCTCTCGAAATGTGCGTACGCTTCGTCTCCTTCATGAGATGCCGGGAATGCGCGTTATATAGTTCTGGAAGATTCGGCGGTTGCAAAGAGTGACTTTATTTGTTCAAAGATCAGGAAGCTCGTGGCACACCGTCAAAAACACAGGAAGAGAAAAGAAGGGAATAGCGATGGGTTTCGAGAAGACGAGTCAATGATGTGTTCTGGGACAAAAATCGCTTAGAAATTTCGACGATGAGAATTGTTCGTCTTCGTCGGCAAATCGCGTGCAAAATGCGAAGCAACACAGACCGTTGTTTATATTCGCGGCCCTAAAAAATATAATTGTATTATGAATTAATTTAATTAGTGATATAATTAAATGATTTGCATCATTAAAAATATGTTTGATTGTTAGTTTTATAAAATTTATATTAAAAATATTATTATACTTGATAATGTATTTAAAATAAATATAAAAATAATTAAAAATAAGATGAGCATATTTTAAAAATGTATTTAGTAAGAAAATATTTGATAGTATGATATAAAAGATTTATATTTATATTTACATATAAATCACTATTTGATTAATTAATATGTATACTAATTTTATATGACTATATCACTTATTTATTTATTTTTTGAACATATGAATAATATATATGGATGAAAGTAAGTGAAAAATTAATTATATTTAAATTATTCATATACTTAAATTTTTATTTTTGAATACAAAAGTTATCTATAATTAAATATATATATATATATTATATTTAAATATACTATTACTTTATTACCAAACAACCTCTAAATATAGTAATTTTTAATATACATTTATTTGAAAATATAAATAAATCTACCTTAGATGTTAAGTGATGTCATTTGAAAATATGGAATCAATTAGATTGCATTTTAAAAATTCTCATTTTCATAAGAACTCGGTGTAGAAGCAGTAAGGTGCTTGCTCGTTTGTTAACAGAAGCTCTTGCACCGAGTGCAATGGTGGCATAGCTGTTAGCGACCAAACTTCATCTCAGGACAGTTATCTTCATGCTTCTCTCTCCCTTTTTGTTTCTTCCGTGGCATCAATAATTCCAGTGATCTGATGTGGGAAAAACACTGTCTTTCTCTTTGGCGCTTCTCTTCCTGTAAGAATTGCATCGTTGACAGATAAGCCAGAGGCAGAAAAGACAACTGCGTTGTTAAGGGAAAGAAGACTGTGTGCGCGGGTGTGGTGTGGTGCCATTTCTGGGAAAAAAGAAAAGTTCTTGGTTGTGTACCGTGGCTCCTTTTCTCTGGTGAGGATAATCAGAACTCCAAATCCCAAAATGACGACAAGTTTTATTACCTGGAACGAGTAACACTCCGTAGCTCAGATTGCAACAAAGCATGATTGTAAGAAGGATGAACTTGGGGGTGATGTTTATGACTGATTAACCCCCTTGTGTTTTCCTCCAAAAAAAAAAAAAAGAACCTTTTATATGGAGATATTGGAGTATACCTGTTTGAGTAATCCATTTGATCCATCTTTGGAGCCGCTAGATCCAATGTTAGGAGCATCCACAGTTTTAATTGATGTTGTAACCATTTCAGCATCAGTACTACACCTTTCATCATCCTAGAGATTGCATTCAGATGCTTGTTGTTCATCATAAAAAGTCAGTGAGAGCAGATATTCAGCATCTCAACAGCGTACCTTGTGTAGAATTTGTGAATGCGGAGAACTTTTCTTAGAGCCATCACTGTATTCTTGTTGATGTTTCACTGTCTTCGCAACCTGCTTACCCGTCGTCGTGATGCACAAGCGCCCTTCATTGTCTGGAAATATCCACATACCGGAGCTTTGGGATGAGTAATAATCCTCAAGCTCAGAATTGAGAGATAGTGGCTTCGGAAATGGAGCATCTTGAGCATGGATGGATGTTGTGCTCTTTGGGGCAGTATGTATCTGATTTGCAGTTCCAGAAGGTGAAGATTCATGAGGCAATATCTCATCAGAATACCTGTGATCTTCAGTAATTTGGAATTGTTTGCTGATCATTTTTTCTGAACTCATTGCGCTTGTCCCTGTGGATTGCCTCAACATGTTGTCATTTATTTCTTCCCACTCCATCTGAGCAGCAGGATTCCAAACTACACCACATGCATCTGATTCCTCATTCCTGATTTGGGACGACACCGGTGAAGGTTTACCTTTTTCTTCCTGCTCTTTCTGAACACTCTCATCCTGAGCTATCCCGAATGCATTCTCCTCCTCAATCCTACACTGACATTGTTCGCTGATCATTCCTTCTGAACTCATGGCGCTTAGCCTCTCTGTGATGGCATTTCCTTCTTCCCGCTCCTTCTGAGCAGTTTCATTAGAACCTATACCAGATGCTTTTGATTCCTCATTTCCAATTTGGGACAGGATCGGTGAAGGTTTGACAAATTTTTCTTCCTGCTCTTTCTGAGCACTTTCATCCTGAGCTATCTCGAACGCACACTGTTCCTCATTCTTAAATTGAGTAGCACCTCCATTCGGTTCCTCAATCTGAAACTGTGACAAAATAGGTGAAGGCTTGACATTTTTCTCTGCCTGCTCCTTCTGAGCTTCATTCCAAGCTATCCCAGATGCATTTGATTCCTCCTTTCTAGATTGGTATGAAACAGATGAAGGTTTGGAAATATTCTCTTTCTGTTCGCTCTGAGCTGTGTCATTCAAAGAAATCCCAAATGCATTTGGTTGCTCCTTCCTAAATTGCGGTGAAACAGATGAACGTTTTCTAAAGATTTTTACTTCCGTTTCAGAGGTTCCAAGAACCGGCTCCTAGATGTATGAATCCATGATCAGAGAAACTGCATTCATATCACCACCAGAAGCGCAAAAGCATTACAAATTACCTGAAATCGAGTGTCCTCGAAGGCACTAACGATTCTCCTCACCTTGCTTGGTGATTTTTGCTTAGAAACATCTTTCTGTCGGGTGGGAACAAAGACCTTTTCTGAAGCAGGAGATTCAGAAGAACCTCGAGTATCCACTGATGCAGTGTCAGATTTTACATGAGGCTGCTGATATTTTATTATTTCATCTGGCACTGTATGATGTTCTTCACCGATCTCAGCTCTATCCACCCCATGAGACAACAGAGCATTTTGGCTTGGATGTGAAGAATCCTGATGGAGATAAGTTCGACTGGTAGAATGATAAAAAGGAAAAAAACTTGTTCAATGAAAAATTGCAGAGACAAGAGCAGAAACTCATACAGACAATGGCTCAGGATCTTGGAATTCACTTTTAGCTACGACTGCCTCTTCCAATTGCTGATTAGATATTGAGACAGCAGAGGAAGTAATAGACTTAAGAGGTGAACTAGCTCCAGAGGCTTCTGCTCTTGGCCTTGTATCGTTTACTTGAACGAACTTCTTTTGGGAATCTCAAGATATGCACAAAGAAAAAAAACCCAGATTAAATTGTCTCCTTGCAATGAGACAATTCAAAAATCAATGCTGTATTTGCAAAGTTACTCCATACTTAAATGCCAAAAGAGGTGGTCCAGATGTAGAAGCAAGAACTAACCTATGTCTTTATGTTCATTGTTCATGGATTTCTGTGAAGAAGCATATCTAGATACGGTCGTATCTACTAGTCTGTGATTGAGGCTTAAATCCATCACAGGTTTCTTCTTCAATGCAGATTCTCTCTATAGCAACAAGAAAAACATGGAGTTAACAACACGTGGATTAGTTCATCATGTTTGGCAATGTCACACGAGGGTTTAAGCCGTATTTTTAAAATGAGCAACTTCCAAATGCTTGAGGAAGGTTTAGATAGGTACCATAACACGAATGCGGTTTTTCTCATCTTCACTGAGGACAAATTGCAACTTCATGTGCACATGACCACTTCCAGTGATAGTAAAAACCTCATCCCAATACCCCCTCTCAATTATTTCCAAAGTCCTGATATCTGCCATAAAACAGTCATCTAGAACTTCCCTCGGAGTTCCAAAAAGGCAGTAATAATGCTTTTAACTAGCTTCACCTGCATGTCCAATCTCATTGCCAGAAGCATCCATTAGAGCAATGACTAGATCCTCACGAAGTTTCGTTATAGGGCTGTAAAAAACTGCAATATTGCTAAGTAATTCTCACGTTACAAGGTTTTCTTCATCATGAATCTAAGTTGGGAGTTCAAAATCATTACAAGGAGAATTCCCCTCTGTCCCAAATGTGGTACTGTCTTTTCCCCATAGATACTGATACACAAACAACATAACGTGAAAAACTGTCAATAATGAACCGCAGCAAAGAAAAAACTTTCTCTATAACACTTGCCTTTCAGGGATTTTGCAGAAGGCTTAGATGAAGACGAAACGCCTTTGAACTCAAGCACTACAACAACCAAATACGTTCTCAGGATCAACAACAGTATCCCCTCACAATCAAAATAACATGATCAAGATGCCATTTTCGGAAAGGGTGCCATACCCAGAACTTCTACGACTCCTGGCATTGAATCAAAAGCTTAAGCAGACGGTGAAACAATAAATGACGCAAGAGCTCGAGCATAAAACTTCGCGGAGAACGGGAGATCGGATATGATTTGGATGAGAAATCACGCGGGACCCCAACTCATCGAATATGAGCCACGAATTCGTATTGGAAAGCGATCATCGTCCTCCCATTTTCTCTGCATTTCCCAGCACTCCAATATCCGAAAAAAAAACTAAAGGTATGTTCTAGAAAATTTTTAGAATTAATTTTTATTTTTGAAAAAGTAAAAAGTAAAAATAGAAATAGTTTATAAAAATAAAAGTAAAAATGGATGTTCTAGAAAAATGTAAAAATTTTGATGGATTTATGTTGAAAAATAGAAATAGAATTCAAAATTAGCTCATCTCTATTTTTTCAAAAACTATTTTTGAAGTGTAATACTAAAAATATTTTTAAGAAAAAGTAGAAATAAAAATAAGTGGTATTCTGGATTAAAATTATTTTTACTTTTTCAAAAATAAAAATAGATTGTAAAAATTTTATAGAACACATCTTAACATTCAAAATGGCGCATTATTCATTCACACAGAAGCCATCAATATGAAAAGGGCTTATCTAAATGGGTTCGATCCACCAGAAGTTGGACCAGGCCCAACATTGATATATTATTTTATTATAAGGTGGTATCATGGCCCTATAAATGGGCCGAGCCGTCGAACCGGCCCAATTACGTAGATTATTTTGATATCCAACAACAATCTCAGTATAGAGATTTTGATCTAAAATATATACGTGTGGATACATGAATTTGTTGATTTATGAAATTACGTCGATTCGTGATTTAAAAAATTACGGACGCATTCAAGATATTTTCGATTTATAATATTTAATTTATACTATATTACTTTTAAAATGCTAAAATAAAATAATTTTTACTAATAAAACTTGAAAGAGTATTCAAAATTATTTGAAAATAAAAAATCAAGTAAAACTAAAAAAAAATCAAGTTATTCGAAATTAAAGTTCAAACTAAATAATGCTAAGTTATAGATAATCATTATATAATAAATATCCATGTTCAAATCAATTGGAACATCATCATTCTTATCAATAAACAGTATACTCTCTATTATTATGTAATTAATTAAATGAATAAACTTTTATTATTTGAGTTGATGATTAAAATTATTAATTTTAAAATTTAATAAAAAAAAAGTAACCACCACAAATTAGCACCAGATTCGCTGCACTTATCCACTAGATGTGCCATAAGATTCCCAGCCAATCCGTGATTCTCAAATTTTGATTATCAAAATTATATAAAAAATATAATAATAATAATAATATGAATAAATACTAAACCAAACTTATATCATGTTTGATAGGGTTGCTTACGTTTTCAAATACACATGCATTGAGATTTTCTTGTTTGATAGATGAGGACGTCATCATTTATAATGTTTTAATAATAATTTCAATCATATTTATCAAAACGTTTCTATCATATGAGTTTCATTACTCAATCAATTTTTTCATATATTTATCGAATATAATAATATTTTAAACACGTATTTATAAAATTTTATTTTCAGCCATAATAAAACCATGCAACTTTAATACTTGAAAAATGCTTCCACGCAAATTGCGGGTGTCGCAAGAGGACGATAAGGATGAGAGGAGTCGGTTGACGGACACGCCATTCGGGAAGAGACGACACGCCACGTCATTTCCTCCCTCACGCTTGCTTTCGAAATCAAATCTCACATGCATGCAATGATGGAATTACCCTTTCCGCCACCCCTCTTCCCCCTAACGGTTGGAGCGTCACCTAACTGTGCCAAATGGAAGACAGAAAACGACGCCGTACCGCATACTTACTTTTATTCCTTAAAAATAATAATAAAATGTTTTTTCATCGTCCAGAAAACAGTTACGGAATTGAGGATAAGATGTGAGCCGAGTCGATTCGCGTCACGGACACGGCATCCAGGATAGACACGCACGCACGCACGTATCCATCCACCTAAATGCCACGTAGACGAAATGTGTGTTATGGGACAGGGACACAGTAAATAGAAGAATAAAAATTAAAATATATTCACGTAAAATTGCAACCTCACCATCCGTTTCCGGATGGTTGAAGCGTCGCCAAACAGTAGTAAATGAAAGATAGAAAACGACGTCGTAGCAATAAATCACATGGAGCATCCACCGCCGAATGTTTTTTAACCAATAAAAAATAAAAATACAAACGTCAATCACGTACGAACAACACAAAAAGGTTACGGGAGGTGGGGTGCATTAGAAATTCTATTATCCTCTTATCACAGAATAAACATCCATAATATAAAATTTTTAACTTAATGAGTGTTATGAAAAATTTTTAAACCCTGTTTCTATTTTTTAAAAATAAAAATAATTTTGTTCTAGAATAATTTTAATTGTAAAAATAATTTTATCAAAAACATTTTTAAAATTATAACTACAAAAATTATTTTTAAAAAAGTAAGTAATTGATTATTTTTATTTTTTTATTTCTACTTTTTAAAAATAAATTTGAAAAGTAAAAATAGATTTCAAAAATTTTTCAGAATACTGAAAAATAACATATTGATTTTTACTAATAATAATAATAATAATAATAATAATAATAAAGAAAGAGAGGAATCTCCAGGAACACCTCACTCAGTCTGGAACCCATCTATCCCCGTTGGTTCATTATCCTTAAAGCAGGGAGCATGTGGCGTTCTGATCCGTGATCATAACACCCGGGATCTCTGCTTATCGACGTAACTGCCACGCTCACTTTTCTGCCTTATCTTCCTAATCCAGCTTCAGTGACAAGGGAAACATGGTCACCATGACAGTTACCCACACACACACACACACACACACACACACACACACGGTCTTCCTTGGGTTGCAGCAGGAGACTAGTGGACGGATGGATGATGATACGACACTCATCATGCCCATGACTCCTAACCCAACCCCCAATCGCACTTACTGCACGAAAAAGAGGGCATAGCCATTCAGAAAGGGACTCCCCCTTCACACGCCATGTTCCCTTCCCCATCTCCATTCTGCGTGTAGGCAACATTAACAAATCATCCCCAGAATAAAAACTCATCATGCCAATTGCCAGCACACACATACGTGGGAATTGAATTGTAGTATGAAGCAAACCTGTTTTCTTGATAGGGGGTAACCAACCAAGGAGGAAAAGTAGTTCTACTGGTTGTTGACTGCCTGCCTGCTTCATTGACCTATTTTCCATGGAGGTTTGTTGGGTTTTTCTCTTTTGTGTTCTCCCTCTGCTGGGCAACTACTCTGTAGTAGACTACTGGGTAGGTAAATAATTGCAGTACTGAAGTGCTCCAATTTCACCTACTGTCAGTAGGTGCTCCCTCAATTGGAATTATTGGGCTTAATCAAGAAATCAATCTGTCAAACCAGCATAACCATCTGCAATAAAACTGAGCATTGATCCCCGGACTGGCAATTAGATCCCCCATCAGTTGGGGTTCCTGCTCACCACCAACCCTGCATCTGACTGCCTTCCTCTTGTTACATGCACTCTGAGCCTCTGTGAGGAGGACTGGGTTCTGTAACAGAGAAATGCAGGAATCAACCTGTCCAGTTTATTGGGGATGGAACCAACTGTAACGGCAATGGTGTTCCATTCATTCTGTGCTGTTTAGCAGACAGCAAGTAGATAATTAGGGGCTAGTTGTTTGGTGGGAATGGCTGGAAAATGGATGAGTATTAAGTATCGTATCAGCAATGGCGACACCCGCCCCAAAAATCAATGAATGGGCGGGGCCCTCATCCCTTTATGAAGCAGTTACAGATCCCTGATCCTCATTTTTTTTAAATTTTTGCACAGTTTCCATCGTCACCAAAGCTTGTGCACATGCATATGTAATACATTATATATGCACATACAGCTGACGGTTTCATGAAGCACGCAAACAGACAAGAGGAGAGAAGGAAGCTCTAGTTTCTTTGCTTTCTTGCAGGTAATCTTCATTTTGCTGATATGAACTTTTCCTAAAGAGAGAAGGGATCACAAGAGGATAAATACCTGGTATCTTTTCGACCTCTGTGCTTTCGGCGTCGTTTTTGTTGTTGCTGCTGCTGCAAGAGTTGCAAATGATCCATGGCCACAACGGGAGTACCACTGAAACCAAATATGCTGCTCCTTCTTCTGGTTTTTATATCTACGGGGTCTTCTCTGGTAGGAGCAACTGTTTCATATGACAGAAAATCAATCATAATAAATGGGGAGAGAAAGATCCTCATTTCAGGCTCTATTCATTACCCCAGAAGCACTCCAGAGGTACTCTTTTCATTTTTCTTCACTGTTGCATATCCATTTGCAGTACTCGGAAAAGGGAACTCGCCTTTTGATTTCCTTCTCTAAACGATGCAGATGTGGCCTCATCTTATTCAGAAGGCCAAGGATGGAGGTCTTGATGTCATACAGACTTATGTTTTCTGGAATGGTCACGAGCCGTCTCCTGGAAAAGTAATGCACATGCTATCTGTGATCAAAATTTCAACCTCTCTATACCCCTAGCAGTGGACATATATCCATGGCTGTCTTTTGCTATTAACTTTTCTGGTTTCTTGATGTACCATCTGGTTAACATTTTACTCCTGCGCAGTACAATTTCGAGGGGCGATTTGATCTCGTCAGGTTCATCAAACTGGTCCAGCAAGCAGGCCTTTATGTTCACCTCAGGATTGGTCCCTATGTTTGTGCTGAATGGAACTTCGGGTAAAAAACAGAAATTGGCTCTCTTACATGATCCGAAACAGGGATAGACGTCTCATGTCTTCTCAATTCTCTGTTATGAATGAAGGGGGTTTCCTGCTTGGCTGAAATATGTACCAGGAATAGAATTCAGAACGGACAATCAACCTTTCAAACAAGCAATGCAAGGATTCGTTACCAGGATTGTGAGTCTCATGAAGTCGGAATCCTTGTTTGAGTCGCAGGGAGGGCCGATCATCATGTCACAAGTATGTACTTACAGTTCTGTTCAACGGCAACCGCTTCGCTTTGCTCAACTCTTTATTTTACAGATAGAAAATGAATATGGACCAGTGGAGTGGGAAATAGGAGCTCCAGGACGGGCCTACACAGCCTGGGCAGCCAAAATGGCTGTGGGGCTAGACACCGGTGTTCCCTGGATCATGTGTAAACAAGAAACTGCCCCTGATCCCATTGTATGATAATTCACATCTTTTCAACTGCCTCAACTGTCTTCAAATATAATAATAATAATAACCACCTTCTTGAACTGATACTTTTTCCATCTTACTCAATCTTGTTTTTACAGATTGACACATGCAACGGTTTCTATTGCGAAGGATTTCATCCCAACAGGCCGAACAAACCGAAGATGTGGACTGAGGCTTGGACTGGCTGGTAAGATCCTTCTTGTGCTCGGTAACTTGTTCTGATCCTAGAAGGGTCCTCATCTGGACTTCAAATATATTTCCTTAGGTACACACAGTACGGTGGGGCTACTCCTCTGAGACCTGTTGAAGATTTAGCCTTTGCAGTTGCCAGATTTGTGCACAACAGTGGCTCATTCTTCAATTATTACATGGTAAAAATACTCTGCAGACTTTTGCATTCAATTTACCTTTGAAAAATTGTATCAACTTCTATTGGTTGCAACTCAGTACCATGGAGGAACCAACTTTGGTCGGGATTCCGCTGGTCTATTCATCACCACGAGCTACGACTATGATGCTCCTCTGGATGAATATGGTAGAAATCAATCTTTCTGCATATTAACCCAGTCTTAATCTCTGAAAAAGTAAAATCACACACACTTCATTTTGAAAGCTATAGCCTTATGTTATCATCCCTAAGGCTGCCATCCGTGCCACTACAGGGCTTCCCAATGAGCCAAAATACAGCCATCTGACGAACCTACACAGAGCAATTAAGCAAGCTGAATCAGCCATAGTGTCGTCAGATCCAACAGTATCATGGCCTGGGAGAAACCAGGAGGTAATGATAATGCTAAGGCTGCCTCTGTTAGCCCTTGCCTTCTACATACAATACTCCTATCGCTGGTAATCATTGTTCGTAACAGATCTTTTCCCACAAATCTTGTAGGTTCATGTCTTCAGGTCAAATTCGGGTTCTTGTGCTGCTTTCTTATCGAACTATGATACAACCTATTCAACGGAAATTACATTTCAAAACACAAAACATGTGCTGCCTCCTTGGTCTATCAGCATTCTTCCTGACTGCAAGACTGAAGTCTACAACACTGCTAAAGTAATGATAACATACTCCTCCATCTGAGTTTAGCACAAATCATTTAACAGCAAATTACTTCCGTTTTTTCATGAAGATTACCTCCAGAGGCTCAACTCCTAGAATGGTGCCGATTACTAATGCATTTCCATGGCAATCATACAATGAGGAAATGGCCTCTGCTGATGATAAAGATGCCCTATCCATGTTCGGCTTATGGGAGCAACTGAATGTCACCAGAGATTCCTCAGATTATTTATGGTACCTGACTCAGTAAGTCTATCAAAAACGCAAGCTGGATTTATCCTCCACTGTCCAATAATACTATCTGTTATCCAATTCTCACATACCCTTCTCATTTTACAGAGTTGATATAGCTTCCGATGAGAAATTTCTGAAGAATGGACAAGGGCCTGTTCTCACAGTCATGTCGGCAGGTCATGCATTGCACGTCTTCATCAACGGGGAGTCAGCAGGTAATGAACGATCCCTTGTACCAGATATATTTTATTCCCAACGAACAACGAACATTCTTGAACTTTTCGCTTCATCTCCTTCAGGGTTTGTTTATGGAGGTTTGGGCAACCCCAAGTTGACATACACAAAGAATGTGAACCTGAGACCCGGGCCTAACAAGATTTCCTTGCTCAGTGTCTCGATGGGACTACCGGTGAGTTTGTGCCCCAGAGCTGCTCTGAATGATCCATGGCAGTTTAGTTTCTTAGTGGAACTCCCTGTTGTATCCTCAGAATGTAGGCGTACACTATGACAAGTGGAACTTGGGAATTCTTGGTCCCATAACTCTGACAGGCCTGAATGAGGGAACTAGAGACTTGACCAAGCAGAGATGGTCTTACAAGGTGAAAGAAACTGTGTGTGGAGACTTTTGTGAACAGGCTTTCATGCTTTATACCTTACATGTGCAGATCGGCTTGAAAGGTGAATCACTTGGAGCAGCTATGGTCACTGAGAGTTCCTCATATGAATGGCTTGAGGGATCTATGTTGGGTGCTAACCAACCTCTGACATGGTACAAGGTGAGGTCGGCACCTCAGTTATTTCAACCTACAGAAACATAGTCTCTCAATCTGAAAGCATTCCCATTCTTTCCAGACAAGCTTTAATGCACCATCAGGGAGTGACCCGGTAGCGTTGGACATGGGAAGCATGGGAAAGGGTGAGATCTGGGTGAACGGACAGAGCATCGGCAGGCACTGGCCAGCTTACATAGCCAAAGGCAGCTGTGGTGAGTGCAACTACAAAGGCCAATTCACGGAGACCAAATGCCAAACCAACTGCGGCCAGCCATCCCAAAGATGGTTAGTCCTATTTCTATTTTTGACTCCTCCACATAATCTTGCTTACATATGCATATGATCATTATGAATGAGATGATTTCAGGTACCACATACCCCGTTCATGGCTGAAACCAACAGGGAACTCGTTAGTTGTCTTTGAAGAAGTCGGTGGAGACCCTAGCAAGATTTCGGTGGCTGCAAGAGTGGCCTAAAAAGTGTTAGGGGACAACTTCTAGGCCATTTAATACGGCCAAGAAACAGAAACTTGTATACAAAAATATATGTGAAATTTACGGCAGTTATTGAATGAGAATATGCGCCATTAAGGTGGCAGTAAACAGCAACATTTTCATGTACACTTACTTTTAACACACGCCATAGTGAGCATATACACTACAGCTTCAACAGTGACTACTCATTCAAGCAGCTGTATCTTTTGAGCATGCAGAGATGCCTGTCCGGCTGAACGAGTTCTCCCAGTTCTGACCATCAAAGCATCTGATCTCAACATGTTCCAATGTTCCAGAGTCCACGCATTGGAATGTTATACCAATGCCATCTGGATTAGACCTTGGAATGTAGAAGGAGGTTATGCCACAAACTTTGCAAAAGGTATGCTTTGCCTGGTGCGTCCCAAAAGTATAAGTTGTCAAGAATTGTTTGGATTCCTGATTGAGTTCAAAGTCCTTAGATGGGACAATGAAGTGGGTGTTTCCCCTCATGGAGCAGTCTGAGCAGTTGCAACGCCAGGCTACCACACTTGATGCTGCTCGGACGTTCCATCTAACACTTTTGCAGTGGCATCCACCCGTATGCAAAATGCTACTTGACTCCATCCGACAGTAGAATGTCTGCTATTTCAGAAGAAATGCAAGATAAACGACTTCCAAGTTGAATGAAGCAAAACAGAAAAAAAAAAGGGTCACGTCGCGAACGAGATAGGCAAAAACGCCAATTCCATCCTGCTTCTTGCGTGTGTCTAAATCAGAAAAAAACAACTTTACACTCCATTCATTAAAAAAGAAAACAATTTTACAGTTATTAAGAAACTTCCCAGAGAATAAACTGCCGTCGCCGCCACAAAATTATCACACCAAAGAAGCCAGGATCTTCCAATTGAAGCAAATTAACAAAAAGTTAACGATCACAGTCGAATTTTGGATGCGCAGAGCCTTACATCAGCATCATTTGTCTTGTAAAGAAAAAGTCCCTAATAACACCAACAATTAACCACCTACACAACTCGAAAATGGATTTCAACGATTCCAATCGGACCACGCATCGAGTGCAACGGGTTCCGAAAATCCGCAGTTCACAAAAACAGAAGAAGAAGAATGATTTGATTACCTTCACTCCTCGTAGATCAGACTTCACCTGCAACAAAAGCGCACCGATGCTATGCCCCGCGGAAGTTCAGAACCCAGAACCCAGTCCAAGAACATGTAAAACAATGATCCTCAAAGATGAGCCCGGTACCCTTCTCTCGACAATGGGCCCAATCTCACCTACACCCTATTTTAAACGAAATGGCCCAGCTTTCCGAAATCGCTGGCCCATATATTAATTGCATGCTAACTTTTTGATCTCGTAAACTTTATTCACAGAAATAATAAATTTAAAATATAAAGCAATAAATGAAATACTATACAAAGAAATATATGGCGAATTATGGAATATTTTATTTTTTAATTTTTTAAAAAAATAACATTATTTTTAGAAAGTAAGCAACATGTTTCCCATTTGAAACGGAAATGCGACAGTTATTGTAAGAAGTGTAATTCTAATCCATCTTCACAGGGTTTGTCGTCAATCCAAAGCCAAAAGGGAACAAGGGATCGTAGTTGTCATCTCCCACATTCATCGGAAGTTGATCGACTCTCTTGAACCATGTCCTGGGAAGCTTCCCGGTGAACCCATAATCGCCAAGCAGAACATCGGCAACTCCCTGGCCTTCGGTTCCCGGGAGCCAGGCGGCAACAAGACCATCGATTTGTGAAAGATACGGCTCGATCACCACCGGCCGACCGGTAACCAGAATAACGACGCACGTCGTCGAACCACACACATTCTTTATGATACTGGGCCCTGGAGCGGGGATGGTCAAGTTGGTGCTGTCTCCCTTGCCTTCTGCGTATGGATGCTCGCCCACAACCACGATTGCATACGAAAAGTTTCTGTCTTTCGTGTACTTGGAGCTGGGATTCTTCTTGTATACAACCTTGGATTTCGAGCCTACTCTGTTCCTTATACCTTCCAGGATTGTAGTTCCTGAAATTCGGCCGACGAGTGCATGTTAGAATAGTTTAACTTCAAAGTCGCACGGTTTTTTTTAGCGAACCTTTTGTGTTGTTTCCACTCCCCCCTTGCCATGTGACCGTCCAACCGCCGCACTGGTATCCGATGTTGTCGGCGTGGGTGCCGGCGACGAGAATCCTTTGACGATCCAATGAGAGTGGTATCAATGGCTTGTCACCTTGATTGCTGTTCTTGAGCAGAACCAGGGATTTCCTCACCGCCTCTCTTGCTAACTCTCTGTGCTCCTGTCAGAATTTTCGACATGTGTTTGTTTTCATCAGAAACCATGATGTGTAAAAAGATAAAGATCCCATCTTTGAAATTACCTGACTTCCAAAATACTTTATCAAGCTATAATCAGCAAGAGGGTGCTCAAACAATCCCATTGTGAACTTAACCCTCAGGATCCTCTTCACTGCATCGTCAATTCGGCTCATGGGGATGTAGTTTCCCTTCACCAGTTTCTTCAGATCCTTGATGAAGTCAGTATAGTTTAAGGGTACCATGACCTGCATTTGTGTGCAGCACATGAGAAGCTTGTGAATCCTTTAGTTTGAAGAAACTTGCACCAACCATGTCGATCCCTGCATTTATTCCTTTCAAAACAGAGTATGTATAGTTTGCACCAGGCGGATTTGTAAGCTGATCAATCCCCTGCCAGTCTGAGATCACAAATCCCTGCGAAAAGCGATGAGTTCAGCCACTTCAAGTTGAGAAATAAGTCGAATAGAAGTAGCCCACTTACTCGAAATCTCGCAGTTCCCTTGAGAAATCCAGTAATGAGCTGAAAGTTGCCATGCATCTTCACCCCATTCCAACTCGAAAACGAGATCATGACTGAGGATACACCTCTGATAATAGCACTGTAGTAACCACGCATGTGGATGCTCAGCAGCTGATGAAATGTTGCTTCTGTGTTGCCTTCGTTGATCCCATTTTTCGTGCCGCCGTCTCCCACATAATGCTTCGCAGTTGCAGCAATCTTCGTCCTGCATCAACGTGAAAATGAACCTCATTTCCTGCAGAGCACAAATGAAAATCTTAAGAGCATCTCTTACTGTCCACCCAAGAATGGAACCCCCTTGCGAGCACCATCAGGTATTTTCCCCTGTAGCCCGTCAATGATCGCAGTCATGGCTTGAACGATCGATGGGTCCTCACTGTAACTCTCGAAACAACGCCCCCATCTCGGATCTCTGCATACCTATGCAAACATGGTTACTGATCGCATCAGCTTTAAGAATGACCCTGCACTCGAACCAGTTCACTTACCGCTATGCAGGGAGCAAAGGTGTAAGGGATGCCGGTGGCTCTGACTTCAAGTGCAGTTGCATCTCCGATTCTCCTCACCAGCTCAGGGTCCCTAGAAAAGGGAATTGGAAGTCTCAAGAATCAACATTCTCTCACTCAGCCTCCAAATATAACAAAATTTTACTTGCCTTGTAGCACCAAGGCCAACATTGTGAGGAAAGATGGTTGCTTTGTAGGCGTTGTTGTGGCCGTGAAGCGCATCGGTTCCGTAGATCATCGGAATTCCCAGACGGGTCGATAGCGCAGCCTTTTGGAATCCGTTCACCATATCCACCCATTGCACCGGAGTGGCCCTCAGATTAAGAAACGCGGGCGGTGCTGCTGCACTCAGTATACTCCCTGCAAAACGCCCCAAGCTTCTTACACTCCCTCAGTCCACGCTGCATGACAAAAGCAAGAAGTAGATGGGGTAGAGGGTTCACCTATGTAATACTTTTTGACGACAGCTTTAGATGCAACACTGCGCTCGATCTGCGTCATCTGCCCTATCTTCTCCTCCAGCGTCATCCTGTTCAAAAGGTCACGAACCCGCCGCCCCAGCGGCTGGGTCGGGTCCCGGTAAGGCATGTACTCCGCCCCGCACCGATGGGCAGCCAGCAACACGCGACCATAAGCACCATGAAGCAAAACGCAGACGCCGCTTTCCCCATGCTTAGCGAGAGATATGGCGGGCGATTCAAGGAACGAAAGAGCACCACATTACAAGTGGGGATGGATAAGGCACAGGGGGGAGGAGGCTGAATTTATAGTGAAATGGGGTTCATAACTCAAGTTGGCGACTATAGTTTGGGAGCTTGGATTCAGGGAGATCATGTCAACGGCAATATCATGCATAGACTGTGGTATAGACTTGGAAACTGAGAGCAGCCTCGCCACCCAATAATTGAACACATTGGCCGCCTCATACAGGAATCTCATAGGGGACCTCCCACACAATAGTGGCACTAATTTTTTATTTAGGGCGCCTTTAATTTAGTACAATATGTAAAAACAAATACACGCTCCCGGACACACCGGGACAATCCGACATGGCTATTTTTTTATATCTATATTTGTGGATAACTAAAAAGTTATGGTGCGTTTGGTTGGATGGAAATATATTGATTGGATTTAGAGAATTTGGGTATAATTTATTTGGATATAGACGAGTATTTTCAAAATCCATATAATTAATGGATTTAAAAAATAACCATAAATTAGATTCATAAAGTGTTTTATATGGATTTTGATTTAAAAACTTATTAAATATTTAACAAGATACCAAACAAGTGATTTTTCATTAACTTATTTATATCTATTTTGTATCAAACAACCAAATACACGCTTATATATTCATGAGTTTTTTTTTTTAAATTTAGGATTTGAATTGTAAGGATGGAGCGTTCCCTGAGCTGGTTAGGCAGCCATTCGTTGACCTTCGGCCTTGTCTCTTGGCATGTGAAGGAGGCTACATAACAGATCGGTTATTATAATAGATGGGATGGACAATGCATAATTCAAGGGGAGGAAGTAGAAGCTAGTTTGTTCGTGTGTGCAGTAGAAACGCGTACCTTACGATTGATGAGGTTGTGTTTGACTCTAGCCAGACTATGCGCAGTTGGGAAGGTGATCCAATATAACAATTTACATGTTTTAATTATCGAGAATGTTAAAATTAAGGATTTGATTGATCAAATGAATGCATATGAAATTAAAATATATAAGAAACATCGATAACATTTGAAATATTAGATCCAATTGAATAATATTTATTTGATTATTTTAAATTATCTAATATTCATTTTAAAGTCAAATTGACATTAGTTTATTAATGATTTTTTTTATCATCACCTAATCGCATTGAAAGACAAATGTTCAAATATCATATCGAAATTAATAATTTAATGTATCGAGCCATAGTATGTATAAAAACTAATTATACATGATACATAAATTAAATTAAAAATATTAAGTTTAATTTATTATTAATACTATATAATTTTTATAGATACAAAACCCTAGCCATTCCATGTCAAAGAGTTTCTTTGAAAAACAAAATATTCATTAACAATTGAATTGAATATTAATATCATATACATATAATTACAACCCTTGTACCTAATAATGCATTTCTGACAGTCGTTGATGATGGATAATTTAAGTTTTCGATTTTTTTTTACTTTGAGATCAAACCGGTCCAACCGGCGGTTTTTCAATTGAGTAACAGTAAAAGCCATTTTGACAGCAAGTCCGACAGCAGAAGAGATCACTAAATTTCAGGACTCAAGATTTGATCATGGCTCAGAATGTCTAAAGGACAAGATGAGGTTCACCATCATCAGAGTTCAGACGTAGACGCCAGCAGCGAGTAGCAAGAACAGTGATCCAAAACCCTGCCATCACAGAGCAGCAGAAGAGCATGATGATGAGATCCACTGGTGAGGTAAATCCGTAATAGCATGTTTGAGACGAGGGGGTTTTCAACAAACCAGAAAGAAGGATGCCACAGCACCCGTGGATAGTTCCTTGGTGAGACTCCGGTTCTTTTTGGATGAAGTAGCTTCATAGCTGCAAAGAAAGAAACAGAAGTTAATGGTTCTTTTCGTTTCTTGGGTAGCAGCAGATGGATGCTGCTGCAATCATGAACTAACTAAATGATCACTGTGAACAAGGTGGTTCTTTTTGTTGCGTCTGTGATGCTATATTGTCTCTACTTTAACCTAATCTCAGAGGATCTAACTGTCAATTGCTGGTACAGAGAAGAAGGTCACTCGACCCTAAAACAGCAGACAACTAGAACCACCAACAGAAAAATGGGGAAGGGAATTGGAAAATGGTCAATGCAGCTTCATCCAGTGTCCCATTGCAATACATGATTCGAAGCATAAAGCTATTTACATGACACAAGCCATCATACAGAAGCACAATTCCAGGAAGCATCAAAGTATCCTCAACAAGAAAGCAGCAAAATCAAAGTTTTAAATGAACCAACAACCAGTTTCCAGACTTAATACCTACAGAAATTGAAGTATAGTGATCATAATCACTCATTCGAACAGAAAAAGCTCAAATTACGGCGACCGAAGAACAACTAAAGCAGATCACAGAGCCCCAACATAAAAAAACATCTGAGATTTCCAATTCACAGTTGAAAAGCCGCTTACATGAAGAAAGATGCGGTGAGGACAAGGCCAATTGATACCATGAAAAAAGCGAGGATCGGATACCACTCAGCCGGAACAGGGCTAGAGATAGGTTTCGCCGCCGGAGCCTTCAAAATTCAACGAATACAAATCAAATACAATCGACAGAAAATGTCATCCGAAAACGAAAGCAGAACATCAAACAAACGGCAAAATCAACGGAAGC
The DNA here is from genome assembly GCA_002189035.1 of Utricularia gibba. NCBI lineage: Eukaryota > Viridiplantae > Streptophyta > Magnoliopsida > Lamiales > Lentibulariaceae > Utricularia > Utricularia gibba. Next base: position 1,312,082 of record NEEC01000013.1, on the reverse strand, counting down.
AAATGCAGTTACCATTTCCCGATTCCGAATGCACGAGATGCAGTTTGCAGTACGGCGGTCTTTCTCGAACCCAAGACTAATGAAAATCGTGTAGTTCGTTAACGCTCTGTAGACTGGATTCGGGTCGGGTCATTTACTCGGATCGATAAATTCGGACCATACTGATTTGGATCCGAGAAATTCGGACCATACTGATTTGGATCCGAGAAATTCGGGCCATACCAGTTCACTGCATACAAACGTCTGTCTACGTCGAAAACTTCTGTCCAAGAGTATAGATAGCAATTTCCAATACAATGCTGAAAAAATCCTATGCAGCAGGAGATGGATTTCAGCTGAAAACTCATTTTTAGCGCTGCGTGCATGATGGTTATTATCAGCTGTGCCGGCTCTATGACGCTTCAGATGATGATGCTCAGAGGGGATGGCACCGGCCATGACTGCAGAGAGAACTAATGAGAACCAGGCCAAAGTTTAGACTGCATTCCATGTTCACTCATGCTGCGTTTGAACTCCCTCATTGTTTTCCACAATGACTTGCGTTTTCCAGTCCTCAGAGGACCTGAGCTGGAGTATCTCCTCACTGGCTCACTGACTTCGTCGTCCCCGAATGGAGCTGGGGAAGTGAGGAGCTCTGACATGGTAAGATCTCTTTCCAGCTCGAGGAGGTAGTCGTAGGTGTAGACAGGGGAAGGAGAAAGCAGAGAAGCTGCTGGTGTCTGGTCCGAGCGTGTACAGTGGATGCCCACATGTCTGGAAGGGGAATCGAGCGTCCGGTCGGACTCGTTGCAGACCAGCTTTAGTGCCTGAACAACCTCCCCATGAATGGCCTGTTGGATACTTCCGGCTGAACGCACATTGAAGCAATGGCAGCTACTTTTGCTAAGCTGTCGAAAGGGAAGTTAGGCCCCAAGGATTGGTCTACTATGACTTCTAAACCTTCTCTGGTTGTCAGCAATGGCCGCGCCCAAGACACTAAATTTTCTTCTCCTGAAGGCCGGGACATGTCCACCGGTGTTCTTCCTGATAGAAGTTCCAGAAGGACGACTCCATAGCTGTAGACATCGCTTTTGACAAGAAGATGCCCTGTCATTGCATACTCCGGGGCAACATACCTTGAAAAGTATCAGAAAGAAAGATGCATGGTGAGAGGGATTTCTGAGATGAATGCAAATGGAGAGCTTGCCATACCCAAAGGTTCCCATGACACGGGTGGAAATGTGCCGGTTCTCCTCATCCAATGCAGTCCGTGCTAAGCCAAAATCAGATACTCTTGGAGTGAAATCATCTTCAAGTAAGATGTTGCTAGCTTTGAAGTCTCTGTGAATGACATGTGGGCTGGAGTCCTCATGGAGATAGCTTAGAGCTCGAGCTGCACCGAGAGCAATCTTCAGCCTTACATTCCAGTCCAGTGGAGACCGTTCTCTGTCGACGCCTGAGAGTAGATGAGATGATCACAGTAAGGGGAAGACACCATCATCTCTAAGCTTAAACAAGTGAAAAACACATACCATGCAAATGAGATTCCAGGCTGCCATTTGGTATTAGTTCATATACTAAGCAATGCATACGATCCACGCATATACCGAGCAACTTAACCAAGTTTCTATGATGAAGCCGGCTGAGCATCTCAACTTCAGCCAAGAATTCACGGCTGCTCTGCTGGTCGAATCTTTTGAGTATCTTTATTGCAACTTTTGTCCCGTTTTCAAGAACACCGCTATAAACACGTCCAAAGCCCCCTTCACCTACTACCCTCTTTTCATCAAAGCAATCTGTTGCTCGCTCTATTTCTCTCGAACTGAATTTTCTAGCAGATCCTGTATACGCTGCAATGCCTGATCCAAATGAAAATGAAGGAGAACTTGGTCTACTTGCAATAGACAGTTCCATGCCTGCAGTGTGTTCAGCGAAAATATGATCATTCTACTTTTATACTTAACAATGAGCAAGAATACACGCTTAACTTCCATCTATAGTTCTGTATTGGTTGCAGACCGGTTGTGAATATTTTTTCTGGGGATAAAGAGCAAAACTTAGTTGAAATGCAATGAAAAGCTACCTGATGACTTCACCATTGATTGGATTGTAGGAGGCGTAGAAGGGTATGGTTGGGATCTATGTCTCAAGAGTAATATCCATGCAACCACAGAAATTAAGATGAGAAAAACAGAAGAAGATATGACTACGGTAGCCAATAAGCTTCCTGTAAACCCATGTTTATGCTGCTTGCCTTGAACATCGACCCCAAAAGGTTCCATAGATCTTGTATTATTTTCATGAGCAGAATACGGGTTACTTGATATGACACCAAGTGCGGATTGAGGTGAAGGTGGAGACGAAGGTAGACCTGTCATTCATCATATGCAAGTTGAAACTTACTCTTTAATGGCATCTATGCAAGAAGCTTGGGGCCTGGTTACCTGGATACCGCACGTAGAGGACGTCATAATCTCCAAAGACTGAAGCTTTTATGACAACTTTCTTGCTCCAAAATCTATGATATATTAAATATGCCGTATACTCATCAATTTTTTCTCCAAGGGGTAGCAGATTGACAAAAACAATAGTCTTCTCATTATCTGGGGCAGCGTTTGCATCCGTGATCTGAACTTGGGTATGCTTCATAAACACTCCTGCAGCTATTTCGGCAGATAGCTCCTGAATCATGGAAAGGAGCACATAGGATGCAACAGAAAGGCGAAGTGCCACTTGCATTGGTAACACACAGTGACATGGGGACTCAATTGAGCTATACGCCAGTGGCTTGGAGCATATCAGAGGCATACAGTCTGCAAAAAACCAAATTGATCTTTTGATTGAATGGTGAACCTGAAAAAGAAACACTGTCTCAACTCACCTCTTTGAGGATGTTTATCTGGGGAAGGTGATGTTTGCAGTGATGCTGGCACTGGCTCTTTGGGTGATGAACCAGATGGAGAAACCACAGAAGAGAAATAAGGAGCTGGAAAAAAAATACTAGACAGATGCTAGGTAAACTGGCACAGAAGAAGAAACTTTACTTTTCGTGTCACTAGATACAGGTGCTGCAGATGGAACAGTAGCGAGAGACTTGTCTCTAGGATTGAATGTAGGAGGTATTGAAGGTGAGGATGCTGCGAATCCTGTAAATGTAACAATATCAGGAAAGAGATACAGCTACAGCCCACATAACCTTTTAAAGGCAATCAATGTGTCATCATTAAACTAGGAAAAGAAAAGATACCAAGCCCCATGTTCTGAACATTTAACAAGAAAGTTAATAGTAGAAAACCTATTGAAGGAGCAACCCCGATCATGGGAGCAGGAGCAATCTTATATTGATGACTTTTTACAGGTGAATAAACGGGAGCCGATTTTTTGAAGTGATGATGCGAACTACTCGAATGCCACAGATGGCTTCTGGCATTAGGTGCTGAAGCATCATGATCAGAGAGGTGAATGAAAAAATTTCAAGATGGTGAATTGCCAATGGCAAAAAATGACTTGAGTATACATACCTGGTTTGGGAGCTGTGTTAATGCTGACTCTTGGTGGAAATGCATTAGGAGGGTCATTATATTCTGCCACGTGCACACACAATGAACATGAGTAACAGATAGTTTCAGAAAAAGCTAGTTTAAAGAGCAAATAAGATTATTATTCATCCGGTACATCCGCTTCAAAAGAGGCAAGACCAAATAGCAGGACGCACCTGGAGCAGGAGATGGTAATATAGAGTGACGCATTCCACTAGAAACAGGCACCTGGGATGCTGCGTGTGGTAACTTTTCTTTCAGAGATACGCTCATTTAGTGAAAAATAACAATAAAAAATGCAACGAGCATGAGAAAAGGTGGTTCAGCTGGACAAGTTTCTCTACCTGGAGTATCAGGAGATCCAGTTTCTGGAACTGAGCTGTGGTCTGTTTTCCAATTTGGTAAAGAACTGCTTGATCCTGATGTAAGAGATGCTGCAAACTGATAATATAAGCCATTTTGAACCATCTTATATGCTATTAACGTGTATCTTAAAAATCAATGGCTGATTTACCTGGAGATTTGACCTGAAATGAAGGTTCCGGAGGCATGTGTGATGTAAATGCAAAATGGAGAGACTCTGCAGCATCTATTGGAGAAAAAAGACTTGAAAGTGACAAGGAACGCCTGAGCCAGGTAGAAGGCGGCAGATCCTTTGAGTTCTGAGCTTCTGCAAATCCCCATGGTGATTCGATAGTGGCAGGAAGCTCTGCACAGTTTGATTTATAAGCAGAACTAAAAAGAGATGTGATCACAAAACGAATTTTGATCAATGACTAATAAAACTTCACAGGATATCCCAACACATTTCAAACTGGGGACTCTGCAGAAGGAAGATAGATTGATATGGGACAACACTTTTTGTAAATCAGAAACAGATTTGGGTTACAAAAATGAATTAGGATAGTCTGAAAACTGAACGGCCAAAGCAGTTAATCTACACATCAGACAGCTGAAATATTGAGTAAATCAGTTTGCAGCTAATATGAACTTGAAGTCCCATGGTTTCCTCCTATGAAGGTAGTTACCAGCAGAATATATAATTTGCACATTGATTTTGCTGACAAGTCCAAAAATCAAGAAACCGATGCAAACAAAGTATACGAGACAAATAAAGCGATTACCAGCAGATCCTTCAATCAATGACGAACAAATGACAGCACCGACATTGAGCAGAAAACCCACAATTTGCAGCACTTCCATCGCCAGCTCAGAGTTTTAGGAAGAAAACCAAAGAACGAACTCACTTCCTCTGAAATGAGCTTAAACACTCACAGATGACAGGAGGCTTGAAACTAACACAAGGGATACAGATTAAAGACGGAGATCCACAAACAGGAAGAGTGAGAAGCAAGCAATACCCAGGAAAAAAGTGTGCATTGGCATCTTGAAAACCCCCGAGGGAGCGATGCCATGAAAGTAACAAGTGAAAAGCATTAAAGCTCTCTTCCTTTTTTGTAGCGATTAATGGAAGATCAGGAATAAGAGCAAAACAATAGAGACAATGGCAACAGCATATGTGAGTTCTACTTGTATCAGCAAATGAGAAATCTTCAGAACAAAACAAACAAACAACCGTTTTTGACCGACAAGTGAGAAACTGAACCCAGGGTTGGTAGATGTATTTAAAGCTAAAGAAACCAACTTTTTCCTCCGTAACAACCAATTCTACAGCGACAGTGGTAAAATGGTAAAACAGAAGCAACCCATTTTCACAGCTAGTTTCTTCCAATGAGTCCACCGAAGAAAAGCACCCATCTCTGCATTTAAAGCAAGAGAAACTTGTCAGGCGCCTCCCCTGTATCTTTCTGACAACCCACATTTCCATTTTCAACAGTACTCAACACACACTATGCATAAACCTGTAAATACTATTCATCCCCAGATCACGAATCCGACCAACTTCATTCATTTGAACCTCTTACAGTTCCACTGTACCAGTGACAGAGCAGCCGTAGGTGTTTTTACCTCCATGGTCCTTGTAATTGCTATGGATTTTATTATTGAGACGAGAACATGGAAGGTGCTAGTACAGATCGGGCGAGCCTTGAGTTTTTCAATTCCTAGCGACATAATGATGAAGACTCTTCATGGTCCCCGATCTCTGTCGCTACCAGTAGAGGTGTATGGAGCTTTCCGAATTGTGGGTAGGTTTGCTTTTGGCACAACAGTGGCTACCGAAAGATAAATCATCAAGGACCTCGACGTTTTTGTAAAGAAGCTTACTCTTTGCCGATCCCATTTTCCTAACATGCTTCTCCAGGTTGTTTTTTTGTCTGAAATCATGTCATCCCTTTCCAAACCCAAATCTTTAGAATCCCCACCAACTCCTCACTCATCATTGATCACTTCTTGCATTACTTTCACTTGAAAGTTGAAATAATCAAACAACTTTTCATGTAAAAAACTACGAGAACAGAATTACAGTGGACTTTTAGCTGCGGCAGCTGCACACAGTGCACTTAGAGAAAATATCTGAGGAATCTGGTGTTTATATAGTACTGAAAATAGATCCAATCCGAGTGGGCCACGTCACCTTCTGGATGGGACCACAGGGTTTTCCCGCATGTGGCGCGGTTCCCCAGCAGCATCCATTTCACAATGCAAATCACGTTTTGATGATGAGATAGGAAGACCCGTTTGATGATAAGCGGGTCGGGTTGAGTCGATCCGACCCGACACCGATTCGGGTTACACCCAACGGTTAAACGCGCGACTGTTTTTGTGGCTGCTGATCAAAAAGCTACAGTTGGTCGCCGTTTTGTCTGGGGGTGGGGGAAGTAAAGGGTTGAAGGGAATGCCGACGAAGGCGAAGGGATTGGGAGGTGAAAATTTGATATTTCGCGCTCCGGTCATCGAATCCTCCGGTGCCGGTAATGTGATATTGATCTTATATGGTATGGTGGCAGGGTCTGATGGATGTAGTTTTGGGAAGAAGGAACAAGTTGGCAATTTCACCCAGGAGTGCGGTGATTATCTCGTTGGGTTTCTGGGTCTTCGCCCAATTGACTATTCTTTCCAGAAAAAAAAGGCTTCTTCTTTATAGATGTGGTAGGCATTCAATGTGATCGTGGAATTCTTGATGTGACAGCCACTCACTCTCATTTTCTCGACGCTTTATGGAAGCAGCGTCCTGGTGGTTTCCTATGTATGACTGTTCCAATCCAGGTTGAGAATTCTTGGGTCGCAGAAACCTTTTTGAACGTTCCCCTGTATCTAGCGTGCAGCATGGGATTATATTTCGTAGATTCCCCAAGCAATGCGTCATCTTTGAATGCATCAAATCATCGTGTTTTGAGTTTACTTGAACATTTTTGTTTGCAATCCTTACTTGGAGGAATGTGTGAAGAAATTGCTCGCTTTGTCAGCTTCTATCACTGAGCCTTCAAAGGCCCCAACTCAGTCCGATGTATAGTTGACTGTTTATATGTATTTAAGGGCCAACCAGACATCTTGGTATCCATCATTTACTTGCTTTCCTATATCCACACTCCTTAATAGGAACATCGTAGAGGCCATCTTAACTGCAGACAAGTGTCGTGGCAAGGTATGCTCCTGGTCTATATGTTTACTTTTTTGCTCAAAGAGCTTGACAGAATCTGTGCTTCTGATTTGGGAACAAAGCCTGAGGTTGAGTTCTTTACAAGTTTCTATAGAAGGTGTAAGCATGTTCCTTTTCGTCCTTAGGGACCAGAAGCAAAAAAAGTTTTTTTGTTCAGGTTTTGGTGTAACCCCCATGTAGAATCTTGTGAAGGGAGCTCGTTATCATTTAAAAAAAATTCTGCCTGGAGTTTTTATGAAGAAACAAAACACCTATTTTTAAGCCAGGGGTTGTTGTAGGACATTCAGTTGCATATTGGGATGGCAGCTTTTTTTAGAATGAAAATTTTTGGAATTCCAACTCTTATGGTGGTGAACCTTGATGTGTGTGCTAATTTTCTATGTTTTTATATAACCCAATAATTCAGTTGCCTTGTGGCCGTATATTTTGTGTGTGTGTTTTGATGGTGACTTAGTTCTCGAAATATAGTAGCACCTTCAAACTCTTGGGTTCACATAATTTCTCTTTTTGGCCAGGGATCAAAGTCAGTAGAGCCATTCAGATTTTACAATGACTTTAGCATCTAGGAACCCCAACAAATCATATTCTGCCATCACAAAGTCAAGAGGCTGCATCAGAAATTCCTTAAACTTGGGTTACTCTGAGCCGAAAAAACGCATGCTGGAAACTTCAGTATCTTTCAATGACCTGGCTCAAGTAGAACGTACACCATGCGTTGAAGCACGAGCAACTGCTCCTGGTGATACAAATAAGTTATCAAAGGCAGTTTCTGTTCCTGAAAATTTTGAGTTCTTTTCCCCACTACCTGTCGAGGAGCTTGATGCTGCAGCTGTTAAGGTGCAAAAAGTGTATAAAAGTTACCGGACTCGAAGACACCTTGCAGATTTTGCAGTTGTTATAGAGGAATTATGGTTGGTTTCTAACTGTTCACCATGATGATCTTGATCATATTATGAGTTTGATGAGTTGTTCATATTGGATTCTGATAGGTGGAAGGCCTTGGACTTTGCAGCTCTTAAGATGAGCTCAATATTGTTCTTTGATGTCGAGAAACCAGAAACTGCTGCTTCCAGGTGGTCCAGAGCCCGAAAAAGGGTCGCCAAGGTCTGATGCACAGGATCCATAAGCATACTTCTGTCCATTCTTCTGTGCGAGTTCTTAAAATGAAACACCTTTCAGGTTGGGAAGGGCCTGTCCAAGGATGAGAAAGCCCAAAAACTGGCTCTAAGACACTGGCTTGAGGCAGTAAGTTGCTCTGCGATGACTTTATTCTGAAAACCTTAGGATGCTTTTACCCTGATATGCACACAATCTGCTGCAGATTGACCCACGCCACCGGTATGGACATAACTTGCATCTCTATTATGATGTATGGTCTACCAGCGAAAGCGTACAGCCTTTCTTTTATTGGTTAGACAACAATAACCATTGCTGACTGATACATAGTTTCTCTGTGCCTCATCCTGACTCTTTTGATTGGATTTGTAGGTTGGACATTGGTGATGGAAAGGAGGTGAATCTGGAGGAGTGCCCAAGGACAAAGTTGCAGCAACAATGCATCAAGTATTTAGGACCGGTGAGTCTTCACAAGTATGCTTTTCAGCTCCTGATTCACTGTAACGCTAAACACAAGACCACTTTTTTGGCAGAAAGAAAGAGAATCATATGAAGTTGTGATTGAAGAGGGGAAACTTGTGTACAAGCAAAGTGGTGCTTTGGTGAACTCCGTTGAGGGAACCAAATGGATATTCGTTCTCAGCACTACCAGGAACTTGTACGTGGGGCAGAAGAAAAAGGGGCAGTTCCAGCACTCCAGTTTCCTCGCCGGTGGTGCCATCACAGCTGCTGGAAGACTGATGGTCAATGATGGGGTTTTAAAGGTAGAGTTTTTGCAGTTTTCCGGTCTGCACTGGCTTGAAGACTGACGAAAAATTGTTAACTTTTGAAACAGGCTATTTGGCCATACAGCGGTCATTATCTCCCCACAGAGGAGAACTTCAATGAGTTTCTCATCTTCCTCGAGGAGCACTCAATTGATCTTACTTCAGTAAAGGTATGACCAGTTGTAGTCAATCACTGGAACCGTATGAGTAATGGGCATTTTCCGATCAATCTTCCTTCTTATCAGAGATACAGCGCTCAAGAAGACACTCCAGAGATCAGTGATGCCGATGTCAGCATCGTCGAGGGAGCTGCAACTCCTGAAATCCATGACAATGGAGAAAAGGGTTCAGCTAGTGAACTGGAAATCCCATCTCTGAAACCTGAAGAGGCTACCATCTTTAGTTTCACCAGACGTATGTCCCGGAAGTGGAGCACCGGTGCCGGTCCTCGCATCGGATGCGTCCGTGAATATCCTACAGAGCTGCAGCTCAGAGCACTGGAACAGGTTCGTTATTCACCACGAGTGTCCAACGGGCATTTCTTTAACTACGGCCCCATTCCATCGCCCCGGCCGAGCCCCAAGCATCGACTGTCTCCTAATGTTGCCGGCATGGGGCTTCCCAGCCCAAGAACCCCCGTCTCCACCGAGTCCATAGACGCTGTTAACCACACAGCAACTGCTGCTTGACATCTTACAAACTTCAAATCTGAAGTAGAAGATCATTCATTCCATTCTTACATTCTGAACCTCGGAAGCACTCAGGGGCTGCCAGTGCCTAATAAGCTTGCTTTTCTTTGGAATACATTCTTCATATTTTTACATGTATTTGTAACTCAAATTACGTGAAAGGGTAAATAATTTCAGTGACTGCTCTCTCTTATATTTTTCCAGGCAATATCACAGACATTTATCTGTATCTTCTCTAAAATAGAGGCAAATGACAACCACCCTACCTGAGGTTTAAACTACAGCAGGAAGGAGCTGAAACCCCCTTCAATCAAGATAAATTTTCACATCAATACCATTGTCAATAAGGGACTGGACAACCGCTCTAATTTTACCTTCAAACTTGTCTGTTTTCCTCGGAGTATAAACAGCGGTATAAACATCCGCTTCTCTAGCCCGATCAGCCAAGAACCGACCAACAGCCAAACACGCTGGTATATCTGATCTGGATTTCAGCACAGCCTTGATGTCCTTAGAGTTAGTTCCAGCAACAGCAACCTGTTTGCAAGTTACTCTGTGGGTGATTGAAGCAGAGACAAAACGCTTCGAGATGAAGACATCTAGAGTAAATGGCTCCATGAAAGCTTCTGTTCTTTGCTTGAACGACACATGTTTCCCTGGATTCTTGGACTTCTTCCCTTTCTGGTATGTGTATGGGCGGCTGTTTTCATCATCGAGAAAATCTTCAACACCAAAGAAGCTTCTTGGAGATAGAGAAAGCTGCAGCAATACAGAGTAGCAGGTTGAAAACAACCAGAGCAATAGAAAGAAAAAAAAACCAAAGGAAAGAAACAAAATAGTAACGACTACAGAAAATGCACCTTCGCAGAGTGGAAACCGCTGTATTGTAGAAATGGCCTTATTTCACATCCTCCACTGGCGTTACGGCTCAACCTTCGAACCCCAAATCGCAGCATCATAAAAAAGCCTAAACACAGCATGAAAAAAACAAATTTTGCAGCAACGTAGAGACTTTAATACAAGAATTGCTATCTAATACACAGCATTGAAGCGATTGCCGTGTATTCTTTTGAAGCATTTAAGTCCGACCTGAAGAATAAGCATAAACCTGGCCACCAACAGCAAGGAAGAAGCACAATATGGTCCAGATCGGAGATCACGTTCAAGAATAACAGATTAACACCTTCAAGACCCGCGCCAACCAAAATAGCGTTGAGATAGGAGTTCTAGAAAACAAAAATCCGCCGCCCTTACTCCTCGGAAGCTAGAAAAGTAGGAAATTCCGGTAACCCTAAACTTTCTAGTTCGTTTCGAAGACAAAAACCGTAACTTTTCCGAACAGAGCTCTCACGTTTCAACTGATTCACTAAGAACCAAATGTAGCGGGCAATGTTGGAAACGGGTCGGGTTAGGGTTAAAAAGTAGCTTCTATCCCCAATCTGATTTTAATAATAATAAGAAGAAAATAATTTCGGGATTTCGCTAATATCATAGAATATTCTAAACGAACACCAGAAGAACATTGGAAGACAACACCCCTTGGAGGCTATCTACAACCCACCACTCAGAAGATTCACATTTCAGAAACATCAAACGTTGCTGTCTTCCCCCACCAGCTGCTTCTGCTGATGCTGCTGCTGCACAGCCAACTGTTTTCAGTTATAACCTGAGCAGAACATCTCCATGGGTGCCTGGAAAAGCAGATGAAATTGCATATGGATCGCCATCTACCAAGAAAACATTGAGAAAGGGGTATGCATAAGAGATTTTGAGACAAATTACTTTGTTTTAGACATTCTATACAGAATGCAAAGAGCACGTTCTGGTCATCAGCCATGCGGGAAACCCTCTCTGCCTCTTTGGTGGCCTCTGCTGCCACGAAGGATTTGTTTTCAGCTTCTGCGATTCTGTGGGCTGCAGAAATTGCTGCGTGTTCAGTTGTCTCCTCGTTGTGGCCTCCTATGGCTTGGAGGGAGTATCCAGTCGGAACTTGCTGAGGCAGAGGCTCACTTGGTGCCATAGATATGCTTCTCGAGTTCCCTGTATCTCTTTTCAGCCTATAGCTATTAGTTTGCACCTGAAGTTCAACATTGCATTTGCTCATGCTTGAGAGTCCATCATGTCATTGAAGTGCAGATAATCACTCTACCAAAAAAACTCGAATTCAACTAGTAAAACTTAAGACTGACCTTTTCGAGTTTGTTCTGCTGCACGAGCCTCCTCAGTTTAGAGCTTAACAGTCTTTTGAAATTTGGAGGCACCTCTTGCTTTTGCTGAACGAGAAACCAAATAGCGTAAGAGAGTTACCCTCCCGCCTTGTCAGATCAAATAGTTTTGCAAATTAGCATCAAAGTGAATGCTATGCTTATTAGCTTATTGAGAATCACACAGCATGACACTCACTCAAGTGAGGAAGTCGAATATCTTCGCAAATAGAAACCATTATCAGGACACAATGACTGTTCCCAGGTAACACATCTCCAGTTATTCATGAGAAGACCAGAACATTTTTATGTTCGGTTAGAAAACTATCAAATGCGAACCGTCATGACATATGATTTCACTGGAGGCTGAGATAAAAACAAACCTCAATAAAGGCAGCAATCGCACTACATTCAGCACCATTTTCCTCGTTCAGAGAAGTCAGTGCCTCGTATATAACTGCATTGTATCTGAGAGATAGTAAGGAAAAGAGCATTAATTCATACTTACGAATCTTGCCACAACAAATGAGAAAAAAAAAACCTCTAGGCAAGTGAATGCGTAACCTACTTGGCAGTATTATTCCCTTCAGGAAATGACCTTGGTGCTTCTTGTGCTAGAGCATCACCTGAGGCATTGAGTGGCATTGCAGCAACCGAAGTAGAGATCTGTGGAGCCGGCGCTGGAATCGCAGGAGCTTCAGCAGCATTGGCCTTTGCCTTATGTGCTTTTGACTTGTCTCTCTGCCCTTGGCCACTAGCAACACTCAAATTCCTCCATTTATCCTGCACACGACCAGCCAGGGATCGTTCATTTCTGACAGGAACTTCAATCCATACACGTTACTTTTTTTTAAAATCAGATTATTTTCCTCAATGTTTCCAATCCATACACGTTGATATCTCTTGAATTTCACAGAAACATTCGAAACAAAACTGAAGGTTCAAAAACCTCTACAAACCCATCATTGACGCTTGAATCTCATTCCCCAGGAGCCAAGAAATTGTACCTTGAGATCAATATTGGAGCGGGCAAAGAGAAAGTGGTTGAACTCGGGGTCTTTCTGGATGTTCTTCCACTTTCCAGCGCCGTGCTTGGCGACGCCGGCGCGGAGGGCCTCCTCCTCCTCGGATGTCCATTTTTGCTTCGGATTCCCCATCCACCGCGAATCCCCACAATTGGAATGTTTTGATCAACTCTTCAAATCCGTGTGGGGATTCCCTCCCACAGAAAGGGCATGCGCGTCGCTATCTTGGGCTATGGCGGCGGCGGCGGCTCTATTGCGAATTATCTTACCGTGGGATTAAAATAAAAAAATACAATAAAAAGAAATATATCCATTTTCCTTCAAAAGAAAAAAGACTGGAACTTGTTTGGTAGTAAGGTGCATCCACACTGCAACGAGAAACAACTATCAGCCACCTTCTTCTTGCTGGCGAGATGAGCGACGGCGCCGTTGTTCCGGTCACAGAGAAGGTGGACGTCGCGGTGGCAGTGAAAAGCACGGAAGGGAGAGGGACCCAGAGGGCGGTGAGATGGGCTGTCGATAATTTGATCAAAGAATCCTCTCGTCTGATTCTCGTTCATGTTATGTCTCCGATCGTCTCCGTTCCTACTCCCTGTGAGCTCTTCTTTTCAAAGATTAATTTTTTCTGAATTTCTTAATCTCCCGCAACGATGGTGTTCGTGGGTGCTGCATCGTTGACTTCGTAGATGAAGAGTGAAAGTCGTTGATTTGAAGATCTGTTGTGTTAGATTCAAATAGTTAATATCTTGGGGCGTTTGATTATTCATGTTTAATGGTAATCAACAGCCGGTGGTACTATTTCATTCAAAGAGATAGACTCGAAGGTGGCCCAAATGTATGTTCAAGATATCAGGAAACAGTGCGAGGAAAAGCTTTTAGCTTTCAAGTATAAGTACAGGAAAGTAAAGGTAGGAAACTTAACGCTTACAGTTAGGGACTCTTTAGTTCTTTCTTCTGGTGATGTAATTTTGAAAGGGAGAAACTAATAGAATCACTGTAGCTTCATGATTGTGCCTATTTCTGGACCTTATGTCATGCTCACCAGTCTAGATTAGAGTTGTTGTACTGGAAGGATGCGATATTGCATCGGTGTTGCTAAAGTACGTGGCTTATTCAAGAACAAGCAGTTTGGTTCTTGGCTCTTCTAACTATTTTTCAAGGTAGAGTTACAAGATTTTGTGGAGCTCCAGTTTTTCTGTGTTTAGAACCGGATTTCAAACCGACAACTTGTTTTCAGGAAGCCACGGGATTCAGAGGTGCCATCAGTTGTTCTAAAAAATGCGCCAGATACCTGCACTGTCTATGTGATTTCTGGAAATAAGCTCATACTGAACTCATCCAGCTCCCCTGGGACAAGGAATGGTATGGCGATGTTTAAATTTCTTGATATATTTAGTGTGATGACATTGTAAATTTGTTTCCACTTTACCAGATGGTGATAATGACACTCGGTCATGGCATCAACAAGATCTTGGCTCCGGTTCATTCTCTGCTTTCAGTGATAAGTTTATCCCAGGTGATGGTTATACAGATCCTCAGGCACAAGCACCGAGCTCCCCAATGTGTTCCAGTGAGGCTTCTGAGAAAATAGGTAGTCCTGACTGCAAGAAGAGTGCGTCTCCAGCCTCAAAAAATAGAGGATCCCAGTCTTTCTCTTCAACAAGCATGGAGCAAGTAAGTTAAACGCTCTTGACGGCCTTGCCTTTATCAAGTTTTTAGTCTTGAATGCTTTTGTTCTTGCTGATTTGCAGTCAGGGACTGTATCTGAAATAGAGCAACTGCGGCAAGAGTTGGCGAGTACACAAGAACTCTATAATCAAGCTTGTGAAGAGTTAGTGCACGCACAAAGCAAGGTAAGGTGCTGGAATTGGTAGTAATTTTTTATTTGAGTGAAACTAGACATTACTACTGCCTACAGGTGGACTTGCTTTCTTCTGAATGCATCCAAGAAGCAGAAAAAGTACAGGCTGCACAAAGAAGAGAAGAAATGTTCAGGAAAATTGCAGCTGAAGCCAGGGAGAAGTATGTGGAAGCCCAGAAAGAAGTCGAAAGAGCAAAAGAAATTCTGGAAAAGGAAAGAAATGAAAGGCATCTGGCTGAACTGAAAGCAGAAATTGAATCACTAGAAAAAAAGAAAATTGTTGAAGCGCTGTTTTCTTCTGATAAAAGGTATAGAAAGTACACCAGAGAGGACATAGAGAAGGCAACTGATTCCTTTTCTGAGCGTAGCATTATTGGCGAAGGGGCGTATGGTAAAGTGTACAAGGGATCCATTGATTGCACCACAGTAGCTATCAAAGTGCTTCATTCTGACGCATCCAAGAAAAAGGATGAGTTTCTAAAGGAGGTTCGAACTTGGCAATCTCTCTTTTTCCTTTAAACCCAAGCAAATGCTTTTTCTATGCATACAGTAGCTAGCTTTGCCATGAGAAGCATACATGAACTTACACAAAGATTATATGGAAGTCATATTTTTAGAATTCTCATGATCCAATGTGTTCCATGAAACTTATCCAATGCAATTCCCATGCAGGTAGAAGTCCTGAGCCAGTTGCACCATCCTTACATTCTGTCTCTTCTGGGTGCCTGCCCTGAAATTGGTGGTCTAGTGTATGAATTTATGGAAAACGGTAGCCTTGAAGATCATCTCCTTCGCAGGAACGACAAGGGTCCTTTGCCCTGGCCTCTCAGATTCAAGATAGCTTTTGAGGTAGGTTGTGGGCTAGCCTTTCTGCATCATTCGAAGCAAGAGCCTATCGTTCATCGTGATCTGAAGCCTGGAAACATCCTCCTCGATAAACATTTCAAGGCCAAGATCGGAGATGTTGGCTTAGCAAAAATCCTCTCTGATGTTGTTCCTGACTATATCACAGAGTTCAGGGACTCCGTGATATCAGGCACCTTCTGCTACATGGATCCCGAGTATTCCAGAACCGGAACTCTTCGACCCAAATCGGATCTTTACTCCTTCGGTGTGATAACACTCCAGCTGCTAGCTTCTCGACATCCCAATGGCCTTATAGCTCAGTTCGAAAATGCCATAAAGAACAGAGGCACCTTTCCAAATGTGCTTGACAAAGCAGTAGCAGGTTGGCCTCTACCTGAAGCCGAGGAACTCGCGCGCCTCGCCTTGAGATGCTGCCAACTCAGATGCAGAGACCGGCCGGACCTTGAATCAGAAGTCCTCCCTGTCCTCAAAAGGCTAGCCGGGTTCGCCGATTCGTTTGCTTCAACTACTGGGAAGCCAGGCCACCCTCCTCTACAGTTCTACTGTCCAATTCTCCGGGTAATCACAATCACTGGAAGCAACAGCCCATTACATTTCATGCAGTGCTCATCATTTACTGAAACGCTGAAATGCAGGAAATCATGGACAATCCCCACATAGCAGCCGACGGTTTTACCTACGAGCACGAGGCGATCCGAATGTGGCTTCAAATGTATGATGTTTCACCGGTTACCAAGCAGAAGCTGCCACACAAGACTCTCATTGCGAACCGTGTGCTCCACTCAGCCATTCAGGAATGGAGAAAAGACATGTAAGAGCAACCTTTACTGCGTCGTTTGTCTGCAACTTCGTTATCGCGAAGAATGTTAGAAAAATCCTCATTGTCAAATGTCAATAGTCAATAGTCAAACACGTTACTTTGACTTTACCGGACACCGGAAGTCTTTTTTTTTTTCATTCTTTAAGAAACACAGCTGGAAATGTTTCACTGTAAATTGATGCAATTACATAGTTTCTAATTTAAAGAAAATCGTATTATTATTATTATTATTATTATTATTGTACACACTATGATGCAAGTGTGCGTTCACAGATTTGGGGATACATGGATACGATATATGCGTATTTAAAGTAAAAATTATTTATTAAAATTTAGTTTTTTTAAAAAAAAATTATATAATAAAAATAATTAACTTGATATATGAAAATTTAAATTTAATTATTAATAATAAAATAATAAATCAATATGTAAATATTTAAATATCATATTAATCAATATTTGAAAAAAGAAATCTAATATTAAGATTAACATTAATGAATAACATAACTTTAATTTATATATATTTGTGAATTCGTGTATTGAGTACGTAAATTTTTATTAAACTGGGGAATTAGTGCATCATAGTATTACACACCTATAATTTGTTCTTTAATTATAACTAGTTATACTTAATTTATATTAAGTAGTTCTAATAGAATAATAAGTTCTACTTATTTGAATACTCAACATAATCGATTTCTATTATTTAAAGAAAATAGTATATTTAATTCGTTCTCAAAATAAATTGACATCATATATCTCAAACTATTTTCCAAAAAAACTAAATTGATCCACATAATCAAATCATAATTATTATCCTAATTTCATTGATATGCATTACATACAATGTTCAATAATGTGTTAATGATGAATGATTAATTTTATTATTGTGGAATTCAATAAGAAATATTTTAATCAACTATTTATCTAAAGGGTGGGATTAATTTTAAAATAACAAATATAGATTTTTTTCGATTTCTAAATAATGGGAATAAGCAATAATATTTTAAAAATCAATTATATTATTTTAATAAACAGTGAGAACTATTCATGCAGTTTTCCCTATTTTGAAAACTCAACTCATATAGGATTAGGATGTAACTTAGTTTTCAAACATTTACATTATATTATTGATCAAATATAATAATTTTCTTAATATTTAGAAATGAATGAAATCCTATTATTTCATGATATATTTTAAATCATATTATTGTGATGGATATTATCAATCAATTAAATTGATATATAAATATTTTAATTGTAAATTTAGAAATTTTATATAAGGTATTGGTGCTTTACCATTTTGTGACTGTAGGTAATGATTTTCGAACTCGTATCCATTGATTTTAATTCTCGAAATTAGAATATAGTTTTCAAACTATTTGAAAATTAGTAGATGTAAAACAGATAACGGAGTTTGGAATTTTCATCAAACAATAAACTAATATTTATAATAATGAGAATGAATATTTTCTTAAAATCAATTTAATTATTTTTATAGATTTTATTAAATTCAATTAACATAATTAACATACGTCCAAAAGAGCATTTTCGGGCCATCTTCCCTTGGCGGGGCCCAACGCGTTGAAAAAAAAAAAAAATAGTATTCAATTTTAAATTCGTGCGTCGGTTGCTATCTCGTCACTTACTTCGGCTGCGGTAGTTTCCGGGCATCTTCCTCGGAAGCGTCATACGCGTTTCCTGGAATGGGTTTCGTCTGGGATTATATAAACCTTGGTCTCGGCCCCTTTTTCTTATCTTCCCGTTGGTTCAATCCATGGAAGTCTCGTCGTCCTTTTTTGATGAGTTCAACTGGTCGGAGACCGACTACACCGCTGCTTTTTCTGGTGCCAGAGAGCGGGATTTTTCTGGGTTTGAGGAGGACTCGTCGTCTGTGATGGAGTTTTTGTCTGCGTTCTTGGGGTTTGATGGGAATTTGGAGATGAGTCAGGAAGAGCCCTCGTTGGGCTTGAATGGGGGGAGTGGAATTGAGAAGATGCAAGAGCAGAGCGAGTTTGGGAGTGGTAATTTCACCGAATTGGTCGACTCGCGGCCGATGAAACGGACCCGATTCGATGAGGATGCTACGACAACAACCTCCGGTGAATCCGGCGGTGGCGGAGGAGCCACGCAGCGGCGTGTGTGGGTGAAAAACCGATCGAAAGCGTGGTGGGAGCAAGTTGATAGTCCATATTTCCCAGATTCGGAGTTCAAAAAGGGATTTGGAATGAGCAAAGCAACATTCAATATGATTTGCAATGAACTTGAATCTGCAGTCACGAAAAAGGACACCATGCTCCGATCAGCTATCCCGGTCCGGCAACGCGTGGCCGTCTGTATTTGGAGATTAGCAACGGGGTCAGCTCTCCGGGAGGTCTCGAAACGATTTGGATTGGGAATCTCTACCTGTCATAAGCTTGTTCTCGAGGTTTCAACAGCTATAAGAACAATTCTGATGCCCAAGTTCTTAAAATGGCCTGATGAAGAGAAAATGTTGGAGGTGACGAGGAAGTTTGAGTCCATTTCAGGTATCCCAAATGTTTCAGGAGCAATGCACACAACCCATATTCCCATCATCGCTCCCAAGAGTAATGTGGATTCCTATTTCAACAAGCGCCACACAGAGAGAAACCGCAAGCCTTCTTACACGGTTACAGTTCAAGGAGTCGTTGATCCAAATGGGATTTTCACCGACATAAGTGTCGGTTGGCCGGGTTCCTTGTCCGATGATCAAGTTCTCGAAAAATCATCTCTTTATCAGGGAGCAAGTAGAGGTCTTTTGAAAGATTCATGGGTTGTTGGGAACTCAGGGCACGCTCTAAGAGACTGGCTCCTTGTTCCCTACACCAACCGTGGCCTTTCGTGGAGTCAACATGCTTACAACAAGAAAATCGAAGGGGTTCAGGCGATCGCGAAGGAGTCATTTTGGCGGATGAAAGCACGGTGGCGCTGCTTACAGAAGAGAACAGAGATGAAACTTCAGGACTTGCCGCTGATAATCGGCGCATGCTGCATACTCCACAATATCTGCGAGATGAGAAACGATGAACTGGATTACGAAACCACAAACGCCAGCTTTGTTGATGATGAGATGATTGAAGAGAACCCCGTGAGATCTGTGATCGCCATGAGAACAAGAGATCAAATTGCACAGAAGCTGTTGCACCATGATCACGCAGGAACTTCGAGTTTCTTGTGAATTGCCTTGTACCTTTGTATACTTCTTAGATTTTCATGTGTACTCTCAAAATTCGTTCTTTCCCCACCTTACGTTACTGTAATCAAATTCCTTGTCTGAAGAAAGAAAGCTTTCCACAAGGATTCGTGGGGTATTTGCCCTCTTTTAGATATGGCAGTCGCAGTAATTCATGGATTTGACCGCTGAGTTTGTCCGCCGGCGGCTTCAAAGAAGAAGCTTGAATGGCGCAGGCAATGATCAACTTAGTTGTAATTTTCGAATATCCTTGACATTATAATCTCATATATATTTTCCATTGGGAGTGTGGACAGCCCCAGAAGCCCTGCGTTTCTAAACATGGTAAGGGTGTAATGCGTATTTCCGATCCAAAAGTTTGCTTTCCACGCGGAGCAAATCAAAGTGTGCAGTTAACAGACACGGGAAAAGCACTATTCATTGATTTGTGTGATGGCGGAGGAGGAAGTGGTGGCAATCGGGATTCCGGAGGATGGGCAAGAACCGCTGGCGGTGAATGTGCAGGATCAGATGGAGGAGGAGGTGCTGACGTCGAGCTTGACTCTCGAACGCGTTGCCGCTGCTAAGAATTTCATCGAGAATCATTACAAAACTCACATGAGAGATCTGCAGCAACGCAAAGAAAGGTGATCGATGAATGAATTGGTGTAATCCAAATAATATTTGCATGGATGTGAATTGATTTTCTAATTTTTTATTCTCTAACTTAGACGATTAAGAAATGTGTTTCATATTTTGGATTGAATTTGATTTCATGGCAGGTAAAGACTCTGTCTTTACACTGATATATTGTCACATGTTCGTTTAATGGCTGTAACTTTTGTGGGGGAAAAAATGATGTATCTCATGAAGCAAGCAGTTTATGGAAATGTATTCACAAGTACAGGCGTGAACTGCTACAAAAGGCTCTGGCTAACTCGGGTGTCTCAGAAGAAGAGCAAATGAGACTTTTGAGGGATTTGGACCGCAAGGAAAGAGAGTACATGCGTCTTAAGAGGCACAAGATTTCAGTAGATGATTTTGAGTTGCTGGATATTATAGGCAGGGGAGCCTTTGGAGAGGTTTTTCTTGATGCTTCTTGAGTTCTCTGTGTTTATTCTTTCCTATTTCGCATTTGCTGCATTGTTTCTAGAAAGCAGGTTTTTGTCTTATTTTCATGTAAAAGATCATGAATCGGCTGCACATGTTTTCCATGATAGGTTAGGTTATGCCGTGAGAAGAAAACTGGAGATATATTCGCCATGAAGAAGCTGAAAAAGTCAGAAATGCTCAGCCGAGGGCAGGTTACATATAACTGCTGACTAAAAAATCTAGTCGTTTAACTCCCGCTGAATCTAAAGTGTTTTTCTTACAACTCAAACATTGTTTTCCACTGCAATCTGCAGGTTGAACATGTAAAAGCCGAAAGAAACTTACTTGCTGAAGTTTCTAGCAAATACATTGTTAAACTCCATTGCTCATTCCAAGATGCAGAATACCTTTACTTAGTCATGGAGTACCTCCCTGGTGGAGACATGATGACTTTGTTGATGAGAGAGGATACCTTAACTGAAACAGTTGCTAGATTTTATATTGCACAGTGTGTCCTGGCGATAGAATCCATTCACAAGCATAATTACATACACCGGTCGTTCCTCATTCCTTTTTTTGGTGGAAGATAATCACAATGTGAGTAAATATGTAAGTGTTCACAGTGCTTTCCTCATTTTTGTTTTGCAGGGACATTAAGCCTGACAACCTTCTATTGGATAAAAGGGGTCATATGAGGCTATCTGATTTTGGCCTGTGCAAACCTCTAGACTGCTCAAATTTAGTTTCTTTAGATGCAAAGGAAGCAGGGATGGGTGATGACATGGGAAAATCAAAAGATGTCAATGAATGTTTTCCTGACAAGTGTGATGGTAGCAATTGGAAAAGCCCTCTTGAACAACTGCAGCACTGGAAAATGCATAGGAGAACTCAGGTAAAGAAGAAGGGTAAAAATCTACAGAAACAGCCGTCTTGACTAGCTATCATATGTGGTAATGTAGGCATTTTCAACTGTTGGGACACCTGATTATATTGCTCCAGAAGTACTTTTGAGAAAAGGATATGGAATGGAATGCGATTGGTTAGTGACCTTTATATTGCTCCATGAAGCTCTCCTAAATCTAAATATGTTAGTGCAACACGTATATTATATTACCTTCTTTCCATGCTAGTATATGATCATTTTCAGGTGGTCACTCGGTGCTATCATGTATGAGATGCTCGTTGGCTATGCCCCTTTCTATTCAGATGATACAATGACTACATGCAAAAAGGTGCTAGTCTGTAACTTTCCAACATTTCGGATTCCTTAGAAATCACACCTCAATATTACATTAGTGTGAAATGCACTTCAGATTGTTCGCTGGAGAAATAATTTGAGGTTTCCATCTGAATCAAGACTGAGCCCTGAGGCGAAGGATCTCATATGCAGGCTGCTTTGTGATGCTGAACATAGGATAGGCTGTCATGGGCTGATGAAATAAAGGTTCTATTTATCGATGATGTTCCATTCATGCTTTTGAAAACATCTCAAATTGTTTCCCATCTGAATCTTCCAGGCTCATCCATGGTTCAGAGATATCAACTGGAACACGCTTTATGAAATGGAAGCAGCATATAAGCCAGAGGTGACCGGGGAACTTGATACAAGAAATTTTATGAGTTACAATGAGGTAGCATAATTTGTTTTTACTAAATATGTTGGCTGCGTTTTTACTTCTATGACCAGCTTCACTTAATATTTGTAACTGCTGGTGTTGGTCCACTTCACAGGTAGATCCACCACCTGCGAAATCAAGCTCTGGGGTCTGGAGAAAGGTCTGCTTTACTCAATGACACGACTTATCATTCCATGTCACTTGAAATCACATTATTGCTCAATTATTTTGTTATCTCCTGCAGATGAATCCAAAGGACATGAGCTTTGTTGGATTCACGTACAGGAACTTTGATGGTGTTAAAGGATTAAGCAGACCCCCCTTAGGTTTGTAGCTTTTTGCTGTAAGCCAACAACCTCATCTTCATTCTCAATTATCCATATCTGGTTTGTTTTTTCCTTGTGCCTCCAGAGAGCAGAAAAAGTGCACCTGAGCGCTTATCTACTGCTTCAGACATGAGTTCGTTCACTTCTCATTCACCACTCTCCTCTTCTTCTTATGTACTTTCCAGCATTCAGAAATCATTCCTCAGTCTCCTACCTCTGCAGGTAATCCTGGAGAGGGCCTTTCTGCCAGCAATCCCCTCCATCACTCGACATAGTTTAACCGTTCCGGCATCCCTGGTAATAAATAGGTGGCTATCAGCCATGAAGGATATCCATTTTCTTTAGCATACCAGAAGCACACTTGATGATCAGTTTTCATACTTTTGAGAACCTGCTGCTTGTTCCAGTTGTGTAGATTATATTATTCTGTAGCGTTCGGCATCCTACATACAAAAAGTTTTATATTCCGCACTGAAAGCCCACAGCAGGGGTTTTGCATCACTGTGCCTGGATAAAAACTATAATCAACAGACACCAACCAGGAGAACTTCACTCGTAATTATTTGATTATCCACAAGCAAACTCTACTCTGTCCATTACTCACTACTCAGATGTTATCCTCTTCGTTATCCGGCATCCTTGCAAATCTAGATATCGATGCTGACAACGTTGTGAGATAGATAGCACCATTACACTTCCGGGTGGATGAAGTTGAAGGAGAACTTGGAAAGCAGCTGTGGAATGCCGGATATGACAGAGCCATAAGTCTGAAAAGGATAAAATCTGGAATTAGGCAAAATCTAGCTTCATGTTGTTTGATTGTGCTGGATCATGTTAGCTATTCACCTCCTCATTGTCATGGAGTCGGCACAGGGGAACAGCCAGAAGACGGTGGGTCTTCGGAACGATGAACCTCCGGCTCTGTGGCAGCTTGACAAGATACAGTTTGGTCCGCTCCTGAAACGACAGAGCATGTAATAAGTTGAAAGGACTAAAACCGAAGTTCATAGCTTGAGGGAGCGCGGAAATTACAACAGGTCTCTTCACATTTGGAGGCAAATGAGGATACAATACAGATTCAAAGTCAGGTTTCCACCAGACCCCAAGACATTCCCCAACCTGGAGACTAAGAGCATCAGAGTGAAGGAAACTAAACGAATCAAAAGATTCTTTTGAGCATATATGAATCTACAAACCTCCCACTCAGAGTTGTCTTCAGGATTAGATAACTTGCTTGAGAGTTTGCGTTTTAAGCAGGCGTCATCTGAGGAAACCATCAAATAAACAGCAGTTCTAGATCATCAAGAAAGATATAGAGTGGCTGCTTATTACCTGATTCACCTGGGCGTAAGCGACCACCAGGAAGTTTAATTATGGAGTTGCGAATTTGCAGCAACAGGATATGCGGATGATTGAACAATTCCACCTGAAAACATACATCTCTTGTTTGGAGTTTTACTAGGAAAGGAAACAGTGTAAGGTTTGTGCAAGTAGAGAGTAAAACGCCAAACCAAAAGAACCACACAGTAAGCTAAGGACTCTGGTTTTTTTTTTACTAAAAAGCTTCAATCATGAATAGTAAACAAATGGCCTGAAGAACAATCGGAACAAAACTGCACATAGACGTAATAAAATGAATCAGGGCAATCAGGAAACCAACCAACATCACCGCAGCTACGCACTTCCTCATCCCATACGCATCATAACTGAAGATGGCCAACCAAAGCAAACATTCAAAAAAAAAAAACCGCAGAACACCCAATCAAACTAAATCGCAAAACTGATGATAAAAACACGAACTTGGCTCTCATTCGCATGATACGATCGGCCACAGTTTCATCTCTGAAGGGCACCTGGGCCCTGAATCCAAAATAGTAGCAGTCGAGTGGGTATATGTCCACCGACTCCGCTTCCGCTCTCACATGATCGCACCCGTTCTCCAACACACTCTCCTGATGATCATCCATAACTAGGTCAAATTCAAGTTCTCGAGGCTTATAAAAAAGAGAACAAAAAAAATAATGAAACCACTCAGAGCGGTGATTGTGACTCACCATGCTCCGCAGTCCGCCCATCATCGATAGAATGATTCTCCAGTGGGGATACAAGAACCCCACCAAATTTCAGTATGATGACATAAAGATGGCGAATCCATGCCCAAATATGGCATTATCCATAGCAGCTGCAGCTGGGGCCAAGCTTTAGAGCCTCCTCACTCACAAAAGATATTTTCCCATACACAGACGAGTAGAAAAAAGACAGAATACTGACATCTAAAAATAAGGATGAAGTTTGTGTGAATTTAATTTGAAATTATTATAAAAAATTTAATCTTTAAATTTCAAAATTATATTATAAATTTATCAATTTATTTTTTATAAATAATTTACTCTTAAATGTATAAAATTATATATTAAATCTATTATATTACCAACATTAATCGATTTTAATCTCAATATCATTAAAATAGCGTATCATATAAGACGTGATATAAACTTAATCATTTTAAATTATGTAAGATATGAGTATGATATAACGATCATCACTTAGAATCATATGAAATACAAATACGATATAATCTTAATAAATATATTATTCAATTTATCTGACTTAAAACATGAATACCAAAAATTAAAGTTTATTGAAACTAGAGACGGTTGATGATGTTGATGGGTTCATTTTTTAAAATTTTTTGAAAAATTATTTAGCGTTAAACAGTTTTGATAATTTAAAATATATATTTTTAATTTTAAAAATTAGGATTTAAAATATTTATATCGAGTGAAAATTAAGTTAGTGTTATTCCAATTTTCTCCTAAAAATAATATCCAAAGTGAACCCCAAAACGTCTGAAAATTGCAGAATCTCCCCAAGTCGTCGCTCTGGCACTTGCCTTGTTCCCTCGCTCCGCAGTCCGCAGAGCTAGGGTTTATACATTGTACAATGAAGCTATCGCCACTAGACAGCGTCCAGAACGCACACGAAGATTCCCTATGGACGGCAGCGTGGGTGCCGGCGACGGAAGAATCGCCTCCGCTGCTGTTGACTGGCTCGCTTGATGAGACGGTGAAGTTGTGGAATCCCGAAGGCCCACAGAACCTGCGCACGAACACTGGTCACTGCCTCGGCGTCGTTTCCGTGGCGGCGCATCCGTCTGGGAGAATCGCAGCGTCCGCCTCCATTGACAGCTTCGTAAGGGTCTTTGATATTGCCACCAACAATACAGTTGCTACCCTTGAGGCTCCTCCTTCGGAAGTTTGGCAGCTACGTTTCAACCCGCAGGTATCGACTGGTTTAGGCGAGTTTCTGGAAAATTATTTATAGTTTGTTAGATACCTGCGCAAAAGCTTTGAATGTAGACTTCTTGGTCGGTTTCGTGTTGATGGGGCTTTTTATCGAACTGGGTTAAGTGCGTTATGTTCATTAGGTAGAAGAACAGACTCTATTATTAACATATATGGAGTTGTTGGATGCTGATTCCTGAAAACTGCTTATTCTTATGTGGTATGAATGTTGATCAACTCCTGGATCGTGTAATAAGTCATCCCGTTTTGGCCTTCTATCTATAATTCTTGGAGTTAGCTGAATTTCCAGTACCCTCACTGAAATATGCGCGTAATGCTTCATTTTGTGACACAGGGTACGATATTGGCTGCCGCTGGAGGTGGTAGTGGTTCTGTGAAGCTGTGGGATACCGCTGAATGGAAATTAATAGATACCTTGGAAGTTCCCGAAGCTTCAAAACCATCTGAGAAAGTTAGGAGCAAGAGGTTTGCCCTTTCAGTGGCGTGGAGCCCTGATGGGAGACAAATCTCTTGTGGCTTGATGGATGGTACCATCTCCGTTTTTGATGTGGCTCGTGCCAAGTTCATGCACAACTTGGAAGGTCATACCTCTCCAGTTCGAAGCATTGTCTACTCACCTCTTGACTCGAGGGTCCTATTCTCTGCCTCAGACGACACTACTGTGCAAATCCATGACTCTGAGAGGAAGACCTTGATCACATCTTTGTCTGGTCACTCTAGTTGGGTGCTGAGTGTCGATGCTTCACCTGATGGGGCTGCGGTTGCAACCGGTTCAAGCGACAATAGTGTTAGAATCTGGGATCTGAAAATGAGAGCAGCTTCCCAGATCATGACCAGCCACACCGCCCAGGTATGGGCAGTCGCCTTTGGACCCCCGTTGAAGACAGATGTGAGATCATGCTTGCTTGCCAGTGTTTCTGATGACAAGAGTTTGTCATTCTACATATACTCTTGAAAAACATATCCAAATGATGCTGTTGCTTTCTGACCCTGGTTTGCTTCAGAGCACTGGGGTGAGCAGCCCCTTCCCTGACTGGAACTCTAATCTCTACCGTGTTTGAATTTTGTATTCTGTGTTTCAAATTGCCCCTAGAACTGACTGTTGGTTCCGGTCAACTGCCTTGAATCGCACGGGTGACGTGAACTGTAAAGTGAAGTTTCCAAATCATCAACAAGATGCTCTGCCTGTCCTTAAAATTTGACATACCAACTGATGTTCAGTATCCAACAATATGAAACGATGCCATCTCACGACTGGTTTCTGCGTAGTTTTCCATGTTTGCTACCGTGGCTTGCAGCTGAAGTTGAAGGCTTAAGCAATGGGCATTGCCAATAAATTTGTAATCGGTTGGAACCGGAACCGTTTTGGAATTTGAATATCTGTATAGTTTTGGTTTTGATAGATATTTGGAATCAAAAAACTGTGATTCCGATTTGTGCAGAACTGACGATTCGAAATCAATGAATTATTGTATTTGTTTTTATATGATTTCAGGTATAATTGTTAAGAAAATTTTAAAAAAACATTTACAAAAATGATGTTTCTACACATATTCAATAACTTATGTGATTGCTTAAAAAACACTATCTATCTTCAAGATCGTTTTTAAATATTCTTAACAAGCATTATGAGAGTCTTAAAAATCTTTTAAAAAATGACATGTTGTACAAGCATTCATAACAGTTTAGAAATTAATCTTTAAAATCGAAATCGAAGTGAATAGTGAAACACAGGTTTATGAACCAATGATTCTAAAAAACCGTTCAATTTGGGACCGGCTGCAACCCTAATTGGCTGCACGCCCGCCAGGGGGTCCATGCATTGGCTACCAAGTAGACTCTAAGAATGTGTTTGGGCTTTGAAGTTTCTCTTTTTCTTATTCGTGTTTATCTTTACAGCTGTGTGTATCTCTTTCTTGCTACGGCAAACCTTTGTTCTGCCATCTCTGAGGCTTTTCGCCTACTCATTGTTGTTACGGTAAATCGATTGGTGATAATGAATGGAGACGAGTGATGTCTGTGCAAGCAAAGAACGTGCTGCTGAAGCACAATTTGTATAAAGCCGTTGGTGATCATAATGCGTTGTTCTCCTACTGTCTGGATTGATTGATATATTTAGATTGTATTTGGTAAAGAGTATAAAAGAAATGATTAAATAAAAAAAATAGAATATTTGATTGATGAGATAAATTATCCTGAATATAAGATAAAATAATAAAAAAATAAAATTATACTGTCATATAACCTTTCTTATTTTTATTATAATTTATACTTGATACAAAGTTTCCATGTTCTGCACTTGCAGGGGCAAGAAGGGTATTCCCCATAGAAGCCATTAAGTTGTCCGAACATACCTCTGAGCTTGTTAAAGCAAGCAGCTTCCACGTTGTGGTTGAGGTTATAGAAGGATCAATCGCACATGTTGTTCTGTCTTAAAAAGGAGAATATTGATAGAGAAATTGTAAAAACTTTATTAATAAAATATTAGTGTCATGAACATAAACCAATTATTAATTAATTATAATGTATTTAAAATAAAAAAGATAATATTATGATTTAAATACACTTATAGTCTTCTTTGAAATTTAGAATAAACAAAAAATTGGATTTGCGTTTAATTTATTAGAAAACAACGGCTGCGTTTGCCGGAGTCGAACCAGGGTCTACTGCTTGGAAGGCAATTATCCTAAAGGTCGGACTACAAACGCCGTTGACTAATAAAATAATTATTATTTAGATGGCTCCTATGGATAAAACATTTATTTTATACCATTATTAAAATGAAAAGAAAATATTATTGTGAAACCCCGTATCATTATAAAATTATAATCCCTCTCGTGTAGGTTGAGACTTTCTAAAATTTTATTGTTTGTAGAATTCAAACATTAATCAAATCTATAACATCCCACGCTTATTTCTTTTTTTATTATTGCCCATCTTATAAGTCATAGTTGCCCATCTCAACATTATCTTCTACGTGATTGTAAGAAGATGAAAATTTTGAATCCTAATAACGGTATTTTAAAACTAACCAGATTCAATTCAAATATATGATTTTCGGGGTTTAATTCAATATATTTTATAAAATATTTGAAATTTAAAATGATTAAAATCAAATAATTATTTTATTTTTCATACATTCTTACAATGAGTTTAATTTGATTCATAATTCAAAAAATACGAGTAAATAATAGTTTCAAATCGAAACTAGTAAAAACAATTGATCGAATAATCGTAAAATCGAAATGATCCCATTCATGTGACCGGGAAGATGGACAGATTGATGAACATATCCCTTGATGCTGAATATATTTGCACTGTAGTATTGCTTGGCTGAAGCTCCAATAATTAAATATGAATATCATTTTAAAAATAATAATAAAATAGATAATTAATTCATGGTCGGCTGGTGGCATTCCTGTGAATAGCTTGAAATATGAGGCTTATTTGTGTGAGCAGCATGCATAAAAGGGCCTGTGCGTCGAACCCCTGGGAAGCACGGCATCTTCCTCCTTTCTTCATCCATGGCGTCTAGGGTTTACGTCTTCGTCGTCATAGGCATTGTGCTCAATGCTCTGGTCGCTTGCTCTGCCAAGAAAACCTACTTGGTACACATGAAAGACTACATGAAGCCTGCAAGCTACGCCTCTGCTGCTGATTGGTACGTCCATCATTTGACCTCTGTGACTTCCTCCGACGGGGGCGCCATTCTCTACACTTACGACACTGTGTTTCATGGCTACGCTGCCGTGGTGACGCCTGAGGAATTGGATGCGCTGCGTCGCTCAGATGCGGTTCTAGGTGTGTACGAGAACATTATGTACCAGCTGCAAACCACGAGAACTCCTGCGTTTCTTGGGCTTGAAGGGGAGCTTGGTTTTTGGGGTGGAGAAAGTGAGATCGAGATCCACCTTAAGTCACAGAATGTGATCATCGGGGTCATCGACTCCGGCGTCTGGCCGGAATCCAAATCCTTCAGCGATGCCGGGATGCTACCAGTCCCTTTACGGTGGCGGGGCCTGTGCGAAAAGGCGAATGATTTCGATCCGAAAAAGAACTGCAACAAGAAACTGATTGGAGCTCGAGTTTTCTATAAAGGGTACGAGGCGGACCATCGGACGACAGTGCGTCATAGCCCTCGAGACTATGATGGACACGGGACGCATACATCGAGCACGGCGGCGGGAGCATATGTGCCCGAAGCTAGTTTCTTTGGACTAGCCAATGGAACCGCTCGTGGGATGGCTACCCGTGCAAGGATTGCAGTGTACAAGGTTTGCTTCGAGCAAGGATGCAGCTCAGCTGACATAATCGCCGCCATGAACGCCGCTATAACCGACGGCGTCGACGTTTTTTCCTTGTCTATTGGCAGCGGCCCCCAACCCTATTACAGTGACCCGACCGCAATCGCTGCTTTCCAAGCAAATCAACTGGGGATTACGGTGGTTTGTTCGGCCGGAAACTCGGGTTCTTCCCCCGGGTCAGTTTCAAATAGCGCGCCATGGATCACAACCGTGGCTGCTAGCACCATTGATAGAACGTTTCCAGCGACCGTGAAGCTCGGAAATGGGGCAGTTTATACCGGAATTTCTCTGTACACTGGACCGGGGATGGGGAATCAGCTTGTCGGATTAGTCTATCCTACAGGAACATCTCAATTTTGTGAGAGTGGATCATTGAACCCTACCACCGTCGGAGGAAAGCTAGTGGTCTGTAATGCTGGCAACATTTCACCGGGTCAAAAGGCGAATGAAGTGAAACGAGCCGGCGGTGTTGGTGTTATTGTAGCAAACAATCCGGGTACAGGGCGGGTTGTGGAAGGCTATCCTTACGTGCTGCCAGGAGTGAGCGTTGGAGAGCTGGAAGGTAGTGCAATAAAGCAATATGCGGGAACATCGAATCCAACGGCGGTGTTGAGCTTCGGCGGAACTGCTCTGAATGTGAAGCCGGCGCCGGTGGTGGCAGGATTCAGCTCAAGGGGGCCGAATACCGTGACACCACAGATCTTAAAGCCTGACATCACCGCGCCAGGGGTTAATATCTTGGCAGCATGGACAGAGGCCGTCGGTCCATCGGATTTGCCATCGGATAGCCGTATCACGGCGTACAACATTATCTCCGGTAAGCAGTGAAAACTCAATGTTACTCACTTTCTATCTCTGTTTCTAACGATGGGATTCATCATCAGGAACATCCATGTCTTGTCCCCATGTAAGCGGCGTCTCCGCCCTGCTCACCGCCATTCATCCAGACTGGAGCCCGAGCGCCATACGATCAGCGTTGATAACAACGGCGTACACCCTCGACAACACCAACTCGCCCATTCAAGACGCAGCTACTAATTCAGGCCTAGCAACGCCTTACGCCATCGGAGCAGGGCATATCCAACCGGAGAAAGCAGCCCGTCCAGGTCTCGTGTACGATGCCACCCCCCGCGACTACCTAGCCTTCATATGCTCGTTGGGCTACTCCGACAACCAGGTCGCCGCCATCGCACAGAAGAGCAATCCTTGCGCTAACATCCCTAGACTCGTCGATCCAGGACAGTTCAACTACCCTTCCTTCTCAGTCATATTCAACCCATCCCGGGAAGTTTCCTACACAAGAACCTTGACCAATGTCGAAATCGGAGTGTTCACCTACCGGGTCGAAGTGGAGGTGCCCTCCTTCATC
This sequence comes from Utricularia gibba, assembly GCA_002189035.1. NCBI lineage: Eukaryota > Viridiplantae > Streptophyta > Magnoliopsida > Lamiales > Lentibulariaceae > Utricularia > Utricularia gibba. The sequence continues at coordinate 1,280,448 of NEEC01000013.1, read as the reverse complement.
ACCGTTACTGTGATCCCAGATACATTGAAGTTCTTCTTCAAGGGCGAGAAGCGTCAGTATACAGCTACCTTCAAGGTCAGCGGCACGAATCTTCCCAGTTCCGCTTTCGGTTCCATCACCTGGAAGTGCCTCACACAGACCGTCCGCAGCCCCGTCGCCTTCACCATCGCCTAATCTCCGCACAACACAAACACAATGAAGCCTTAGGGTTTCGCGAATGCTACCCAGAGATTCCTTGAATCTGTGTGTATGCATTCCAAACTTGGGCTTATACCCAATAAGTGATATGATATCACACTCATGTTCAATAAAGAATGAAACTTTACATTTAAATCCAAATAAATTGAAGAATGTGAATACAAAGTTTTATTAAATACGAACAAATTTTATTTTAAAAATAATAGAAATCTGAAAAATATTTTTATTTTTATAAAATATAAAGAACTAACTTTCAGTTTTTCAAAATTTTTTTAATAAACATAGTAAAAGAGAACCTAAACCTATACTTCATAATCCCCTATACAAAATACCTATATTTCAGTATTATAAACACAGATATTGACTAGATGATCAAAGAGTGAAGATCAGTTTTAGGTGTATTAGATTTTTTACTACTACATTTTTACTCCTTGAGATTTTTGGCACCCATGTGATAAAAACTATAAAAGAGTCTATCAGTGTTTTAAAATTATGAGATCAATCTAGGAGTATATCCGGATTAATTTAAATTTATATCTAAATTGAAGAACAAATTCAGCTTATTTAAATAATAATATTTCTTTTTATAAATGTTTTTAAAATATAATTAAAATTATTAAATACGATTCAATTTATTATAAAAATATTTTAATTCAAATTCATTACTAAATGTTCGACGTGTTTTTAAAATATTTCATGGCACATTACAGCTAATGGTGTTAGGGTAACGTCACCGAGGTGGCTTCCGAGTCCTAGCTTACGGTCCCAACAATATTTTTATTACATATTTTATTATTTTTTATTATAATAAAATACATTCAGATTATATAATTAAATTTATAAATTATTAGTGATTAACCTTATAAAGAAAAGATTAATTAAAAATTATATTATTTAATGTATATATATACATTAAAAATATATTTATATTATCATATTGACTTTTTATTTAAATGATTCAGAAAATACTCATGGGTTGTATTGTGGTTATTATTGATTATTAAATAAGAGGATTAATAAGGTGCAGTGGTATTGTTGTAAATATTAGAATACATAATTTCACATTGAAAAATGAAAATGGAATAATCAAGTATATAGTAAATTATGGATTACTAGTAATCAGTTGTACCTAATTTTTTCTATTATGATTCATATTTATTGTGTACTTGGATTTCATGTGTGCGTTCGTCCAATTCATCGGATCCTGAATTTCAACAGTAAACAGTATGAAATATTGGTCTTATTTGTATCAAATGCATGCATAGAATGTTGATTCGATGACTCGTCTGAACGCGCTTCTGCCTTCCCACCAGAAAAGAAAACAATCAGTATTTTGTCCTCTCTCGAGCAATGTCGTCAAGGTTTTACACCTTCATTATCAATGCTTATGTGACTTGCCCTTGCGAGGACACTCGGTACACATGAAGCTAGGAAGCTACGTCAGTCTTGTATTTGTATGATAGACAAAAATAGGATGATGACAATACAAGTTATGGACAAATGCTTTTATAGACACAAAAGGTAACAGAACTCTCACGAAAATAGGATATAATGAAACCATGTTTAAGTTCTCAACTGCATAACAAAGTTGGTGACATTGATAACATTCCATTATTTTTTTTTTTTAGCATTGCCTCTACCATGAAAGTGACTCCCTCTTCCCATGCTATGGATAATCTCACTAGTTTGATTGATCAGCACTTGTTCTATAGAGCCATTTGTCTAGTTTCTTTTGATTTTCTGCTCATGCACAACTAAGGAGCCTTGAAGCTCATCAATAGTTAGCTCATCCATATTACTAGATTACTCAATAGAATACATAACTAATCATACTCATTAATCAGGGAACGCAAGATCTTTTCCACTACCTTTTTATCAACCATATGCTCACCATTGCTGCACATTTTTTTTTGCAACTCTAAACACACTTCCAACATAATCTGTGATATTTTCATCACTGCTCATTTTAAGGATTACAAATTCTCTTCTAAATAACTACAAATGAGATCTTTTAACTCATGTATTACCCAAGAATCTTGTAGTCATAGCTTCCCAAATTTTCTTAAAAGCATTCTTACAAAGAATAGTTTCCAAGTAACATCGATCTATAGACTGAAACAAATAGTTCTTTACCTTTAGATCTCTAATCTTCTTCTCATTAAACTCCTTCTGCGATTTGAGTGTTAATAGCACACCTTCAGCATGTGTGGGCAACCCTCTCTCAATCAATTCGCAAAATTCCTTTGAGTGCAAGAAATTTTCCATCAGTAAGACCCACCGATCATAGTGACCATCAAATTAGGGAATTTGTGGATGCACAAACAATGAAGATGATCTATTGTTCTATGAGGTCATGATGCTCTGATAATAATTGTCAAATGCACAGAATACAATTGATGAAAATGGTACATATTTCATTAACAAAAGAAAGTGCTCATAAATTCGCTACAAGATTCTAACGGAATTGAGCGAAAATGGCGTGCAAGATTGGACACAACAGATAAAAGATAGCTGAGTGAACTTAGTCTTGGCCAAGACTAGTGATTGACTCGAAGTAGTTGAACCAGTTCGAACTCGATAATAATAGATTGGACTATCTTCACAACCCAACTGCTGAAAGAGATGGTCAGTGGAGTATTAAGGTAGAACAGAGTTATAAGGATAGGGAGATAAGGAGACTGACTTATCTATACGAAACGTTCAGAGTCACGATATAGTTGATGCCACCTGAACCCGCACTTGGGAAACGTTCAGAGATGGTCAAGACTTATCCATGGCGGTTGAGAGAAAGTGGTGATGCCATGCGTGCTTCCATATTTTTAGAACTAACCTAGCATTGCCTATAAAAAGTCTTCACGTGTAATTGCTTTCAATCATCTTGAGTAGTAATTATTACACCATTTTTATTCTTTCAAGGCATTGTAGCCACGGTTTATTTATGGTATCAAAGCAGTGTTGATCACTTGCATTGGTCAGCATTTATTTCCTCTAAGCTTCCGCCTTCCTCACGTCTTCTCTTCAATGGCTACCGTAAATGCCGTCACTGTTGCAAATTTCATCACCGTGAAACTCACCAGCAAAAACTATAATCTATGGAAGGAGATGGTCTTTGGTCTTGCAGAAAATCAAGGTCTCGACGGTAGCCACCACCACCACCACAATTTGAACAAGCCTACGACGATCAAGATCCCCCTTCCTCCCCAAAACAATCTGCAGAATTTACCAAATGGCATACCTCGGATCGGCTTCTTCGCAGCTGGATGGTTGGCACAGTTTCTAATGAAACATGGCCTTTGATCATTGGGTGTGAAACAGTAGCTTCTGTCTGGTCCACACTTCGAGATGCCTATGCCCAAAAATCAGAAGAGCGCAGGTATGCTCTACGATACCAACTTATACAAAGTCACAAGAGTCCTGATCAAAAGCTTGATGAATATTTGATGCAGTTCAGGACAGTTTGTGACAACTTGGCTACCATCGGAGACATTATTCTTGATGGGGAAAAAGTTTATTTTCTCTTAACTAGTCTTTGCCCTGGGTACGATGCATTCTCCACCACCATGCTGAAGGAACCACGGCCATCATACAAAGATTTAATTCCACAGTTACACAGCTTTGAGATTTGACGAAAAATCAATGAAGACCTAGAGAAGCAATTTCACTCTCAAAACTCACCGATGGGCTTTCTAACCCAATATGATAATCACTCAAAATTTGTCTCATAAGGATGAGGCTTCCAAGCTCAAGGTCGTCAAAGTCATATAAAACAATCTACAACTAGTCCAAAGGACTCTTCTCAGCAGGCACCAACACGCACCTTTGATAGGCGGGGTCATGCACCACCACCTCCCCCAGGCAAGTGCAGGATGACACTTGTAGAGTGTGAACAATATAAACATCAGATCTGCCAAATTTGTGATGTACAAGGGCATATTGCAAAAATTTGCTGGCGACTTCCAGGTCCACAACCTGAACCTACAAGTGAACCACTCCCTCAAGCTTTGGCCTCCTTAACACTGGACAACACTCTTTGTGATACAGAGTGGACCGTAGACACCGGTGCCACCAATCACATGACAGGTTCGAAACATGTCTTTAATAACATACTCCCATATGCAGGTACTGATGCTATGAAAATAGGAGACGGCTCAGCACTACCCATCGTTGGTGTGGGAAATTCTTCTCTTACCCACAATCATTCCTCCATTCTTTTACATGATGTCTTATATGTGCCACAACTCACCAAAAACCTTCTCTCTGTTTCACACCTTACTACTCAACATAATGTCAACTGTGAATATACTGACACTAATATGTTTGTTAAGGATTCAACAACAGGGGAGAATCGAGCAACCGGGCAGCGTAGGGAAGGCCTTTATGTGATCAAACAACCGTTTGAAGCGTTCTTTTCTTTTCGTTTTAAGTCATGTTCCCTTGAAAAATAGCATCAACGTCTTGGACACCCTCAAGACTCAATGGTGTCGTTTCTCAAAAATAAAGGTTTCATCTCGGTGATCAACCCACGTCAGTCCACTTTTTGTGATAGTTGTCAGTATGGCAAACTTTTTAAATTGCCGTTTTCCAATTCTACAGTTGAATCAAAAAGCCCTTTTGAAAAACTCTATTGTGATTTATGGGGCCCGCCACCAGTTCTCTCTCGTAATGGTTTTAAATATTATCCTTACTTTGTTGATGCCTACACTCGCTTTATGTGGTTCTTTCCCCTTCATCAAAAAAGTGATTTTATCTCTACCTTTTTTCAATTTGAGGCATATATTTTCAGACAATTTCATGCAACCATTAAAGTACTTCTCATTGACAATGGGAGCGAATTTGTCAATTTCTCTCTAAAAACTCACTTTCTTAAGATAGGTATGATTCACCACTTCACATGGCCGCACACTCCTGAACAGATGGGGATGGCAGAACGTCATCATAGCACCATTCGTGAATATGGTATGATCATGTTGTTCCACAGTGGCCTCCCCCTCACCTTCTAGGTTGAAGCCTTTGCTATTGCAATATACCTCCAAAATCGATTGCCCTCACTGGCTTTATACAAGGAGTCACCCTACTTCACTTTGTTTGGTTCATATCGAGATTACTCTATTTTACGCATTTTTGGTTCAAAGTGCTTCCCTTATTTGTGGGATTGTAAGCACCATAAATTTTCTCCAAAAACCACTTTATCTGTCTTCCTAGGATATAATGTGAGTCATAATGGCTATTCATGTTATGATCCAGCCAAAAAAAAAAAAAATTGTACATCTCTCGTCATGTTATTTTTGATGAAAACACATTTCCATTTAAATCTATTAATCCCTCCCCTCCACCCCCTGCTTTAGTTGCTCACCTATGTGAAACATGGCTTCATGATAGGTTGGACGATGATGAGCCCCACCAACTCACCCTCACTGCTCCTGTGGTCAACTCTCCCTTCCCTGCTCTCTTACCAACTCTCTCTTCTTCTCTTACCCCTACTGACCCCCTTGTACTTTAGCCGACCCCATCGTCACCATACCCCCATCCCCTTTCCCTTATTGCCCTCCTTCCCCTAGCCATGTTGACTCTCCTAGTACTCAAGTCGACCTCACACCCATCACCCTCGCCCCTGTGCTGTCTCCCTCTCCTCTCCAGGGGTCCTCCACCCGACTCGCCCCCACTCAACTCGTTTTCTCATGATGATAACCCCCCAACCTCCCTGGACATCCATCCCCCTTCACCACCCTCCCTCACCCGCCTCGATGCTTCTACCCTTAGCCTACCCCAAACCCCATCTTCTCCCTGCGACCCTTCGGCTGTCCGTGACTCCGCTCCTACGCCTACTGATCCATATCCTATATCGCGCTCTCATTCTATGGCCACCCGGTCCCATCATAGAATTTTCAAACCAAACCCCAAGTATGCCTTGTACCACTATACCTCCGTGCCTTCTAAACCTAGGAGTGTCAAAGAGGCGCTTTCTCACGTCGGTTGGAAACATGCTATGTCCGAAGAACTCCACGCTCTTCACCAAAATAATACATGGACTCTTGTCCCACGGGAGGAAACACAACACGTCATTGGGTGCAAGTGGGTGTTCAAAGCGAAACTTAAACCTGATGGTTCCCTTGATCGCCTCAAAGCTCGCCTTGTAGCCAAAGGGTATAATCAAGTTGATGATCTTGATTACATTGAGACATTCTCCCCTATGATTCGCCCAGGCACCATTCGTCTTATTCTTTCTATTGCTCTTATTAGTGGTTGGGAAATTCGTTAGCTACTCGAATTTTGAAGTACATCAAAGGGACACTACATCTTGGGCTTGCATATCAGTGCCATACCTCACTTCATTTAGAAGCCTATTCAGATGTAGATTGGGGCGGTTGCTTGTTTACCTGACGATCTGTCACAGGCTATTGTGTTCTGCTAGGGCACAATCCTATATCTTGGAGCTCGAAGAAGCAACACACTATCTCAAGATCCAATACAGAGGCAAAGTATCATGCTATGACATATGCAGCTGCTGAAGTAACCTGGTTATAGTTTCTATTGAGAGATTTAAGGATCAAGCTTCCCTCACCACCAATATTGTACTGTGACAGCCTAAGTGCCTTACATCTCACCATCAATCCGGTTCTTCACTCACACAACAAGCATGTCGAGATTGATAATCACTTTGTTCGGGAGAGGTGGCACTAGGCTATCTAGTGACTCGACACGTTTCGACTCAACATCAATTCGCTGATCTCTTCACTAAGCGAATGCCAATAGAGAGACTGCTATACTTCCGAACCAAACTTAGCCTCAAACCCCAGCTAAGTTTGAGCAAGGGTGTTGAAAGAGATGGTCAATGAAGTAATAAGGTAGAATGGAGTTATAAGGATAGGGGAGATAAGGAGACTTACTTGTCTATACGGAACGTTCAGAGTCACGATATAGTCGATGCCACCTGAACCCGCATTTAGGATAATCAATGTGACATGTTACCTGGTCAAGACTTATCCATAGCGGTTGAGAGAAAGTGGTGATGCGATGCGTTCTTTCATATTTTTAAAACTAACCTAGCATTGCCTATAAAAAGGCTTCACGTGTATTTGCTTTCAATCATCTCGAGTAGAAATTATTTCACTATTTTTATTCTTTCAAGGCATTGTAGCCATGGTTTCTTTACCAACTATCATAGAATCGGAGCAAATTATGACATCAGATAACACCATATCCTTGATTGAGGATGTGGCTACATATTACAATGTAATGCCTTATGCCATTGGAGCAAAGTAGACAATCCTGGGCTCGTGAATGATGCTAAAAATGATGACTACATTGCCTTCTAGGCTCAGATACCGTGCAATGCATTTGATTCTTTTCTTTTTTTTTTCGCCAACAGTGATTATGCTGCTCGTTGCGACGGAGAGCTGAAATGATCGTAGAGTAGAAAAAAGAATATGTTGGTTTATGAAATCCAACCTATTCCTTTTAAGTCAAGTACTTCCTAAACTACCGCAAACGCACTCCCGCATTCTTTCCTACCGCATTCCGACTGGTCCCTAACGATCGAGCTCCAACATACCCTATTGCATTCCGGCCTATGGCCTTCAATTGATCCTCGTACTTTCAATCGAGTACTTCGTGCCTCCGGCCGGTCCCTAACTAAAGAGATTCAATGTGCCTCTGACGTCGAAACCATGGCAAGAACCTCCATGATCTAGGACATGTCAACTAGCCAACCTTCTCTATTACATTTAGCGATTCTCAAGAAGTTACCTACACATGGACGATGACTAACATTGAACTTGAGGTATCCATCTATCGAGTCAATGCTCTCTACTAGAACTGGAGCCTATTCTTGTTTAGCAGGATCCTAATTTGTTTGAATAATTGAATTATTGTGCTGTCCTTGGTGAGTTCTCCAAACACCAAAACCTTAAGAACAGAAGCATCAATAACAAAATAGTGAAATTGATGCACAATTACAAGGATTCAAGGGCTGGTTTTACTAACAGAAGCAGCAAGGGTAGATACAACTTTTAAAAAAATTACAAGAGCACTTGGACTTGGGGCATTTGGAGATGCAGATACATTTTGGGCATTTAGAGATGCAGCTACACTTGGGGCATTTAGAGATGCAGCTACACTTGAGGCATTTAGGGATGCAGCTACACTTGGGGCATTTAGGGAAGGAAGTGTAGATGGTAAGGAACAAGAACAGCACCTGGAGCAAGGGCAACAGCTTCAACCATAGTCGCTTCTCGTAGAAACTGCTCTTGCCACAGGAGACGGAAGGGCACTTGGGTTTGGGTAATCGGTAGCTTCTCAGATCATGAACAACTATTAGCATTTTGGTTGAAGTAGATAGCCTGAAGAGCAGGAATCTTTGAAGAATATTTGGTGAAAGAGATATGGAAGATGTTGTTTGGTTGTTTTTTGAGGCAAAAAGCATAATGTTTTGATACATGAGCAGGTACTTATAGCAAATAAAATAGCTGTTGTTGCGTCTTTTAGCAGCTGTCAATTTTCTTCTGCATTCTTGCTTGTCGAGTCCGTCTTACTTCACATGGGCTGTTGGGCCAATCAGTACCACAGATGGGCCTTGAATCGGACTTTAGTACTGGCGGGTTCCAGTGCATTGAGCCCAAAGAGCATGTTATATCAGCAGCCTTGGCCCCTGCAATCACCAATTCCTTCGATTCTGGTTCATTCTCGTGCGATATCTTAGATTCTTCTTGCAAATTGCTGGTTTGGCTTCCTGTGATTCTCGATTGATTCTTCTTTTCTCCATCATTCACCAACATTCCTCCTTGATGGGGTAGAGAAGATCTGGTTGAATCAATTTCAAGATTTATTCGAAGCCCTAGCAGTTGGCAAATCCTATTAAAATTTTTGGGGAAAAGACTCTTGGTGAGTATATCTGCGGCCTGATCCTCCTAAGGTATATATTCCAGCTTTATAGATCCTCCATGTACTTAATCTCTAAGCACATGATACTTAATCTTGATGTGCTTCGTTCTTCATTATCGGGTTTTGAGCGATACTGATTGCTGACTTGTTATGAATTTTTAGACTAATTGGACGGTTGATTTGGATTTTCAGGTCTTCACAAAGTTTGATTAGCCATTGGGCGTGGTTCACTGCTATTGATCCGGCTATATATTCCGCCTCAGCCGATGACTGCGCTACAACATCTTCTCTCTTGCTATTCCAAGAGAACGCTGCTGATCCCAGGTTGAAGAGGTACCCAGTAATGGATTTACAACTTCGTTTCCTGAAAAATCAGAATCGACGAAGCCCTGTAAAATGAGGTTAGTGCCTTTCTTGAAGTATAATCCTAGATGAATTGTGGAATTCAGGTACTTGAGTATCTTTTTGGCTATTTGCATGTGAATTGTGTGTGGCATGTGCATATATCTTGAGAGGAAGGATATGGCATAAGTGATGTTTGGTCTAGTGATGGTGAGATAGAGTAGAGAGCCGATAAGTTTTTGGAACTCGAGCATATTTACAGGTTTTGCCTGGTATTTGCCTTTAGATAGTTTGCTCTCTGTTTCTCATCTCGTGAGAAGGGCATGGATGCAGGTCTTGTGTTTTGCATATTCATTCTTTTCAATAGGTCATCCGTGTACTTCTTCTGGTTTTTGAATATAAAGTTTTCATTCTGTAGGATCTCTATCCCAAGGAAATATCGGGCAAGGCCGAGATCAGTTAAGTCAAATTGAAGTTGCAACAGTTCCTTCTCTTCGATAATGAGCTCGTCATTATTCCCTGTGATCAAAATATCGTCGACATAGAGTGTGACAATAACTTTGCCCTTAGAGTTGTCTAGAATGTATAAGGTAGTGTCATTTTTGCTCCAGATGTATCCTTGTTCCAGGAAAAACTTGTCAATTGTGGAATACCACTCCTTCGGCACCTGTTTAAGCCCATATAGTGTTTTATTCAGTTTCAGAACGTAATCAGGCTGATCTTCAATGATAAATCTCGGTGGAGGTTTTACATATATTTCTTCATTCAATTCCCCATTCAAGAATGCACTCTTGATGTCTAAATGATGTAGTGTTCATCTGTGATAGGCTGATAGAGCTATAATAAGCTTCATGGTATCAAGTCTAGCAACTGGCGCAAAGGTCTCAAGGTAATCAATTCCAGCATTTTGCAATTATCCTTTCATGACTAAGCGAGCTTTGAGTTTATTTAGAGTCTCATCTGGATTCAACTTGGCTTTAAATATCCATTTCAGTTCTAGGGGTTTAATATTTGGAGGTCTCGGCACAGCCATCCATACATCATGTTTCCAGATTGACGCCAATTCAATATCCATGGCATTTCACCATTCTGGGAACTTGAGTGCTTCATAGACTCCAATGGGTTCGTGAACCAGGAGGCACCGATCATAGATATCTTGGAGAGATCTATACCCCTTTTTCGGGATTTCATCTTCGTAGTCAGAGAAGCAGATGCTAAGATGATGGGGAGAATAAAGTAATTCTTCCCGGCTTACTCCATAGTCTTCGAGATAATTAGCTCTGTTGCTAGTAGGGAGAAGTATTGGTCTCCAGATGGCATAGGATGAGTGCGGCGCCAGTGAGGAGTCTTCATGAGATCGATTTGAGGCTTCTTCTGAAGCATCTGAATCAGGGTCCGTGCCATCTGGCACTCGGATAGGTGAGAGTTCTAGGTCACCTTCTTCATCATTTAACACTGGTCTGTCCTCATTGAGATTTACTTCTAGTTGGTTGATGCCTTCCATATTAATTGCATGAGTGGATTCTTGAGGTGTCTGAGTTAGTTCATTGTTGGTTGTCAGTTGTTGTGTACATTGAGGATGTAGACTTACATTTTCTTGAGTGTGTATTCCTCTTGAAGTTGGTAGTACATGTGTTTGCTGTTCGCTTGACTCATTCATAGTTGTGGTTCCTTCTGAGGAATCTAGTTGATGAACATTTTCACCACTTTGGGTAATCTGTTCGAGAATAATGGAGGTATCATCTTCCAGGTTGTTCAGATGTCTAACTGAGGGAAACAGGTGATGCACTGTTCTAGTGTAAGTGTCTCGATCCACTGAAGTGTTTCCCCATTGATGAGTATTTTCCTCATCCACCGTAATATCAAGACTAATTTCAACTTCTTGAGTTCGCAGGTTCAATACTCTGAATGCCTTGCTAACATCCGCATAACCCAAAAATATTCCAGGTTTCGATCGTTTGTCCAACTTCATCTGTTTTTCTTTAGGGATATAAATGAGCCAAATATTTTCATGTGCTCTAGGTTAGGGACTCTATTAAACCAGAGTTCATACGGAGATTTATAGTCCTTAGTACCCTTTGTAGGCAATCGGTTCAGCAAGTACACCACTGTGTTCACTGCCTCGCCACAGAACTCTCGAGGTAAATTCTTTTGATACAAGAGACATCTCGCCATGTTGACAATGGCTTGATTCTTCTGCTCACAGATTCCATTTTGTTCCGAGGTGTATAGTGCGATAAACTAGTAGACGATGCCATCGTCCTCACACAAGTTTTTTAACTCAATTGACTTGTATTCACCGCCATTGTCTGATCGGAGAGTTAATATTTTACATCCACTTTGTGCTTCAGTCGGGGATTTGAAGATCCTGAAGTAGTACTGCACCTCCACCTTGCGTTTCAGCAGATATATTCAGGTATACTTAGTATGTTCGTCAATGAATGTCACATAATTATTTCCCGCACTGGTAGGTATAGACATGGGGTCACGAATATCGCTGGTTACAACCTCCAACTTGCGTTCAGAGTGAGTCTTGACTTTGGGTAAGGTATTCCAGCTCATTTTACATTCGAGGCAAATCTGATAGTTTTCCTCTTTGTCACTCAATTATGGGATTCCCTCAGCAAGTTGTTTCCTTTTCAGTGTCAATAGTGAGGCGTAGTGGTGGTGATCAAGTCTCTGATGCCACAGTTTCAAGTTTTCTGTTGCCTTAAGATAGACATCCCTGGTGTAGAAAGGCTTTGTAAGCACAAGAGGAAAGACTCGATAGATCATATTGGCAATGAGTATGATGTTGTCTTCAGCATCTCTTATAATACACTTGCGGTTTTCATGATGCACTTTGAATCCCTTCTCTACCAATTGTCCAGAGCTCAGCAAGTTATGGGATATTTGTAGTACTAAATACACATCAGAAATTTTCACCAGTCTTTGCTCAGTCTCTATACACACAGTTCCTATTCCAATGACACGTAACATCTTCCCATCTGCAATCTCAATGTATTTATCTGGAAGTCCCAATATGCTTGAGAATATGCTTTCATCGTCCGTTAGATGGTGGTTGCAGCCATTATTGACAAGCCATATTGCATGTTTTCGCATGTTTGTGAATGAAGTGATTAGGGTATTTTGACATAGAGGATAAAAGTCTACTTTCTTCTTATTCCCTCAGGTGCAACAGATACATCATTGATCGAGTTGGTTAGCTTGTCCATAGGATCGATGGTCTTCCCACCCAACTAGTGATATTTTTCCAAAGGGTAGACATGGTCCACGTGACCCTTGAGCAGATAGTAGTGGCAATTGGCCTCCGAGTTCCAGATGCATTGCCCCGATGAGTGCCCTTTTTGCTTACAATAAGTGCAGGGGTTTCCATCTCCATCTTTTTCTGCTTTGACAGGAGCAAAGGTAGGAGAATGAGAGGCATCAACAGTGTGCTCCTTCCAGGGAAATCTAGTCTCGTGAGCTTTGAAGGCCACATGGGAGACTTGTGTCGGGTCTAGTACATAGGGTTTGAACTCCGCTCCTTTTAGCCCTTGGAGAAGTTGTTTAGAACTCATTGAATGAATGCGTCCGTTGAATTTGAATGGAGCTAGGGCATATTCATATTGTGGGGGTATGACACTGATAATTTTAGCACATAGTCTGCAATCTTCAATTTTTTCTCCCAGACATTCACGTCCTGAAACGACTTTGGTTAGTTCTTTAGAGAAATTGGAGATTGACTAACCTGGTAGGATTTTCAGAGTCTCATATTGTTTCCATAGTTGCGATTTCTCTATGGCTGTTGTTTGTATGTCACTTCCATATATCGACGCCAGCGTGTCCCATGTTTGCTTAGGGGTGGTGCAATTCATGATGAGATCATACATGTCTCCAGTTATAGCTCCACCCAGCACTACCTGCGCCTAATCAGCTTTCTCATCCCAAGTAGCTCGTTCTTCTTCTATTGGGCTTGCATAGTTTGTTGAGACCACATCCCACAGTTTGCAGGCATGCAGGTAGTACCTCATCTTGTTGGCCCACTGTTCATACTCATTTCCAAAGAATGTTGGTGCCGGTTGATTGAAATTGGAGGCCATAAGATCTTCTAAGAGGAACACTCGTGTCAAAGTTAGAGTGTAGAAGGAAAGGTGAAGAAACAAGGTTCATGTCGGGTTCACCATATTAGCATTTTGGTTGAAGCAGATAGCTTGAAGAACAGGGATCTTTGAAGAATATTTGGTGAAAGAGATATGGAAAACGTTGTTGTTCGGTTGTTTTTTGAGGCAAAAATCATAATGTTTTGATACATGAGCAGGTATTTATAGCAAATAAACTAGCCCTTGTTGTGTCGTTTAGTTGCTGTCAGTTTTCTTCTGCATTCTTGCTTGTCGAGTCCGTCTTACTTCACATGGGCTGTTGGGCCGATCAGTACCACAGATGGGCCTTGAATCGGGCTTTAGTACTGGTGGGTTTCAATGCATTGAGCCCAAAGGGCCTGTTATATCAGCAGCCGTGTCACCTACAATCACCAGTTCCTTCGATTCTAGTTCATTCTCGCGCGATATCTCAGATTCTAGTTCATTCTCGCAGATTGCTGGTTTGGCTTCCTGTGATTCTCGACCGGTTCTTCTTTTCTCCATCATTCACCAACAACAACCACAGCACCCAAGCCTGGACGGCCGCCTTTGGACCCCCGTTGAAGACTGATGTGAGATCATGCTTGCTTGCCAGTGTTTTTGATGACAAGATTTTGTCATTCTATATATACTCTTGAAAAACATTTAGGAAATGAGTTTTCCAATGCTGTTGCTTTGTGACCTTGTTAAATTCAGAGCACTGGGGTGAGCAGCCCCTTCCCTGACTGCATCTCTAATCTCTATCGTGTTTGAATTTTTGCATTCTGTGTTTCAAATTGCCCCTAGAACTGATTATTGTTTCTGGTTGACCGCATCGAATTGCACGGGTGGCGTGAACTGTAAAGTAAAGTTTCCAAATCAGCAACAAGATGCTCTGCCTGTCCTTAAAATTTGACATACCAACTGATGTTCAGTGTCCAACAAAATGAAACGACCACATCTCGTGATTGGGTTCTGCTTATTTTCCCATGTTTGCTACCGTCGTTGCACTTGAACTCAAAGGCTAAAGCAATGGGCATTGGCAATAGAGTTATAATCAGTTCGAATTAGAAATAGTTTGATAATGTGAATGTCTGTATGCAGAATTGACAGTTCAAAACGGATGAATTATTGGTTTTGTTTTTAAATGGTTTCAGACATCATTAATAACGGTTATGGAAATTTGAAAAAATATTTATAAGAACAATGTGTTTTAATACAACCTCAACAGTTTATGTATTTGCCTCAAAAAAACATGCTATATCTTCAAAATCATTTCTAAATATTCTTAACAACGGGAGTTTAAAAAATATTCTAAAAAACATGTTTCACTAACATATGAAACGTCTCATGTGAATGCCTTAAAATTAGTCTTTGGAATTGGAACCATATTCAATATGAAACATAGTTTATGAACCAAAGGTTCGAAAAAACCGTTTGGTTTCAAAACGAATGGGTTGCAACTCTAATTGGCAGTGCCTCCGCCAGCGGGTCCATGCATTGGCTACCAAGTAAACTCTAGGAATGTGCTTGGGCTTTGAAGTTTCTATTTTTTTTATTCGTCTTCGTCTTCGTCTTCACAGCTGTGTGTATCTCTGTCTTGCTATTGCAAACTTTGGTCCTGTCATCTGTGTGTATTTTTGCGTACTCATTGTTGTTATGGTAAATCGATTGGTGATAATGAATGGAAACGAGCGACGTCTGTGTAAGCAAAGAATGGAATGTGCTATTGAAGCACAGTTTGCTGGTGATCAGAATGCATTGTTCTCCTACTTTCTGGGCAGATTGGTTCATTCACGGTACAGAGTGTCCTGGATGTTGGAATTGGAAGTGGGATTGTAGCAATATGTTCTGCACTTCCAGGGGCAAGAAGGGTATAGAAGCCACTAAGGTGTCTGAACATGCCTTTGAGCTTGTTAAAGCATGCAACTTCCAGGTTGTGGTTGAGATTATTGATCGTGGATATTGTTCTGCCTCAAAAAGGAGAATATTGGCTGAGAAATTATGAAAACTTTATTAATAAAATATTAGTTGCATAAACAGAATGCAACTATTAATTAATTATAATGTATTTAAAATATTTTTTAAAAAAAGATAAATATTATGACTCATTTACACTTAAAATCTTCTTTAAAATTTAGTACAAGAGCTATTAATTATATAGATATCTGCTCCTATGGATAAAAAAATTTATTTTACACCATTTTTAAAATGAAAAAAGTATAATTGTGAAACCTGTATCACTTTAAAATTGGGGACCCTCTCGTGTAGGTTGATGTTAAATTCGAAAATTATATTGCTCGTATAATTCAAATGTTAATCAAATACATCCCACACCTATTTCTTTTTTTTAATTATTATTGCCCATCTTGTAAGTCACAGTTGCGCATCTCAACATTATCTTCTACGCGATTCTAAGAAGATGAAAATTTTGAATCCTAATAACGGTGTTTTAAAACTAACTCAATTTCAATTCAAATATATGATGTTTAGAGTTTAATTCAATAGATTTTATAAAATATTTGAAATTTAAAATGATTAAAATTAAATAATTATATTTTATTTTGCATACTATACTTACAATGGATTTAATTTGATTCATAATCCAAAAACTACGAGTAAAAAAAGCTGATCAAATAATCATAAAATCCCATGCATGTGACGGAAAGATGGACAGATTGATGAACATAACCCTTGATGCTTAGTCTATGACCACTCTAGTATAACTTGGCTCAAGCTCCAGTAATTAAATATGAATATCATTTAAAAAAATATTAAGAAATACATATAATATTGGATGGCATTCTTGTGAATAGCTTGAAATACGAGCCTTATTTGTGTCAGTTGAATGCATAAAAGGGCCTGTGCGTCGAAGCTCTGGGAAGCACGAAATCTATCTTCTTTCTTCATCCATGGCGTCTAGGGTTTATGTCTTCATCGCCATGAGCATTGTGCTCAATGCTCTGGTCGCTTGCTCTGCCAGGAAAACCTACTTGGTACACATGAAAGACTATATGAAGCCTGCAAGCTACGCCTCTGCTGCTGATTGGTACGTCCATCATTTCACCACCGTGACTTCCTCCGAGAGGGGCGCCATTCTCTACACTTACGACACTGTGTTTCATGGCTACGCTGCCGTGGTGACGCCCGAGGAATTGGATGCACTGCGTCGCTCAGATGCGGTTCTAGGGGTGTACGAGAACACCATGTACCAGCTGCACACCAGGAGAACTCTTCAGTTTGATGAGCATGAAGGGGAGCTTGGTTTTTGGGGTGCAGAAAGTGAGAACGAGATCCAACGTAAGTCACAGAATGTGATAATCGGGATCGTCGACACCGGCGTCTGGCCGGAATCCAAATCCTTTAGCGATGCCGGGATGCTACCAGTCCCACTACGGTGGCGGGGCCAGTGCGAAAGGGCGAATGATTTCGATCCGAATACGAACTGCAACAAGAAGCTGATTGGAGCTCGAGTTTTCTATCAAGGGTACGAGGCGGATACCGGGACTACAGTGCGACATAGCCCTCGAGACTACGAAGGACACGGGACGCATACATCGAGCACGGCGGCGGGAGCATATGTGCCCAAAGCTAGTTTCTTTGGACTAGCCAATGGAACCGCACGTGGGATGGCAACCCGTGCAAGGATTGCAATGTACAAGGTTTGCTTCGAGCAAGGATGCAACTCAGCTGACATAATCGCCGCCATGAACGTCGCTATAAGCGACGGCGTCAACGTTTTCTCCTTGTCTCTTGGCGGCAGCCCCCAACCCTATTACAGTGACCCGATCGCGATCGCTGCTTTCCAAGCAAATCAACTGGGGATGACGGTGGTTTGTTCGGCCGGAAACTCGGGTCCTTCCGCCGGATCAGTTTCAAATAGCGCGCCATGGATCACAACCGTGGCTGCTAGCACCATTGATAGAACGTTTCCAGCGACCGTGAAGCTCGGAAATGGGGCAGTTTATACCGGAATTTCTCTGTACACTGGACAGAAGATGGGGAATCAGCTTGTCGGATTAGTCTACCCTACAGCTTCTCCATTTTGCTTGAGTGGATCATTGAACCCTACCACCGTCAAGGGAAAGCTGGTGGTCTGTAATGCTGGCAACAGTTCACCTGGTCAAAAGGCGAATGAAGTGAAACGAGCCGGCGGTGTTGGTGTTATTGTAGCAAACAATCCGGGTACAGGGCGGGTTGTTCAAGCCTATCCTTACATGGAGCCGGGACTGAGCGTTGGAGAGCTGGAAGGTAGTGCAATAAGGCAATATGCGGGAACATCGAATCCAACGGCGGTGTTGGGCTTCGGCGGAACTGCTACGAATGTGAAGCCGGCGCCTGCGGTGGCAGGGTTCAGCTCAAGAGGGCCGAATCGCGTGACACCACAGATCTTAAAGCCTGACATCACCGCACCAGGGGTTAATATCTTGGCAGCATGGACAGAGACCGTCGGTCCATCGGATTTGGCATCGGATCGCCGTATCACGGCGTACAACATTATCTCCGGTAAGCAGTGAAAACTCAATGTCACTTACTTTTTATGTATGTTTTTGACGATGCGATTCATCATCAGGAACATCCATGTCTTGTCCCCACGTGAGCGGCGTCTCTGCCCTGCTCACCGCCATTCATCCAGAATGGAGCCGAGCGCCATACGATCGGCGTTGGTGACAACGGCGTACACCGTCGACAACACTAACTCGGCCATTCAAGACGCAGCTACCAATTCAGGCGTAGCAACGCCTTATGCCATCGGAGCAGGGCATATCCAGCCGGAGAAAGCAGCCCATCCGGGTCTCGTGTACGATGCCACCCCCGCGACTACCTAGCCCTCATATGCTCTTTGGGGTACTCCGACAACCAGGTCGCCGCCATTGCACAGAAGAGCAATGCTTGCGCTAACATCCAGAAGCTCCGAGATCCGGGACAGTTCAACTACCCTTCCTTCTCCGTCATATTCAACCCATCCAGGGAAGTTTCCTACACAAGAACCTTGACCAATGTCGAAATCGGAGAGTTCACCTACCGGGTCGAAGTGGCGGCGCCCTCCTTCGTCACTGTTAAGGTGATCCCGGATACACTGAAATTCTTCTCCAAGGGTGAGAAGCGCCAGTACACAGTTACCTTCAAGGTGAGCGGCACGAATCTTCCCAGTTCCGCTTTCGGTTCCATCACCTGGAAGTCCGTCACACAGACCGTCCGCAGCCCCGTCGCCTTCACCATCGCCTAATCTCCGCACAACACGAACACAATGAAGCCTTAGGGTTTAGCGAATGCTACCTGGAGATTCCTTGAATCTCTGTGTGTATGCATTCCAACTTGGGCTCATATCCAATAAGTGATATGACATCACACTCATGTTCAGTAAAAAATGAAACTTTACATTTAAATCCAAATAAATCGAAGACTGTGAATTCAAAGTTTTATTAAATACGAACGAAATTTATTTTAAAAATAATAGAAATTTGAAAAATGCTTTTTATTTTTATAAAATATAAAGGACTAACTTTTATTTTTTAAAAAAAATTAATAAATATAATCAAAGAGACCCTAAACCTCTACTTCTTAATTCCCTATACAAAATACCTATATTTCAGTATTATAAACATAGCAGGTATTTTGTATATATTCCCTATGGAAAAGATTACTCATAGCCACCCATGTGATAAAAATTATTACTACTATGGGGAGAGGGGAGAGACGACCAATTTTCTAAAAGAGTCTATTAGTGTTTTAAAATCATGAGATCAATTTAGGAGTATATCCGGATTAATTTAAATTTATATTGAAATTGAAGAATAAATTCAATGTATTTAAATAATAATATTTCTTTTTATAAATGTTTTAACTAAATGGATAAATGTGTTGATTGTGTTTTTAAAATATTTTATGGCACATTACAGCTAGTAGTGTTAGACTAACATCACCGAGGTGGCCTCCAAGTCCTAGTGTACGGTCCCAACAATATTTTTTATTACATATTTTACTACTATTATTATTATTATTATTATTATTATTATTATTATAAAATACATTCAGATTATGTAACTAACTTGATAAATTATTAAATTTTTTGAATTAATGTATTAGTGATTAAAGAGCAGATTAATTTAAAAATTATATTACTTAATATATATTAAAAATATATTTATATTATCATATTGACTTTTTATTTAAATGATTTAGAAAATACTCATGGCACAATTCCGCATTGGAGATAAGCAATAGATAAAGAAATGTAGTCTATTAAAAAAAAAACAACACATGGGTGAAAGTAGAACCACCTGCTGGAGCAAAAATAATAGGCCCCAAGTGGATTTTTAAGACAAAGCACAAGGAAGATGGCTCTCTAAACAAACATAAAGCTCAAATTGTGGCCAAGGGATACTCTCAATTGCAAGGTTCAAAGGTCACTGGATCCTGGTTTATTTTTGTAAACAAAGCAACCAAGTTTGCAAATTCTTCTTCATGTGTAATATATGTGATGAAGTCTTGCAACCATGATGCTGGTTGTCTGTGCCTTTGGGATCTTCTCAGTGATGTGTTAGTGCTGGATACTCCCTCATTTTTCAGTACTTGCATCAGTGAGGACTGCTGGTTCCTCAAGTTGTGAACCTTCTGGTTCTGCAGGTTGAGGAATGGATCCTCTACTACAAGTATGGGAGCTGGTAATGCGATATATGGTTCCAATCCCAAACGCTGTCCTCCTCGAAACTAATAACTATGCGTTCAGAAATAGGATTGTAGAGCCTCTAGCCTTTTGATTCCTCACTGAGTCCAATGAAAACACATGGAAAGCTCCTCTTTTCAAACTTATCCTCTTGTACAGCTTCTGAAAGATGTACATGAGCAAGACATCCAAAAATTTTAAAATAATTCGACACTTGGTTTTGAGTTGCTCTATTTCAGCTCAAGTGTTTTATCTCTGATAGATGTGGCTGTTGATCTATTTAACAGATAGTCGCTCCACTGCACTGCTTCCACCCAAAACAATTTAGGCATCCCCGCATGAGAAAACATAGCTCTGACTATTTCAAGCAGCGTTACTCCGTTTAGATGAGGTGCTCTAAGATTGGTAAGAAATCTCTTTATCCCATTTTCCACACAAAAATTTATGAAATCAGTTGAGGGATATTCTCCTCCTCTATCGCCTCTCATGGCTTTGATCAACATGCCTGATTCTATCTCCACTTTCACTTTAGAGAGCTCAAGCATTCGAAAGCTTGTGATTTCTCTGATAAAAAATAAATCCAAGTGTTTCTACTAAAATCATCAATGAAAGTCAGGAAATACCTCTTTTCACTGGTAGTTGGAGGGCTAATAGATCAACATATATCCGTATGGACAAGTTTTAGTAGATTTTGATCTCTCCAAGTACTAATTTTGCTTTGTGCCTCCCTATGTTGTTTTTCAATTCAAGCAATGAATGCATGTAGATGCTCTCAATGCAACTTTTGGCATGCCATTAACCATCTGCTTTGTATCAATAGATTTAGGCGCTCATATCCAATATGGAGATACCAGTGATGCCATAGTACCAAAGTTGCCTTATCCTCTTGCATAATGTGACATTCAATTTCGATCACCTTTACTATGATGGGGAAAAGCATATCAATAGATTTGAGTGCTAACATCGCACCTTCAACATGCATGGGCAATCCACTCTCAATCAATTCTCAAAATCCCTTTGAGCATAAGAATTTTTCCATCAATAAGGCCTAGTGATCATAATGACCATCGAATTTGAGAATTTGTGGTTGCACAAACGATGACGACGATCCATTGTTCTATGAGGTCATGATGCTCTGATACCCATTGTCAAATTCACAGAACAATTGATGAAAATGGTACGTATTTCATTAACAGAAGAAAGCACCCATAGATATACTTCAGGACTCTAATGAAATTGAACAAAAATGCGTGCACGATTGGATATAACAAAAAAAGAAAATTAACTAAACTTAGTCTTGGCCAATAGTAGTGATTGACTCGAAGTAGCTGATGTTGAAGACATCGCTTATGTATCTAGCAAGCTGGAAATTATGCATGTGAACAGCTGATGCTAGTCAACAAAGGTTGTATTATTCTGATGGAAATGCTTGTGTGAAGTGTTGAAAGTTGTGGGTGAGCAAGACAGTTTTACATTAATGAGTATGATTGATAAGATGTAAGGGACGTGTGGTTATAAAAGTACATCTCCATTACCCTTCACTAGGTGTGGTGTGAATGTAGAGAAGAGTTGATGAAATTCTATCTGAAAGCATAAAGAAGATGATATGATGTTACAAAGAAGCTTTACCGATAGCTTTGTATTATAAATCATTAATCTGTTTAATATTTAAAATGTTGTACTTATGTTGAAAATTCATAATGAATTTTATTGTTTCTAGAACATTTCCCAATTTCTGGATTTTAACTGGTAAATATTAATCTTGTTTTTCATTTTAATTTGTTAACACATATTTGGGGCATCATATCAACCATTTTGCATATAGGCTGGACATTTAATCAAATTTGAAGTGTTTCTTTATTTTCATATTTTCAATTAAACCAGTACGAACTCGATGATAATAAACTTGACCATCTTCATAGCCCAACCGCCATCGAATCAGAGCTGATAATGACGGCATTCAATGTTGATAACATCATCTCTGTGATTGAGGATGCGGCTACCTATTCCAATGTAATGCCTTGTGCCATTCAAGCAAAGCAGACAGTCCAGGGCCCGTGAATGATGTTGCAAATGATAACTACATTGCCTTCATATGCTCGGTAGGCTACTCCGACGTCGAAACCATGACAGGAAGCTCCATGATCTATATTCTACATATACTTTTCAAAAACACCATCAAATGAGATTTCCAAAGCACTGGGGTGAGCAGCCCATTCCCTGATTGGAACTCTGATCTCTATCGTGTTTAAATACACTTATAATCTTCTTTGAAATTTCAAAAAATTGGATTTGTTTTTTTATTAGCATAAAAAAAATATCATCTGCGTTTGCCGGGAGTCGAACCCGGGTCTATTGCTTGGAAGGCAATTATCCTAACCGTTGGACTACAAACGCTGCTATGCACAAGGGATATTTTGCTTACAAAATAGACCATTTAATGTGACATTTCAAAATAAAAAAAAAGCAATATTGTGAACCCCATATCACTTTAAAATTGTAGTCCCTCTCGTGTAGGTCGATGTTACATTCTAAAATTTCATTGTTTGTATAATTCAGACATTATTCAAATCTATAACACCCCAAACCTATTTCTTTTTTATTATTCCCCATTTTGTAAGTCACATTTGCCCCATCTCAACATTATCTTCTTCGCAATGTAAGACGATGAAAAATTTGAATCCTAATAACGGCGTTTTAATAGTTAATACTAACCCGATTCAATTCAAATATATAATTTTTGGGGTTTAATTCAATATATTTTATAAAATATTTGAAATTTAAAATGATTATAATTAAATAAATTGTTTATTTTTCATACTATACTTACAATGGGTTTAATTCGATTCATAATCCAAAAACTACGAGTAAATAATATTTTAATAGAACTAGTGGATCAAATAATCATAAAATTGGGTGGCGCCTCGGAAACGATCCCATGCATCTGACCGGAAAGATGAACATTTCCCTTGATGCTTAGTATATGACCACTGTAGTATAGCTTGGCTCAAGCTTCGATAATTGAATATGAATATCATTGAAAAAATATTAAGAAATACATGTAATGTTGGATGGCATTCTTGTGAATAGCTTGAAATACGAGCCTTATTTGTGTCAGTTGCATGCATAAAAGGGCCTGTGCGTCGAAGTTCGGGGAAGCACGACATCTATCTCCTTTCTTCATCCATGGCGTCTAGGGTTTACGTCTTCGTCGCCATAGGCATTGTGCTCAATGCTCTGGTCGCTTGCTCTGCCAAGAAAACCTACTTGGTACACATGAAAGACCACATGAAGCCTGCAAGCTACGCCTCCCATGCCGATTGGTACGCCCATCATTTCACCTCCGTGACTTCCTCCGAGAGGGGCGCCATTCTCTACACCTACGACACTGTGTTTCATGGCTACGCTGCCGTGGTGACGCCCGAGGAATTGGATGCGCTGCGTCGCTCTGATGCGGTTCTAGGGGTGTACGAGAACACCATGTACCAGCTGCAAACTACGAGAACTCCTCTGTTTCTTGGGCTTGAAGGGGAGCTTGGTTTTTGGGGTGGGGAAAGTGGCATAGAGATCCACCTTAAGTCACAGAATGTGATAATTGGGGTCGTCGACTCCGGCGTCTGGCCGGAATCCAAATCCTTCAGCGATGCCGGGATGCTACCAGTCCCTTTACGGTGGCGGGGCCTGTGCGAAAAGGCGAATGATTTCGATCCGAAAAAGAACTGCAACAAGAAACTGATTGGAGCTCGAGTTTTCTATAAAGGGTACGAGGCGGACCATCGGACGACAGTGCGTCATAGCCCTCGAGACTATGAAGGACACGGGACGCATACATCGAGCACGGCGGCGGGGGCATATGTGCCCAAAGCTAGTTTCTTTGGACTAGCCAATGGAACCGCTCGTGGGATGGCTACCCGTGCAAGGATTTCAATTTACAAGGTTTGCTTCGAGCAAGGATGCAGCTCAGCTGACATAATCGCCGCCATGAACGTCGCTATAAGCGACGGCGTGAACGTTTTCTCCTTGTCTCTTGGCGGCAGACCCGTACCCTATTACAGTGACGCGATCGCGATCGCCTCTTTCCAAGCAAATCAATTGGGGATTACGGTGGTTTGTTCGGCCGGAAACTCGGGTCCTTCCGCTGGATCAGTTACAAACAGTGCGCCATGGATCACAACCGTTGGTGCTAGCACCATTGATAGAACTTTTCCGGCGACCGTGAAGCTCGGAAATGGGGCAGTTTATACCGGAATTTCTCTGTACACTGGACAGGGTATGGGGAATCAGCTTGTCGGATTAGTCTATCCTACAGCTTCTCCATTTTGCTTGAGTGGATCATTGAACCCTACCACCGTCAAAGGAAAGCTGGTGGTCTGTAATGCTGGCAACAGTTCACCTGGTCAAAAGGCGAATGAAGTGAAACGAGCCGGCGGTGTTGGTGTTATTGTAGCAAACAATTTGGGTACAGGGCGGGTTGTGCAAGCCTATCCTTACTTGGAGCCAGGAGTGAGCGTTGGAGAGCTGGAAGGCAGTGCCATAAAGATATATGCGGGAACATCGAATCCGACGGCGGTGTTGAGCTTCGGCGGAACTGCTCTGAATGTGAAGCCGGCGCCGGTGGTGGCAGGGTTCAGCTCAAGAGGGCCGAATACCGTGACACCACAGATCTTAAAACCTGACATCACCGCGCCAGGGGTTAATATCTTGGCAGCATGGACAGAGGCCGCCGGTCCATCGGATTTGCCATCGGATGCCCGTATCACGGCGTACAACATTATCTCCGGTAAGCAGTGAAAACTCAATGTCACTTACTTTTTATGTACGTTTTTGACGATGCGATTCATCATCAGGAACATCCATGTCTTGTCCCCATGTAAGCGGCGTCTCCGCCCTGCTCACCGCCATTCATCCAGACTGGAGCCCGAGCGCCATACGATCAGCGCTGATAACAACGGCGTACACCCTCGACAACACCAACTCGCCCATTCAAGACGCAGCTACTAATTCAGGCCTAGCAACGCCTTACGCCATCGGAGCAGGGCATATCCAGCCGGAGAAAGCAGCCCATCCGGGTCTGGTGTACGATGCCACCCCCGCGACTACCTAGCCTTCATATGCTCTTTGGGGTACTCCGACAACCAGGTCGCCGCCATTGCACAAAAGAGCAATGCTTGCGCTAACATCCAGAAGCTCCGAGATCCGGGACAGTTCAACTACCCTTCCTTCTCCGTCGTATTCAACCCATCCCGGGAAGTTTCCTACACAAGAACCTTGACCAATGTCGAAATCGGAGTGTTCATCTACCGGGTCGAAGTGGCGGTGCCCTCCTTCGTCACTGTTAAGGTGATCCCGGATACACTGAAGTTCTTCTCCAAGGGCGAGAAGCATCAGTACACAGTTACCTTCAAGGTGAGCGGCACGAATCTTCCCAGTTCTGCTTTCGGTTCCATCACCTGGAAGTGCCTCAAACGGACCGTCCGCAGCCCTATCGCCTTCACCATTGCCTAGTCTCCGTACAACACGGACAAGATGGATTTAGATTCCTTGAATGTTTGTCTGTATGCATTCCAAACTTGGACGTATACCTAATAAATGACATTATATTATACCATACTCATGTTCAATAAAAAGAAAAATCAAACATAAAAACATTTAAATCCATCTAAATCAAAGAATGCGAATCGAAAGTTTTGTTAAATACAAACGATTTTAATTTTAAAAAATAAAATCAAGAAATTATTTTTATTTCTTAAAACATAGAGAGTTAACTTTAATTTATAAATAATAAGTTTTTTGAATTTTTATAATACCCATAATCCAAGAGACCCTAAACCTATACTTCTTAATTTAAAAAAAGTCTTAATACCCTATACAAAAAAAACATATACTTCAGTATTATAAACATAGCAATTGACTACATAATCCAAGAGTGAAGATAAGTCTTATAAAATCATTATATCAACTTAGGATTATATCCCGATTGTAAGTAAATTGAAGAATAATTCAATTCATTTAAAAAAAATATTTATTTTTATAAATCTTTTATATAAAATAAGAAATTATTCAATAAGATTAAATTTATTATAATAATAATTTAATCATATGTTCAACGTGTTTTTAAAATATTGTATGGCATATTAGAGGTGCTGGTCATAGAATAACGTCACGGAGGTGGCCCCCGAGTCCAAGCCTACGGTCCCGGCTATGACAATATTTTTTGTTGTATATTTTTTTATTATTTTTTGCTTATAATAAAATCAGATTATATAATTAACTTTATTAATTACTAAAGTTTTTGAACTATTATTTCAGTAATTAAAGAAAATATTAATAATAGAATTATATAATCCACTTTCTATATATACTTTAAAAATTTACTTATATTATTGTATTAAATTAGAAAATAATTTCTTATATTATAAGTATATAACATAAGTTTTATTATTTCATAAAACGATTTATAATTTTAAAATTAAATTTATTTAGAAAATTTTAAAATTAATTCTATTCTACATAATTTAAAGCAAAAATTAAAAAATCAGGCACATAATGTTAAGTTGACACATACGATAGGATGACCTAATTGAGCTTGGGGTTGTCCATCGTTTCTTTTTCCGTACAAGTCATGTGTAAATTGTAAAATTATCTATTGACTTTTTTATTTAAAGAATTCAAAAACTAGGCTGTGTTGTGGTTATTATTATTATTATTGATTATTAAATATGGAGATTTACAGAAGGTATGCCCGTACAGTGGTATTGTTGTAAATAGTGTGAAACATAAGACTTATTTGTATGAACTGCATGAATAGATGCTGGTTCAATAGCTCGTCTGAACGCCCTTCCGCCTTTCCATCTGAAAAGAAAACAGTCTGTATTTTGTCCTTTCTCTAGGAATGGCAGCGAGGTTTTACAGCTTCATTGTCAACGCTTCTGTCACTTGTTCTTGCAAGAACACTCACTTGGTACACACGAAGCCGGGAAGCTACGGCGCAGCCTCCGATTGGTGCACATGAAACGCTCACTTGGTTTTTGGGGTGGGGAAAGCAGGATGGAGATCCGCCTTAATTAACAGAATGTGATTATCGGTGCTTCAGCCCAATGGTGGCCATGCTGCTCCACCTCCAACCTGTCAGCAACACGAACTGCAGCAACAAGCTGATCGGCGCTCGAGTATCCAAAAATGGATCATGTTATCGTGCTCTGGTTTGCTGATAAACTGAAGTGATGATGTAACTGTAGTACTGTAGCTGGAAGATGGTGCTGACTCCATCCAAAACCTCGTAGCCCTCGAGACTACGAAGGCCATGGAAGGCATACATCAAGCACGGCTGTCTGTGCACGTGTTACCGGGGGGTAGTCACTGCCATGGATGCTGCGATCTTGGCCAAAATGTTTTTTTTTTCGTTTCTCTTGATGATAACCCAGTGCTCTGTCACGACCATCCGATTGCCGTTGCTGGGTTTCAATATCTTGGCCGCGCGGACGGGGCCGTTGGTCCATCCGACAGGCCGTCCGGTCGCCGTGATAGTTCATTTTACTTCATGTTGATCTCAGTTTTAACGCCTTATCAGTTAGTTCACCAGGAACATCCATCCATGTCCTCTCCGCATGTACGCGGTGTCTCTGCGCTGCTCAAGGCTCTTCATCCAGGATGGTGCCCGAGCGCCGTAGGATCAGAGCTGATGACAACGGCATTCACTGTCGATAACACCAACTCCGTGATTCAGGATGCGGCTACCTACTCCAGTGCATTGCCTCGTGCCATTGGAGCAGGGCAGACAATCCAGGGTTCGTGTATGATGCTGAAAACGATGACTACATTGTCTTCGTATGCTCGTTCGTATGCTCGTTAGGCTACTCCGACGACGAAACCATGGCAGGAAGCTCCATGATCTAGGACTGTTCAACTAGCCTTCCTTCTCTGTTGCATTCAGCAGTTCTCAAGAAGTTCCCTGCACCAGAACCATGACTAACGTTGAGCTCTCCATCTATAGAGTCGATGATTTGTGCTAAACAGGAGTGATATACTTGTTCTTGTTTAGCAGGATCCCCATTTGTTTGAACAAATGAATTATTGTGCTGTTCTTGATGAGTTCTCCACAGACCAAAACCTTAAGAACAGAAGCATCAATAACAAAATGGTGAAACTGATGCACAATTACAAGGATTCAAGGGCTGGTTTTACTAACAGAAGCAGCAAGGGTACCAACAGCTTTTAAAACAATTACAAGAGCACTTGAACTTGGGGCATTTGGGGACGCAGCTACACTTTGGGCATTTGGGGACGCAGCTACACTTTGGGCATTTGGGGACGCAGCTACACTTTGGGCATTTGGGAACGCAGCTGCACTTTGGGCATTTAGGGACACAGCTGCACTGTGGACATTTAGGAACGCAGCTGCACTTGGGGCATTTAGGGAAGCAAGAGCAGGATGGTAAGGAACAGCACCTGGAGCAGGGGCAGCAGCACCCGCCACAATCGGGTTTCCTGCAGCAACTGCTCTTACCACAGGAGATGGAAGGGCATTTGGGTTTGGGTAATCGGCAGCTGAAACATGTCTTGCTGCAGCAGCAGCAATTGTCACATTTAATGTGGTTGCATTTGCAGCAGCAAGAGTCACATCCAATGTTGTTGCACTTGCTGCAGCAAGAATCACATCTGATGTTGTCACAGTTGCAGCAGCATTGAATCTCCGTGTGGGAGGAGCAGCCACCGCAGCATACACAGGAAATGACTAGCCGTGGCAACCGGCTTCATGGAAACAGACAGACAGACGATGGTTAGGCATGAAACAAAGGAAACTTCCACATCGAAGTAACAGCAATGCTGAAAAACATATAGTGGAGAATGAGTAAACATGATTGGGAGGCAAATACCACATCCATTTCCAGAAGCAACATGATCTTTGAGTCGCCTTGGTTCTGTATACCGGAAAGAGGCAGAGAATATGCAAGATAAATATCTCAAATCCAGGACACAAACACAAATTCAATACTGAAAATTGTAATCAATTTCTGGTCTCACGTGGGTAAGAAAGGATCCACATTTCCAGTCACAAACTCGGCAATCCTGTGGAGTAAAAAGAAAAAAACATTCGATTGTTTCTTCGGAATTTTAACAGAATAGCAACAACAGAAGTCCCTAGAAACAGCAATACTGAAGCACTCAGACAGAAAAGGCTTACTCTTTACATGACACTGAGGCTGGCTCAAGCGCCTCAACGGACTTCAATTCCTCCTGCTTAATAAAAAAATTCACATACTTGAGACTGGAGATGAAAAATTACTCACCAAGAACAGAGAAGTGGCGAAATAAATTAAAGGGGTGCTGTCCATTTCAGGGTAAAACTCTAAAGGTATGGTTTTTATGTCGTTTACTATGTCGAAAGGGAATAGTTAAAAGACGCACGCACTAAGCTCCCATGTCCGAAGAACTGTGGCTTAACTGGAGTGCGTGCTTTTTAAAGAAAAGCATACCCTTAGAAAACCAATTTCCCTCTCCAGCATCTGGACCTTGGCCAACTCCTTCCGTTTCCCATACAAATCCGGATACTCCGGCGGTGATCTGGGGCGTGGCGGCGGCAGCGACGGCACAGAGCCGTTACTCCTCAAAGCAGCCATCTCTCCAGACCAGATAACGCAGTTTTCACCCTCAAACTGGAAATGGTTGTAAAAGCCCACAAACGCGAGTATGAAGTTAAAAAAAGTAATCTTTTTTCGTTTTGACAAAAACACAAAACGCAGAGATTGCAGTGAGAGAGGGAAACAGATGGTTGAAAAGAGCACTGTTGTTAGGTATGCGAATGTATCCTGTCAGTAAGGTTCATTTACGGCAACCGTTCCGTTCCTTAATCCTTCTCGAAGTTTTGCCAATAACGATTCCTTCTTCTTCTTTTTCTTAATAAAAACACATCGTCATTACAAACTATCATTTCATGAATTTCTGCTAAAAAATAGCTTTTTTACAACCACAATCTTGCAATTCCTCATTAAAAATGCTTCATTTAATTAAAGGTAACAATAGAACTAGTAGTAGTCGAGGGGGCGAAGGAGGAGAGATGGGCGATGCTGCAGCAGGAGCAGCAGCGGGCAGACCCACAAAGGAGGTTCCTGTCTGCCACCGGAGGCAGCGGCGGTGGCGTAACTCACATATTACCTGCAACTACTGCATGGGAAGTAACCATAGAGACCCATTACATACCCAAATTGTAAGCTACACTACGCCAGTTACGGGAGTAAATATGAGCGTAAATTCCAGCCTCTGCCATACCCAGAATGAATGATTCATTTATGTCATCCAACACTTGGTCTGCAGTGCACGCAGTTGTGTCAGGCTGATTTGAAAGAAGACGAAGAAGAAAAAGTAAAAAACACTCCACCCCACCGGAACCACCCGGGATCCTCTTTCACGGTGGAGATCAAAAGCGCGGTAGTTTCGAGAAAAACCAAACAAATTACAAGTTAAAAGGGCAGGGCTGCAGAGCAGGACATGGTGGTGGGAACCAACCCGCTGGTGCAAAGTCGAGAACTGTTAAGGTAACCAAGCCGCGACCCGTCTTGTCGCTTTCCCTTTGAGCTCTCTTCTGCTGCTCCGGACCGGACCGCCCTCCCCCGGGTACCGTACCAACCCCAACATCGGTCCGACCTTTTCAACCCCCCTCACCCAGAAAACGACGTCGTTCCACTGACCCCGCACGTGGCTCCCTGCCCTCGCGTGTTCCGTTCCTCACCCCTCCCCCCCAGAATTACTATTTCACCCTGCAGTAAATCAAGTAAAATAATAATAATAATAATAATAATAAACAATTACCCCAAAATTGCTACTATTTATTTTTTATCACAAAAAATATAAATTCATTTTATCTGCAGTAAATTAAATTAAAAAAAGGGCATGGGTGAAGATAGATGCATTAACTGAGTGCCCCTCTAGCATTGGACCACTAATTCAAGTGCGAGATCAGGCTCTGTCGGGCCCATCTTTTATTTTAATTTTTTCAACGTTTTATTTAATGATTTGACCAACCTCGTCATCAATCATGTAATATAATATAAATGATTATTTAAATATATTTAATCTTTATTCCGTTTTCAATGTCAAAGATGCCAATCCTCCCCCTCGTACCCACACACATCTATCTTTTTTTCTTTATCAGTAAAAAAAAAAAATTGAAACTGCAACATTTTAAATGAAAAGAAAAAAGAAAAAAGTACAAAGAGGAGTAGCCCATTCCTCATGGTGCGGGCCCCGCAATGAAATAAGTGTCCTATGGCCCACCACGGACCACGTGTACTTCCTGGATTCAAATTCAATAATTTTTATGAAAAAAATTAAAATTTATATAATTATTTTATTTTTTGTAATATATTTAATCAGATTCAATACATTATAAAAAGAGTTTAGTTTGTCTACATTCAATATAAAAAATTTAATTATCAAGTTTCAAAATTAAATAATAAACTCTTCGATTTATTTTTTTGTAAATATTTTGTCATAAACTTATAAAATTATATATTTAACTTTTCATATTATCAAAACTAACTGATATTTAAACTTCATGTTATAACATTATATCATAAATTCATATGGGATACAATATAACTATCTTCATTGTAAATCATATAATACATGAATACGATATAATCATCGTTATTTAAAATCATAAGAAATACAAACATGATATAATCCTAACAGAATTATAATTTGATTTATCGTAATTCAGATGTTAAATCAAAAAAGCTTAGCATAAAATTTTATTAGGGTTTGAAAGTAGACACGATTCACAATGGTGTGAATCGAATAATTTTTTAAAAATTTTAAAAACTATTTAGATATTCATTGTACAATTATGATAAATTGAAATGTTTTTTAAAAAAAAAATTTAAAACTTTAAGGTTAAACTCAGGTGTTAGTTCTTATAATTTTCTCATTATAAAAATGAAGCCACTGTTATTTATAATACAATAGCTAGTATGGGTTTGTAATGGAATTAGGTTGACCCGGTTCATGGCCTATCGATTGCCGCACCGAGGCCCAGGAAGGTCAGGTAGATGGCCACTAGGCTGAACCCGAGGAGTCGACCGGGGCGCATCCCGGTTCGGGTGAGGACTGCCAGTGACCAGACCAGGGACAGCATCAAGAACCCCAGGCTCAGGAGGAGGATGCCATCGGGTTCGACCCGGTAGGGTGTCGGGTGTCCGGCCCATGATCTGAGGAGCAGCGACACCCCCAAGCCGATCAGGGTGTTGAACATCGGCCCGCGAAGCAGCCGGAGATGGCTATCTGCACGCCGTGGGGGTTGGCCTTGGCGATGGTGGTGTTGGAGAAAAGATCGCCCAAGGAGTTTCCCCAGGCGAGGATGGTGAAGGCGAGGAGGGATGGAGCGAGTTGGAGGATCACGCCGGTGGTCACTAGCAGCGCGACTAGCTCGTTTGCGATGATGTAGAACCAGACGATGCTCATTACGAACCCGGCGGAGACCCAGCCAGTGCGAACCGTTCCGGGGGCTTGTCGCGCCGGGTGAAGATGAGTGCGAGGAGGCCGAGGATGGCACCGAGGGAGGAGGCAACGGTGTATGCAGTTTGTGTAGCAGCTGGAGTGAAACTGTGCTGAGAGCTCCAGAGGAAGGTGAGTAGGATCGGAGATAAACAGGCGCTAGCAACCGCGTATCCCTTCGACCACCGTGCTTCGTCGATGATCGGAATTGTGAGCCGGCGAGGGATCACCAGTGGCATCTCGAGTATTGATGTGAGATTGGCGCAGGAGAATGATGAGCAGCAAGTAGCCCTTTCCTCCTCCTCTGTGACTCCCGCACCTTCCAGTGAGTAAACAGCAACATTTGAAGACCAAATCCAGTGCGGGAGCTTCTCTATCGACGGCGGGACTTCATCATCGGATTCTGGCTGTAGCAAGGGAGTGTACTCGGGTTCCTCCTGGATGATGATTCCTTCGGAATGTCTTGTGACAGGTGATACAGGCAAGAAGGACCACAGTTTCCATCCCCTCTGTTTCCTGAGCAACTCTTTTGCAGCAATAGAAAGGACATAAATCACATAAATGGATACAAACGCAGCAGCGCCTGCAAAAGTTACTTTTCCAACAGCAACAATGATGCACAAGGAGAAGAGGGCAACCAGGAAAAAGCCAACGTCTCTAACGAAACATTTCTTATCAATCTGCGGGTTGTTGTTATCTGCCACAGAAAAGGAAACAGCGGCAACTACGATGCAGGTCACAAAAAGAGCTCCGCCTAGAACACTGTTAAACCCCACATCACCAGAATTCTGACCAACAAAAGCAGCAATTCCAGAAAACACGTCAGGGGCACCGTTACCTAAAGGAAGCAGAGTTACACCAGAAACCGTTGGCGGAAATTTCAACAAAGTTGAGAGCTTTTCCAGACAACAACAGAAGTAGTCGGAAGCAGTGCTACCCAGCAGATAAAATGCACACACCAGTAAAATTCCCAGAACAACATATCCCAGGATTGGAAATTTATAGCAGTAACAGTAAAAGAAGGCAAGGTAATTGAAGAGACCGCCGGAATTGCAATCGGGATTGGCCCTCAAGTAGTCACATTTCGAGTTGAACCCCTCGTGTTGATAAATCCCCGGGCAATTTATAGGGTCCTTGGTCGGCCTTTTGCTATCAAGCGTTACTCTGTCGACAGAGGACTCAATTGTGCTCTGCAATACTCTTCTACCGTAGAAAGAATGATGATATCTAGATCCCGTTTTCTGGGACCGATCATACTCTCTGCAACTCAAAAAGAGAACAAAAACCAAAACACAAACTCCATTGAAACTCCCCACCAACCTACCACGCCTACTGCAACCTGTGCCGCTTAAAACCCCCATCCTCGAAATTGGAATCAGGAGACCTGAAAGCTCCTACAATTCACAAACCCATTTGGAAAACAACAACATAACACCAAATTCTCAGACGAAAAACGAACCCAGGTGACAGTGATCAGAAACCCACCTCATTAAGCAAGAACAGGGATACAGCGTTGGCCTTTAGTGCCCGTCAGTTCACACATTCAAAAAAGATGGAGGCATACAGTAGACGATCCGCCCACATATCGCATTTATGAATGACAACAGGAAACAAAAATTCGGGAAACAACACCATCACCCTTCTCCTTCTCTAGAACACGGATGATTCCGACACGCATACCGGCGCGTGGGACACCGTAGCTTTTCACCGCGTTGATTTATGCTGCAGTGTCGCTCTTTGTGTCGCATTTGGCTTTGTCCGTGTGATGCTGACGGCCTCATCCCCACAAATGAAAACCACTAGCCTTTTTTTCTATCCACACCTTTCAGAAAAACCACTCCAAAATTTACACCAAAAATCTTTAAACTTATTATTATTTGCTTATTCAACTACCAATAGTATAATTAATAATATATTTATATTTAAAAATATATGCTACAAATTAAACTTTCTTTCGTACATAATTTTGAAACATATATATTTAAAATAATATTATATTTGATAGATGTATTTAAAACAAATATCTAATAAATTAGATTTTTTAAAAAAAAATATCTAGAATTTGAGTTTTGAAATATTTAACTTGGAGTGTTTTGCAGTAGTTTTATAAAAAAATTATATATTATTAAATTAATATATCAAATATATATTATTATTAACACATGGATATTAAAAAAGTAAAACCAAGTTATCAAATATATTATTATTTAAATGCATATATCCCTAATTACATGTGTTCCATGTGCCAACCACTTTCCTCCAATGTCACACCACAATGCATATCCTTGTTTTAAAAATAGTTTAAATTCTTTTTTGATTTAATCAAGAATTTAATTTCAATTCTCTTATAATAATTTTAATAGTTTTTATTGAACTTATTTTTCAATATATTCATGATTAAAAAAACCTTCCCCTTGAAATATATTTTTTTTCCTTTGGTTATGCTCCAAAATCAAAAACCCGAATCCCTAGACACTATAATTGATCATTTGGCTATCGATAATCGAATGAATTAGAAATCAAATCAGGTGTCAGATATTATGTGAAAAAAATGATCATCTATAATATAAATTTTTTAATTTAGTATGTGAAATAAAGTATATGAATGATCATTTTTCTAAATGATTCTTTGAAAGTCGTGCATCACCAGAAAGTTACCAACTAAAATAGTTAGTTAGCGTAGCAATAAAATAATCCGGGGCATATGAAGTTGCACAAAAACAGGTACACGGCAGTGGGAGGAGCAACTGGTGAAGGCGTGGACTGGGCCGACTCAACCGGACCGGATCGCACCAGCAGGTGCCTCAATCCGGTAACCAGACAAGACGCGCACGGTCTCACCAAACTAGAATCTTACAGAGTTGTCACAACTCCCAACAATCATTATAATAACGGAAATAAATGTTAATTTTCTTTATAGCTCTCTTTATTATAATTAAAAAAAACAAGGAACCAAGAATAAGTAATTATTTTTATTTTTTAATAATAAAAATTTAGAAATATTTAATTTTAAGCATAGAATTTAGTTGAATTTTATTTATAGTCATTGGCTATTTATAAATTGCATATATTTTAATAAATTTGTAATAAGTATTCGATATGTTTGAATTGATACTATAATGGGCTTCAGGCCCAACTA
Organism: Utricularia gibba; assembly: GCA_002189035.1. Taxonomy (NCBI): domain Eukaryota; kingdom Viridiplantae; phylum Streptophyta; class Magnoliopsida; order Lamiales; family Lentibulariaceae; genus Utricularia; species Utricularia gibba. The sequence continues at coordinate 1,244,627 of NEEC01000013.1, read as the reverse complement.
AAAACTCGCATGGTTATCTGTGTTCAGTATGGATACCTACACTCGATCTATAAGAATACAACCTCAGGCAGCAACCGTTGCACCAAGAGCCAGGAAGATGAGGTAGATGATCACCAGGCCGGAGCCGAGGAATCGGCTGGGGAGCATGTCGTTTCGCGGCAAGACGACGAGGGACCAGAGCAGGGACAGCATCAGGAACCCAAGGCTCAAGTACAAGCTTCCATCACCTGCGAATTTGTAAGGTGCTGGTCTTTCGTGCCATGATTTGAGGAGCAGGGAGATCCCCAAACCGATCAGAGTGTTGAACATCGGCCCTGCATAGCAGCCGGACATGGCGATCTGTACGCCCTGCTCGTTGGTCTTGGCGATGGTGGTATTCGACACCAGATCACCCAAAGAGTTGCCCCAGGCAAGGATTGTGAACGCCAGGAGAGATGGCTTGAGCTCGAAGATGACGCCTAAGGTCACCAGCAATGCGACGAGCTCATTTGCGATGATGTAGAACCATACGATGCTCATCAGGAAGCCGCCTGAGACCCAAGCCAGGATGAACCGCTCCGGAGGGCGGTCACTTCGGGTGAACTTGTATGTAAGGAGACTGAGTATGAGGCCCAGAGAGCAGGCGAGAACGTATGCGGCTTGTTTAGCAGCAGGGGTGACATTATCTTGAGAACTCCATAGGAAGGCAAGGAGAATGGGAGCTAAAGAGGCACTGGACATGGCGTATCCTTTTGACCATCTATCTTCATCCACGATGGGGATAGTGAGCCTGCGAGGAATCACCATTGGGAGCTCAAGTATTGATCTGAGTTTAGAACAGTCGAGAGACGGGCAGCAGTTAGAAGACCAGATATGCCTGTCGCCATCTGGTTGTCTTACAGTTTCTAGAGAATAAATAGCAACATTTGTAGACCAGGCCCAGTGAGGCAGCTCCTCTACCAAATGTGTGACATCATCCTCAGATTCTAGCTCAATCAAGGGAATGTATTTTGCATCATCATCGATGATTCCTTCTACATGTCTGCTGACAGGTAATGCTCGCAAGAGAGACAACAAATTCCATCCCCTTCGTTTCCCCAGCAACTCCTTTGCAGCAACACTCAAAACGTACAATACGTAAATGGAAACAAATGCAATAGCACCTAGAACGCTCACTTCCCCAACTGCCAGAATGATGCACAAGGAAAAAATTGCAACCAGGAAAAAGCCAACATCTCTGATAAAACACTTCTTATCAATCTGCAAATTCTTGTCCGCCACACAAAAGGAAACAGCTCCAACTACTATGCAGGTCACAAAAAGGGCTCCACCGAGAACGCTGTTAAACCCCACATCACCAGAATTCTGACCAACAAAAGCAGCAATTCCAGAAAACACATCAGGAGCACCGTTACCTAAAGGAAGCAGAGTTACCCCAGAAACCGTCGGCGGAAGTTTCAACAAAAATGAAAGCTTTTCCAGGCAGCAACAGAAGTAATCAGACGCTGTGCTACCCAGTAAATAAAATGCACATACCAATAAAATCCCCAGAACAACGTATCCCAGGGTCTGAAATTTTGAACAGTAGCAGTAAAAGAAGGCGAGGTAATTAAAGAAACCCCCAGAATTGCAATCTGGATTAGCCCTCAAGTAATCACACTTGGAGTCGAACCCCTCGTGGCGATAAATCCCTGGGCAATTTATAGGATCCCTGATCGGCCCTTTGCTATCAAATATTGCTTTTTCATCAATAGACTCGATTGTACTCTGCAATATTCTTCCACCGTAAACGGAATGATCATATCTATATACTGTTTTCTGAGACCGATTGTACTCTTTGCAAGCTAAAAAGAGAACAAAAACCAACACACAGCATCCGTTGAAACCCCCAATCAATCTGAGACGCTTACGGGAACATGCATAATGCCCCATCATCGAAATTGGTATTAGGGGACCTAAAGCTCCTATAATTTCACAATCTCATGTGAAGAAACAAAACCATAACGCCAAATTCCCAAACAAAAGCGAACCCAGATAAGAGTGATCGGATAACTGGCTTAATAAGCAAGAACCGACCAAAAAAATAAGCCTTTTTTCAGAATTCCCCCTTCTTAATTCTTCAGAATCTATTAAATTCCCGCAAGGTAGAGAAATGCCCTCGTGTTTCTGTCCGAAACGAAAATCTTTACTGGCAATTGGCACGGTTATCATACAACTTACTATGAATATTAAAAGCGACGGAAGGGAAAAGAAGGTGGCCAGCAATTGGAAGAAGTCTCCGTTGGGAAGACAAGGCGGGAGCAACCAGAGCTGGAAATTTCCTGCTAACCTTCCGAGAAAAATGTTGCCGCAAAGAATACTTTTCTTCAGAGCACAAGGCGAATAATTTATTCGAATTTTAATAGTTTTTAAATATATTTTAAAATTTTATAAAATAAAAAATGATTATTTATTTTAATTTATTTTTTTGAATTAAATACATTTTTTCAATGGAAAATTTTAAATTAAATACATGATTTTAAAACAGATTGACCTAAACTATTATTAGATATATATATTTTTTGTATGTTATTCTTCATTTCGTAAATTTAATTCTCATAGTTTTATATTATTTTATTCTAGAAAAAAATCTAATATAAAATTAAAATATTTTTTTATTTAATCACATATTCTTTTTTATAATTAAATTTTTAGCTTTATAAGCCATTACAGTCCAAAATGGGCGCCGGGAAGATATTTTAATGGGCCCGGCCCAATTAGAGATTTGTAACTTGAGCCGTTTTGCACCTGATTTGTGAATTGCTAGTGCTTCTTTACTCTTGCTGCATTTTCTCTAGGGTTTCGGCTGCCTCCGCGAATGGGTCACTCCAACATCTGGAACGCGCATCCCAAGACCTATGGCCCAGGCTCGCGCACATGGTTTCGTTTAATCCTTCTCTTTGATTTGATTCGTTTGATTTTCGTTTTCCTCGATTGTGATTTTGAGTTTTTCTGCGATGGATTTTGTTTTTCAGCCGTGTCTGCGGGAATCCCCATGGCATTATTCGAAAATACGGGCTGATGTGCTGCAGGCAGTGCTTCCGCAGCAACGCCAAGGAGATTGGCTTCATTAAGGTTAATTCTTTGCGTGCACCTTGCTTTTCTAATCACCTCCCAAGGATTAGTTTTTGACGAACTCTAGCATCCATGTATTGTTCATCTAGTATTTTCTTTTTTTCTGTTTCATCTGTTTTTTTTCGTATGCATTTTGAAAGCTGATCTTTTTGTGTGTGTTTTGTTTCCAGTACCGTTGATCCAAGAGCAAGCTGCTTCCCAAATTTCGTGAGAGGGATGTGTCATGCTTCTGAATCTGGGTTCTTTTAGTTATCATTTGACAAAAGTCTCCATGTTTTCTTTCTGAAACTGCGTATTTGTTGTTTTCGTTTCATGAAACATGCACTTTGAGTAGCCAATTGTTCACTATTACTGGTTTCAAAAGAATTATCCAACTGCCATGGTTTAAACTGGAGAACAAGATGATAAGTTGCATGTAGCAGCAGCACCTGCGGACATGTGCTCCACAGCTTTATTGATTGAATGCAAAGTTACAGATAGCTTATTACAGAACACAGTCAAAACCCGAAGCAGCCTCTCAAACGGCCTTGACAATTCAGTGTCAACTGGACTTCGACTTGGCAACGAAGCTTTTGATGTCTAGCGATTCTGAACCATCCTTCGTCACAACACCCTGGAACCAAGAAATGTTAACTGGGTGCTAGGTAATGGAATCACCATTGGTGGATGCATAACGACATGAGGTTAAAGCTCGTACCCTTTCAGTGATGATACCGGTGATCAAAGAGGCTGGGGTGACATCGAAGGCGGGGTTCCAAACAGAAATCCCCGAAGCTGCGACTTGCTCTCCAAGTCCTCCACGGGAATTTAGAAGCTCCTTTGCAGATCTTTCTTCTATGACGATTTCTTGACCAGAAGGAAGGGAAAGATCTATGGAGGTGAAAGGAGCCGCTACGTAAAACGGGATACCATGGTGAGCAGCTACAATTGCCAGACTGTAAGTCCCAATCTTGTTGGCGGTGTCGCCTGCAAAGCGATGGAGACATGGTATGCAAGCTTGTTGAGAGGTTTCACAACAGGTTCAAATAGGTGGTACCATTGGCTGCTACGCGGTCTGCTCCCACGACCACCGCATTAACCCGCCCGGCCTGCATCAACGCTGCTGCAGCAGAATCGGCAATCAGGGTAGCTGGTATCTTGTCATGCACTAACTCAAAAGCTGTCAATCTTGAACCCTGAGAACCACCATTATCAGTTTGATGGACCATCTTCAGCTACAATGACAACCCATCATCTGGTGCACTCACTTGGTTGTAAGGCCGTGTTTCCGTGCAGTAAGCTCTTTCCAAAGCACCCATCTCATGAAGTGAGCGAATCACGCCGAGTGCAGTTCCGTATCCAGCAGTTGCTAAGCTATAAGAAATGTTCAGGTAAAACCCCAAAATCTTCTTTTGGAGAAGGAGAAGTGAATACCTGCCAGTGTTGCAGTGAGTTAGAAGAGACATTGCCCGGTGATCACGGTGTTGCTTCTGAAGGAACTCGGCTCCATGATTTCCGATTGCTACATTGGAAGCAACATCATCTTCAAGCATGAATTCAGCAGCTTCAACATAAGCCTACAGACGTCAAGTTAGGGCTGCCAAGTAGGATTTTTTTCACTGTTGACAGACTAGAAAGCTCCTCACTATGAATACAGATTGGGCATCAGAAGCAGTTGCTTCGACATTGCGAACAATATCCTTAAGTTTATTCGCAGCATCTGAAAGATTGACAGCCGTTGGACGGCTGATTTCGCAGCACGAGTGTTCTCAGCATTAGCAGACGAAGAAGAGAAGTAGCTAGAAGATTGCTGACAAGCGACAAGGGTAAGAACCTGGTGACGAGATAGTCTAATTTCTGATAAATAAACGAAGCTGCAGTCTTAGAATCCCCAGAAAACCCTTGCAATCCAGAAACCTCAACCGCTAGAGATAGAGCAGCGGCAATGGCGATCGCTGGCGCCCCACGAACCACCATCTCCTTAATGGCGTCCCTAATTAACCAAATCATCATGAAAATCACAAAATCTAACAGAATCCATGCAAAAACGATTCCGGATCAGAATTCCTCACCATCCGTCTTCTGAATTCTTGATCTCCAGATAAATCGTCTCGAGCGGAAGCTTCCTCTGCTCGCAGGTGTACTTCTTTGATTATATAAATTTACCTTCAGAAATACCCGAAAGAAGAAAGTTGCAGTTGAAGAACCTGATCGAGCAACTGCAGCGAGCCACGGTTGTAGCGGATTGACTGAAGAGATTTTTCCCGCTGAATCTCCGCCGCCATAGCTCCGCCTTCCGCCTGAACCCAAAAAAAAAAAAAAAAAAAAACCTAGGAAATCCGTAGGTCAGTAAGTGGTCCAAATCTACAAATAACATCGTACCGCCCCGACCCGGCCCGCGCGTCCGGTTTTCTCATAGAGCAGCTCTAAGAATGATTAGCGATCTGATTAGTAGCCCATTAATTAAAACAGCATTGGCATGGCATAGACTAACCCCTATTGACGACCTAATTAATGCTCTTAGCTATTAAAATAACCCAACAACCTCGTTCTCCGCTACTTACTCATCTAGCCTTTCAACCTCTGTATATTACTTAATTCGCCTATTTTAATAAATAATAAATTTAATTCTACTTGAAAATGTTAATTAAAATTCATTTGAGCTTAATAATATAATTAAAAAATTAATAAATATTTTATAAATCATGATAAAAAAATAATAATAACAAAATGAGAAGGAGTGGGAGGTTATCATAACTAGGTTTTAAACTCGAATGTATAATCGGGACCATTTTTGTGATGGTTCCTAGTGAACCAATTCACTCATTTGTTAAAAAAAAGATATTTTAAATATTGTTGTATAAAGTATAAATTGATTTTTTTAATAAAAACTAAAAATGAATATAATATAATAATAAAATTTAATTTTAACTTAAAATTAATAACACATGAAATAATCATGATAAAAATAATAATAAAGTTAAATAAAATAAATAATAAGAATGATTTGATAATTTTATAGTCATCCGACCCGTTTTTTTTTCGGGTATGTGTTAACTCGGTTCCGACCGACGGTTAACGGGTGGATTTAAAACAATAGTTTCATGGGTGGGAGGCTGGCTACAAAAAATAACGAGGTTTTGATAATATGATTCTTCATTTAATGAGGCGAGGCGACAGCTTTAAATAGTATCTGTGCACAAAAGAGCCTACTTTTTTCCGCCTAGTTTGTATGTTGGATCCACCGGTTCTCCTCTCCGGCCCGGCGATCTTTGGCTCCCGCCGTTAACGTCGGCAGTGTCGTGCAGGCGTCGTCGTTGTCCGTCTTGGCTGATATGTGAATGCGGAGGGTGGGTACGTGTTCTTTGTTTGGTTGGAGATGAGTTGTTTTGTCGGGGAAACACGTGCGACACTGTGGTGAATTCGTTCTCAGGCGTGTGCAATAGGAGACTGGATGTGTGAATTTGGATCTGCATTCCACTGATCCGAGTTTGGCAGTCGGTGGTAGAGATCGCCTGCTATTTCTCGTTGTTCGCGGTGTGCCTTGCTTTCGCTTTTGGCTTCTAATTTTGTGCCTTTTCCCTAGAATATGATCGTGTCGCATGTTATGTTTAGAATGGACTGAGTTGACGCGAGAAGGGCTGGAAAGTGTCATGCATCTGAAGCTATTCGTTTTCTCATTGAGCGGACCGAATATCTTTTCCTTTACATTTGTATGATTTCTTTCTTGCGTAATAGAAGTCTTCTATTTACGGAACAGAATCTGCAGAATGGTGAAATGAATTTGAGATTGCGGGTCTGCTGCGAAATGTATGCATGTATGGTTTTTTTTTTCGATCCTTGTTTTCATCTTAAATGTAGCATCCTGAATTGCTCGAGTGCTTCCTTTTTTTGTTGCATAATAATTTTTTTGACATATCTTTGTAAATCCAAGCCTTCTTTCTGTAGTTAGAAGAGCTTTCAATCTGATGAAACAGGATCCCCATAATTTGGTTTTGGTATGGTCTGTGTCTGCAGAACTGCTGCAAGTTTTGAAATTGGATGATTCCGGTCTTTGATAGCGGAGTTGTTGAGAATGAAATCAGGCAGTCAAGCGCTTAAGGGTTCTCAACTCTCCCTAATCCTCATCTGGTTAGTATGTGCCAGTGTGCTTGCTTTCGCATGGACAAAGACCACGATCCTGACATCTTTCATCCCAAATCAGAGTTTCGTCATCCAAGGAGACTCAGGTTTGCCTCTACATAATCCTATCCTTGCGAGAATAAGATTGAAAGTCGCTCTTTGTCTTGGTTAACTATGAGGGGCTGACAATTTGATTATTCTTCAATCTCTGAGTAGCTGGTAGCTTCTCTGAAGAAAGAAAGGAATCTGAACCACTGGTGCATTTTTCAAATAATTTTATAAAAGTAGAAGCTCATCTTACAAGAGAGGAAGCACAGAATTTATCATCTTCAGAAGGAAACAAAGGTTACATTCTTTATGGAATTTATCTGCTGATCCTTATGTACCTCTTATTATCTACAAGATCTCTATGTATAAATTTTTTGTTGCATCTTGGGTTGATTCAGATGGTCCTGGTTCTCTTAGAACAAAAGTAGCTGAATTCCCCAGTGGAGAAACTAAATTGAAACAGGCAGAATCTGAAAAGAAGAATTTTGCCAAGTCATTAGATATAAGTGAGGGAGCAAGAAGCATATCTACTTACATAAGATATAAAGGTATATTTTCTGCAATAATGTAATCCAATTCATCAAGAGTCAGTTATTGCTTCTCAACACTAGCTTATATTGTTATGCTGCTAAAAGTAGAAACATAGATTTGTGCTTTCCCTATTACTGTTGCCCTCCTTAGAACTTAGTTGTTATTGATTTAGTTGCAAGGCATTTTCAGAATCAATAACCATCTCTAGTGCCTAATCTATCTGGTTTCAGATTGTAATTATGCCAGGGGTAAATGGATATATGATGATAGCCGCCCACTGTACTCTGGCTTTGGATGTAAGCGATGGTTGTCAACTATGTGGGCTTGTCGTCTGACCCAACGCACAGATTTTGAATATGAGAAACTTCGGTGGCAACCCAAAGATTGTGAAATGGAAAACTTTTCAGGTTCCAAGTTCCTGGAGAGGTACATCATATTATTTCTTGCTTGAACACAAAATTACCTAATGCATTCAGCGTCTCCTCCCTTACTCACATTAGTTACATGTGCACCTTGAATGGGCTGTAGAATGCGTGACAAGACTTTGGCTATTGTTGGGGATTCACTGGGTCGACAGCAGTTTCAGTCTCTCATGTGCATGGTGACTGGTGGGGAAGACAAACTTGAAATTGTGGACGTTGGGTCTGATTATGGACTCGTAAGAGCTCACTTTGCAACAAGACCTGATGGATGGGCTTATCGATTTACCAGAACTAACACAACAATTCTTTACCGTTGGTCTGCAAGTCTCTGCGATTTGGAGCCTATTAATGCATCAAGCCCGACCACTGCATTTGCAATGCATCTTGATCGGCCCCCAGCATTTCTGCAGCAATTTCTTCACAAATTCGATGTTGTGGTCCTGAATACAGGGCATCACTGGAACAGGGGAAAACTCAATGCCAACAAATGGATCATGCATGTTGGCGGTGTCCCAAACACTAACAGGAGGATTGCAGACATGGGGGTGCCAAGAACTTCACCATTCACAGTATTGTCAGATGGATGGATTCACAGCTCCCCTTATACCCTGATCTGAAAGTGTTCCTTAGGTCTATCTCACCCCGACATTTTTTCAACGGGGAGTGGAATACCGGAGGTACTTGTGACAACACAACCCCTCTCTCTGGCGGAAAGGAAATTGTGAAAGATGAATCTAGTGATCCTGTTGCATCAGCTGCAGTGAGGGGAACAAGAATTAAGCTTCTTGACATCACCGGTCTATCAGAACTGCGAGATGAGGGCCATATATCCCGCTACAGCATCAAAGCCTCTCCTGGTGTCCAGGATTGCTTGCACTGGTGCTTACCTGGTGTTCCTGATACATGGAATGAAATTTTGTTTGCGCAGCTCTAGATATATCAGTCATTCATCTCGGTTGACAAGAAGTTCACCAGATGTGCACAGTATCCAAAGAATATGAAGGCAAAAACAATCTTGTATTCTCTAAAACGGATGCTTACGAACTTCTATCTTCACTATGTTGCTTCGTGTTTTTTTTAGCTGTCATTCATGTATTGTAAATGGGTGGATAGAGCTCCTTATATCATGATTTTATGACAAAAATGCAAATTCTCATGAGAAATCTATAATCCAATCTTCAGAAACTTTAACATGTGAAGTTTTGCTTAGAACTCTCAAGTACAGTATCTGTACAGTATATTCTCAAAGAGATCCAGTTTTGATGGCAAACAGAAGGTCCATGAGTATGCATCAGAACAGGTTATTAGTAAGCAAAGTGCAGTATGAAGAAACTAGAACACAGAGAAGTTACATGAAACAATGATCACTTTCTTTCCATTTAGCCAAAGAAAGAGTACACATTCATAAAAAAAGACTTGATCCACGTAAGAATATAAATAATCAGGTTCCTCACAATCCTTCATTCTGCACCACAGATTCGGAAAGAGAGTGGCTTGCCTGGTATTTCAGAAAGGTCCCTTCAGTGAGTTCAAAACCTTTGCTGTGCATCTTCTCCCGCCAGACTGTTGCTTCCTCGTACCGTCCCTCTTTACTCAATCCATGGACGATTATATCGTACGTCCATCTGTTTGGCTTGTAGCCATCGTCTTGCAACCTATGAAAATACTCAACTGCTCGATCAATTCCGCTCATTCCTATTCTCCTCAACAGAATGTTGTTAGTGTAGATATCTATGTTATAGATTTCCCCAAGCAGACTCAATAACTGTTCCACAAAGTCTTCCTCAATAGCACCACATAACGCACCTACTGCATCGCCCAACTTGGAGCAGGCAGGAGTCAGCATTCTCTTCTTGTCTAAATCCGCCAATATAAAGTGCACGCTCTTAGTTCTTAGAGCATGACACAGAAATGTGTTCCCAACAAAGGAAGAGATTGGACGGCCATGTTTTGTCATGTCATTGAGCAGACGTATAGCTAACCCATAGAGACCACGACTACACAATCCCATTATGACTTGCTCAAAGCATTCTACACTTGGAATCATATTATTTGACATCATATAGTCGAGCATCCGTAAAGCTCTCCCCAGTTTTTTGGCTTTGGATAGACCAACAATCATGGTGACCCATAAACTTTTTTTAGGCCACTTCTGTAACAAAGCAATGAAAAAATCTGTGGCATGCTGAATCTTTCCACATTTTATGTAACTCCGCAGAAGAAGCATGTTGGTTCTCAAATTTGGTTCAATACCACTGCTAATCATCCTTTGATATACCTGACGAGCCAGGTCATGTTTTCCTGCATGACCAGCTCCATCAATGAAGGCATCATATGTAAAGGATGATCGACATTGACCAAGCTGCATCTCGAATAACTTGAAAAACCGATCCTCTGCGTTACTAGTTTCACAAATGCCACTTATCACCTTTCTTACCAAGTTTTGGGTTGGTCTGTAACCCTTTCTTTGCATTTCAATGAAGAGTTCGGCAGCAATATCTCCTCTACTTGACTGGCTTAAACCACTTATCAGGTCCATGTATGTCCTCCTCTGAGGTTTTTTATTTGGTCTGTTGAGCAGTACATGCATGAAATACCCTTCAAGCACTCTGCTGTTCATACAAAGAGCTGATATGAACTTGTCATAACTCGAGTTACTGATCCTAATATTTTTCTGTTGACCTTCTGTTAGCCGAACCATTTCTATCATCTCGTCAAGTTTTCCTTCTCTGTTTAGGGCATCGAAGATCATGGACAGGGTCTCATCCCCGGGTAGGAAACCATGTTCTATGGAATTTCTCAGCACTTGACATGCTACGTCAACCTTGACATCCCTAGCTAGTGCATTTATAAGGTAATTATAAGCCATAAAATTAACAGAAAGACCATAATCTGCCCCTGATTCATACAAGTGCAGGGCGATGTCCATCATTCCGACCTTGCATAAAAAGCAAAGGATTGCATTCATGGTAGTATTATCTGGCAACACATGACTTTCTTCCATATCCACCAACAAATCATAAACCTCAGCCGTTCTATTCTCCCTCAAAAGCCTGTATACCAGCATGTTATACCGAATGATATCTGGAACATACCCATCTACTGCTCGCTTATCATAAAGAAAATCTAATGCACTATCCAATTCTCCAACCTTGACAAGATTTCCTATTAACACACCATAGGCTCGGGGCATTGATGTGGAAACAATGTTTCGGAACTCCTGAAGTAATCCTGCAGCTCTTTGGAATTGATTATCCTTACACAAGGCATCTACAAGGGTTCCAACAGCGCCACTAATTCGAAAATCACCTTCCCTAACAAGAGATCGCAAATACTTTTCACCCCTTACAAAATCCTTTTGCTTACAGAAATTCTTTACCATGATGGCATGTGTCATCTCATTCTGAAATCCTCGATCTTTGACATGCTTAGCCAAGGTATCCACCACACCATATGAACCCTGCTCAACAAGTGAATTCATAAGAACCTGGTATGAAACCTGATCCAAGTCCATACCTCTATACCGCATTTGACCAAGAAGCTGCAGTGCAATCTCGGTTTTTCCAGCCACTGCATAACCCATGACTAGTATATTATGATATCTAACCTTATGTAGATATCTCCGGTTTTCATAATTTTGCAAGAATTCCATCATCAAATTCGTCTTGGCTTTAGATATTATGCCAAAAATGGCATGGAATGTTGCTCTAGTGTGGTGAAAACCTGGCCGTCGGCCCGCCCAGTCGAAGAACTTCAAGCAAGAAAGTATATCATTTTTGTCGTAATTCAGCACATCAAGTACCAAAGTCTCATTGAGCTCAAAATCCATCTGCGAAAGCGCTAAATTCGCAGCAGCGTCCTCCTGAGTACGCAGAATATCGAAAATTCGCTCGAAAAGGGGATTCTTTCTCGACATAAACCATCTCTTGAAGCAGTTGATTATAGCATCCCGCGCCGCCTCCGATTGAAATCCTTGCGAACCATCGACGGCTTCCGATGACGAAGAAGAGAAGAAAGGGTAAACGGAGTTGAACGATGAAAACTGCGATGCTGAGGCACACGTGCATAGAGAAGCAACAGAATTACAGCCATAGGAAGCTCCGCCGTAAAATGTGGAGTGTAAGGCTCGGACCTGCTTGGCATATCTAAGTGCAAACATAATTCTGTCGACATAGGAACCTTCACCTGAGTTCATCGATTACTCCAGGAGAGAGACGCAATCCCCATCGAGAATTCCAACAAATTCCAGACGTCGGCGCCGGCAAAGTGTTGGACGCCGGGGAAGACGAATAAGCCTACTTTTACCAGGGCTCTTCACTAGAGAGCAGCATAAAAAATTCCCAACCAGCGGAACAAATGAAAAAACTTCCACTAATCACATTTTAATCCCTGATTTATTATTATTTTGTTTTTTAATCCCTGGTTTTATTGACATTTTTTTTTTCAATCCGATTAGGGTTTAGTTGATCCTAATTAAACATTTTATTAAAAAAACAATTAAACGCATTCAAAATCTCATCCTGTTTCATCTTCTACGGTGATATGGTCTTGCGTTGATGCGCCTCCAGCGTCACCTCCGGCTCCTCTTGATCATCTCCGGCGACTGTTATCTTATGAATCTTCTCCTGAATCTTGGTCACCCCCTCCTGCACAGGCTCTATCGCCTGGTTTATCGTCAACACCACGTCCTGAACCACCTGAGCCAGAGAACCCAACCTCTTGATCAATCGGAAAACGGACACCTGAGCCATCATGTATGTGAAAGTCATTACCTTTTGGCCTCCTCTGACTACGATATCCTCCACGCTTTCTTTCACACTCGTCCCGGGTGCTTCGATCGTTGCTTCCTTCTTATCAACGACGGTGGGCTGCTCGCCTTCCTCTTCAACCACAGCCGTTGTCTCTTCAGTGATGATCTTGCCGATGTTGGATGCTGGCAAGAAATGGTACCTCTCCACCGAAAAGACGTAAATGTGAGCAACTGCTGCGATCGCCATCTGCTCACACCGAAACCATGAGCTTCCAAGGTTTCAGAAAAGATCTGATCATTAGCAGAGGGCACAAAGATGGTCTGATTCTCACCTCGATGCAGATGAGGAAGTCCTGCAGTCCAGTCTGCAGTCTTTCTTCATTTGGGAGGACTTTAAACTGGGACAGTAGAGCAATGCCTACTCCCTGCCACCATGTTGCAAATACAATGGCCTTGAAGCTGATGAACTTCGCAAGAGGTTTGATTGGTTCGAGTCTCCGATGCATCACATTGTAAAACTGAACCAGGCAATACAATGCCCACATCTGGCTGAAGTTCAGAACTATGGTAATGTAGGGGTACCTGCAATGATGCTGAGACTGTAAAAGGATCCATGGGAATTCCTTCACATGTTGAGGAGAGTATATTGTTCATACCCATAGTACCACTTGAACTGTCCGTCGCCATAAACACCGGAGATCTCGAGGATGAAAGCTAAGAATGCACATAATGTCTTTAGGATCATCTGTGAAGAAATGCAAACATTTATTGTCATGATATGAGACAAAGGATGTGAAAAAGCACAGACCAAGAAAGGGGTATTACGTATTGAACTAGGCCAAATCTTATTATGGGGAACAAGTCTTTTCCAAGCCTACATGGTTTGAATATGAAGTTGTGGAATGTTTTCTCTTCTGGAGGTATCTTGCCCTCTAGCAGTGGCTTGGTAATCTGATCCTTCCCTTGATCTTCAAGCAGCTCTTCAACCTCTGCTTCACCCCCTAAACAAGTAGCAGTTTCACTGAATCCATATAAACTCAACAGAAGGCAATGTTAAGAATAAGAAAATCTTACCAAGGCATGCAATCAGGTAGCTCCCGAAGGAATACAAGGCAAATGCTTCATAGCAGTTTCTCAATATATCACAAGCAAGAGATAAGTCTGGTTTCAACAATGACAATATCTGGTGAAGAATAGGAAAACAAACTTTTGAATGAAATCTCCATTACCAGATAATCTTCTGGACTAAACAGTTAATCAGTATGATCAACAAATTATACTTAACTGATTCGATTGCATAAACTGGAACCATAAATATAACCGCCACAATCCATTTCTGCTCCTGGTTAATGAAAAGCAGAAAAACAAAGGCATATGAAAGGCTGAATATATTGAGCTGAGGCGTATTCCAGCTTGCACATTTCAGGAAAACTCTATGATTTAAACAAAGAAGCTACAAATTTCAATGACTGACCGAAGGTTTAGTGTAGCATCTAAGATGTTGGCAAGTCAGGAAGAGCGATAGAGCCACTGCTACAGCAACAAGAGACCCTGCAATGATAGTTCCTGGCACGTGAACTTCACCATAGATGTTTTGATAGATCAACAAGGGGAATGCCATGTCTTCTTTTGATGAGTTGCTGCCAAAATGTGAGCAGCACAAGTCAGAAATAATAAGAACTATCTGAAAGATTGCGAAATGAAATATATTCCAGAGCATTCTTCAGATTGGAAGTTCCCAATCCAACCTTGTTGACCAATATTTCTCCATCATCTTTTTCCTCATCTAAGTTCTTTTTCATTCGTCTCCACTTCTATTTCACGGGGCTCTTCTGATGCAACTACCCCCGTCACCCTGCCTCCAAATAAAATTCAAGCAAACAGTCTTCACAGCTAACTGTAGAAAGAAACGTTGGAAAACGAAGAAGATCATGTAATCAATCAACAAACCGGAAAAATGTGATGCAGTTCCAGTGGCCATGAGCAACAGAAGTTTGAAGAAAGAAACTGATCCATTGCATCGGTTTGGACATCGCTCTTTGGCGAAGGGACACGTCTTATTAAAACGTACACGTGCTTCGGTTACAGTTTTTAGGAATTTTCATTTGCCCTGCACATTTTACATCCGAAGTGGTTCGTTATCTTGGGGATTTGGGAATCGAAGAAAATGGCATCAAGAGCGGCGACTGCATCAGAAATTATTGATAAGTTGAATCTGAAAGCCCATCCAGAAGGTGGATTTTTCTCTGAAACATTCAGAGACAACTCTGTTATCCTCTCCACTTCCCATCTCCCCCCTCAATGTAAGATCCTGTTCCGGTGAACTTTAACTTCAAGCTTTGATTGTGGATCTTGATGGCTTCTGAAACTTCTCATTCTTCTATATCCCTAAAATGCCATCTTTTCATGTTGCAATTGCTTGTTGCTGGATCATTTTGCTCCGTTGTCTGTGTTAATTGCTGAATTGTTGAAGCTTTACTATACCCATTTTTTAAATTCCTGGACAATACCTTAGTGATCACTTAGATCTGAAAAAAGATAGGATCTTGAAGTTTCCCACCTGGTATTCTTAATAGATTTACTCTTGGGGCCCTATTATGGAGTTAGTATCCCAAGTAGTTTAATGCATTAAATTTGATTTCATTTTGTGGAATGTGGGTCTTGTTTACTAAGTGAACTCTTTCAATACACTGGATGTAGTAAAACTATGTCTATATAGAAGTGAAGGATACTGTAATTATGTCGTGAACACAGTGTGTGCGCAAAGTAACAATAAGATGATCCTGTAATTCCACATTCCTCTAGTTATACTCCACAGTTAAAGAGAAGATGGTTCACAAGAACTATGGGAATCATTGTTAATGCTCCGTTCATCTGCAGTCCTCTCTGTTAACTGGAATTAGTTTATATAATTTGACTGCTCTGGAATCCAATGCAGATAAGGCCGACAGACCAGTGAGCACGAGCATATACTTCTTGCTGCCTTCAGGAAGTGTTTCTCATCTTCATCGCATCCCATGCGCAGAGGTCTGGCATTTCTATGCAGGAGAGCCCTTGACGGTATCTCATCCTCCTCTAATCGCATTTGACTCACAGATGTAATGTGTTTGGAAGCGATTCACCGCTTCATCTTTCCACACCACAGGTGATAGAGCTGAACGAGATCGATGGAAGTGTCAAAACGACATGCCTGGGCTCAGACATTCTTGGAAATCAAGTGATGCAGCACACAGTGCCACCATATGTTTGGTTTGGTGCATTCCCAAGTAAGGATATCGAGATTTCACAGGAAGGTGTGGTTACAAGAAGGGAGTCGAGTGATCCCGAACAACACTTTTCCCTTGTTGGATGCACTTGTGCCCCAGCCTTCCAGTTCGAAGACTTCGAGCTTGCCGAGAGGTCCACACTCATTCCTCTGTTCCCAAACCAAGAGTCTGTCATCTCCATACTCGTTCATCACTGACTGAAGCTGAGAGATTGCCACTTTCCACCCATTGCTGTCACCATCATGAGCTTGTTGTTTTAAGTGCCATGTAAAACACTGAACTTTTTCTGAGATCTCCTTTCCATAAATTGCAGATTCATACCCTTTCCCTATCACAAAAGGTGAAAAGTAATTATTAGTTCATCATGCACAATATAATAATTTAAAACGTGGAGAGGACTGGCATTTAATGCGCAACAACAACCAAATATTTTACTATTTTCAGTCGCATCTATCCAACACAAAATTCAGCGCTACTCTGACAGAACACCACAACTCTATCATCTTCACACACACACAAACCAAGCTGCTTTTTTTCTCTGATGGTTCCCAGTCGCTTTTCTTCTTTCTGGGTTTTGCTTTCGGCCTTTTTCCTTCCACTTCCCCTCATCCAAAAACCCTTTTTTCAGTGAACCCAGAAGCAAAGATTGAATTTTTATCTTCTTTCTGAGTGAAGAAGAAGAAGAAGATGATGATGGAGACAACGAGGTCCTTGAGTTTCATTACTCGTCAATCGTTTTTCTCAAGCGTACGGTCTGGTGATGTGGAGATGATCAAGAATCTGATGGAGGAGAACAAGGGCTCCGATCCATCTTCCTTGATGCGTCTTCAGAACGATGACAAGGAAACAGCTCTTTACATAGTCTCCGAGAATGATTCCTTTGATGCTTTCATGTACTTGATCAATTTCTGTGACCTGGAGATTCTGAAGATTAGGGCGAAATCAGAGATGGATGCTCTGCATGTTGCTGCTTCCAGAGGACACCTCCGTGCGTTTCTCCTTCCAATTCTGTTAAAGATTCATCTGCACAGTAGTAGTAGACTAGGATCTTGTCTCTAAATAGAAAGTCATCAAGCAGCTCCGATTGCTAGTAAACAAGAAGACAGATGGATAGCTAGTCGTGAAGAAGATGACTGATTATCTTGATCTCTCACTGCAGGCATTGTGAAGGAGCTTCTGAGACGGTGGCCTGAGCTTTGCAGAGTTTGCAACTCTACAAATACCAGCCCTCTGTATTCAGCTGCTGCGCAGAGTCACCTGGATGTAGTCACCGCCATCCTGGATGTCGATCCAAGCACGGCTCGGATTGTGCGGAAGAACGGGAAAACAGCGCTGCATACAACAGCGAGGTACGGCATGTTGAGTGTGGCAAGAGAACTTATCAGAAGGGATCCGGGGATAGTTTCCATCAAGGACAAGAAGGGCCAAACAGCTCTTCACATGGCTGCAAAAGGTCAAGATATAGCGGTTGTTGAAGAACTGCTGGAAGCTGACTTTTCAGTGTTGAACGAATGTGACAAGAAGGGGAATACTGCTCTCCACATAGCTACCAGGAAAGGCCGCCCGCAGGTACTGAGTTGTGATGATAGATCCAAACTTTTGGTATGAGGATTCAGTAAGAATGTGAGCTGCTTCTGTTTCAGATAGTGAGCCTCCTTCTTGCATACAAACCCTTCAACGCCAACGCCCTGAACAACCAGCACGAGACTGCAATGGACATAGCAGACACTCTGCAGTACGGAGATTCTGCTCTGGTTATCAAGGAAGTTCTGACAGAGGCTGGTGCCAAGCATGCCAGAGACGTGGGCCGAGTGGATGAAGCCATGGAGCTCAAGAGGACCGTCAGCGACATCAAGAATGAGGTGCGGTCCCAGCTGCAGCAGAACGATGAAACACAACGGCGGGTTTCCAGAATCGCCAAGGAACTCAAGAAGATTCACAGAGAAGCTGTCCAGAACACCATAAACTCTGTGACTGTGGTAGCCGTTCTGGTGGCATCCATAGCTTTCGTTGCGCTGTTCAACTTGCCTGGACAGTATGTGACCTCCGGTGCAGGAGCAGGGGAAGCCGTTGTAGCAGACGCAGTTGCCTTCCACATATTCTGCGTCCTCAACACCTTGGCTCTGTTCATATCTCTGTCTGTTGTTGTTGTTCAGATCACGCTAGTTGCCTGGGACACGACAGCGCAGAAACAAGTCGTCTCTGTGGTGAACAAGATGATGTGGGCTGCTTGTATCAGCACATGCGGAGCCTTTCTCTCCATCTCCTTCGTTGTTGTTGGCCGGAAAAGCTTGTGGGCGGCGATCACCATAACGGCTGTGGGTGGTCCGATCATCATCGGAACTCTTGTTGGCCTGTGCTATTTCGTCTTCAGGCAACATTTTGGGTTCTTTAGAGACGAGAGACGAATCCAGAGAGCAAGCGGTAGTAAGTCCTTCTCATGGAACTACTCAGGGCAATACACAGACATAGAAGACTACAACTCAGATGATAAGAGGATCTATGCACTCTGAGCTACTCTTCAGAAGATGATGATGGGGATGTTTCTCATAGCCCGTAATGCAGTTAGAATTAGAATACAATGTGTATCATGAACAATTGCAGACAACAGTAGGCATTTGACAAAGTGGATCAAAAATGAGTATCCTGACAGAAATACTCAGGAAGCAATGAACATATCTTGCAATTTGGTGAACTATTTTGCTCAAGGTGGTTTTCAACAAAACCAACAAACCACCAGAGCAAATTTTTCAGAGAAAGAACTGCTAAGCATTGAATCAAAGAAGCTACAAGGATGTACATTTCAAAGAACCCGCTCCGACTCCCATGGATTCAGCACTGAGAAGGGTATTATGTATGTAGAAACAGCAGAGGGTTTAGATTCTTAGCTGCCCGGTGCCCGTAAAAGAAGCTCTTGAAGCTGGACTGCTTACTTCTGGAACAGAAGGTGAAAGGTGTTGCTGTCTTTTCTCTTCGCTTTTGTGTATGCCCTGAAAGTAGACAACACAATGTAACCAAGAAAAAATGGGGTTCTAACGTTGGTATCTATGAGAACTCGTCCCCTCGCTGAGGTTACTGTTATTTCACGAGTGGTTAAAGGACAGAGCGCTATATAAAAAAACAAAATACAGACCTTGGAAGATGAAGAGCTAGCCAGAGAGAGCGGGGAGGACTTCCGGTGAGCTCTGTGACGCTCTTGAACTTTCTGAAACTGCCGCAACCACAAAGTGAAGTTAATTTCTCCACGCCAATTCGACTGATTCTCATTGACACCATCCCCGCCAAGACAGCTTTCCCCAGGAGTGTCATTTCTTGAAGAAGATCTCTTGGAAATTTCACCACTAAACGAGTATGGAGGCACGGCTTTCAATCGAGTTCTCAGAGACTTGAATGCAGCACTTTGCTGCATCAACATTAATATCACCCTATTGATTAACAAGCAGAATCCTAACATTACAGTATATGAAAACCCATGCAGCATGTGAGCACCTGTGGCAGTAACATGACAAGACCATAAAGTGCTTTCAACAACCATACGTATTTCCCTGGTTCTAGAAGCTGCATAGAAAAAAAAAAAACATCTTGAGTGACACCTGGAGATTATTTTTCACTACCAAAGACCGCATACTATTTTAAACACAAGAAAAGAACGGCAACAAACAACAAAATAAATACACGAGAATTAGCATGAGCAATCATTGCCATATCAAATTACCTGTAATCTAAGATAGGCAAAAGTAGGCGTCTCTAAAAGGTAGATCAACTTATCCAATTGGATTAGAAACATTACATTCATGTCTTCCTGAACTAAAGAGTGAATTACTGAGCTAGCGTGCTGGTAAATCTGTGGAATTGAGCATTCGGATGAGATGCCATGTAATATACTACCAGTAATCAAGGCAGAGCAGAGGATTTAACGACAAAAGAAGTTATACAGTTACACTCAGCATAGAGCCGTCACCTGAGCTAGCAAGCACAGGCTTATAACAGCCATTGGGGAGTGACACCAAGAGGCATACAAAACAATGAACAAATCTTTCCCGGCTTTATTAAAAAGTGATTCCTTCAGTAGGTCACGCAGGCCAGCTAACTCAGACGATGAGAGTAGGATCAGATTCAACGCCTAGAAAAAAAAAAACAAATCAGAAGTGATGAAAAACAGAATAAAACTCAACACAGAGATGCAGAATTGAAGTGATTGAAATATTCATGGTAAATCACAATTGTAGCATACTGACAAACAAACTACCTGGACCATAGTTGATGCAAATTCCAAGTCAGGCTCTTCCACGAGACTAGCAGACAGCTTCCTGTAAAGAGTTTCCGCATCTAGATGTACACACAATTTACAAATGATCAAAGCGCCCCGCCTACAAATATAAGATTGACTGAGTCCATAACAAAACATATAAAAATAAGCAGGCTAAGATAATCTCACTTTTCCAGCAGGGAGTTGTCTGCCCGAAAAATCTGAATCAAATGAAGGATAAGGTTGGGAAAGTGAACATCGTCTTTTGCTATGCTTGCATGCACCTCAAGCGCCAAAAGAACGACCTGCAAGGAAATCAAAAGAACAATAATTTCCCTGTATTCGACACTAGAATAAGCTATTCATAAAAAGCTGAAAGTATGTAGATGCACATGAGCGATTCAACATTTCAGAGAAATAACTTAGGCATATAATAATGTACCTGTTCAGAGGGATCTGAAAGGGCCTTGAGAAGAGTATCAAAAATATCACTCAAAAAAGAGAGCACCTGCACAATTACGATGGTATGATATTTGATTATAGCCACGAGATATGACCAAAGAGATGTTTTGATAGAAAGCAACTTCAGGAGTACAATACAATGAAAATTCAAATTCTCTCAACAAAAATGCAAGCAAGGACAACTAAGCACAATACCTCGTTAACATATAACGGTTGCCGCCACTAAGATATAATCACATGTAAAATTTAATGCATTGTGATTACCTCTTCACGATACCTCATTAAGAGTGTTAACATCCAGTGCAATGCTTCAATACGTGTAGCCTCCCACTCACTAGATAAATGCCTGATAAATAAAAAATGCATCGTGTTATGCAACATCAATTTATTGTGTGGGACATGATGTCAAACAGGACTTTGATGAAAATTAAGCTGCCAATTGTACTGAGCCTCTCAAGTTTTGATGACAATTAAGCTTATGAATGAGAGGCATGCATAAATATCACTTTCTTGAGACAGCTTACCTCCTGGCCACGGAGAGAATGGATCCTACATTGAATTCTTCTGATGGTATAGTTTGAATTCCCAGAAGTTCCTCATTCGTATCACGAGCAACCTAAACAGAAAGCTCTCAGGTGCATCAATTCTTAAAAAAACTGCGAAGGAGAAACTAGCATTACTGCAGGTGATCCTCCTTGGAGGATTAAGAATCAATAGTAGCATGGCTAAGCATCTTTCCAAAAGTGAGAGATTGACTATAGATAGATGGAACTCTTGGCAGACGAGACAATGATCTTCATAGAAGAGTATTACAAAGAAATAAACCATCAAGACTGAGGAGCTTACAGCTCTTATTTTCTCATCCTTATCTGAGACGCAAGGTAAAATTGCACTTAGAATGTCAGGATAATGATGAACCAGTTGGTCACCGCCGAGTTTTACAAACTCATTTATCTAAAACAAAGGCATAAAATATCAATGCAAGGATCCAAACACAATAAGAGAGTCCAGGAAGAGCAGCTGAAAATACACTCACCCAGTTGATGGCGGTCAATCTAGTAAATTCATTGGTTGAAGCTGCCCTTTGTACCAATATCTCAGCCATGCGTCCATAATCTACAGACTTAAAAAAAAATTCACTAAAGTTATAAAATCACCTAAATAAGAAAATGTTTTTGATGTCTGGTACATGCAATATGTGATGCTTCTCACACCTACCGTGATACATTTTATGATACAATTCGCGGAAAAGTATTAGTTTTCCTCTTAACATAGACCTTGACGAAGGTTTTCCTGAGTTTAGGGGCTGATTGACAGAATAACCTAATGTCCAACAAGTATATTTCCCAGAAGATAATACCCTTCAAGGAAATGGTCAATAAAAACATGAAACTTACTGGCGAATTCTTGATCTCTTCAAGGAATTCAAAAAGAGCAGAATCAGCTTGCTGCCTAATCTCATTGCTCGAATCACTTAACATGTTAAACAATCCTGCATTTCACCACAATGCATGAAACCAGGTAAACCAGAGGCGCACCATCATTACTACACAAAATGAAATCCTAGATGAAGAGGCCCACCATCAAGAAAATCAGGAAGAAACCCCAGCATATCAATATCAGGGACACTATCTAGAACTGTGATCCAGCCAACCAAGAATTGACGGACATAGGGATTTAGCACATTCATCCGTTCCCTCAATAAAGGTATAAATTCTTCAATGCTGTGGCAGGTTGAAAGGCAAAAGAAATTAATCTAACATGGGCGAGTAAAAACTAACACGAAATCTATTGAAATAGAGGTCATTATGAGGAATGAAAGAGATGAAGTCAACCTAAACTGATCACTCTCTGTCACAATATCCTGGACACCAATCAAAACATGTGAAAAAATGTTAGTCAGTGATACTACTGATAACCTGCAGCTGTTATAAACATAAAGATTAACAAATACCTTCACAAGCCTGTCCAGAAGATGAGCAGCACTTTGTACATTAGCATCCGAATCTGCTGAAAGTTTGCAGAGTGCATCAAATATTTGGTTGAAGAAAATTATGAAATCGCCTCTCACAACCTGCAAAGGTATCAAAAATTAAAGCCAGAGCATAACGGAAGCAAGCCATAACCATCTATTATTGACCTTTGCAATGTTATAAAGTGCCTCACAGGCATAATAGCGAACTCGGCTATCTTGATCAGCAAATAAATTCAGCACAGGTGGGACAATTTGCTGAAATCCAAAAGGAAAATTATGTACGATAACTCTGTCACGTGAAATGGAACTGCAGCAGTTTTAACAATAAAGAATCCAAGGCATGTAATGGAAAAGGAAACTCTGATATACAAACGATAGTGGTGGAAAAATCAGGACAAGCACGAACAATATTAGTGAAATTAAAATAGGCTGTGACTTGAAAAAACTATCAAAATATCTCTCTTACTTCGAGATGACGTCCTGCCTCCGACATCAAACCAACTGTCACTGCTGCCAACCCAATTAGCCCTCCCTAAATCAAGAAACAAATAGGAAAGTAACTTACATAATATGATACAATACATCAAACATCAACAAATGTGAGGAGATTCACTCATTATCAAGAAACATAAAACAGAAGAGCATACTTTCCGATGATTCGCCTGGGACGAGAACGTATATTCATTAGTTAACAGGCTTATCACTGCGTCGATTTTATCATAATCTTTTGCCTGCACTAATTGCTTAACTATTCCTTCCACCTGAATTCGTAAAAACACAAGAAACCAAAACATCAAATACTAATACTAACAATCAAAACTCCCGCACAAGAAAAAATGCGTAAAGAAAATGATTCAAGAACCTCCAAGGCAGCATTCTTGCGCTTCTCGTAGAGTTTATCTGCCAAATTACGGAGAACCGCTGCCGGAATCACTGCGTCCCCCATCGAAAAGGAAGCGACTACACCTCCTCTGTTCAGCCGTACTTACAGAGTAGAACAAAAACTTCCCCGGCTCATAAACCGAACTCGTCGCTGGAAAGTGCAGATCTAATGCAGAAGCGGAAGAACATCATTGAAATCTTTAGACATTTATAGTGCTCGCTTCCCATACACTGTTGTTCTTCTTTTATTTTATTATTATTACTAATTTAATTATTTTTGCTGATTAATCCGACTTCCTAAAGATGGTACATGAACGGGTGAAATGGCGCGCCAGCCGCCGCCACCTCCAGCTCGAGTCGCGTGGACCGGGCCGGGTCTTAGGCTTGGGCCACGATCAGATGCGGCAACACTGCTGCGGCTTCACCGGATATCACGACAGCACCATCATCTTTCAGGCAACTGGTGTCGAATTTGACGAAGAACTTGTTCCTCACTTGCCTTATGCTGCTCGTTCGCACTACTCCTGTGATGCATTCTCCGATGAAGACTGGAGACTTGAATTCCAGAATCTGTTTTGCATAAACCGCTCCGGGGAAATGGGACGCAATTATCCTCGGAAACAAGGAAGCGACGAGTAATCCAGGCACCGGAGTATCCGCAAAACCAGCACCTTTTGCACATTCCGAATCGAAATGCAGTGGATTGAAATCAAGCGTCGATTTCGAGAATTCTCCGATGTCGGACGACGTAAAAATTCTGGCTTGCTTCAGAACGTCCCCAGTCTTGAGTATATTTCCCGATGACCCAGAAAGAGATCTGACGAAATTCCGTAGCGCACTCATCCCTGAGGATTGAATCGAACAAGAATTCTATTAGGCATATCGTCGAGCATTTGCAAGGCATGCCAAGAGCGTAGCACAAATTTACTCAGTTACGACGTGAAATTCAAGCTTTGGAAGACAATTAGCAACAGAAAAGAAAGACATTCGTCAATGTCTAAGGAGATCATACCTCCAGCCTTGAGAGACAAGTTTCGACTCTAGCGTGAAGAAGCTCAACTGGTTTTATAGTGAACATAATGAGGCCACGGTAGAGTTACTGCATTCTTACAAATTTGAATCCCTTACAAATCTAACACGAGGTTGCTGTAATATGATCAGAGGTTCATGCAATACAAGATCAGATTCGGAGCTTCTTTGCGGGGTGTACTTCTGCATCAAAAGGCCGACCCTCATCATTCTTCTCACCCTTCTCGGCCTTCTTTCTCGCCAGGATTTGGTTGATCTTGTGGAGGTCATTTGTGAGTTTCTGATCTCTGTTCTGCTTCCGTGTCTTCCGCCCGTCTTGCATCTTGACACCGAACTGGAAGGCTGCTTTCGGCATTGCTTCCTTCTGCTCATTGTAGTTGGCCCATTCCTCCTCGGTCTCGAAGTCCCAACGGTGAAGCCGCCCCTTCGCCTGCATGGAAGCATATCAGTGATTCCTGCAGCTTTTGTACAACTGATGTATGTAATCCTTTTGAGAAATGGAGGGGGAGTACTTACACGGCCTCCCATGTCCATTTTGGTTAAATCAGCCTCGTCGTCACTGTCAACAACCTCACGGTTGTATTCCTGGTAACCAGGATAGCATTCGGAGTAACTCTCAGATATAAAATTGGGATCTTTCTCCCGCGAATCCTTCTCCCTCAGCTGTTGGAGCCGCTGGTCATCTCGCTTGAATACAGATCCCAGGCCTCTGTCCTTGTCCTCCTGAGTCATTAAACGTGGGTCCTGCTGTATGGATTGCATATCGTAGGACTGGATCTCCTGCTGCAGGTATTGGTCTTGGTAACCTAGTTGTTCAGTGCCATACTGGTACTCCTGCCACTCCCCCTGGTAGCTGCTGGCCAATGCTTGCGCTTGCAGTGCATCATATCCACTCTACAGACAAGATGAAAGGAACATGCATGAATAAAGAGTACTAAATTTGCAAGAAAAAATGATGGCTTGAACCAAAGTACTCACTGTTTGCTGCCAAACATCAGCGTGCTCAGCTGGAGGTACCGGGCCATATACAGGATCCTCAAAGTAAGAAGGTTTCTCCTTGTTCCGGGGGATTCTTCCATATCCTCAGAGATGGGGCTCTGGCTCATATCTTTATTCGGAATGGAATAATCCACACCATCGCCTACAAAAATATCATCCTCATTGTTTCGAGGTTTTGATTGAACCTTCTCTTTTGGATCAGGAATGTGCTTCTTAGGAAGTGGAGGAGGTGGAGGAAGGATTTCCCTTGCAGTATGATTTTTTGAATCGTCTGCTCTCAAAGTCCTTTCATTCACTTCGTGCCCATTCATTATCTTTCCTACTGTATTTTCAAGCACGGGAAATATGTTGAATTTGACAGGAGAAAATAAACAGAAGCGCAAGTAAGCGCATGCCTCATCTAACATGGTGAATGGAAAATGATTTCATCACAAAAAACTCAGAAAACGTATACGATCATCAGCCAAAAAAAAAAAAAAAACGTTGCAAGGTATCACCTTTGTTATCTTTGTCTTTCTTCTTTTTTTTCAGAACTTTTCCAGATGACCCAAGGCGAAGATATGACATAATTTTAGCAATTCGATCCAAAACAGAACCATCAATGCTGGCTTTCACCATTTCCTGAAAAGCAAGAAAGTTTAAGGCGCAAAAGATCTAGAGAACAGAATAGCAATGCAGAATGGACGAAGATAGTCCGACCTCAGGAACAGGGCAATCAGCTTTACTCCTATAAACTGTGGTTGGAATATCCTGGGTGAAAATATTCTCCTGGATCATTTTAATTAAAAAGTCAATATGGCATCCACGTGAACTCCAACAGAAATAAGTGGTACACACCAAGCTTGATGGGTTAAATGCTTATCTCTCAGAACAATTATATAAATACTTAAGGTGCAATATTAAGCGATTCATGAAACAAAACCATTTAGCTGGTATGCCACACGGATCAGATTACAGACAGACATGGAAAACATAGAGGAAGAGAGAGGGATCCCACCATGTTAAATACAAAAGCCATTCGCCCAGGAAGGAACAATTCATTGGTCTTGTAAGTCTGAGGCTTCACTATCCATTGATGAATGGACTGCAAAAAAAAAAAAAAAAAAGAAAACGGTATGGTGGGTGTTTCAGGAAAAAAATCCCACCCATCTTGAAGATTTCTAATCAAAGTCACACACCTTTGCGGTAGCAGTTCGAAAAGTGACTGGCTGATCATCCTTAGTTGTTCTATTAAAAAAAAAAGAAAGAAACCCTTAGATTACATACCAGATCAGCCCAAGAAAATGTGTACAACATCCCAGTTGTTAGAAGGTTATTTCCGCAGTGCTAAGCCACAGATTGCAATAAATATTAACATAATAAGAATCACCCACTCGAGCTTATCTTCAGCCTTTCCTCCATCATCTGTTTTTTTGGCGACTTCACTCCTGACTTTTTGAAGCAAAGCATAATCCAAACCCTTAACGAGATGGGTGTGCTCAAAATCACCTGAAGTTAAATCCAATATCCATCAGAGATGTTAAATAATCGATGCGTTCATGTTCCAAAAACAGATTGCTGTGCAATGTCCCCTATTCTATTGCTCTATTATAGGTCCAAAGGCATGGCCTAAAAGAAAAAAATAGATCTTCCTTGAAAAAACTCACCATTTATGCAACACAGCCTAAAATCAATGAAGTGAAGTTGGACCCTTTTTAAAATTTTTTTAATCCAACTAATTAAATCGATCGACAACACAAGAACGTATCACAAAAGGCACATCCCTTTGGATATTATTTGTAATAGGGCCGAGAACATAGCATCAATCAACACAGTATAAGCCAGGAAAATTTACTGCTCTTACCTCCAAGATACTTGCTATTTTCAATGGATAACTTGTGTGCATCAGCAGACCTATTAAGCACCAAACGCACACTGATTTAGCACAAGTAAAACTATAAACAAGAAAATAAAGAGAAAAAAAATCCAAACAGCTTCTCACAGAATGTCAACAGTCCCTGGTGGTGCAACAGCATGAAACGACGTTAGCTCAGTGATCTCATAATCAGGATTTTGATCTTCTCTTCGCTCTTTTGCCCTGTCTCGGTACTTTGGTTGCTCAGGCTCTTCCGGTTTCTCCTCTTTACTAAATATTTGACACAAAATTTTCCAAATAAGTATCCTTTTGGTCTCCCCCACCCAATCAATCCATCAAAACATCCTCAAAAAAAAATCTAATTGCAAAACAGTACTCAAAACAGGATCCAGAGAATGCGAAAGAACACTTACGGATGGCGTCGAGAATTCTTGTCTTTGTAGTTACGCTTATTGGACGACATACTTCAGCAGACAATCCAGCGACTACTTCCAAGGGCTTCCGGTTTACAGGCTTCCAATTCCTCCTCCGCACGCACAAAAAAAAACCAATCAAAATCAGCTGGGAAAACAAACAACCAAGCGCAAAAGATTGAAAAGCACCCCAAAAAGAAAAAGCAGAGCGATGAGAGATCGTCGTAAGAACCGGAGCGGCCCAGTCCAAAACTATAAATGGGCTTTCTTGGGCCTCGTATCTAAAGCTTCCAGAACCGGGTCGACCCATTTCCAACTAATTATCCATTATTTTGCTCATTAATTCATCAAATATTCTTTAACATATAAAATTATTTTCCATAAATAGAAAAAGGAGCATAATCAGAATAATTCAAAATACATCACTACAAGAATCTCCGCATTTGGCAGCCTTATTGAAGGAATATATGCCATTTATGAATTTATTTTGTTAAAAAATTTTAATGTTAATTAAAAATAAGGAATTTTTCCCCCATATATATTTTCCTTATTTATCATTTCGGTTACCTTCATATACCGTCGTCTCTGTGCTGCTTGATGCTGATCACTGAACTCTTGCGCCACCGGAAAGTCATCTTGCAGCAGAAACCGCTCATGGGCTACGCCGACGCTGTAAGATCACCCCACATCCCTTTCCCTTCTTCTTCTTCTTCTTCTTCGCTTGTTTCTCTGACAAGGCGAAACGCTTTGAGCGCAGAGTTGTGTCCTGAAGGTGAACATCCACTGCCAGGCCTGCAAAATGCGCATCCTGGAGGTTCTCAACTCCATCTGCGGTACCCATCTTCGTACTCAGATGTGAATATTGAACAGATCCGAAACTCCGGCATTCATTTCGCACCATTTTGTTCAAGGGATGTACAACGTGGACATAAATTCAGAAGAGGGGTTGGTGAGGGTGGACGGTATGGTGTCGCCGGATATGCTGATGGCGGCCCTGGCTCGGACCGGGTACCACGCCGAGCTGAAATGGGTCAAGCTCCGCCACCCAAACATCAACCGGAGAAGCTCCTACGGGTACGACGATTACTACCAGAACGCGTATCTGTGCAACAGTAACTACTACGGAGGAGCAGGGTATCCGTACAGCAGCACCAGGTACCTGAGAGATGACGATGCGATGGTGAATCCGAACTACTACTCCTACCATGGGATGAATCCCTATTACTATCAGAACGGCTCGTATCACCATTCCAGGTCTGTGTGTCCGCATAGAGAGAGCGTGATCCATGGCTTCTGCTCAAGTATGGTTTCTGTTTGATAGGTATCCGCCGCCGTATGGATTCGAAAGACCTCCGACGTTGCATTTTTAGGGTTTGGTGATCCGCCGCCGCAACTCCGATATTTGCAATCTTGCTGACGAATTTCAATTATGGCGAAAACCATCTATGTTCTTATTATGTACGCTACAAATTATATAGAATAGAATCAGTTTTAAAATTATGTGAATCAATTTGAGATTGTAAAATTATTTTATGAAATAACATTAAATTATATTATAATATATTAAGGTATTATATAATTTAATATTATGATATAAATACATTTTTAAAATAGATAAAAATGAAAGTATAATTTTTCTAATTAATATCTTATTTAATCTCTAAAATAAATATTTAAGAAATTTAATAATTTATGAAATTAATCACAGAATTTGAATTTTTAATTTTACTATAGACTGGAGAAAGATTAGAATCTTCAAAAATCAAATAATATCATTTCAAAAAAATTATAAAACAGAACATACCATATATATGGAATAGAAAAATTATTGGAAAAGTTTGATATAGTGGATGCAAATGATAGAAGATACTTTTTCGATATTTGGAGTATAAAAATAATTTTATATAAAAATTTTATAGTGTAGACAGTAATTATATTATTTTTTATAAAAGAATATGAATATCATTCTAAATTTGATATCCAAATGGCATGTGTTTAAATAATAGCTACCTTGCAGGTAGTGGGACCCACAAGGGGAATCACAAAATTGGATCTTAGCACATTCCGTTCGATCTGACGGTCCAGATTCCCCACGTTTCTCTTTGAAATATCGCCTGCACGCCACGCCACACACACTCTGGGACTAACGCAGAGCAGACGTGAATGCCAGTATGATCGCCCTGGAATCGCCGGTTGAATCTCCAGCCTTCAAGTACTTCAACGACGCCGGATTGTTGGCGGCCTTCACCTGGGCTGCAGTCATCACCGCCGCCGTTAGCTTCTGGAAGATCAAAGCCTTAGCCTCGCCTCGTAAAAACGATGACGTTTCATCTGCCGAACTCGAGCCCGCGACATCACCTGCGTCTCAGCCCCTTCAATCAGTCGCCGCCTCGCCTGTTTGCGTCGAAGGGGGTGTGAAAAAGAAGTTTAGTTCGTATTATGTGGTGGATGATTTCAGAGAGGGAGACGATGATTGGGAGGAAGCAGAGAACGACGACTGTGGCGGCGGTGGCGGGGTCGGAGAGTAGATGGCTCAAATTACGGAATGGGGTGGCAACTAACGGCGGCAATGAGGCTCGTGGATATGGGATGGTACGAATCGCAAGATTTGAGGGCGCTCAACGGCAGCGTCGTCTGTCTGTGGGATCGCCGCGCCCCCATTGCTCGGCCACCGGCGAGAATTCATTCATCGGTCGGAGTAGTTGCAGAGTAGCAGGATAAAAATCTAACACACTCCCTCCAACGCATCTGTGAGGTCTGAAAATTTCCATCATTTTATTAAAAATGATGTTTTTTTTTATTGCTCCGAACTTGTAATTTCTTATTTTTAAAAAATATTTACCAAATTCGAATCATGTGTAAGCTAGGCTGGCGGATGAAGGCCTGGATGACTACAACCCCAATGACAAAACTGTCCTTTTAAGATAGAGACGGGGATGTCTTGTAACTTATCCAAAAATTTTTACACGAAAAATAAATTAATTCGTGGGTATTAATTTATTCATTATTAAAAAGATGGGTATCATTATACTCGGCCCACGGCCCATTGCATTCAACGTCAAAAAATCAGATTTACAATAACTGAATTAGAGACATATTATGTAATTTCAAAATGCTTCACATTATATAGAATATTTTAAAATTATTTTATAGAATAAAATAAAATTATATTATAGAATTAAGTATATTACATTATAATGTAATTTAATATTATAATATAAATATATTTTTAAAGTAAATTAAAATAAATAATATATTTTTTAAACAATTTTTTATCTTATTTAATTACTAAACATAAATTATTTGAATTTCTTATTTTATTACATAACAATTAAAGATTATAATCTTTAAAAATTAAACACAATCACTTAGAAAATTCTATATACGAGCTCCTAAGAGTTTGGTTAATTCTATGTCTAAAAATTACTTTTTAATGATTAATTTTAATAAAATAGAATATTCTATTTAATTCATATAATAAAAATATTTTTTAAAAAGTAATTTAATAAATAGAAGACGTGTTTCTATTATTTTTTACTATTTTTAAACAAATTAATTTAAAAATAAGAATTATTCTAATAACCTAAGCTTCTCACTCTGCCCCTCATTCCAATTTTCTAAACCGAAATTCAACCTAAATGATTTTCACATGCAACTTAAGGAATATTAATTAATTTAATATGAGTAAGGGAATTTGAACGGGGGATCGATTTGTCAAACTTTTAAAAACTATTTTTTGGCCCCTGACTGGCGCTGGCACCCAAATGTGAACATTCATCCCACAGTCACCTCGACACACGAATGAATTGACGTGGTGGAAGGATTCAACGTCTTCACATTCAGCCCATGCACTTTTCAATTATTACTTTTCCCCCCCTCGCCATCAACGCGCAAACCGCATCCTTGACTGTCTGTCTGTCTGTCTGTCTGTATCTGTCGGTCATTCTTCCTGTGGAGGAAGGCATCGCATCTCAGGCACGTGACGCGGGTTAGAAAAGAGAATTCGCGTTTCTTTGGGGGTGGGGTTTGCAAAAGAGAATAAATTAAAATTCTTGGATAATTTTAATACATGCTATTCATTGATTGATGGTTCATAGATCAAGGTTCTATATCAAATTGGATTTCAATTTCAATTCAAAACCAGAATCATAAACCTTATACTAAATCGAAACTAAAACCAAAATGTATAGTTTTGGCTCAAAATTGGAATCAAATTGGAATTGAATCATATGGTTTCAATTCCAACCATAGTTTTAAGTGTTAAAAATTATTTTAAAAATAAATATTCTATTTTTAGTTATTTATAATGATTGTGGGTGTCTTAAAACATTCTAAAAATATCGAATTTTTTCAACCTATTCACATAAGGTGTTATGGATATCTATGAAACACAATATTTTTTAAATTTTTTTTCAAATACTCGTAACAACTCATATGGGTGTTTGTAATTATCTCCAAAAATATCAACTTTTTTAGTCACCCACAACAATTCATTTAAGTATTTGAAATGGATGGTTCTTTTATTCAAACAATAGCGAATCAATTCAAAGCCATACGAAAATTAAGAATCTTGAAATGAAATCGCAATTCCGATCGATTACAACTGTATATTATTGGAGTTTATTTTTATTTAGTAAATAGTGAATAGTATGCAATAACTGGAAGACGCACAAGGATCTGGATTGGAGGTGTTCATGTTTAACCCTAATAATGAATGCGATTACATGACTAATGAGAATGATTAGGAGATAATCCCAGCCACGGCTCCTCGTTCATGGGCTGCTTCTTTGGGTGCGGCGGCTTGCTGGCTGAGTACGGCGCGTTGGCTGAAATTCTGGACCAACAGTGAAAGTTAAAATTTATTACCAAACGTGACAAAAACAAAGAGGGTGAACTGTGGTGTACCTGTCTTTTCTCTTGGCGAGAAACTGAGCTAGAGAATGCTTCCTTGCAAATGGCAAATCTGCAAGTGGGAAAATTTAAGCATCAGATAATCGAACTTGAGATGTGACATCGATATTCAATTCAATTTATAAGGATTTGATGGGTAGAGTGGAGGAGCTTACCGGAGGTGAAATCGGGAGCTGCGAAGAGGCGGTTGTGGGGATCGTGGCGGGGGTAAATGGGGCGGAGACACGGCAGACTCGTGGCGGAGTCGAAAGCGGGCGCCGGAGAATGAAAGCCAGGTGGATACATGTTGTTGGCGGCGCTGAACCTTCCGGCCAACATCAAGATTTCGGTTGCTTTCTCCGCCGCTACATCGTCAAAAACTTTGACCTCACCTCGGTAAAATATGATCATCTGATTCCCTTTCTCCGCCTCCGTTGACTTTATCGTCACTTCTCCGTCCTCCGACTGAGAACTCTGCCCTGATCTCTCCATCTTAGGTAATAAATCCAACGTTTCTGCTCCATCACAACTCAATATTCAGTCAAATGCATCCAGATCCAACAAAACAAGATGTATATACACCTTTTTGTTACTGACCTTTGGTTTCGACGGCAGGCGAGGAATTCAGGCCGAGACTGAGGTCTCCGAAGCCGCCGTTCTCCTTGAGGTACAGGCTGAGAAGGCTGCAGGTTCTGGAGAAGGTTGATCTGACGCCGGAGTCTGTCTTTCCCGATGAACCCATGACTCCCTCTTCATAAAATCAAGAAAAACCACACGGAAGAAACACACAATAAAAACAACGCTTCTGTGACTGGGATATAACGCGGGGTAGTTCTATATAGCGGCCACGCGTACCTGGGCCGTGATCATTGAGTATACTAATGAAAAAAGCACGAGGAAATTGTGAGAATTTTTTTTAAAGAAAACAGCAGCGGGTCCCACAGAGACCGAATCACCTTTGCCGGTTCAATGGAAGCTCATTGACAAATAACATTAACTTCGGATCTTAGACCGGTCGTCTCCTTTGTCGGGATAATTTAGGAATGATTAATTACTTTTTCCCCCACTAAAATGTGCCTAATTACGTAATTATATAGCATATGTACGGAACTAGTTAATAATTTTTAAAAAATAAATATTGGTTCAAAAAATAATTTTTAAATGTGAATTAAACTTCATTTATTGAAATAATAGCTTTACGGATTTAAGAAAATTAATGCATAAAGACAAGGTAAGGTGTACTTTCGATGCTGGAATCTTTGTTTCATTGGTACGGACTGAATTTCTAGAACGGGTTCTACGCGCAAATTAGGCACGTGCTGCTAATGCTCCGAAAACAACGACGTGTACTCTTTGAATAATTTGAACCCGCGTGGCCTGGGCGAAGAAGTTGACTTCTCTGTAAATAATATTCTTTTTCGTATTATTTCTTAATAAAATTAAATATCTTTTGAAAATGAATATTACTTTTTATTTTTTATAAACAAAAAAAGTGCACGATGCTAAAAATCGTGGTCTATATCGGATGCATTCCTGGCGGCGGGCCGCCGTAGCAGCCGCCCCTGTTCATCGTACGGATCGAGGTTGTCGCAAGGAGCAGGAAACACCGAGCCTACGTCGCGATCCTCCAGGAACCCACATTGAAAATTGTGCTTGTTATTGGAAGTTATTCCCGCGGACAAGTCCCCGAAGAGGACGTTCCTAATCGGAACCTCTGCGCTGCCGTAGATCTGTACCGGCACCTCCACGCCTTCTCCGTGCACGGATTCATACGTTATATCCTCGATGATCGGAAGAGCCGTGGGGTCGTATCCGGGAGGGTGCTCGTTGTAGTCCGTCTTGATGACAATTCCCGCACGGACGTCGCTGAATGTGAGGTTCCTGTATCTTATGTTTCTGATGTAGCCGCCGCGCCCCGGCGCCGTCTTGATTCGGACGGCTCGTCTCGAGCTCCAGACGTGAAGGTTCTCAACGGTGATGTTCGATACCCCACCGGACATCTCACTGCCGATGGAGACACCGGCGCTGTCATTCAGGCCACGACGCCATGGTGTTAGCTGATCATGATACAGAACAAAAAAATCAGAACTTGGGCGTTTCTCACCTGACCATTGATCGGACAACCAGATTCCGAATGAGTATGTTCGTGGAAGGACGGTTGTAGGCGATGCCGAACTGATCCCAACCACTCTTGATTGCTATAGCATCATCTCCCACACTGATGTAGCAGTTCTCAATCACCATGTCCTGGCATGAATCTGAGAACCCAGAGTTCATTAGTTATCTGCGTCCCGCAGCTGTCAGGGTAGGATCTATTCCATCAGTATTTGGAGCATCAAGAAGAGGAGCAAGGATGGTCAAATTTGCTATCGTCACATTCCTGCAATCATAAGGATGAAGGGTCCAGAAAGGGGAGTCTCGCAGGGTTACATTCGATACTACGATATCGCTCGACCACATAATCTGCACAAGCGGCCCTCTGGTATGGTTAAGTTGCTTCTGACGAAACTTTTTCCACCACGCTTGTCCCTGGCCATTTATGGTGCCATTGTTCCCTGCAGGATAAACTCATATCAAAGCATATTCATGCCATTTTGTCGAGAGAGCGAGCCAGAAACAGCACCTGTGATCACAACATCTTTGAGCTTTTGCCCATGGATTAAACTTCCATAACGTGGTCCTGGATGCTCCCTCCCGTATCCATACGAGGGCAGTGGAGGCATCAGATGCCAATAATTCTCATCCTAGAGAACGTTGAGGGTGTAAACTGAAGTTGCAGGTAATGCCCACAAAGGAGTAAAATGCAGTGCACCTAATTAACTCCAGTAGATAGATGCCTCTATGGATTCTGCTATTCCACATGCCATGAACTAAAGCATCATTGTAATGTCATGCTTAACTATTAACAGTTTCTATGTCACATTACTCCAAAGAAATACGTCGAATTCGATTCTCCCTGCTACAATAACGCTATCAATGGAAAGAATTCCAGATTTGCAAATAAACATTCATGCTTGGATCAGTAGCCAGATGCCAAAGGAAATTATGGCCATAACAGAACAAGATGAAAATTCAAGCTCAAAATGCACTGCACAAAGTGCCACATACATAGTCAAGGTCCAGACCAGATCCTCGTATTTCCAATGAGTCTATTCAGCATGCGAAGTCAGTTGAAATGGCAAATTGGGAAGAGGGTAACTTTCATTTGGGGATAATTCAGTCTAGCAAAGGTTTTGTCTTGCGCTTATCACAGTGCCTAAGTTAACAAAGATTCCCTCTTTCTTTCAACACTTTTAACTTGTAATGGCTGGAGTTATCAAACACTTATAACTTGTAAACCAAACACTTGCCAGGTAAATTTGTGCAATACTCATGGAGAAAATCGAGATCTTTAAATAAAAGAAAATAATATGGTTTGAGCAAAAATGGAAACACTCACGTCAATCCCAAGAATGACAGCCCCCTCGGCTAGAAATAGCGTCATGTGACTGGTGAGATTGAACGGGGCAGTGAGCCAATTTCCCGGTGGAACATTCAGCTGGCCACCTCCCTGATCCCCAAGTTCCGAGATAGCCCTGATCGCATTTTCAAACGCCGCCGTATTAAGAGTCAACCCATCCCCGACTCCCCCGAATTCCGTCAAGTTAAACCCAGTCGGCCGAAGCTTCGGGAACTCTATTGTGTTCGGCAACTGGCATCGAGAAATCGAGAGCTCCGTTGCGGAGCCCCTCTGCCAGCGAAACAAAGTGACGAAAAAGAATACCCAGAAAGAGATCAAGGGATCTTATGGGCAAACAATCGCTTGGCCGTGGAGTGGATCCGGCGACCGAGATGGAGCCCATTAGTCGATGACGACCCCGTTTCCAGCATCTAATTCTCGATCTCGGTGAAGAAAATCGCGGTATGAATCCGATAAGGTAGGAGAAACGACGGCAGTTGAGAAATGGAGATGGAAGTACGGCGATCAACCTTTTTAATTTATTTTCTCACTTTTAATGCCCCAAAACAGAAGACAGTAGGGCAGTTGAAGTTGGGATGGAACTCTCTCTTCATAGTTTGTGACCAGAACTTCTCAGCTTCAGCTAACCCTACAATGGTGGCAATCTGAAGCTATGCTTCATGTATATGTGTCTCTGCACATATATACTGTATGCCAGATTACTTTAATGAAGCATAGAAGGAGAATGTTCTGATCCCTCTCCTTGTTCAGATGGCCAGGATAATCATCAGAGCTAAAAGAAGTGATGATCTGATCATTTTCCGGTTAGCCCCTGAATGCGGGGGCGATTCTGCTTCTGAAGTTGACTCTGTTGGAGATCCCAACGGGCTCACATCGGTATGATTATGTGATCCGGTTGTATTTCCACGCAAACTGCTGACAGTGGCCTCTAGATCGAACATGACGTCAAGCTTGCAAGCCCCATTGTTGAACTCTGGTTCTGTGTCTGTCAACGATGCCATGTCCCCGAAGCTGCACGAACCAGCAGTCTGATTTGCTGTCTGGAAGTACTGATTAAATGCATACGATGCGGCGGCGTGCGGATCCATCCCACCGCACGACGAGCCATTCGAGAGCTTGGTGCAGTCCGCTCTATCGCAGGCGTATATCATGCTATCATTAAGCTTGGATTCTTCAGGGTGTGCTCCGGCTGCCATCACACACCACTGACGCGGATAGTAGAGAACTCCTTTCGCCGGCGTCAGGTTTCGGTCGCCGCCTAAGCTCAGATTGTATTTCAGGCTGCCGTCGATGTTGAACAGCCCCCAATGACGCTCAAAGTCTCCGGGCTCGATCCCTTTCCCATCCTCGTCGATCAATGAGAACATGTAAATATCAGGGAGCTTGGCCTTCATTGGAGTTCCTTTTCCTTCATTCATGAACTTGATCAATCCCTGATTGAATCGCTGCGCGAATGAAATATTCGCAACGCGATTGCCATCGGATGGCCAGCCAACTTCTCCGATAATGATCGGAATGGATGGGAATCTAGAGGTGTTCAAGGCAGAATACAGGGTGTCGATCTGAGCCTCCAGCGTGTTGGTGTAAGTGAGGTTGCCGTCCATCAAGGGTTCAGCGACGCCGTCGAAGAAGGCGTAATCCACTGGGAAAAAGGGGTTATCGATAACGCTGTAGAAGGGGTAGACGTTCATCGTAAGCGGGGCGTTGGTCCGGTTGAGAAAGTCGAGGATGGTGGTCATTGTGTTCATCATCCTCGGGAGAAAAATGCCGCCGGAGGGTTTCCCAGTGTGGGAGTAGTAGATGTCGCCGTTTAGCGGCACAGTGGCTTTGATATGGCTACCGACACCGGCATCGTCGAGAGCATTTTGGATGTTCCTCAGCGCCGGAAATGTCACATTCACGAAGGTGCCGTTGTAGGATTGCAGCAGCGGCTCATTTCCGACGGCAATGTATCTGAAAATCCAAAAAAAAGAAATCACATTCCTAAATCTCTTTTGATTTTTATCTTCTACTTGAATTTTTGGAATCAAACTATATCCCAAATCTCAGACGACCACCTTATGTCAACCTTCTTGGCCAAATAACGTGTGACGTTCGCCGCGACCCAGGCGGCGGCGGCATCGGGAGTCGACGCCACTTTCCGCAGCATAAAATTGGGAATTCCGATCATAACCCGGATCCCAGATCCACCAAGTGCTCCGAGTATTCCCGGATCGGCTTCGAACAGTTTCACCCTCCCAAAAGCGTTGTCCGTCAGCATCTTCACCGTTATCTCCGGTGGCAACAGATGCGTCGTCTGCGTTCCCCAGTTCACCGCCAGCCCCGCGGTGGCGTTCCCGGCGGCTTCCGCCCAGCCGAGAAACACCAAGGAGAAGAAAAGTAAGATTCGGAAAGCCATTCCCTGCATCCCCGTAGCGTCCTTCCCGCTGGTTGCCGGAATTTCATGCATCATTCGGTGACGCCGGCATGCATGCACACATTTATGGAAACAAAAAAGACATCATATCGTACTTGGCATCTTTCCAAATTCGTATTTAAGGTTTTGAAAACCCTTTTTCTTGAATATCTGATAAATAAAAATGAGAAATTTAATTATATGGCAACCCTTCAACATAGTACACACAAAAAACACACACACAGTTCGAATTGGTCTCGATCTGGACAACTAGAAATAGAACGAGACTGAGTTACTGCAGTTAGAACTGACAAAGAAAAAGGATCTAGTGCATGTTTTTTCATCAATCTCTTTATTTTTTTCATAATTTTTTTGAATTATTTTACCTAATTTGCATCAAACTTTTTCGTTATTTTTTTATTAATTTTCAGTATAGTTATTATAACGAACGAACAATTTATATTTAAATTGCATTCGATTCAATTAAGATCATTTATTTTAATTTGATTAATATATATAAACCTACACAATGATAGATACATGATATTCATGTAGCTTTTTGGAAAAAAAATTATATTCTATAATTTTTAATGAAGATTTTCATATATTTTTTTAATCAATCAAAATAATGACAACACATAATTTACATGTGCCTATCCCGTGACGTCCATATTGTTAATATTGTTCATTCTACGTCATATTTTTGAACCGTGGCCTGTTATCTATTTTCTAGCCCATTTATAAATATTGACGAGGCCCAAAAAAAGGCCCATTTTCATGTCCCTTCCCCTTCGATGCGGATGAAGAAGAAGCATTGGGGAGGGAAGGTGAGCTTGGCGTTTACTGCGTGAAAAAGGTGAATTTTTGCAAGAGCATAGAATTGGGAGGAGAAAGTATGAGGATTCATGTAGGGGGCTTGGGAGCGAATGTGCAGGAAGATGAGATCAAGAAGATATTTGGCACCCCGCAGCTAGGTGCTGTGAATTCTGTCCAAATTATTCGCTCTAAAGGTCGAAGCTTTGCGTATTTCGATTTTGATCCTGCTTCCGAAAAGGGCCTCACCATGCTCTTCAACAAGGTATTTTCTTCGCTTTCTCCCATTGAGTTTTACATCTATCAGAAATCGACAACTTTCGATAGAGCAAGTAAAGGGTTTGGATATTTGGTTTAGGCAATTCTAGTAAAATGTGGTATTCGGATATCGGAGTCATTACTTCTTTCAGTTGTTTCATTCTTTTCTTGAGCGTTTTTGAATTCTGAGGAGGTGAAGGTCGGTTGGTGCAGTATAATGGGTGCTTGTGGAAGGGTGGGAGGCTTCGACTTGAGAAGGCAAAAGAACATTACATGGATCGGCTAAAAAGCGAATGGGCTGAAGATACTGAGCTCCAGATGAATATGGATAAAAATATGGCTGACTTGAATGAGAGTTTGCAGAAACCAAAAAACAGCAAAGAATTTGAGGGTGTGCAGCTTAAGATATTTTTCCCCAAGTTAAGGAAGGTATGCCTCTTTCTTGGACTTTAAAGTTGATGCTATCCGTTTTGAGTAATCATCTCTGCGTGGTGATGGGTGATAGTAACTCTCTATTGTTCTGCAGATAAAACCAGTACCCTTCAAGGGAACGGGCAAGCACAAATACAGTTTCCAACGCTTTGAATATCCTCCACTTCCTGTGCACTTCTGTGATTGTGAGGAGCATTGTCCATCTCTGGAAGTGCGGAAAAGTAATCATACAGATGAGTGTGTGGCGGCAGAGAATTATGGAATGAATGAAGATGAGATGAACATGATGAAATCTGTACTGGGGAAGCTTTTAGGGAGGGACAGCACCTCAGCACTACTTTCCAGTAAAGACGAATCACAAAAACAAGTAAATGATGAAGAGGTCGTTTCTGCTGACAGCGGTAGCAGCCATAGAGAGAGTGAAGATAACCTTGTGATCAATATCGTGGATCAGGCAAGTAAGAGAGTTGATCCTTTCGACAATTGGAGAGCAAGAAAGATGGCTATTGACCAGGTAAAATGGCAGTCTGTTGGCTGGCAATCTCCCTCCTTTTTTTCATTTCATGTTCATGAGTGCAAATAGTAATTTGTCTCTGATATGAATCTTCAGGTGCATCCGGTTACCAGTGAGGAGGTAGTTAACAATTCCTCTTCTGATCCGCGTGCATGTAAAAAACTGAAGCGCCTTCCTAAAACGCCACTAAGCAGTGAAAACATTCCTACAACCTTCGTATCCTCACAGAAGAAACAGGTTTGTGATGGGAAGACAAATTCCAGTCACAGATTAGATACCCCAAATGAGAATGCTGCAGGAAAGAACAGTCATAATTTGGGAAGCTCAAATGAGACACCAGGGAGAACTCGTGTGGATAAGGGTGCAAATATGACATTCCGAGTCTCAGATTTTTTGATGAATAAAAATCCTGAAAGTGAAGTTACTGCAAAATCTGACACTCTTCCTACCGCTAGCTCCTCTGAGGTGAAGGATAACCCAAAGTTGAAGAACCAGAAAAAAAATTGGATCCTGAAGCCATGAAACCATCTGCAGCATCCCAGGATAATTACGCCAGAGGGAAATGGTGGAAGCAAGAATCTTCATGGCTGGAAATGGTTGGCTCAAGCAACACCTCGTTCAGCATTTCACAAGTTTTAGCTGACAAAAACTAGGAAAACACAAGAACTTTGGGGTCGTTTACTGTAAGGAATGATTCAATCTCTATTCGCAAATTGTCTCTGTTTGGAAGCATTGATTGATTATTCTTGAGTTTCCTGATCCGATTATTCTGCAAGATCAAACACACAAACAAAGTATGAAAATTCTTTGAATAGTGTGGCCAAATGACTCTTGAGGAAACAGAAGTGCAAGTACACAGTGATCCCAGGTGACATTAGCTGTTACAATTATCCAAGGAATTTGAGAACGCCCACAAGTAGAGCAAGTTGTAGCCCTTTAGATGAACATCAGCTGCAGGAGGCAATGATGCAGACTCCTGAAAACATCCTTCATTGCCGAGATTTAAGTTCATCCTCGAACTGGAGCAATTTTTCTCTAAATGGCGGCAAAAACAATCGGAGATCACGAATTATCCGCTGCTTGTCTTCTTCCCTTATATCCTTGTCTTCTGTGAGCTTGACTTCAATCTGAAAGGCATTGGCAATGGTTTTTAGAAGATCAGTGTATACTCTTTTTGCAGCTAATCGCATTTCATTACTAGGACTTCAGCTTGGTGAGAACAGACACAAGTAAAGGACTACCTCCAAGTCATTCAGCTCTCCAAAGGAAAATTCTAGCAGGTTGATGTGCCCATTCAACTTCCTTTTCTCCCCTTCAACTTCCCACTCCCCTGGGGATCATTAACACACCCCAACATAAGCATGAAACCGTGCAAGGAGGCATGATCTCTTGACTGCAGAAGATTATGTTACCTTTCACTTTAACGGTTACTTCATATGTGTAACCAACACGTTTTTTGTTCCGAACAGTCACTAAAAAGGCCTAGCAAGCATGGAAAGAAGTATCACAACAATGGCATCGCAAAAGGTTCCAAGTTAGTTATCAATTTCGGATTTGATGAAAGAAGCAACAGGTTTTATCTTCATTATAATCCCCGACACCTAGCATAAAGCAGTATAAATAGAAATGTAAAGGATTAGGAGGAGGCAGCAGTTGCTCACATCTCCGGAGCATCTTGTGACTTCAGCAACTTCAGCCCTTCCACCAGTAAATCCCAATGATCCTACAGACTCAAGCAACTCCTGCAACAAGACCAAATGAGGAAAGAAGATAAAGTTGGCAGGCATCCAAGAATGCATCTGGTATTGAAATACAACGAAGAAAAGTCAAAAAGTTGCAGAATTGATGCATTTGGGAAGCATAACTTCATGATGAAGACGCAAACGCCACCATATCAATAAAATGCTGCTGAATGAAGGGGTGCAAACCTTAATCCTGTTACTCGACCATGCATTCAGATTTTTTTCCTCCCACGTTCCAGCCTGCAAGAATGAAATGATCCGCAAAAGGCTTCAATTGCACAGAAAAACGATCCCATTACTAAAGTTCAAATTCTCGTACATCGCTTCAACCTAGAAACAAGACTTTCTAACTATATTTCATCATAAAACCACGACTCATTTTATCATTTCCGACATTCAAAATAAAACAAGACGATCCCCACTTGATTGATATTCAGGAAACTCAACCCAGAAAAAAAAAACCCAATAAATTACCCGATTCCAAGGGGAGCCCAAGTGGGTCGCGGTGGGATCGCAAGCATCCGCGGGATCGATTTTTTTGGGCAGGGGTAAAGGCGCAGCTTCGGACGTCGCCTGACGGACCCAGTAAGTGTAAGAAGACGACTGCACCTTCTCATCAGACACCGTCGACGCTGCACCTCCCTCCATCCCTCAGTTCCAAACAAATATATCAAGAAATTGCAAAAGGAGAAATGGTTCCAGAAGTTGAGGAAAGAAGATTGCAACTCGTGAGGAGAGAGTTTTGCTGAGAAGTTCGTCGTCTAGAACCTTCCTTCCCTAAAAATAGAAAATCGCATCATTCAAGTTTCAACAAATCATGGTATTCCATTAATTAATCCCGTACACACGTGCGTAAATTATGTTTAGTCAGTCACGCGGAAGAAAATGCCACATTAAAAGCATATTGTAGAATATAAAATATAATCAGTTTTAAAATTTTACATTATAACGCTGTTTTATAAGATAATATTAAATTATATATTATAATTTTAATATATTAAATTAGTATATAATTTAATATGATAATATAAATATTATTTATAGATATATTAAAATATATAATATACTTTTTTAATTAATTTTTATTTAATCAATGAAACAGAAATTTAATAATTTATAAAATTTAACAAACAATTTGAATTTTTAATTTTATAAAAAAAATTAAAATATACGAAAATTAAACAAAATTATAATTTCTTTATGTATACTCTATCCTCATAGTCATTCTCTTATTTTCTCATAGCGGAATTAAATGACCGAACTACCCTTCCTCAAAAGCTGCTTTGGAAGCGGCGGCTTTCATGGTTTACATGGGCTGGGCTACCGCTGGAAAGAATGCATTTACATAGAACTCAGCCCAGGCCCACTAAGCTCAGACAAGGAAGTTT
Organism: Utricularia gibba; assembly: GCA_002189035.1. NCBI lineage: Eukaryota > Viridiplantae > Streptophyta > Magnoliopsida > Lamiales > Lentibulariaceae > Utricularia > Utricularia gibba. Next base: position 1,200,660 of record NEEC01000013.1, on the reverse strand, counting down.
AGTCAATGGGTACAAAAGAAAATTTAATTTGTAATAAATTTTGAAACCAAACCCTAAATAAATCTTCTTATTTGGGTATTTTCTATTTTAAATATATACATAATTGATATTAAAATCATTTAAATTCATCTAATGCACCAATTCCCCCAAAATGAGCCAACTCAATCCGGTGCACTAAAACTAAAGCGTATTATAAAAAAATGGAGGTATTTTCTATTTTTTTATTGAAAATGTGTGAATAAAAAATACCCCGACCACGTCGGCAACGCTTCAGTAGCTGTCTCAACAGTGGGCCCCATCCCCCATGACGGCAATGGCATAACAAATTAATTAGGTCAAATATTTCCAAATAAAAAATGCATATATTCCAACGTTCTCATAATTCTTCTCATGCCTTTTTTCTAATTTGGAAATTTCACCAAGGGACACGCTTCTCCACGCTACTAATAAATAAATATATAATCAATATTGTATAATATATCTTCCAAATGAAATAGAATATATGCTTAAATATAGTGATTCTTTTAATTTTATACGAAATGTTTTTTCAAAAATTAATTAAAATGATGGCGTTTAAACATCTAAATCATACAATATCATACAAGATAAACACAGATCTTGTATATGTATGTAATGATATTTGGAAAATAAACGGTGGTG